>CM075806.1:92779366-93519521 GCA_037975025.1 Excoecaria agallocha
TGTCCTCTAACAAATCTTACAACCATTAAACTTTTTGCCACCTGCCATTTGTTTCTACTTTATGCATATCTTTTTCCAATAAAAGAAATGTTCTTCACGATGAAAAAGTTTTCCATATGGATCAACCTTGGTCCATCCTTTTTAATTTCTATAAATATTTTCCTTTTTATGAGTAAAAAAATGGTTGCTTTGGTATCTCTCCGCTCTTTACACTCATGCCATTTTTTCCTTTGATTGAAAGCTATGAAATCCTCAACTATTTTAGCGCAATCATGCTTTTTTGCATTGACAGTTCCTTATATGGTATGTTCCTCTATCTTGGTAGAGATATGAATTTCTCATAAAGATTCAAGAACTTTTAACTTTGTAATGTAAGAAACTAGAAGTTCAAGCAAGGGAATTCTCTTTCATCTATTTCTTTACCCATCCTTATGTTTGGAATCCTTCTCAACAAGTCATATGGACTCAACAACAAGCTTTCCACTAGCATACATTTGACATAGCAGACCCTTTAGCGGATTTATCCATCAAACATGACCTTCACCATACCTTATGTGAATTAAATAATATTAATCCTAATGCACTAGATTCTTCAGTCCTTGACACTGCTGAATCATCTTTTCGACCAAACTATCTTAATTCACTTTTTTAAGATTTTTAAGATCCATATCTTTCTTTAGGTATCTTTGATAATAATTTCACTGAGCTTGATAACCCCTACCACTTAAGATTATTTATGTATTTTTAAAAAATAACTCAAATAGTCACTCCACAAAGATAAAGGCAAAGAAAAAATAGAATTAGATTGGACTCCACATCTTGAAAAATCTGACATAAATTCTAAAGATATAAACTTATCCCCTTCTCATAAGCCGATCCATTCCATCCATAAGGATTAATCTTTTATAAAAGTATCTTTAATAAATTTAGGAGATATCAAAGAAACCCGAATGATACTATAATTAACGAATAGGTTCGTAAAGAGGCCAAAGGGCATAATTGAGGATATATTAATGCAAGTTGGAAATTTCATCTTTCTGGTGGTCTTTGTGGTAATGGATATGAAAGAGGATAGGAAAGTACCTTTAATAGTAGGAAGACGATTTTTGAACACTATAAAGGCTTTGATGGATGTGCATAGGCAAATGATGACCTTGAGATTTAATAAGGAGGAGTTGGTATTCAATGTCAACAAGGTGATGCAGCACCCTTCCTATGACTTTAAAGAATCTATTTATTTCATTGATGGTATTCAAGAGTGTGTAGATGAGAAGCAAGAAGAAATTCTGATGAAAGATGAGCTTTAAGGTGTTTAATGCATCCAAGAGCAAGGAGCAAGTAGGAGAGAAGGAGGAGGAGCTGTTAAGGGAGTCAGAGAAAAAATATGATTAGCAAGAAACACAGAAGGATGATTTGGTTCCTTATAAGAGATAAAATAATTATGAACTTAAAACCCTTCATTCACATTTAAAATATGTGTTTTTAGAGGAAAATGCAAAATCTATAATCATTTCTTCTTTTTTGACAGGTTTGGAGGAAGAAATGCTCAATGAGGTGTTAAAAAAGCATAAAAGAGCCATTGGTTGGGAGACAGCTAACCTTAAGGGAATCAACCCCACCTTTTGTACACATTGGATTCCTATTGAGAATAATTTCAAATCAATGTTATAACCCCAAAGATGACTCAACCTAGCAATGCAAGAAGTTGTGAAAATAAAAGTGTTTAAATTGCTTGATACAAGTATTATCTATTCCATTTTTGATAGTAGTTGGATTAGTTCAATTTAATGTGTCACTAAAAGGGGGGTACGCCTGTAGTGACAAATGAGAAAAATGAACTCATTCCCACATGCATAGTGTCGGGATGAGGAGTGTGCATAGACTATAAAAGGTTAAATAATACCACTAGAAAGGATCATTTTTCTTCACCCTTTATTGATCAAATGTTAGAAAGGTTTGCAAAAAATAGATTTTACTATTTTTTGGATGGGTATTTAGGGTACATAAAAATACCTATAGCCCCGGAAGACTAAGGAAAGATCACATTTACATACCCCTATGGCACTTTTGCATATAGACGAATGCCTTTTGTTTTTTATAATGCTTCTGCCACCTTCCAAAGGTGTGTGATGGCCATTTTTCATAATTTAATTGAAAAGTTTATAGAGGTTTTCATGGATGATTTTATATTATATGGCTGTGATTTTGAGACTTATTTATCTAACCGTACTTTGGTTTTGAAAAGGTGTGAGGAAACTAACCTTGTCCTAAATTGGGAAACATGTCATTTAATGGTGAGGGAATGTATAGTTCTAGGGTATAAATAGATGAGAGAGGAATTATAGTTGATAAGATAAAAGTAAATGTTATTGATAAATTACTTCCCCTATAAGTGTTAAAGGCATTAGGAGTTTTCTTGGTTATGCCGATTTTTATCGCTGGTTCATTAAGGATTTTTTTAAAATAGCTAAAATGATTTCAAATTTATTGCTTAAAGATGTTGTATTTAACTTTGATGATGAGTGTTTATAGGCTCTTAATTTGCTAAAGCAAAAGTTAATCACAACACTAGTCATAGCATCACCGGATTGGAGTTTGATATTTAAAATTATATGTGATGCTAGTGACTATACAGTAGGAGCAATTTTGGGATAAAAGAAGGAGAGAGTTTTTTATACAATCTACTATACAAGTCACACACTTATCAATCCATAAGTGAACTACACCACCACGAAAAAGGAGTTATTGGTAATAGTATTCTCATTTGAAAAATTTAAGCTGTATCTTCTTGGTACCAAAGTCATAATATGGTTGGATTATACAACTTTTAGGCATCTTTTCGCTAAGAAGGATTCCAAATCAAGGCTGATAAGATGGGTCTTACTACTACAAGAATTTGATGTGGGGATTAAAGATAAGAAGGAAGCAACAAATTTTATAGCTGATCATCTATCTAGATTGGATCATGCTCTTGTGGAAAAAGGAAAATTTTTTGATTTATTTCCAGGTGAATGTATTTGTGTAGTCTATTTTATTGAAATTTTTACCCTTTGGTTTGCTAATATTGCTAATTTTCTTGCAGGGAGTTACCTTCTAAAGGACCTTACTTGGCAACAAAAGAATAAGTTAAAGGTGGATGCAATGCATTACCTATAGGATGGCCTGTACTTATTCAAGATATATCTTGATCAAGTGCTTTGAAGATGTATTCCAAAGGAAGAACAAGTACATATAATGAGATTGTATCATGGAAGAGAGGTTGGAGGTTACTATCGACCAAATTGCATAGTGGTAAAAATTCTACGGTTAGATTTCTTTTGGTCTTCTCTTTTTGCTATTGTTAAGTCTTTTATAGCTTTATGTGATAGGTGTTAATGTGTAGAAAATATATCAAAATGGGATGAAATTCCTATAAATAATGTCCTAGAAGTAAAAATTTTTTATGTTTGTGAAATTAACTTTATGGGGCCATTTTTGAACTCATTCAGGTTCGAGTATATTCTAGTTACTATAGATTATATGAGTAAGGAAGTAAAAGCAGTGGCTACTAGGACATATGATGCTCGAGTAGTGCTTGAATTCCTTAGGAGGAATATTTTTACTAGGTTCGGGGTACCAAAGGCTATTATTAGCGATGGGGGCAAATATTTTGTAAACCATCAATTTAAATCATTGCTTAGAATATCTGGTATTAGATATAAGATTACAATCCCATATCACCCTAAGCAAATCAAGTTGAAGTGTCAAATAGGGAGTTGAAATCAATCTTAAAAAAACTATTAGTAATGCTAGAAAAGATTGGTCTCAAGAGTTAGATGAGACTCTTTAGGCCTATAGAATTGCATTTAAGACTCCTGTAGGCATGTCTCCATTTAGGCTAGTATTTGGAAAAACATGTCATTTACTGGTCGAATTAGAGCATAAGGCCTATTGGGCTATAAAGTTGCTTAATTTTGATCTAAGATGTGTAGGTGCAAAGAGATGTTTGAAGTTGAATGAACTTGAGGAGTTTCGACAAAGGTCATATGATAATGCTACCTTATACAAGGAGAAAATAAAGCATTGGCATGACAAGAAGTTAGCTTTGAAAGAATTTATTCCTAGGATGTTGGTTTTGCTCTACAATAGTAGATTGAGGTTGTTTCTAGGTAAGTTAAAGTCTAGATGGCTTAGTCCATATCAAGTGATTTCAAACAATGAATTTAGAGTGGTCACCATCAAGAATCCAAATGATGGTCATTTATATAAAGTTAATGGGCATAAATTGAAGCCTTATCATGTTGCTCAAATGAAGGTTGCTTAGGCAACCTTGGTTTTCCATAACAAGTAGGGCAATTTTACAAAGTCTAGCTGAAGATTTTATACATTCAGAACTAAACTCTTTAACTTTGCTTTGATTTGATTGTGTTTCTTTAGTTTGTATTCATTGTTAAAGTGTGATTTTTTTTCTTTATTTTGTGATTCATGAGTTAAAGGGCGAGTTATTTATATTCAAAGCATGGAATGAATTTGGAGTGCGATTTAACAGGTATGTATGTTTTTCCTTTCATCTATTTACGAGTTTGATTAAAATTTGGTTAATTGTTCAAGGTGGTGAGTAATTAGAGTTAGATTTGCTTAATTGTTTGGAGACCATGTGCGGATTTAATTAGTCATGTGAAAGCAAAGTGAGAGTGGGCATGAGGAAAAATTCATGGGGATTAAGTTAATTTAAGGGATTTGAGTAATAGAGCATGTTAAAAGTGGATTTTTGGTTAACCTTGAGGTTTTCGAAAGCATCACCTCAGTAGAGGGGATTTCTCCTTCCATCGATGGACCCTATTCTTTTTATCCAATAGCCTTTTCCTCAATAGAGGGGGTTTCTCCTCTATCGAGGCATATGCCTCCTTTATCACCCAATAGCATTTTTTTCAGCAGAGGGAAAATCCACCTCTATCGAGGGACTCTTCTTCCCCCACTTGAGGCAATCACCTCCACTGGGGTACATTTTGCCTCCACCAAGGGACCAAGGCTATAAAAGGCCTTTACCCTTTCCTCTACCAAGACATACTCTATTCTTAGCCATTTTTGCTCTACTCAGCCAAGATAAACACCTCCCCACCCGAGGCGCTCAAGTCTAACTTTAGTTTTTCATCACTTCTTATCTTCATATCATTAAGTAAGTGCACTATACTTTGTTTAATCTTTCAATTTACATGCTTAGATTTCTTGGATTGAATTGGTGAGGATTTGGTGTTATTGAACATAGATTTTCTAAGACATTATTTTGAGTTCATATAGTGTTTCACTTACATACAAATTGCACTTAGCTTACTTATTGTTTAAGATTGAAGAATGATTTCAATTGTTGGTTTACTAATGGTTGAGATTGCTTTCAAATTGGTTTAGTTATTTTGTGCACACCATGTGTTTGATGAAATGCCTAAATGACTAAGTTTAATTCTTTTGCTTCATTTTTCTTAGTCTTAACCATCTTTAACCAATCTCACATGTCATTGTTTTCTTTCCACACTTGATATCCATTAGTTAGCCATTCGAAATAATACATTGGAAATTGATGAGCTTGAGTTAAATTTGACTTATTTCTCTTGTGATGATGTTTTTGAACTTTAACTTTTAGACACTTGTTACTTTGAATTGTGTAGTGGCCCCAAAGAGTACAAGACATACTGGCGCTTCTAGTTCCTCATGCTTGCACATTCCACCTTATGTTGATTCAATAAATGTCAAATTATATGAGTACATTAGGTAGCCACATTTGTGAATCTAATGTATTTGAATACACTTTTTCTTGACATTGTAGCTGGCAATCTTTAGACTGAAATTATTATGTTGGTTCAAAACATTATTTAGGGTGCCTTTATCAAGAAGATGTCTGAAGTGCATCCTTCACTTGCAAGAGATTTTCTCACATCTTTTAGTTGCCACTTTGAGGATAAGGATGACTATGGCACAGTTCATTTCAAACTTGGTTGAAAATCCTACATTATGGCTTTTACTGAATTTGCATAGCATTTGGGATTCATTGGGTGGGATAAGTGACTTGCCTAATTCAACCTCGAGTGAGCACTGGGAAGTAATTATAGATCTTATTGACCTGGTTATGTATAATTCTAGCTGGATAAGGCTCACTCCATGCAAAGTCATGCATTACAAGTTCTCCATCGATTCTTATCAATCAACTTCTGCAATAGTCTTGGTGGCCTAGGTGCAATCAATACAAGAGAGTTGCTTATATTGAGGTGTATGGTTGAGGGTATCCAACTGAATGGGGCATATCTGTTATGGCGCAAGATAAAGGACTTGCAACGGTAGCCAAATGTTATCAAGATAATCTCTTTAGGATTGATTGCAATAATTATAGAAATAGTGGTGAAGCACTTGGATATGGGGGATTCCTTTAGTGAACCCCAATACATAGATTTTACAAGGCTGAAGAACATGAAAGTGTTATGGGATAAATTATGCCCCCATTGGATAGATGGGAAGGAATATTTGCATTTAATCATTATTGGGCATAACATACCACAGAGAGATGGAGATCAAAAGGTACCTGCAGCTGAAGAAGCCCCTTCTCCATAAATGGTAGCCTTCATGAACCAAGTGAATTCTAGGTTGGACGTGCAAGTTGAGCAAATTGATTGATTGCAAAAAACCTTTGAGCATTTCACCACACACTTTTGGGAGCGGTTTCCACCAGCACCAGCACCACAATGATCTGAGCTTAATTTTATTGAGGATAGCAAAGTTTTTTTTAGAGGGAGGTAGAGCTTATCTAAGCTCAAATTTGCTTAGGAGATTTAGGAAGTAGCAAAACTCAAATCTCCCTTTTTATTCATTAAAGTTTTTTTATTTTATCTTGTGTTTTCTATTTTCATTTATTTAGTTATTTTTCTTGCTTTTTGGTTATGTTACTTTGATTGTAACTTTAATAGTAGTGACTTTGTATGATGTTTTTAGTAGTAATATTAATGTTTTTATTTTGTTAGTCTTATGGTAGTTTTAAGTTGCTTTCTATTTTTATCTATACTAATGATATAGAAGAGTTCAAGTATCATTTAGTTTGCACTAAGTTTAGTTCACCCTAGTTTATTCTCAAAAATCAAACTTGTTGAACTTTAATTTAGATTATATAATGGTCAAAATCTATGCTTAGCATTAAGGCAGGAAAATTGTTTAATGGAATTTTAGTAAGATTGGTATTTAACTTGAACTATATTTGTTAGTTTTCGCATTTTGAACACTGTAAACCAATTTTGAAATAAGAAAAACCAGTGCATTGAGGTAGTTGAGTAAGAAATTTTAGGATATTAGAACCTTCCTCATAATCCTTCGAAGCATAGAAACTACTCAAACAATCTAGAAAGTGATCTAGGTATATTTTTCTTGCTTAGCCATAACTTAGCTTAGTTCTTACCCTATATATGTATATTTGTCCCTTGTTAGCCATTTTAAGCCTAATGAGGCATACTTAATATCTTTCGTAGTTATTTTTCTTGTTATACTCATTGATTTACCATATAACCTAAAAAGCTTTTATCTTTCCTTCTAAGAATTAACCACTTAAGGATTGAGATAGATTAATATTTGTCGGGTATTTTAAATAGTGTAATTAGAGAAGGTTTCTTTGTATCATTGTCAGGGATGGATAAGAAGTCAAAAAAGTAAAGTTAAACTTGTAAATGCCCATGTTATCATTGGTTTCCAACAATAAAGCTAGTAAGTATATAAAAAAAGAAAAAGAGAAAAGAAAGAAGTTTTGGCATAAAGCTAGCAATCTATGGCAAAGTTTTAAGTATGGGGTATTTGCAAGGGAAAAGAAGTGTGACTTCAAAATTTTGTTGAATTACGAAATTGAAAGGAGTTTTAGTGATATTTTCTCTCAAAAGAACTTTGTGTATAAGGGATTGGGTAAGCAAGTATGGTTAAGTGGTATGCTTTTTAATTAATGAAGATAAGTTTAGAAATGTTGGTCTATTCAATCATAGAGTGGCTATTCCATTTGTATATCTTTGTCCATTCTTTGTTAACCATTACCTTAACCACATTACAACCTAATGAAGTCCTAGTGATTCTATGTTTATTTTTTTGAGTTGTTTAGAGGAGATGATCTTCAGATTTCGATGCTAAAGAAGAGGCTTATGGCATTCCTAGAGTTTCGAACATGAAACCGTTTGTACATTTAGCTGTATATTAATTCTAAAGCTTGACTATGGGATTGCATTGGTGTTTTGATTTTGAAAGGACTTAAAATGATTTGGTCTTACGCATGCACAAGGAAACTAACTCATATTTTCTTGATTGAATTTGACTTAGTTACAATTCTGTTGAGTGCTTTTGTTAATTGTTAAACATGATTTTGAAGTGCATGTTTCTAGGTTGAAGTTTGATTATTTTGAGAAGTTGGTTTGTTCAATTTTGCTCGAGGGTAAGCAAAGACTAAGTGTGGGGTATTTGATAACTTTGAATTATGATATATATTATTAGTATATTTAGTGTGTTTAGGATGATGTTTTAGTGATAATTTGTTTAATTTTATGTTTAATTTCATAAGTCTCTGATTTTATGGACTTCATTACATTTTGATGGAGGAAAATTATCCCTCTACCGAGGCAAGACAATTTTATACAGAGGAGTTAATCACCACGATGGAGGAGATTTTTCCCTCTACCAAGGCAAGTCTTTTAAATAAGTTATAATACCAATTTTTTCTAGAATAGAAAGTTAAGTGGCAGCTGATTTCTTCACTCTATGGTATTTAAGCCAACAAAAACACCAAAATAAGGGAAGAGACAAATTTTCTTAAGTGTTTAGACCTAGTTTTCAAGAGTACAAGCAACTTAGGATTTGAAGCTGTACCTTGATGTTTATGAAGACTTTAAGAGGAGCTAAAAACTTTATGTGTATTATAATCTTTTAGTTTAGTTTTTCAATTATTTTTAAGATGAACAGTGAGTGATTTCTTTACATTTGTTGAGGGAAACTTGAGCCCTCATTCTTTTATTATAATAACTTTGATTTGAGCTTGATTTTAATTCAAGAGTGTTACTTTTTAATTCTTGAGCTGATACTTATCTTAAGTTTTGTTGATTTGATGCTTAATTTATTAAATAAATGGTTGATTGTCAATTTCATCTATGACTTATGATTTGCATTTTCTTGATCAAATTTACTTATATTGATACATGATTATGTTATGAAAATGGATACAATAATGTGTTAGCTAGGAGTAAGTTTAGAATTAAGAAAGTTGAATTAAGAATAGGCTGGAGTTGGATTTCTCGAAAGAGGGTCCAATGAAAGTTTAGGAATTTATAAACCAGATCGATATGCTAGGTATTAGATTGCTCATAGTTTGAGGGTTTAATTCTTAGAAGGATATTCTGAAATGGATATCTGAATTTAACTTGGTTTTCCATAATCACTTATATTACTTTTAACTGAGTCCTTGCAATAGAAGTTGAGGTGGATAGTTCCTTTGGTAGAAGTGTTTTAATATAAAATTTTATCATCTTTTGCAATCTTGTTCTATTTTTAGTTTTTCAATTAATTATTTTAATTTTATTACTTTATTTGTTTAGTTACTGTTTTTAACTTAGTTAATTAATCATCACTCTACAACTTAGGAATTCTTTCGCACATCGTTCACTCTAAAATCTGAAATACACAATCTACACAATCCCTAGGGTATGATATTTAAGGGTCTTAATCTTATTTCCCTATATTACTTAAATGATCTAGTACATTTGCTAGAAGCCTATCACTATCGGTAAAACAAGTGACAGGGTCATTCCAGATAACATTTAGGCCAAGGATAGTCTCTACCATAACTAGAAGAAATGGATTATACCCTCTGCACATGCCATCCATAACACTAAATAATCTATAATCCCCTATCATCAGATCATCTGAACGTACTAGTAAGCATTGGGTAAAACAACAAAGCAAGATGACACCTGATTGAAAAGTAGACACATCATCAAAGTCGGTCGGGACATTAGTCAATGGATTTAGTAAAAAAGTTCTCCCTTAAGGTACTAAGCCCTTTGCTTCAGAAAGAAGGATACCCAAGGCATGAGCCACCTCTCTAGGGTAGTTAGGAATAATGAAAGACAGATATGGTCGAGTAATAGGTGCAAATCTCACACCAAATATCTCAGCAAACTCCTCAGATAAAGGGCAATATTCTTCATAAGTGAACCAAAAAACATAGAATCTCAGATCCCAGTACTGAATGGTAGCAAAGATCAAATTGTTATCAAATGATACTTTCCTTAAAAATCTCAGATTGGAGTATGGAGCTAAAAGTGGATCCTCCTAAGTTCTCATGTCATCTAGTAACCAGTGTAATTTTGCAAGAGTAAATGTTGACATAACAGCAATTCTCAAGTAGTTTAATTGTAAAAATAATGAAGAGAAATAAACAATTAAAGAAAATGACTAAAAGAGAAAAAGGGAGAGAAAATAGGAATATCTAGATGGAAGCTTCCTGGAGAAGAGAAGGTTAAAAGGCACAAATACCAAGAAAATTTGCACTATTTATATGAGAGGAGAGATGGACAACCATCCCTCAAAGAATGACCCATGACCAGCCCTTTTGTCACCTCTGGACTACCTAAATGAGTCTATATAATGCATATTCCATGCATTGTATGTACATATTTTTGCATCCTTCCTTATTTTGATTTTGTAGGAAATTTAAAAGACTTATGGACAATGTGAAAGCTTCGAAAGATTCTAGACGTAGAAAAAGTTGAAAATTTAGAGAGTGCTTAGGTTTTCAAGGAGTACATATAATGCATGAGTGCATATATGTATAATAAATAAATACATAATGTATGTGTGTAAGTGATGTATAATACATATGTACATAATAAGTAAGATGAAAAATGAGATGTATGATAACAAATAATGTAAGGATCCAACATAGGCCCTAGTAGAATTCAAGGGAAATTACATGTTATTAAAGTCTAATTGAGTATTATTGAATGAATTATGAAGAGTTAAGATATTGATTAGGGCAAAAATATTATTAAGTTATCAATAATTATGTGATAAATGTGTAAATTATAAGGTATAAATTTTATAAGGTCATAATTAAATTATTATTGTTGGTTTAATAACATTCAAGGGTGTAATTGAAGTAAAAAGTATTAATTTGGGGTAAATTTATAATTACGGCATCTTTAGGGGCAAATGTGAATAAATGAATAATTGAGAGGTTAATTTCAGAGAAAGAATAAATGAATAGGTTAATTTATAACATGCAAGAAATGGAGGGATCACTTTATAACATGCAAAAAGGTGTGGGTTAATTAAAGGACATGCAACTTATTGAGGAACCAAAAAGGGAATTTTCCTAACTATTATACATAGTCTTTTTGCTAGTGGAATGAAAGAGAAACTTAATAAGAGAAGGTGGTGGACGAAATTCTAGAGAGAGTTACAGAAATTTCCTTTCTTCTTCTCATTTCTTAAAGCCATAGATGATTTCTCAAGGTCTTCTTGAAGAGGAAATAATTGCATGTTGTTCAATCTAGATCATTAGTATAAAACTATAAGGTAAATATTTTAACTTGATAGTTCATCTCTTCATCTTCATCTCCTTCTTATTTTGATTGATGATGGATTAAGATAAATGATGGAAGATTGTTATTGAATGAATGAATTGATGCAAAGGATAAAAAGAAGGTAGAAGAGACAAGGAAAAAGGGCTTGCAAAGGACTAAGAGTGAAAGGAAAATTTAAAGAAGATTTGAATTGCATGTCCAAGTTTGGGAGCTTAATTTTCAAGCATGTGTTTTTATTTGAGAGAAATATGTGATTACAATATGATATGGATGTATTTTGATATAGTGTTATAGTTAAAAGAGGAGATGTAGAGATTTACCTCTTGCATGTGTTAATTGATATAGTTAGGATAAATAAAATTGTTAAAAGCTTGATTTGAGTTTATTTTAAAGTGATGTTAATATATAAATGTTAAAATACAATGTATGAAATTATATTTTATGAGAACTTGAAATAAAACATCAATCTTTGATGTTTAAATAGTCATGTATATCAGTTTGAAAATTTTGGGTTTGGGTTCACTGGACCTAGCTGTATTATTTTTGTAATATCTTGCGTTTGAGAAATGATAATTAGATGATTCTAATTGGGTATTAAACTTGACTTACAGACAAATATTTCATAAGAAGAAATTACATTCTAATTCCGTCTCTAAATGGGTCATAACGTAGCTTGTAAATTGGATAAGTGTGCAGTCTTGTACTCATGAATAGTCTTTAGTAATTTCAAGATATCTTGAGTTATAGAAATGATATTGCAAATATTTATGATTTTATAGAAACTAGAAATGTATATCTATAACTTTGTAGAAGACAACTTTTTCTAAAAAGGCCGTTTACTATATCAAAAATGAAGTACAAGATTAAGTTATTAAGCAGTTTGCAGGATTCTGGGAACAAGGTGTAAAAGTCGTAGGGCCAGACATACTGTCGCGAGCGCGACACCATGATTTCTGCCCATAACTTTGTTTTTTATTCTCCTTTATCAGTATATTTGGCTACCCCCATGTGATACACATATAACTGAACAAAATAGGCCTTGAATGCAAGTATACGAGAGCTCTAAACTCATGTGTATATAGATTGGTATCAAAGGATATATATATAGATTTGCATGATTTGTATCATTTACATTGAAAATTTTCTATGAATGTATACCTATGCATCATGGAAATTGTGCATTAATAGTTAAGTTATAGTACCATGAATAATTATGAAATTATTGTTAATCATATATGTGTATGATAATATGATTGTGACATGATGTGTTGTTTAAAGATCATATGTTCAAGTATAAGTTCATGATGAAAGTTAAATGTGTGTGACATATGGGAACATATTGATATATGTATAGCATATGATTGATGAGTGATTGAGGCATACATATTGATAATCATGCTTACAAGAACAAGCTTACTAGATGCGAATGTACTACAGGTATGTACAATCTATGATTATATTTATGAGTGCATGAGCATGTAATTGCCCTATGAGATAGAAAATGATTGAATGTCACTTAATAGATGAGATTATATGCATGTCCAAATGGTATACTATAAGTACAGCTTTGAAGTATGAAATGAACATGAACATAGTGTTGCCTGCAATAGAGATCAAATGTGGGTATGAATACATACATGATAGTCAATATTAAAAATGCTACCCATGACTGTTCGTATGATACTTATGGTTTGAAATATTAACTCTACCTGTAAAGAAAAGAAGTAATATGACTAGTAGAATATATGTGTGCATATATATAGAAATGTATGATCTTACATGGTTGGGTTCGAAGCTTGAAAACTATTTTAGAGTAATGATTCAAAGAATATGTTAAAGTGAAATATATGAATATGTCTTTACTTAATTGAAATGACATGATTAGGCATATGTGCTATTACATGTTAACATGTTAAAATACAAATCTACAGTGCTACAGACCAAATTATAGAAATCTTATTAAAGCATATAATGGCAATGTGATATGAGACTATATATATATTTACATAAATATGTATGGGTACAAATGGCATTATATAAGTATAATCTTGACATGCGGAATAGTTACATGATTGAATAAGATTACAAGTATTAAATGGTAATACCCAACAGCGAATACACTCACAGATTTACAGAGAGTTACACATGATTGTGTATATGAATATATTGTTTACAGTTACACAAGAGTATACATGTGCATATAAGAATATGGATGATTAAATGAAAGATAAAGTAAATTGATTTTATTGCCTGCGTTGAGTCTAGGAAGTGGATAGATAGGCATGCCTATAAGGGTACCTTGCAGCTGCGATAGTTTCAACCCCGTTTGGGTTGTAGTTAACCCCGTTTGGGTGACTAAATAGACATGGTCCCATTTGGATCATTTTCAACCCCATTTGGGTTGTAGTCAACCCCGTTTGTGTCACTAAATAGACTTGTACCTTCGGGTGCCACCGTTATAATCAATCAATTTATACCTCCGGGTATCTCTTTGGTGCCTTCGGGTACCACCGTATAACCCGTTATCCACCTCTTTAGAATAGTGCAGGCTGTACACCAAAGTTACCTTGGATAAATTGATGGTATACATATGTGGGTCTTTTGTGATCATAAGTCTTTTTCTAGATGTATGTCAATTCATGATATATGATAGAGTATTATAATATTTAATGGATGCAACAATTTTATAATTGCATAAGCATATTTCATATTAAAGATTATAAGAGTTAGTCAGTAACAACCAGTGTTTTTGAAATAGTTTTCTTATAAATATATTTATATGTTCACATTGTTTATATGTGTACACATTTAATGAAATTGTGTTTGTTATTTACGGTGTGATGTATGCATAACTAAGACCTATAACCTGGGTATATAAGAATAATCTGGCAATGTTGTATAATTGTTATGTTTAATTGATATGCTTGTTTTTGTAACTTATGCTATATAAAGTAACCTTATAATATTATAAAGATCTCATGGCATTTGTAAGTGTTGTTTTGCCATTTTAATTCTAATGGGTTTATATCATAGACATACGAGTATAGATAAAAAGATAATGGATAATTATGCTAGTATGGTTTAGTATTAATTCAAAGGTTATTCACATGATTATTAGTTGAATTTAAAGTCATAGGACATTGAGGCTTACATTATTATACATGGTAAATGTAGCATAAATGTAAATGTTACCATTGAATTTTTATAAATTTCATAAGTTGATATGAATGTTAAATTTTATTCATTGTGATAAATCATTGTTGTATTTGAGACATGGTGTGTGCTTGTTGACGATCACTGTGAGTGGTCGTTTGTCATATTTTTAGTTCCCCACTAAGCTTTGTAGCTTAGCACGGGTATTTCATCCGTGTAGGTTGTTGGGGTGAAATCTGTAGCTGGATGGCCAACTCAAGTCAACGAGAGAGACAATTATAGACTTGTATTTGGACTCTTTGTATATAGTAAAGATTTTGTGGAATTAAAGATATTGTATGTAAAAAAAATGTGTTAAACAATTGTTGTAATGTGTAAAAGAGACTTTATCGTTCATTAAATAGTTTCTTTAGAAGTGTAGCACTCTTATATATTAAGTTTGATTATATGTTTATGTTACACAGTAATATATATGTAATGAGTTGGATAAAGTGATATGTACAGATTATAGGATAAGGGTGCTACAAATAATGTGATAAAGTGAAAAATAAAAATTGAAATAAAGAGTAAAAGAAAAAAGAAAAAATGCAAAAAAGGTGAAAAAGCTATGAGAGACGAGACGTATGAAGCGATCGTCGGTCGCTAGCGAAGGGTGGCCTACCCATATGTCACTCAAAATTTTGAAAAATAAAAACCTTTTTTTTCTTCTTCTTCCCCACTTCTAGTAACCACCATTTCCTATTTTCAAGTTTTTTTCCCTCAATTTTCCTTCCTTTCTCTCTTATTTTTCATCCATTTTTTGCATCGTTCACGTAGAAATTCACCGAAAATTGATGCGCATGTTGAGATAGGTATCATTTTGCTTTTATTCTTGATTTTTATTTCTCCATCTGCTGCACAGCAAGTAAGTGTTTTCTCACCTTTTATTTTTTAATGGTGTTTTTTATTCTTTAAATTTCTTGCATTAATTTTATAGGATAAATGAATTATAGTTTAGCTTTGTACGAGTCTATAGGAGTTAGACTTGAATTTGCGAACTTTGTTATTTCATGACACTGTAGTTGGTAAAATGATTCTTTAAAATATAAGCATGTAAATAACACTCTCTGTAGTTTGTTTTAATCTATATTCAATGTAATTAATTTTACTTAGGGTTGTACTTTAATTCTTATCATGGTTAAACCAATAATTGCACCAACATAGTCGAGAATAATTTTGATTAACATGTTAATAATTTGAATTGAATTGATTAGTGGCCAATGGTGGCCTTTTTTTTAAATGCTTTTCTTGTGCAAGAGGCAGGCACATTCCTAGCAGGAATGCTATCGAATTTTTGTTAGAATTTTGTAAAATGTTAAAATATATATTTTACCTCATTTATCGTGCATGTTTGCTAGATTGCCTAATAGTGGGTTTGGGTTGTTGTAATTTGTATTATGGCATCTAGCATGCATCGCTGTGTAAGCTGGCTAGCTTTGGTTTAGGCTAACATTCTACCGAAATTTTGCCACAGTTTTTAGTGAATTAATTTTTTTAATTTGCTTGTGACCCAAGTTAACCGTAAGGAAACTGATAATTAAATTTTGCATGATGCTGCATAGAGATGTTTATGCCACACCAACTACACCTACACCAGCATATATGACTTTTCAGGAGGTCGGCAGTTATCAGGCCTTATCACGAGTCTAATTTTGATCCAGTTGCTTCATGTCCAGAATGTTCCTGCAGACTATAGAGATGATCGAGGAGATTGATGGAATGCTAGCTGTGGTAGGGTGGATGGCATTTTTCACTCCTGCCTTGTAAACTTATCCGAATGTGACTAGAGGGTTTCTCACCACTTTGAAGTATGGGGGTTATTAGAGATCGAACACCGAATAGGGGATAGTCTAATTTTAGGTTAAAGGAATCCACTACAGTATCAGCCATCGATGATTTATGGAGGCCATAGGGCTTCCAATGGGGACAGATGTCCTGAACCTAGAGAGGATAGTTGATCGGGCATGGTGGGCAACCATTACACTTTCAAGAGCCATCTACTAATTGGACACGGGCAAGAGCACCATGTTGACACTCAGGCATTCATAAACATTTAGTGAGTATTATCTACTTTAGATCTAAGCCACACCGATAGTCCTAGATTGATTAATGTGACCAAGATTACTTACTTATAGGTGATGCATGTGCACAAGAGGGTTGACATCATGTACAAGATCATCACTTCCCTGCTTAGAGTCACCAACCAGCCTACTACATAGATATGCATCGAGGGAGTAGTGACCCGATTACTATTAGCTCTAGAGGTAGATAAAGGGACATTTGAATGTCCTCTATAGGAGGATATATTTATTAATATATAGGCTATTCTCACTATGAATGTAGGCACCGTGATCCAACATAGCCTAGATTAGGTTACTCGATGATAAGGAAATAGTGGATTACTGACAGTAAGTGTGGATCTTGAAGCTTCGATTGTGTATTTCTCACATTTTTCTGAAAGATGTTATGAATTTTTCAAATGTTTTTAAGTGTTTTAGCAAAAGAGCATAAAAAATCCTAATTTTAGCCTCTAGAGATGATAGACGGTCGTATGTCATGAGGGACAGTTATCCCTAGCCTTCTCTATCCTGTCCAAGTCAGATGAAGGGTATTTTGGTAATTTTGGGATTTTTCACCTGAAGATGCCTGTCCCTTAATAGGGGATGCCCTTCTATGGATCTTTTTCAAATTTCCCATGTTTCTGGAAATTTGAAATTGGAAGATATGTTTTAAGGGATTTGGAGATGGATTTTCAGAGAGGATAGCTCCAGATTTGGGAAGTTAGAGTTGGAATCTAAATCTAAATTTAACCTAGGTATAAAAGGATAATTTCTAGGGTTTTACAAGGGAAGGAATCACTTAATATAGAGAAAAATCTTAGGGAAGATGAAATGCTAATTTCTTTCTCTCTCTAAAATGCAATTTTTTATCCCAATCATTTTGATAAAAAACACTCAAATACATATGAATTTCATTGATTTTTCTATAAAAAAAGAATACAAATAAGAGTAGAGAATATGGACTACAAGAATTTTAGAGTCAGAATATCTCATAAAGATAATATTTTAGGCTATTTTTCTATAATTTATTTTCTCTCTCTAAAAATTGTCATGCATAATCATATGAATTTTTATTGAAATAATGATGTTTAATGCTGTATTTGGTTGATTTGCATGCTCAAATGTGATAAAGCATTAATTTGGATTAGTATGCATAGTGATGCCATAATAATAACATGATTTGATGTGATTGTACTCCATTGTTGTAAAATTCAAAGATTTAGTTATATTATCTAAATATAGAATTGAATGCATTTAATATGTTTTATGCATGATCTAGGGCTATAGTCTCGTTCATACATGTTTTAAGAACCAATGTTTGTGTATTTAGAGCTAGAAAACCTTTTTTTTTGCTTGCTTTTGGTGTTTTTTTCTACAATTTATTTTTGTCTAGCTAGTGACGGATGGAAAGAAAACTCAATGGACACCCATCTATCAAATCAACAAATGGGATGTCATAGGAACTTCTTCTCATCCCATCCTTCATGCAGTTTTTGGCATCTGTGGTTGGTTTTTTAGGCTTTTTTACATATATTTCATATATTTTATTTACTTTTTATCATTCATTTGATTTCTATGATATTTATGTATTATCCTACGTGATTTAATTATGTTTGTATCTCTATTTCTATACCTACAATTAATTAAATGATTATTTTTTTTTTGTATTTGTAATATACAAATTTATTTATCTTTTTATGGCTGTTTGTGAGTATGTATACTTTTTATCAATTGGTTGAGTTCTTTATAATTGAGTTTTTTTATCAATCCTATCTCTTTTCTAAATTGCATTTCTTGCATACATCTTGGAGCCTTAGAATTAAGTTAGGCCTCCTTTTTTAGCCCCAGTGCTATCCTAAAGCCTGACCTACGTTCACTTAATGTAAGAAGGTGTCAAAGAGACCCACTGGCCCAAGTCTAGTACGAAATGGTATATAAAATGGTGGCCCATCAATCGTTATACTCATGATGAGCTAAACCTATTAGTAGGGACCATGGTTAGGCAACCCTAAAGTTTCATAACCCTTGACTCAAGCCTATGTAATGATAATAACAACTTCCCCTAGGTTGTATAACCATAGCAATATTTACTTGCTATATGGACCTTTGTGCATTGGCCAAACTCAAACAAGTTAAGGGGGTACCAATCAAAGGCTGCCATACTCGATAGGCCTAACTTAATTTGTAAGAGTTAGTTAAAATACATAATGGTTAAAACCCATACGCCTACTTTGACGTGTGCCGAACCTATTTTTTTATCCATGTTTGCTCTTAGAGGCCCGCTTTTATGATTCGAGATCAAAGGAGACTTGTTTAACTCATGAATTGGCCACTTCACAATATAAAGGGATCAAGCTCAATTTATTATTGGTAGTCAACCTATGAAGGCATCTACTAATGGGCCCAGAAAGGTAGGTGTCATGAAGTCACCATCCGACAAAACACTGGGAAATGAATATTGACCTTTTGATGCCCAAATAGAGATTAGTGTTTGGGACATCACTATTACTAGGTATCTTGATTAGGTATTGTTTTATAATTGAGTTTTATATTTAACTCTTCCTCCTCTCTCACACAACGCAAAAGTGCAAAATTAAATAAGCATCCTAATCATATAAAAAGCAATAAATAAATACTTAAAATAAAATTCTACTTAAGAATTGTTACATAAGCAAATCATTTAACAGGAAAGAATAATATACAAAAGAAAAAATCATACATAAAATGGGTTATTGATTAGTTTAGGAACGTTGGTTCCCTCAAGCATATTTACAAAAGGATGTTTTATTTCATTGTGTGAATTTGGGCTAAAACTTTGGACATTGGTTCATATTTTAGGAGAAAACCTAATTTATTTATAGAAAACACGTTATCTTATCTTTTATTTTTATCGTGCATAAAATCCTCTTTTTTACTAATTATTACAAACCCGAAGAAATAATACATCCAAAAATAGGAAAATACAACCATAAATTCAAAATAAATAACTAATCCGGCAAAAACCATAAAAAGGAAATAAAAGTAAAAGAATCGGATTTGGGTAGTGAGTAGTGAATCACTCTCGAAAGCACGACTTCCCTTTCAAGAATTTAAAGGCAACTTCTAAAAGCCCAAAATAAATACTCACAAAAATACAAAATAATACAAAGAATTAGTACATGATAATAAAAGTAATTAAAATATTATAGCATAAAAGTACATGAAATAACACACAAAATATGATAAAAAATTATTAACATGCATAAATATAAAATTAATATATCAAAAATGGCTTGAAAAACACCCGAGGATGGCCATAGGAGGTGAGGGACGGCTACAAGAGGAAGTGAGGAACAGATAGGGAGAAGGAGCTGAGGGCATCCCTTAACCCTTCTTCCTATCTGTCACCTTTTGATAGAACCAGAAAATGCAAAAATGCAGAGAATTAATCAAAATGAATTTCTAGCCCTAAAATATGCATTTAGACAACATAAATCTTTCCAAAATCTGTTATAACCATAAATCATGCATGAAATACATAATTAACATACTTTAACAAGATTAAAAGAACAAAATATAAAGCTCTACATATATAACAATGAAAGAATTTCATAGGTTTTATCATGCCTCTAGCATATCAAATGAATCAGAAACAAATCATACTCCAATAAAAAATGCATATCATTCAAGCATAGTAATCAAAGTGCATAAATTCAATATCAAATGATCATATGAGCATGTGAATAAATTATAAAGAGAGAAAAAAGAAGCCTAGAATATTACCCTTAGGAACTATTCTGACTTTATGGTGATTATGGTCTAGATCTCTTGCTCCGATCTGTAGTCTTCATTCTCAAAGATAAAGTTTGAAATTCGTTTGTTTTTTATATGTGTTTTTAACAAATATTGTTAGAGCTTAAGGTTAGAGAGGGCAAAAACTAGCATTCTTCTCTAATGGTGGCCCTCTTTTAAAAAATATGTGATCTTCCCCTTTGAAAACCCTAGAATTAAGGTTTTTATATATAAGGAAGATTTTTTTAGTTGAAAATATAACTCAAATAACTTCAAATCTAGAGGTTAAGCCCTAAAAGTCTGGAAAAAATCTTTTATGGATCAAAACTACCTTTTTGAAAACCTAAAAATGTGGGAAAATTGGGTTTTAAGTGAGGGATGGCATCGCTTAATGAGGGACAGATGTCCCTCATCACTAGACCCTAATTTTCCTAAAATAACCCCTAAATGAACCACCCAAGAGAGAGGGACCCATAAACGGGTGTCCCTCGGGTGACAGATGGCCATTTGTCACCACTAGAGGCACAAACTGCACATTTTGTTAAAACACTTGGAAATTTTTGTAAGCTCTTAAAGAATCATGAATATATTTTAGAAAATGTGAAAAATTCATGATCGGAGCTTCGAGATCCAATCCTGTTGTCAATAATACATCATATCTTCATCATCAGGTAACCTTGATTTAGGCTACCTCGAGTCACGCTGTCTATAGCTGACCTCAATTTTGGAGAGCTGGTGCACTGGTGCTAAAGTGAGACAAAATCCAGAGTGAAAGGAAAAAGATGCATACCTAAGGTAATGAATCTCTTGGTTTACATGTTGCTCGAAATCCTTGATTAATGCATAGGGCTTGCAGAATCAGGGTTTGAGACTAACTCTATTTAAGTCGGTGGGTCTCAAGTTGTTCAATTGGCACCTGGGGTATGCAAAATTGAGACAAAAAAAGGCTTCAATTGATTAGCACTTGAGGCATGTAGAATCGTGATGACTTGATGAAGATCAATTAGCTCTTGGGGCTTGTAGAATCAATGCTTCTTGAACATTATTGGTTAGCGCTTGGGACATTTTAAGCCAAATTGGCTTGTTTAAATTTAATTAGCACCTAGGGCATGCTGAATTAAATTGCTGATGGTTGGTGTTTTCTCGGGAATATGGTTATCCATCGGGGAGGCTTTGGTAGATATGCACCATCATTGGACTTTCATCTGTGCTCAATAATTGTTTGCTTGTGTTTCCTTATTCATGTGGTTCTTTCTATTTTTTTTGTTTGGAAAACACATATGTATATTCTCTAAGGAGAGTTTCCAGTACCTACTATGCAAAATTTTAAATGTTAGTGTATTATTTATTGAACTTGGCCTTGTTTGGGCCTTTTGTTTCATCATTTATTGATCATTATTTTCTATTTTTACTTTTCTTTTCTCTTTTTTCTTTATCGAGATAAGATTTTTTACAAATTATCTAATTAATTTTATGACATTCATTTTCATCTTTTACACATAAAAAAGGCAATAAAGGAAGACATGAAATAAAATGATGAACTATATACATTTGTGTTTTTATATGCATTAAAATTTTAACAAGTACTCCCTGAATACAAAATAAATGAATCACTAAGAGGACCCTAATCTAGGTGTTCTGCGATATGCCAGTCCTAATGATGATCTAGGAACTAGTAGCCTGGGTGGTTAAGCTAGTGCCAGTCTCTCTAATCCCTGACCCACCTTATGAACAACTCTAGAATAGGCTTTTAGATACCTTATCTGGTCTCCTCTCAAGTACATGATGTACCTCCTCAGCTTCTTATTGGTCTCAATCACAGCCTGCCTAGCCCTAGGAATTATGATCTGGATGCGAGTGCTCTGGTCTCTAAGCTGAGTGATAGAATCATCGACCATTTGTAAGGACTCATCGTATCTACGGTCCACGATCTGCATATCTGGTTTGAGGCTCTGTACCTTTGTCTATAAGGCCTAAATAGTCACTAGTAGGCATGAAGAGACTATACTACTACAAGAATGGTTTGTAATGCCTCCTCCTGGTGCTTGCTAGGGGCCTTTAATATTGCTAACCTAGTGAAGAAGTCATATGATAGAGCAACTGTAGGTGTTTGTACGGGGAGATGGTGGAATAAAAGGGTGGAGGTGCAATACATATCGATGCCCTAGGTGTCTATAAGGTAGAGAAGTAAAAAAAGATGAAGCTCCTGGACATCTGTAAGGAGAGAACATCACATTCGAGGACCTCTGGTGCCTGGTAAGAGATATGGGGCATGTTGGTGTCTGTGGTGACCCATCTAGGAGATCATGTAGGTTAATTTGTAGGTCAAACTCATAGTCTGAGTTAAACCCTGCCCTTCGTGGCTCTTGAGACCTGTGAGGCTCATTTGTCTATCCCTCTTATTAAGGTGGTTATTCTTGAGGTATTTGAGGCTCTACTGGTACCTCATATGTCGTTTGATCCTAGCCATATTCCTCTGGCATTTCATTTAGTACTATCAGATTGAGGCCACATCTTTATTAAGTCTCTGGTATCGTTAGCAATATGTATTGGCCCTTACATCCCTTTATAGGCTCTACTATGCCCATGGTGATTGTAGCCTGTGGGTCTATATGAATGCTTTTATGGATATGATCTCTAAAATGGTTCTCATCTAGCCCCAAAGATATCAGTAACCTAGTAATAACCTTACTTATGCACACCTGTATCCCTAGCGTGGTGCTTACCCTGGTCAGTGTAGAGATAATCTCGTGGGTGATGTCTATGTGATAACCTTCATACATACCCCTTAAACTAGTAATGTATTCCAAATTAAGATTACCTAGACTCCCAGTGCACCCAAGGTAAGAGGCATATAGAATATGGAGAGCTAACATCCTGCTCTTTACCATATTTGAATCATATAATGCTATTGGTAAAGTCACAGCCCTCCACCCATCCTTATCCATCATCCACAGTGGTGTCACTATACCAGGGCCACTGGAAAGCCTTATGGCCTATGCAAATCTACACCTGGTGATTATGGTAAGGAATACATAAAGCCCTAAATTGGACTACTCCTTTCTAGGTGTCTGAGCACTAAAAACACTCGTATCTTAGAGTGGTGAGGACCTTTCTAGTCACATCTAGGTAGGTCTTGAAGGCTGGGAGAAGAAATCCATCCAACTGGCCCTAGCTAGAAGTCTATTAGCCTCTTTAAATAATCTGAAGTCCTCGAGGAACTACCAAGACATAAACCTACATGCTCTGTACTGAACCCATCCTAGTGCTCTATATTGGTGGATATAGTTGGGTACTGGCCAAGTTGGCTGGGGACACATTGTCCGGTAAGGTATCCTGTAAAAAGGAAGGTTACATGTCAGTTTATGGTGTGAATTGTATTGCAAGTAAGCTAAGACATTACGATTTTGAGAAAATATTACTATATGGAGCATGCATATGTACAAATGTCATTAGTCAGACACAAACATAATGAGAGATTTATTATGCATTTTACGAGATAAAATTCAAGCAGTATTCTAACTAGGAATGTGACTGCCCCCTACATGAGAAAGACATTCACAACAATACACAGGCCTTAAAGGTTGCCAAACAACATGGGTTTATACATTTTATGAGAAATTTAATAAAATTTTTGTTAGGAATGGACTGCCCCCTGCACGAGAAAGATAATTTACAATCTAAAATCTAACTGTAGGCTATAAAGGCTGCCAAACAGCATGCACTTAGTGCACTCACAACATAAAATGTATCCTTAAAACATATAAGTTACATGCTCATATATAAGGTTTTTGAACTATCCACGGCATCATGCAAAATAAAGTTTGGCATTTACACTATATTACTCAGATTACAAGGCATTATAAAGATAAATAAGTAACAAGATAGATAAAATAATAAATGCCCGCATCCATCATGCCTAGACTAAATTCTTATAGCCTAAGTTATGTTCTAACTTAAGAGAAGACTGAAAATAAAGAAAAAAATAAAAGGATAATAAAGTTATTAAATTATACTTACTTAGACAAGTAAATGAAAAATTCAGAAATGGTAGTAAAGGTCACTCCTTAAAGTGCACCTCACTTCCAAGAGTTCATGGGCACAATTGGCTCATGAATCAGACGTCGGATGAGAGAGAATGGGTTAAAAAAATTGGAATTGAAGCTTAAATGCTGAAAACAATAGAGTTTTGGCAAGAAAATAAAGAAGAAAGGGGTTTTTATACATCTTTGAGTGAGGGACAGGAAGCCCATCCTTCGCTTGGCGATAGATGGGATGGACATGTGTCCCGTCCCTCAGACCAAAAGATCAAAATGCCCCTTATTTTTTTAATTTTCCTTTAATTTTCTCATTTTAACTCTGTTTTCTTCGATATTTTAACCATTTTCATCGATTTTTCATTTTATATCCATCTAAAATTAATTCACCACTTAAGTACCATATTTTTTAAAGGTTACACAATTTTTCTTAATATTTACAGGCTTTAATTATTCTTTTACTACACAAATGTACAAATGTTTGAGATACTCATTGAAATTTGAGTGCCCTTCAATACATGTGACTTTTTGCATTCTAAACTCCTGAGGATTGATTGTTCAGGTCATTAAGCCTCCCAGATTCTCAGTAAAATTCAAATAAAGGCAAATGCATTAACATGTATGTGGAATGCATGGGACATGCAAAATGTCACTTTTGGCCTTTCCAAAGGCGTAAGATGGGAAAGCCATGGCTTGCTCATTGGTGAGGGATGGCCATCCCTCATCACTTTTCTATAAATAGTGCTTGATTTTCTTGGTTTTTATGCCTTTGACCTTTCAACTTTCAAGAAGCTTCCAATAGGTATTTTCTCTCTCCTTTTATTTTATATTTTTTTCTTTCATTCTTGTTTATTTTCTTTAATTTTTATTATTTTCCATATCAATCCTATATTCTAGATTGTTTAAAAACCTTGTTACCATGACTACTGGACTTGCTAAGCTGCATCATCTACTGGATGACCCAAACATGTAGAATGACCCTCTCTTACTTTTTTACTCGACTCTGAGATTTTTAAGAAGAACTTCTCCAGATAAGCATCTATTGTCTGCTACTCTCCATGTCTAGGATTCGAGGCTTCACGTATTCCGATTCATACATCATAAGTTATGCCTTTTACTAGAAGAGTTTGCTACCATGGCGGGTGTCAGATTTGACCTCGATACTTAACCTTATTTGCCCTCTCCTATGGTTAACTATCCCTCAGAGGTGGTTCGTGCCTTAGGTATTATTCCTTTTGAGGTTAGGGTTTTGATACCTATGGAGAAACCTTTCAGTTGGTGTGGCTGATTGATGTTTTAACTGATTTTGATGACATTCCCACCTTCCATTTTGGTGTGGTACTGCTTTGTTACCTTGATTGGTGCTTGTTGACACACGGTGGTGATTTCATAGTTGTCAACTATGGGTTGTTCAGTGTTGTGGATGGCATACGCTAGGGAAATAACCTATTTCCCATGATTATGGTCGAGACCATTATTGGCCTAGATACTTTTTGCTATAACTCCTCTGCCTATTATGGCTCTTCTTCCTTCCTCACAGGTAGTCCCATACTTCTCCAGGTACATACTTTATTTTAAAGGTAGTATGCCCCTTGTGGGTTTTCATACTAGCCTTTTCTTATTGAAATATGCATCCTTTCAGATTTTTATATATTTCGGTGCCTTATTTTTTATTAAAATGGATCTAACTCACCCCAGTAGCTTTTTTTTATTTATTTTTATTTAGATATGGCTTCAGGAAAAGCTATAGCTACTGTCAGAGCCTCATCCTCGAGCTAGAGACATAGGTGTCTACCCTATGAGTTATATTATAGTCTGATGCTTGCAACACGAGTTTCAGTTAGCCCAGGATGCAATGGATTGGTTGGGTCACTTGAGAGATACATATATTAGGTTTAGGTGTGCATGGTTGCCTATTTCTTCTATGTTTAGAGATGGAGAGTCAGGATGTGTTCCTGTTTGTGGACTTTATAGAGCTACTTTTTATGTCACTAGCCATTGTGTTCACCAGTTTTTGGGCATACAAGATATTGTTATGCATCCACTGATCTTCCAAAAGGGAAATCTCATTGCTTATTTCTTGATAGAGTATTATTAGTGCATCTGGACTTGACTTCCAGTGATGAATACCATTCCTGGTACTAGTGCTTACGATTTTACCACTGCTTACTCTTATAAGTGATGGGTCACTAGTATAGCTGTCGACAATAGACTTTCCCACCTACGACACTTAGATGGAGAGAGAGATGTGATACTGATAGATTAGATCAGACATTTTCACAAATTATGGTTTTTTTGTTGATCTTTTCATTTCTAAACATGTAAAAAATATGCTACTTTTGTTATATGGATGCTTGCATGAATGAAATTTCTTTTTGATTTCAGTACACATGACCATTATTTGATGTTAACCCAATGATACATATTATTTAATCTTGAAATGAAACTTTAAAAGCATTATAACTTCTATCATTAATTAGCCCTCTTAGGTTTTCTTGATTGATCATTTTTTCTCCCAGCCTCTAATTTTTGCCCAGAGGTGCATTTTTTTAATTTTCACCCTGATGAGGTGTAGAATTTTAGCAAGGCTGCCATTTTTTTTTATTTTGATCCACGGGTATTTATTCTCTTCTTCTTCTCTTTATCTGTGGAACCGCTTCAATCTATCAACATTCATTGGTTCTTTGAATTCATTACCACCACTATCTAGTAAAATAGCAGTGCCTTTAAACAATACCTTTTTAAGAATAAAAGGCCCTTCCATATGGGTCTAAATTTACCTCGAATCTTTGGAACCCTTGTCCTTATCTACTTAAACACTAGATCTCATTCTTTTAGTAGGTGCTTCCTAACCTTCTTTCCAAATGAGCGAGTAAACCTTTTCTGATAAATCCAATTGTGGTAATAAGCTCTCATTTTATCCCAATATAATAGGTTAAGGTACAATAACCTTTGTCCGACCTATTCTATTTTTAGCAACTCAACTTCTAAAACTACCCTTAAAGATGGATGCTTAATCTCTACTAGTAGTACTGCTTCCATCCTATAGACTAAGGAAAATAAAGTAGCCTTTGTTAATGTTCTGATTGTGGTTCTATAACCCTATAGTAAAAAAGGTAATTTATCAGCCCAATCTTTGTAAGTTTGGATCATTTTGGCCAGAATTCTCTTCATATTCTTATTAGCTATTGCAGTTGCTCTATTTGCTTAAGGTCTATAAGGAGAAGATTTATAATCTTAAATCCCATACTTGACGAGCATCCATCTAGTTTCTTCTGCAAACTGCAACCTATTATCTAACACTACATGATGAGGCAATCCATATCTGCATATCAAATTATTCTCAATAAACTTAGCCATATCTCGTGCATCCACTTTCTTAAAAGATTCGGCTTCCACCCACTTGGTGAAGTAGTCGATGGCTACTATTATGAATTTGTGTCCATTTGAAGCAAACAGATGGATCATTCCTATAATATATATCCCCTATGGGGTGAAAGGCTATGGTGATGTAAGATTACACAACTTAAAAATAGGTAGATGCCTCAGGTTAGCATATTATTGGCACAACTTGAATTCCTTGACATACTTAGAACAATCGGTGTCCATCATGAGCCAAAATAAAGCCTACCTCATAATCTTCTTTGCTAAGGCTAAGCCATTCATACAAGTGTCGTACATATACTTCCTCTATTACCTTCTTTGCCTTTTTTTTCATCCAAACACCTCAACTGAATCCCATTAAGCTATCTTTTGTAAAGCATTTCCCCTACGGTAATGAATTAGGTGGATAACTTGCGAATTAACCTTTGATCCTTCTCATTTGCCTCTTCGGGGAACACTGACTTTTCTAAATAATTCTAGATGTCAAAGTACCAAGACCTTCCATCATCTACCTCAATATCCATGATCTATTCCTTTTCAAAGCATGGCTTGTCAGAACTTGAAATCAGTAAGGCTTCATAACCTAAATTTATAAACCTTAAATCAACTGCTCAGGGTTTTCAGGCACCTAAAATAGGGCATCAAACACTCTTCTTTTATCGACAATTCACCCTCTACTTGATATATCACAAGAGATGAATACCTAAACACTTATGTAGATTTTGCTTCTACATCCAGTGATGCTTCTAAACAAAAAATGCAAGCTTTATACCTTACTTCATTGTTCATGGTCTTCTACCTCAACTTCTTAGCTAACTGTAACCTTTCTCCCTTTAGGGTAATTAGAATCACTCCTACCCTTGCTCATTTGTTATTCACTGCTCCATCAAAATACATCTGCCACCCTTGCATCATTATGGTTATGACATGTTTATTAAGGAACTTATATGTTACTTTCTTTACTTATAAAGGTCGATCATGTAGGAATCTGCTACTGCCCTTCCTTTAATGATTTTCCTAGTGATATACTTTATATCGAATTCTTACAGAAGAATCAACCACCTTCCCATTATCCCTAACAATGAAAGAGCCTTATGCAAGGACCTAAAGGGATTCTACTTGACCACAGCTTGGATCTTTTGAGAATAGAAGTAATGCCTCAACTTTGTTGATGCCCATATAATTGCCAGATATATTTTTTCAACTTCTACATACTTTTCCTTATAGGGGAGAAATTTCTTGCTGAGGTAGTACACTACGTATTCAATCCCAAAGCCATTCTCTTATGCCATCATAGCCCTCACTAAACTATCTTCTATTGCTAAGTATAAAATTAAAATTTTACCTACTTGAGGCAGTCTCAACAACGGTGGATGTATTAGATATTCCCTAATAGTATAAAATGCTTTATGACAGTCTTCGTTCCAAACTATGGGTTGGTCCTTCTTGAGCAGCTTGAATATCGGCTCATAAATTAAAGTCAACTTAGCTATGTACTTGCTGATGTATTAAATCTTACCCAAGAATCCTATAACTTATTTTTCCTTTTGTGGCATTGGCATCTCTTTAATATCTCTTACCCTGTTAGGATCAACTTCTATACCTCTTTAGCTTACAACATGGCCTAATAACTTAACTGAAGAAACTCTAAAGATGCACTTCTTAGGGTTGACGCAAAAATTGTACTTACTGATCCTTTGGAAAAACTTCTCTAATGCCTTGAAGTGTCCTTTCTTGGCAACTGACTTGATCATCATGTCATCTACGTACACCTCTACTTCTTTATAAATCAAGTCATCTAGTATCTTAGTGACCATCCTTTGATAAGTAGCACATGTATTCTTAAGTCCAAAAGGCATGACTTGGCAAACATATATACCCCATTTGGTTATGAAAGCTATTTTAATCCTATCCACTATCTTGTTTAAAATTTGATTATACCCTGCATACCCATCCACGAAACTATACATGGCATAAGCAACTGCACTATCAACTAAAACATTATTAAAGTAGGGAAAAATCATCTTTAGGATAAGCTTTGTTCAGATTCTTATAATCCACACAAACTCTAACTCTCTTATCTTTTTTTTTTCTACTGGGACTACATTTGCTAACCACGTGGGGTTTTGAACTTCCACTAAAAACTTATCCTCTATCTACTTTCTAACTTCATCTTTAATCTTTTCATCCCACTCCAGTCTAAGCCTTCTAAGTTTCTACTTAACTAGCTTATACCTTGGGTATATTGGGATGGCATGTTTAGCAACTTCTCGATCTATCCCTAGCATGTCTTCATAGGTCTAGGAAAAGACTTTTTCATGTTTTCTTAGTATTCTCTCAAATTTTTCTCCCTCTTCAAGAGTTACATCCGATACCAATAATTTTTTTTTGAATTTTCTTTTGTTCTGAGATTAAATGAACATGTTTTTGTTGAGTAAATGTCAAATATGAATATTTTATGATCATGATCATGCATATTGAAATTATAAAAAACATCACACAAGTAAGCAAAATTGTTCATCTTATTAATGTATTCAAAAGAGCAAGCATTATTCTCATCAAAAAGCTTAGGAACATAAACAATATCAATAAAAGTCACATCTCCAATCTTGTCAGCATTAGACGACTCTCCAGCCTCTTTGTTAGCCTTAGGAAATTCTTTTACTTCCATCTTCTATTTGCTTTTTATCTAGGTAGCAAGCAACTTCTTTGTTATAACTTATTTTGTTTCCTCCTTATCCCAAGTAGAGTGGTGCAACAGAACTTCTTCATCCTAGAAACCTTCAATCGGCTTGATAATCCCCTATTTCCAATCAATTACACATTGAATAGCTCAAATCCTAATACATAATCATCCTCTATTATTTGAGGCTTATTCTCCCTATAATACAAGCAAAGACCCAAAGCCGGTACAAAACTCTGAGAAATATAAGGAATCCCTTTTCTCCATTTCCTTCTCCTTTTTACTAGAACCTGCAAAGCCTAACCCTTTCTTATCTTTATACCCCTTGGTAGTTATGGTAGTCTGAGGCCCTTAGGAATTCTTACTTAAACTAGCACCTTGTAGGAAATTCATCTCCTTCATCATATTGACTAACTAAGGGTTATCAGGAAAGTCATCTTCACTCTCTCTATAATTGATAATCGACACATGAAAACCACTAAATGGCTGTTTGGCTATCTCAATTAACAATACTTAGTTCTCCCTTATAACCCTAATAGTGATGACCTAGCCTTCATGAGGGATCTTAATCATTTGATGTAATATGGTGGCACTCCTTCCAATTTATGAAACCAAGGTCTCCCTAGCAATACAGAGAAATAGGCTGGAATAGGTAAGATATAAACTCAGCTTCAGTCTTAATTAGGCCTATCTTTACCACAACCTTAATGGTTGTAGCAACTTGCCTCTAAGAGTTATCATAGACAGAGATAGTTAGATCAAACTTACTCAATATACTCTCATTCAGCCTAAAAGTTAGGATTGTTACCAAAGGAAAAACATTAATAGAAGACCCATCATCTACCATTACATAAGTTGTGTGCTTCCCATTAACTTGAGCCTTAATGTAGAGGGGACAATTATGATTCCTTCCTTTTATAGGTAAATTATTATCAAAGTACACTATATTTTCACCCATTCCTCCCCTAACCAAGTCCAGCAACTCGAAGGGTGATGAAGTAGTAGCCATAGTAGAATGGCTCAAGGCTTCCACCAACTTCTATCTATATGAAGAAGACTATCTTAATAAATCCCAAATACCTATCTGAGCTTGTGTCTTCTTTAGCTATTTTATTATCTAATCATCCTTAACCTCCTTCTCTATCGGTGCTGCAGCAGGAGCCGGCTGTCTTTCAATCTCAGAGGTCATGCTTCCATTCCTTGTGATTGCTTGTACTTCCTTTTTTACCTCTTTTTCACATTCACTGGCTGAACTCCAGATATCAATTGGCATTATAGTCCCTTCATCCTCACTCTATATGGGAGTATCCCAACAATCAATCATAAAAATTAGCCGATTTTCCTGAACTGGCTTTATTACTTTAGGGGCGGAGTTTGTAACAGCCAAGTACTCATTCCCAAACAAGTCCTTCACACATACCACTAGGGTAGGCTAGACCCAGTCATGTAGACTAGTGGAGGTATAACATTGTAACCACCTTTTTCTTTTTATCCATCTTTTCTAGATCTAAAATTTACTTATTGTCAATCAAGTCTTGAATCTTAATCCCCAAAGTGTGACATTAATCAATTGAGTTCCCGATGTGCTGTTGGTATGCATAATATTAATCCTCTTTATGATAGGGTAACCTTTGACTCTTCGCTGGCCTTAGTGGTAGATGTTAAAGCTTCTTTTTTTAACCAATCTATTTAGAACCCAAGACAATGACTTACCTAGATCGAAATAGTACCTCTAACTTGCATCTGTAGTGAACAACTTTGCAGCTTTTTCAATTCTATTCTACCCACTACTATTCCCAATAGCCTTAATACTATTGAAGTTCCTTTTTGCATTCTCATTATTTGCCCTGTTGGCTAGGTATTCCCCTTCAGGTTCTATAACTACATCTTTTAAGGAATCTCAATCCTTCAGACCCTTTATCATTTTGGATAAATAGCCTAATTTAATTAGATGTGTTAGGCTTTCTCTTTATTTCCATCACCCTATTCCTCCACCTGGTAAGGTACTTATGAAAAAACTCACCATGCTTCTACTGGAGCAATTCAAGGTCTTTCAAGATGACCTCTATCCTTGTACTGCAGTCATACTACTTGAGAAACTCTTTTATCAATAAGACCTAATCTTCCTTAGTCTACCTATCTAACCTATGGTACCAGTTTATGGTTGGTCTAGTCAAACTCATGAAAAAGTACTCCACCTTCTATTTTTTAGACAAAGTAATCCCCTTTATGATTAATATGTACTACTTGATATGTACTTAAGGGTCTGAGGTTCCATTGAACCTGGGTAGATCAGGCATTTTAAACCTTTAGGGTAGCAGTTCATCTCCATCCAAATCCCTATCCTTCTGATTCATCCCTTCACCAACAGAAAACAGCCTTGACATAGCCTAAATTCTCTTTTCTATCATTTTAAAAGCTAGGTCCTAAGCACTAGGGCCTTTTATTGTCATATTTATCACTAAAAGGGCATACTCTTTGTCCTCATCTAGAAAATCATCCTCAAGATTATGCCTCCTTTCCTTCTTAAGTGGGTCTCGAACCATAGTAGCATCTATTGCGATAGAGTTCCTAACATACATTGGCTCCGCTGTCTCATAAGTGGATGCTACAGGCTAAGGTCTAGCATTAGGTTCCATAAAAGCCACAAAAGGAGTAACATTTCCTACCTACCTTAAGAATGGAAACCTAAAAACAATATCATTAGTTGTTCTTCCAATCTCATTTTCCCTTTTGGTTTTATTCAATCCCTTATTTTCATACCTAAATTGATCTCTTAGATGCTTTCTGACAACTTGTTTGAACCCTATTCAAAACTAACCATTGAACCCAAATCTGAACTTGAGTTCGCTCTTGGCAATTTATATATGGACCTTCAAACCAGGTGCCCATCTGACCCTTTGGACCACCTAGATGAGTTTATGATAGGAATCAGAGGTTAGGAGTGATGTATGGTAAATAATGTATGAGTCCAGTATATATATGATGTATGAATGCAATGCATGATTTTTTTAGATGTTAATCACAGCCACACACAAGCATAATAGTGACCTTTAAACCTTATTACTCCCACACAAGAGGTTATCTAGTCTCTTTCTTAGGTGGGTTTAGCCCATGGGTCAACAGGGTACCCAATAGACACCACGTAGCATAACCTCTCTAATTAAAAGTACAAGCATATGGATTTTGACCATCATGTATTTTGACCAACTCACATAGATCAAGTTAGGCCCGCTGGGGAATGGCAGCCTTTGACTAGTGCCCTCCTAATTTTTTTGAGTTTTGTCAATACACAAATGTCCACATAGCAAGCAAAAGATTATTACAATTGCATAACCTAGAGGGAGTTACTATTGTCATTATATTGATTTGAGTCAAGTGTGATGAAACTTTAGGGCTACCTAAGCATGGTCCTTACTAAGAGATCTAGCTCATCATGAGCATAACGACTGATGGATCACCATTTTATATACCATTCGATACTAAACTTAGGCTGGTGGGTCTCCTTGACACCTCCTTACATTGAGTGAATGTAGGGCATGCTTTAGGATAACACCAGGGCTAAAAAGAGATGCCTAGCTTAATTTTAAGGCTTTAAGATGAATGCAAGAAATGCAATTTTAGAAAAGAGATAGGACTAATAACAAATCCTAATTATAAAGAACTTAACTAAGATGTTTTTCGAAGCAAAGTCTCATTAGTCCCCAGCAGAGTCACCACTATGACGTGCATCGGAGCTATCTCTTTATTCGGGTTCACTTTTGAAGGCCTGCTTTTAGGGTCTAAGACTGAAGAAAGCTCCCTTAACTTACAAATTGGTCATTTTGTAATAAAAAAGGATCAAAACCAATTTATTATTGGTAATTAACCTATGAAGATGTCTACTAATTGGCTTAAAAAGGTAGGTATCATGGAGTCGCAACCCAACAGAACATTGAGAAATGAATCTTGACCTTTTAATGCCCAAATAGATATTAGTGTTTGAAACATCATTCTTATTAGGCATTTTGGATAGGTGTTATTTTATAATTGAGTTTTATACTTAATTCTTTCTCTTCCATCACATATTGTAAAAGCTTAGAATTAAATAAACAACCCAATCAAACAAAAAGCAATAAATAAATACTTAAAATAAAATCCTAATTAAGAATTGTTACATAAGCAAATCATTTAATAGGAAAGAATAATATACAAAAGAAAAAATCATACATAAAATGGGCTATTGATTAGTCTGGGAAGGTTGGTTCCTTCATGCATATTTACAAAAGGATGTTTTATTTCATTGCATGAATTTGGGCTAAAATTTTAAACATTGGTTCATATTTTAGGAAAAAACCCAATTTATTTGATAGAAAACACTTTGTCTTGTCTTTTATCTTTATCGTTCATAAAATCCTCTTTTTTACTAATTATTACAGAATTGAATAAATAATACATCCAAAAAGTGGAAAATAAACCCATAAATGCAAAATAAATAACTAATCAAGTAAAAACTATAAAAAGGAAATAAAAGTAAAAGAATAGGATGTGGGCAACGAGTAGTGAATCACTCTTGGGAGCATGACTTCCCATGCAAGAATTTAAAGGTAGCTTCCAAAAGCTTAAAATAAATACTCACAAAAATACAAAATAAGATAAAGAATTAGTACACGATAATAAAAGTAATTAAAATATTGAATCATGAAAATCATATAGAAATAGACATTATAGCATAAAAATACATGAAATAACACACAAATATGATAAAAATGATAAACATGCATAAATATACATGAAATATATAAAAAATGACTTGAAAAAACCCGGGATGGCCACAGAAGGGAAGGATGGCCATAAAAAGTAGTGAAGGATGGACAAGGAGAAGGAGATGAGGGTTCCCATCCCTCAGATGAGGAAAGGACATCCTTCAACCCTTTTTCCCATCTGTCACCTTTGGACAGAACCAAAAAATGCACAAAATTGCCAAAATGTAGAGAATTAATCAAAATAAATTTCTAGCCCTAAAACATGCATTTACACAATATAAATCTTGCGAAAATATGTTATAACCATAAATCATGCATGAAATACATAATTAACATACTTTAACAAGATTAAAAGAACAAAATATAAAGCTCTACATATACAACAATGGAGGAATCTCATAGGTTCTATCATGCCTCTAGCATATCAAATGAATCAGAAACAAATTATACTTTAAAAAAATTCCTTATCATTTAGGAAAAATAATCAAACTGCATTAAAATCGATATCAAATGATCATATGAGTATGTGAATAAGTTGTAGAGAGAAAAAAGTGAGAAGGAGCCTAGAATATTACCTTTATGAAGTATTCTGACTCTATAGTGATTATGGTCCAGATCTTTTGCTCCGATCCATTATCTTCATTCTCAAAGATAAAGTCTAAAATTTGTTTTTTTGGTGTGTGTTTTTAACAAAAATTATTAGAGTTTAAGGTTAGAGAGGGAAAAAACTATTCTTTTTCCTAAATGGTAGCCCTCTTTCAAAAAAATATGTGATCTTCCCTTTAAAAACCTTAGAATTAAGGTTTTTATATCTAAGGAAGATTTTTTAGTTGAAAATCTAACTCAAATCACTTTAAATCTGGAGGTAAAGCCCTAAAAATTTGGAAGAAATCTTTTATGGATCAAAATTACCTTTTTGAAAATCCAAAAATATGGAAAAATTAGGTTTCGAGTGAGGGACGAGCATCCCTTAATGAGGGATGGTCATCCCTCATCACTAAACCTTAATTTTCCTAAAATACCTCCTAGATAAACCATCTAAGAGAGGGGAACCCACAAACGGGTGCCCTTCAGGTGATAGACGATCGTTTGTCACCACTAGAGACATAAACAACACATTTTTTTAAAACACTTGGAAATTTTCAAAAGCTCTTGAAGAATCATGAAAATATTTTAGAAAATGTGAAAATTCACAATTAGAGCTTCGAGATCTAATCCTATTGTCAGTAATACATCATATCTTCATCATTGGCTAACCTTGATCTTAGCTATCTTGGGTCACAGTGTCTACACCTGTGCTTTCAATTAGAGAGGTTATGCTGTCAATTTTTTACCATGTATGATATGCACCCATTAGGTTCCTTGATGACCCATAGGCTAAGCCCACCTAGGAAAAAGATTGCATGACCTCTTGTGTGGGACTAATAATGTTAGAAGAATTTTGTCTATGCTTATGTGTGATTATGATTGACACCTAGAAAAAGCATACACTGCATTTATGCATTATGCATATACCATGCTTATGCATCATTCCTAATGTTTGATTTAGGTTAGATGGTCGTCTGGTCTAAGGGTCTATATACATGTTGTTTTATCGAGTTTGGGTTTAGAATTTTGTTCAAAGTTTAGTTTTGAGTTAGATTTGAGTCAATTATCAGAAGGTAGTTAAGAGATAAGATCAAAATGGTAGATGATCAATTGAATGAGACCAGAAGGGTGAATGAGACTGGGAGAGTAATCGATGACACATCAACAAGGTTTTTATTCCTGAGCGAAAGGTTAAATGTTACTCTTGCGGGACCTTCAACAGTGTGAGACCATTTAGATTAGAGATTGGATAAAAGGTTTTAGGATTTTAAAGAGAGGCTTACGGCCATGATTGGTGGGATGGTGGCTTCTATAATACCAAATGTTGAAACTTAGTCCATAGCACCTACTCGTAGAGAGCGGAGCCAATGCATGTTGGAGACATTGCTGCGATTGAGGCTACTATGCCTTAAGACCCACCAAGGAGAGAAAGGAGATATGATCTCGAAGATGATTTCATAAATAAGGAAGATGAAGAATATATCCCTCCGATGATGAACAAGAGGATTAAGGGTCCTAGTGTTAAGGATTCAGCTTTTAAAAAGACGAAAGAGAAGATTGAGGCATGTCTAGGTTGCTACCAAATGGTAGGGGTATGAACCTTAAAGATAGGGACTTGGATGGAGATGAGCCATTTTTCCAAATGTTTATGATGCCTAATTTGCCAAGGTTCGATGGTACTTCTAACCCTTGAACTCATGTGAAGCAATATATGCGGATCATAAAGGGATAACCCTAACAAAGAAGCAAAAAGCAGAGTATTTTTGTTTGAGTTTGATAGGCCTGTGATTGATTGGTACCATAGGTTAGATAGGTCTACTAAAGAGGATTTAGATCTTTTGACTAAAAAGTTTCTTAAGTAATATGACTATAGTACCAAAATGGAGGTCATCCTAAAGGATCTTAAACTACTTTAGCAAAAGCATGATGAATCTTTCTATGAGTACCTTACTAGGTGGAGGAATAGGGTGATGGAGCTAAAGAGCAAACCTAACATAGCTGATCAGATTAAGTTGTTTATCAGAAATACAAGCTCATATCTAAGGGATGGTTTGAAAATGAAAGGTCTAAAGGACTGAGAGTCACTAAAGGACATGGCCATAGAAGCTAAAAGGAAATACCTAGCTAGAAAGGCAAGCAATGAGAATTATAAGAGGAACTTCAGTAATAACGAGGTAGTTGGGAATAGTAGTGGGTCAAACAAAATTGAAAAGAACACATAAATGGCCACTACATAAGCTAGTTAGAGACTTTTTCCAACTTGGGTAAGTCACTATCCTAGGTCCTAGAACATTTAAGCAGGGAAGGAACGTTTTAGCCACTACCCCTAAGCCCAAAAAGAGTCAAGGGCTGCCTTATTATAAGAAAGATCTATATTATACGTACCATTAGTATACTGGGCACCTGACTGACTATTGTCATAGCTTGAGGAATAAAATCCAGGATCTAATAGATTGCAAGTAAATTTCAAATCCTGAGAAGAGAGATAAGAAGAAGAAGGGAGTTTACAATTTTGTTCCACCTCCAGTGTTTATGATTGGGTCTAACCTACCTGAGCATTAAGTCATAAGAATTCTATATGGGAATGAGTATATAGCCATTATCCATTTTGCCCCTAAAGTAACAGAGCTAGGTAAAGGAAATCAGCCAGTTTTAATGATTGATTGTTGGGATACCCCACAGAGAGTGAGGATGAAGGGGCTTTGGTGCCCATTGACTTTTAAAGTTTAGTTAGTAAGAATGAAGAAGGGATAGGAGAAGAGAAAAAGGTAAAGGTTGTCACGAGAAATGGAAGGGTGGCCCTAGAGGTTGAGAAGCAACCAACTCCTGCTACAGTACTTATAAAAAAAGTCAAAGAGGTCAGATAATTAAGTAGTTGTATAAACAAATGCACAGATTTCTATCTAGGATTTGCTGAGATAGTCTTTCTCGCACAGATAGAAGGTAGTAAAAGCCCCGAGTGAATATACTATTTCCACCACTATCTCACCCTTTAAACTACTCGATTTGGTTAAAGGAGGGATTGGAGTGAATGTTGTATACTCTGATGGCGACTTACCTGCTAAGGGAAGAAACCACAATCGCCCTTAGTACATTAAAGCCTAAGTGAATGGTAAGCACATGGCCTGTGTGATGATAGACGATGGTTCTTCTATCAAATTATGTCCTTTAGTGGGAATTTTGACCTTTGGGTTGAATGAGAATATGTTGAATAAGTCTAATTTGACCATCTCTGTTCATGAAAATTCCAACAGGTAGGTTGACAGGACCTTTAAGGCTATAGTGAATATAGGGCCCATTGAGATAGAGGTTGAGTTTATGGTGCTTCCCATACTGGCCAATTTCTCTGTGCTTTTAGAAAGACCATGGTTTCACAAGTTGAGTAGGGTGCCTTCCAAATAGTATCAAATGATCAATCTATTAAAGTTACTAGGGAGAACCAGGAGTTTGCACTTAAGATAGCCAAACAACTGTTCAATGGGGTTTCATGTATTTGTTATTAGTGATGAATAAGGTGAAGGTAGCTTTGCTGATAGTCCTTAAGTAATCAATATGCTAAAGAAGATGAATTTCCTACCAGGTACTGGTTTAGGCAAGTACTCCCAAGGACCTTAGGCTACTATCGTTGCTAAGGGTTAGAAAGATAAAAAAGGATTAGGCTTTACCGAGTCTTGTTAGAAAGGTATAGAAAAGGAAGCAGCGATAGGGATTACTCACATCCCTAGAGCTTCATGCTAGGTTCAAGTATTTGCCTCTATTATGGAAAGAATAAATCTTTGTTAATCAAGGATGAAATAGTGCTTGGATTTGAGATATTCAATGATGTCTTTGATTGGGAACAAGGGATTATCAAGTCAGTTGAGGGTTTTTGGAATGAAGAGACTCTTTTGCACCATGCAGTTTCGGATAAGGAATGCCTAAAGAGGTTACAATAGAGAAGTTGCTTGTTATTCAAATGTAGGGCAAAAGGAAGATTGAGGTTAAAGGTCCATCCAAGGTTGAGGCTGGAGAGACATCTGATGCTGCCACGATTGAAGAAGATACTTTTATTGATATTATTTATGTTCTTTAGCTTTTTGATAAGAACATTGATTGGTTTTTTAATTTTGTTAATAGAATGAACAATTTTAACTACTTGTGTGATATTTTCTCTGATTTCAAAATGCATAATTATGATCATGAATCATTCATATTTGACATTAACTCAAAAAAAACATGTTCATTTAATCTCAAAACAAAAGAAAATTCAAAAAGAATTTATTGGCATCAGGTATAACTCTTGAGGAAAGAAAAATATTTAAGAGAATATTGAAAAATATGAAAAAATCTTTGCATGGACCTATAAAGACATGCTGGGAATAGATCGGGAAATTGATAAACATGTTATTCCAACATATCCAGGGTATAAGCTAGTCAAACAAAAGCTTAGGAGACTTAGACCAGAGTGGGTTGAAAAGAAGTTAGGAAATAGATAGAGGCTAAGTTCCTAGTGTAATTTCAATACCCTACACGGCTGGCAAACATAGTTCCCGTGGCTAGGAAGGATGGAAGAGTTAGAGTTTGTGTGGATTACGGGGACTTGAACAAAGGCTATCCTAAAGATGATTTCCCTCTGCCTCACATAGATGTCATGGTTGATAGCGTGGTCGCTTGTGCCATATACAGTTTTTTGGATGGGTATGCAGGGTATAACCAAATGGGGTATATATGCTTACTAAATTATGCCTTTTGGACTTAAAAGAGGATGGTAACTACGATACTCGATGACCTAATTCATAAAGAAGTGGAGGTATATGTAGATGACATGATGATCAAGTTAGTTACCTATGAAGGTCGCTTCGAGGCATTGAAAAAATTATTCCAGAGAATCAATTAGTACAATTGACATCTTAACCTGAATAATTGCATCTTTGAGGTTACTTCAAGTAAGCTTTTAGGGTATGTAGTGAGCTAGAAATGTATAGAGGTAGATCCTGATAAAGTGAGGGCCATTAGAGAGATGCCAATACCCTAGAAGGAAAAGAGGTCAAAGGATTTTTAAGGAGAATTCAGTACATTAGTAGGTTCATTGCCAAATTGACTTTGATCTGCAAGCTAATATTCAAGCTGTTTAAGAAGGATCAACTAGTAATTTGGAATAAGGATTGCCAAAAAACATTCAATACCATTAGAGAGTACCTACTCTATCCACCAGTGTTGAGACCTCCTCAGGCAGGTAAGCCTCTAATCTTGTATTTGGCTATAGAGGATAGTTCAGTAGGGGCAATGATGGCTTAAGGAAATGACTTTGGGATTGAGTATGCAGTATTACCTCAGCAAGAAGTTTCTCTCTTATGAAAAAAAGTACATAGAAGTTGAAAAGATTTGTCTAGTGTTCATATAGGCATTAAAGAAATTGAGACACTACTTCTATTCTTATAAGATACAAGCAGTGGCTAAAGAGAACCCTCTTAGGTACTTATAGAAAGTGCCTTCACTCTTAGGAAAAATGGGCAAATGGTTAATTATCCAATAAGGATTCAACATAGAATACATCACTATGAAAACCATTAAAGAGAGAGTAATAGCAGAGTTCCTAGTTGATTAGCCTTTAAAATGAGAAGAGGTAATTTATGAATTTCTTGATGAGCACATTGCAGCTATAATAGTGTAGGGTTGGCAACTATACTTCGATCGGGTTGTGAATAACAAAGGAGCAGGAGTAGGAGTAATCCTAGTGACCCTAGAAGGTGAAAAGATGCCACTAGCCAGAAAACTAAGGTACAAGGCCACGAACAATGAAGCATATATCTTCAAGTTAGAAGCCTTATTAGCTATAGGGGCAAAATTTGCAAAGGTGTTTTGGGACTTATCTTTGGTAATTTATCAAGTGAGGGGTGAATGGTCGATCAAAGAAGAATGATTATTGCTTTATCTTAAGTACCTCAAAACTCTAAGTAACCAATTTGAAGTTTTTACTTTTGGAGATATTCTTAGAGAGGAGAATCAACTAGCAGATGCTTTAGCCACCTTGGTATCAATTTAGAATAATTCAAAAGGGGTAAGCATGAAACCCATGTTGATTTCGAGTTTAGACAAACCGTGCTTTGAGTATAAGCATCTTATGGATATCGAGGTGGGTGATGGGAAACCATAGTATTATGACATTCAAAAATATTTGGAAAAGTTAGTATTTCCCAATGAAGCTATCGAAAAGGACCATAGGATGATTTGAAAGATATCAACCTAATTCATTATTGTAGGAGGAGTGCTTTATAAGAGATAGCCTGATGGAATCTAGTTAAGGTGTTTGGATAAAAAAAAGGTGAGAAAGGTTATGGAAGAAGTGTACACAATAGTGTGCAGAGCCCATATGAATAGTTTAACCTTAGACAAAAAGATTATGTGATAAGGATTCTTTTGGCTCACAATGGATAATGATTGTTTTAAGTATGTTAGAGAGTGCTAACTATGCCAATAGTATGCAGACTTGAGGTATTTACCCATTTCAGAGTTATGCAATCTTACATCGCCATGGCCATTCATTGGTTAGGGCATAAACATCATAGGCATGATCTATCTGCTTGCTTTGAATGGACACAGATTAATCATAGTGGCCATTGATTGCTTTATCAAGTGGGTAGAAGCTGAATCCTTCAAAAAGGTGGATGCAAGGGACAATGCTAGGTTCATTAAGAAGAATTTGAAATAGAAACAATTTACCTCATCATATGGTGTCTAATAGTAGGTTATAATTCTCCGATGAAACCAGGCAGATGCTCATTAAGTATAGGGTCCAACACTATAAGTCATCTCCTTTTAGATCTCAAGCTAATGGAGTAGTCCAGGCAACTAATAAGAATGTCAAAAGAATTGTAGCCAAGATGGTTTGACTTATAAAGATTGGACTGATAAGCTACTCTTTGCACTATAGGGTTACAGGACCACATCTAAGACTTCAATAGAGGCTACTCCATTTTCTTTAATCTATGAGACAAAAGCAGCATTACTAGTGGAAATCGAATATTAAACTTTAAAGCTAGTTTTATGAGCTGAAATACCTAAAGCAGAATGGGCTAGATAGAGATTATCGCAGCTCAACCTATTTAATAGGGATAGAATGAGGGCATATTATCATATTCAAGTTTATTAGAAGAGGCTTGCTCGTTCATTCGAACAGAAAGTTAGGAAGCATCATCTGAAAGAGGGAGACCTGATGTTCAAACAGATGAGGCTAAGAATTCTAGATAGTCGAGGCAAGTTTAGATTCACATAGGAAGGACCTTTTGGGCTTAAGAAATTGTTATCCAAGCGAGCTACCATTTTATTAGACATCGATAGAAATGAATTAAGAGAACCTGTGAACATAAATAGATTGAAAAAGTTTTATGGCTAAGACTGATCGATTTCTAGCAAGTGTACTAGATTGGCTAGTAATATAGGAAAATAAGACTAAGACCCTAAAATATCATACCCAAGGGATTGTAAAAATTGTGCATTTCGGACTTTAGAATGAGTAATGTGTGAAAGAATTCCCAAGTTTATAGTGATGACAATTAACTAAGTAAAAATAAACAATAATTAAACAACTAAGTAATGAGATTAAAATAATAAATTATAAGACTAAGACAAAACAATAATGCAAAAGATGGTGAAATTCAATACTAAAAACACTTCTGCTAAAGGAATTATCCACATTAACTTCTACTACAATGACTCGATTAAAAATAATAATAATAATAATAATAATAATAATAATAATAATAATAATAATAATAATAATAATACAAGTGATTATGGAAAACTAGTGTAAGTTAGATATCTTTTTCAGAATATCATTCTAAGCATTAAACTCTCAGATTATGAACAATCTAATACTTACCATATTGATCCGGTTTATGAACTCCTAAACTTTCACTAAAATGTATTTCGAGAGACCCAATTTAAGCATATTCTTAATTCAACTTTCTTAGTCTTAATTCTACTCCTTACCAACACATAATTATCTCAATTTTCAGAATATAATCATGCATTAACTTGAGTGAATTAAACCAAAAATATGCAAATCATAAGTCATAGATGAAATTGACCATTAACTATTTATTCAATACATTAATCATCAACTCAACAGAATTTACGATAGGAATAAGCTCAAGAACTAAGAAATAACACACTTGCATTGAATTAAAAAGCTCAAATTAGAGTCATTACAGTAAAAGTATGAGGGTTTAAGTTTTCCTCAGCAAAATTAAAGAAAACTACTCACTATTCATATTAAAAATAACTAAAAAAACTAAAAGAAAAGATTACAATACGCATAAGGTTGTTAACTTCTCCTGAAGTCTTCTCAGAATATCCAACTTTCAACCTCCAAACCCTAGGTCTAAAACTTAAGTAAAATTTCATCCTCTTTCTCTACTCTGATGTTTATGTTGCTTATATACCTTGGAGTAAATAAACCAACTGTTCTTTAACTTTTTAAACCAGAATAAAATAAGTTTGATCATTATTAGAATAGCTCTTCTCGTTAGAGGCCAAATGCCCTCAATAGAGGGACATCACTCCTCTTCTTCCTTTTACATCACCTCGGTAGATGGACAATTCTCCTCTACCAAGGGAGACTAATATGCTGCCTTGGCATTATGTTCTCCTCAGTGGAGGGAAAATTCCCCTCCATTAAGGGATAAGCTACCGGACTGAACATGCATTCCTTCTTCAAAATTCCTAAGTTGAGCTAATTTCCTATTTTCTCCAAATAACTTCCTATTTTCTTCAATTAAGAACTTAAAACACCAAATTGCAGTTAAATCCACATAATTAATAATTTAATAAATTAAACACACAATTAACTAAATTAAAACTAAACAACATCATAAAAACATAAAAATATACTAATAATATAGTTATAATTCACAATTATCAAATACCCCACACTTAGTCTTTGCTTATCCTCGAGCAAAATTAAACAAAACAACTTCCCAAGATAATCAAACTTCAATCAAGAATCATGCATTTTAAAATCATGCTTAATAATGAACAAGAGCACATAACAAAATTCCAGCTAGATAAAGTTCAATCAAAAAAATATGAGCTAGTTTCTATATGTGTGTACACAAAACCAAAACATTTTAAGCTCTTTTAAAAAAATCAAAACACCAATGCACTTTATAGTCAAGCTTTAGAATTAATGTACATCTAGATGTACAAATGGTTTCGCAATGGAATCCGATGGTCATCTCTGCTAAACAATTCAAAATCAATCATAGAATTATTAGGAATTGCTAGGTTGTAATAGGGCTAAGGCAATGGTTAACAAAGTATGGACAAAGATAAATAAGAAAAATAACCACTCTTTGATTGAATAGATCAAAATTTCTAAATATCCCAACCATTGAATCAAATATATACCCCTTAACTTGCTTAATTAACCATTTAACTTGCTTACCTAACTCCCTATACACTAAGCTATTTTGAAGAGAAAAATCACTTAAATTTCTATCAATTTCATAATTCACTCCATTTTAAGAAGACTTCATTCTTTTCCATTGTAAATACTCCGTACTTAAAACTTTGCCATAGACTGCTAGCTTTATTTATAACCTTTTTTTCATGTACTTGCTAGCTTTATTGTTAGTAACACAAGATAACATAGACATTTACAATTTCAACTTACTTTTCCCAACTTCTTATCAATCCCTAACAATGATACCAAAACTCTGTTCTAATTACACTCTTTAAAATACCCAACAAAAATTAATTTATTCCAATCTTGGAGTGGCCAATTCTTAAAATGAAAGATAAAGGCTTTTTAGGTTATATGGTAAATCAATAAAGGTAACAAGAAAAATAAATATGGCACGCATTAAGAATACCTCATTAGGCTCAAAATGGCTAACAAGGGACAAGTATACGCACAAGGTAGGTAAATAAGCTTAATTATGGCTAAATAACAAAAATATGCCTAGATCACTTTCTAGATTATTTGAGTTATTTCTATGCTTTAAAAGGTGGTGACGCAGGTTCTAGTGTCCTAAAATTCCTTGCTCAACTACCTCAATGCAATGGTTTTTCTTGTTATTTCAAAATTGGTTTTAGTGTTCAAAATATGGAAACTAACAAATATAGTTCAAGTTGAATGCTAAGTTAGCTAAAATTTCATCAAACAACATGCTTGCTGATAACTCCAATTTTATTGTTTAATTTCAGAAATTTTTTTTTTGTGTTTGTGTTTTAGTTTGCATGATTTTCAGTCTTTTGTGTAATAACTTTCTCTTTTTATGCTAAATGAAATTATATTGATATTTACAATGTTTTGGTGTGTTTAATGGGATAAATTTGACTCTTGTGAAGAAAAATAGGCAAGAGCACGATCGAGACAAAATGATCCCAGCTGTGCCCATTGAAGAATCCCCAATCCACACCATTTCATTTTTCAGAATGATCTGCAGACATCAAAATCCAATCTCCACCATTGAAAATGTAGATCAAGATGTTAAAAGCTACGGTTAAAATTTCAGCTCGATCCAACGGTGAAATATTGAGAAACTGATAAATTAATGGGATTGGTTTTTCTTCTTTCAGGGGCCGCGGTCGAGACATTTTGTCCCGGCCATGGCCAATGCAGAATTCGAGCTATTTTAGTCCAGAAGGTGGCCACGGTTGAGAAAAAAATGTCCCAGCCGTGCCTAACTTGACTGGCCACGGCTGGGACACTTTTGTCTTAACCGTGGCCATCTGCAGATATATAAAAACTGCGTTTTCTTTGGCAAAAAATGAGGAGGGAAGATGGGGGAGAGCCGCCACACTTAGATTTAGGGCTTTTTCCTCCATTTTTCTTATGTTTTCCCTCCATTTTATGTTCTAGGTTAGATTTAATTCAATGTAAACCTTAAATTAGATTTATTTTCCAATGTAAGTTAGGGTTAAATTAAATTTTCTGCATTCCCTTTAAGTTGTGTTCTTTATTTTGCTTGGAGCTTTGAAGGAGGAGACTTGGATTCAGATTGGAGCTTCACAAGCTACAAATGGCTTCATGGGTTTCCTCTTTCCTCTCTCTTTTTACTTTATTTATGTTTAATATGTAGTTTTGTTGCTTGGGGATCTTTGAATCCCCTACCCACAATGTGGATCTTGAACTAAATTTGATTTTTACATGAATAATTGGTCTATTTTACTGTTACTTATTTGTATCTCATGGTTTTTCGATCTATTAAGTTATTTTCCATGCATGAATGAATGGTTTTTATCATATGTCTTGCATGGGTATTGAGCCTAGTGGATTGGATTTTATGAATGATTTTGCTCAGTTTTTCTTTCATGAATGCTGTATTATTTTAGACGGCTCTGGAATGGGATTCTAAATCTGCAGTAATTGTGATTTTAGGACTAGAGTGTGGAGTGAATGGATGAGATTTGGGTTGTTTGGCTCCGAAATGGGAAGGCAAACCAAACTTAGGATGTTAGACCCGTGCATAGGCTAGTTGTTGGGCTGGCTCTGGAATGGGAAGTTTAGAAACTAGAATAGTTGGCTCTGGAGTGGGAAGCTTGGTTTAAGAGGGTTATCCCGAATTTGTTCATGTATACTTTAAGATAAAAATAATTCATATTGGGTATGGGGTGGATGAGTGAACCCGAGCAATGTTTTAACTATTGTTTTAATCTTTAGTTTAATTAGCTTTATCTTCTTTATTTATTTATTTTGTTAATTAGATTTAGGACGCTCTCTCAATCAAAAACTTGGGAATTTATCTCTGATTAACTCGCTCAACTCTAGATATCTAGCTTAAAACAGCCCTTATCCCTTGGGTTCGATATTTGCGAGTCCTAACTATACCCCACTTTATTACTTGTCAATCTTGTGCACTTGCTAGGGTCACAACATGTTTTTGGTGTCGTTGCTGGGGATAACAGTGTTATTTGTTTTATATCTTTATTTGAGCTTAGTTTGAGATTTTATTTTATTTTTCTTTGTTTTTGATTTGGTGTTATTCTTTGCAGGAAGATTATGATGAACTTTCAAATGATGCATAGTTCTCTACAAAATGATGAAATGGTTCTGTTAATAGCACAAATGGAAGAGTTGAGGTGAGAAATGCGGGAAATGCAGTACTCACATCAACCTTCAACATTCTGCTCATTGCCATCTTTTGAAGATCCTAGTTCACAATGGATATCGCAAGAGTCATATGCCTCCAAATTTCAAGTCTTTATTGAATTACTTGAAATTAAGGATAGGCAATTAAGAGCTGAAAGAGAAGAATGGATGGCCATAATTAATTCTTAAGAGAAAAAGATCAAAAATCAAGAGGCTTTATTGCAAAATCAAGAGAATTTGTTGAAGACTCAAGAGCATCTACTGAGAGATCAAGAATTGTGACTTAAAAGCCTGGAATCTAAGTTAGAATTCTTGAGTAATTTTATGGAGAATCGAGGTGATGGTGATAAGGAGAAATTGAGTCATACACAACCAGTAGATAATGAAGAAATTAATTGTGGGGTGCATGCATTGGAAAAGGGACCAATCATTGTTGAAGACAAGAGCTGTAGCTTACAGAATGAATTCCAATCTCTTGTGAATGATGTTTCAACAAAAGAGCAAGAATTGTTTAACTCTCAAGTGGAAGCACTAAATTCAATCCACTTAAAGAGTTTATTAAGGCTAGAAGAGCCGGAGGAGTACATGTATGAACAACCTAAGGTGGAGGGGTACTTCATCAAATACATGGTGTTGCCTACCTTGGTGAATTTCGATAGGTTTCTCCTACTGATGGGGGAAAACGAGGAGCAGAGTCCGGAGAGACCAACATTTGGGTCACAAACTCGGCTGCCTGACAGTAACACGAGTCAAGCTGGGACTCATTAAACCAGAATTATTTTTCTCTCTACTTTTTAATTAGTTTGTTTATTTTGCTTGCTTTTATTTTAAGTTTCTAGTTTTTGTGTGTGTTTTTATTTGTTGCTGTTATTGCATGCTTTTGCACCTTAGTTAGCTTACACTCGTAGTTGTTCCTATTGTGAACAATCTTGAACTTAGAATTAGAAAGCCTTATTTAGATTAGTTGGAATAGCGAGAGTGGTTGATTGTTGAACAAAATTTTTCTTTTTTGGTAGGTTTCAATTAGACCAATACCAGTAAGTCTCTTAATAAATGTACACTTTGGCCCTTTTTCTTAAAAAAAATAAAAAAATAAAAACCAGTGCATGAAGTTGATTGAGTTGGAATTTTATAGCGCTAGAACCTTCCTCATCACCCTTCAAAGCAATAAAATGACTCAAAAATGAGATTAGAAATGACTTAGATAATATTTTTTTTAATCGAATTTTGAAAAGACATTTGACCAACCTTTGTTTTATAATATCCCTTGCAAGCCTTGTTGAGCCTATTTGAGCATGCTAAATGCATGTTTATTTTATATTTGTTGCTTATACCTGCATTTTGATCCCTTAAGCCTAAAAAGCCTTTGTCTTACCCTTTTTGAACTGGCCATTCTAGAAGTGGGTGAGATAAGTTTTTCTTAGGAAGTGCTGGTGAGTAAAGGGTTGTTTTTCAATTGTTAGATTCTAGTATTGGGGATGCATTGCCAATATAAAGTAAGATTGAAAAATTTTAGAATGCAATTCCTCTTTAAGAAGAATTTTTGTGAGTCCCTACTTATCAATTGTAAAATCGATTGTTTTTGCTATTAAAGAAAAGAAAAAATAAAGAAAAAAAAGAAGAATAAAGCTAGGAATCTTGGTTTCATCTAAGTGTGGGGTACTCTATGTATAGAGGAGAAGGATTATAATCTCTTTAAACATCAAATGAGCTAAAATATTTAGAGAGGATTCTTTTTCTTCCTTATGCTATTTCCTTGAGAAATGTTCTACATTTTTTGATACCTAAAGCTTGGCAATAATGATGAGTGAGTAAAGGTAGAGTTCAAGTCTTATTTTTAGAAGAAAAAGGGTGAGTTGAGGTAGAAATGGCAGTTCAAACTTGTGTATCTTAATCTTTTTATTGATAGCCATACCTTAGCCACATTATAACCTTTTAAGTCCTAAGGATATTTTCTTATTGAGAGTTATGTGTGGAGATGACCTTTGGATTTTGATGCTAAAGGAGAGGCTTATGGTGTCTCTTGAGTTTTGAGAGTGAAACCGCGTGTGCAATCTTTTGTACACAAATTCTTTTCTCAATTATTGGATTACACTGAAAATTTTTTGTTTTAAAAGTTATTTTAATTTTTTTTTTATTTTAGCCTAGCACACAAATACAAAGAGATTAGCTAGTATGGTCTAATTGAATCTTTTCGATTTAAGACTTCGTTTATTGACTTCTGCTAAAGTGTTGTTCTACTTTTTCTAAATTTGTATTTTCTTTCTTTGAGTTTGAGTATATAGGAATGTGGTTTGTTCATTTGCTCGAGGACGAGCAAAAGCTAAGTGTGGGGTATTTGATAACTCCAATTTTATTATTTAATTTCAGTATATTTTTGTTTGTGTCTATGTTTTATTTTGCATGATTTTCAGTGTTTTGTGTAATAACTTTCTCTTTTTATGCTAAATTAAGTTATATTGATACTTACAATGTTTTGGTGTGTTTAATGGGATAAATTTGACTCTTTTGAGAAAAATAGGCAAGAGCACGACTGAGACAAAATGGTCCCAGCTGTGCCCATTGAAGAATCCCCAATCCGCACCATTTCATTTTTCAGAATGATCTGCAGACATAAGAATCCAATCTCCACTGTTGAAAATGTAGATCAAGATGTTAAAAGCTATGGTTAAAATTTCATCTCGATCCAACGGTGAAATATTGAGAAACTGATAAATTAATGGGACTGGTTTTTCTTCCTTCAGGGGCCGTGGTCGAGACATTTTGTCCCGACCGTGGCCAATGCAGAATTCGAGCTATTTTAGCTCAGAAGGTGGCCACGGCTGAGACAAAAATGTCCCAGTCGTGCCTAACCTGATTGCCCACGGCTGGGACACTTTTGTCTCAGCCGTGGCCATCTTCAGATCAATAAAAACTACATTTTCTTTGGCAAAAAATGAGGAGGGAAGATGGGGGAGAGCCACCACACTTAGATTTAGGGCTTTTTCCTCCATTTTTCTTATGTTTTCCCTCCATTTTATGTTCTAGGTTAGATTTAATTCAATGTAAATCTTAAATTAGATTTATTTTCCAATGTAAGTTAGGGTTAGATTAAATTTTTTGCATTCCCTTTAAGTTATGTTCTTCATTTTGCTTCGAACTTTGAAGGAGGAGACTTGGATTCAGATTGGAGCTTCACAAGCTACAAATGGCTTCATGGGTTTCCTCTTTCCTCTCTCTTTTTACTTTATTTATGTTTAATATGTAGTTTTGTTGCTTGGGGATCTTTGAATCCCCTACCCACAATGTGGATCTTGAACTAAATTTGATTTTTACATGAATAATTGGTCTATTTTACTGTTACTTATTTGTATCTCATGGTTTTTCGATTTATTAAGTTATTTTCCATGCATGAATGAATTATGTCTTGGATGGCTATTGAGCCTAGTGGATTGGATTCTATGAATGATTTTGCTCAGTTTTTCTTTCATGAATGCTGTATTATTTTAGACGGCTCCGGAATGGGATTCTAAATCTGCAGTAATTGTGATTTTAGGACTAAAGTGTGGAGTGAATGGATGAGATTTGGGTTGTTTGGCTCCGAAATGGGAAGGCAAACCAAACTTAGGATGTTAGACCAGTGCATAGGCTAGTTGTTGGTCTGGCTCCGGAATGGGAAGTTTAGCAACTAGAATAGCTGGCTCTGGAATGGGAAGCTTGGGTTAAGAGGGTTATCCCGAATTTGTTCATGTATAATTTAAGATAAAAATAATTCACATTGGGTATGGGGTGGATGAGTGAACCCGAGCAATGTTTTAACTATTATTTTAATCTCTAGTTTAATTAGCTTTATCTTCTTTATTTATTTATTTTGTTAATTAGATTTAGGACGCTCTCTCAATCAAAAACTTGGGAATTTATCTCAGATTAACTCGCTCAACTCTAGATATCTAGCTTAAAACAGCCCTTATCCCTTGGGTTCAATATTTGCGGGTCTTAACTATACCCCACTTTATTACTTGTCGATCTTGTGTACTTGCTAGGGTCACAACATGTTTTTGGCGCCGTTGCCGGGGATAACAGTGTTATTTGTTTTATATCTTTATTTGAGCTTAGTTTGAGATTTTATTTTGTTTTTCTTTGTTTTTGATTTGGTGTTATTCTTTGCAGGAAGATTATGATGAACTTTCAAATGATGCATAGTTCTCTACAAAATGATGAAATGGTTCTGTTAATAGCACAAATGGAAGAGTTGAGGTGAGAAATGCGGGAAATGCAGTACTCACATCAACCTTCAACATTCTGCTCATTGCCATCTTTTGAAGATCCTGGTTTACAATGGATATCGCAAGAGTCATATGCCTCCAAAGTTCAAGTCTTTAAAGAATTACTTAAAAGTAAGGATAGGCAATTAAGAGCTAAAAGAGAAGAATGGATGGCCATAATTAATTCTCAAGAGAAAAAGATCAAAAATCAAGAGGCTTTATTGCAAAATCAAGAGAATTTGTTGAAGACTCAAGAGCATCTACTGAGAGATCAAGAATTGGGACTTAAAAGCCTGGAATCTAAGTTAGAATTCTTGAGTAATTTTATGGAGAATCGAGGTGATGGTGATAAGGAGAAATTGAGTCATACACAACCAGTAGATAATGAAGAAATTAATTGTGGGGTGCATGCATTGGAAAAGGGACCAATCATTGTCGAACACAAGAGCTGTAGCTTACAAAATGAATTCCAATCTCTTGTGAAGGATGTTTCAACAAAAGAGCAAGAATTATTTAACTCTCAAGTGGAAGCACTAAATTCAATCCACTTAAAGAGTTTATTAAGGCTAGAAGAGCCGGAGGAGTACATGTATGAACAACCTGAGGTGGAGGGGTACTTCATCAAAGACATGGTGTTGCCTACCTTGGTGAATTTCGATAGGTTTCTCCTACTGATGGGGGAAAATGAGGAGCAGAGTCCGGAAAGACCAACATTTGGGTCACAAACTCGGCTGCCTGATAGTAACACGAGTCAAGCTGGGACTCATTAAACCAGAACTGTTTCTCTCTGTACTTTTTAATTAGTTTGTTTATTTTTCTTGCTTTTATTTTAAGTTTCTAGTTTTTGTGTGTGTTTTTGTTTGTTGCTGTTATTGCATGCTTTTGCACCTTAGTTAGCTTACCCTCGTAGTTGTTCCTATTGTGAACAATCTTGAACTTAGAATTAGAAAGCCTTATTTAGATTAGTTGGAATAGTGAGAGTGGTTGATTGTTTAACAAATTTTTTCTTTTTTGGTAGGTTTCAATTAGACCAATACCAGTAATTCTCTTAATAAATGTACACTTTGGCCCTTTTTCTTAAAAAAAATAAAAAAATAAAAACCAGTGCACGAAGTTGATTGAGTTGGAATTTTATAGCGCTAGAACCTTCCTCATCACCCTTCAAAGCAATAAAATGACTCAAAAATGAGATTGGAAATGACTTAGACAATATTTTTTTTAATCGAATTTTGAAAAGACCTTTGACCAACCTTTGTTTTATAATATCCCTTGCAAGCCTTGTTGAGCCTATTTGAGCATGCTAAATGCGTGTTTATTTTATATTTATTGCTTATACCTGCATTTTGATCCCTTAAGCCTAAAAAGCCTTTGTCTTACCCTTTTTGAACTGGCCATTCTAGAAGTGGGTGAGATAAGTTTTTCTTTGGAAGTGCTGGTGAGTATAGGGTTGTTTTTCAATTTTTAGATTCTAGTATTGGGGATGCATTGCCAATATCGAGTAAGATTGAAAAATTTCAGAATGCAGTTCCTCTTTAAGAAGAATTTTTGTGAGTCCCTACTTATCAATTGTAAAATTGATTGTTTTAGCTATTAAAGAAAATAAAAAAAAAGAAAAAAAAAAGAAGAATAAAGCTAGCAATCTTGGTTTCATCTAAGTGTGGGGTACTCTATGTATAGAGGAGAAGGATTATAATCTCTTTAAACATCAATTGAGCTAAAATATTGGCAAAATATTTAGAGAGGATTCTTTTTCTTCCTTATGCTATTTCCTTGAGAAATGTTCTACATTTTTTGATACCTAAAGCTTGGAAATAATGATGAGTGAGTAAAGGTAGAGTTCAAGTCTTATTTTTAGAAGAAAAAGGGTGAGTTGAGGTAGAAATGGCAGTTCAAACTTGTGTATCTTAATCTTTTTCTTGATAGCCATACCTTAGCCACATTATAACCTTTTAAGTCCTAAGGATCTTTTCTTATTGAGAGTTATGTGTGGAGATGACCTTTGGGTTTCGGTGCTAAAGGAGAGGTTTATGGTGTCTATTGAGTTTTGAGAGCGAAACCGCGTGTGCAATCTTTTATACACAAATTCTTTTCTCAATTATTAGATTGCACTGAAAATTTTTGTTTTAAAAGTTATTTTAATTTTTTTTATTTTGGCCTAGCACAGAAATACAAAGAGATTAGCTAGTATGGTCTAATTGAGTCTTTTCGATTTAAGACTTTGTTTATTGACTTCTGCTAAAGTGTTGTTCTACTTTTTCTAAATTTGTATTTTCTTTCTTTGAGTTTGAGTATATAGGAATGTGGTTTGTTCATTTGCTCGAGGGCGAGCAAAAGCTAAGTGTGGGGTATTTAATAACTCCAATTTTATTGTTTAATTTCAGTATATTTTTTTTGTGTCTATGTTTTATTTTGCATGATTTTCAGTGTTTTGTGTAATAACTTTCTCTTTTTATGCTAAATGAAGTTATATTGATATTTACAATGTTTTGGTGTGTTTAATGGGATAAATTTGACTCTTGTGAGAAAAATAGGCAAGAGCACGACTGAGACAAAATGGTCCCAGCTGTGCCCATTGAAGAATCCCCAATCGGCACCATTTCATTTTTCGGAATGATCTGCAGACATAAGAATCCAATCTCCACCGTTGAAAATGTAGATCAAGATGTTAAAAGCTATGGTTAAAATTTCATCTCGATCCAACGGTGAAATATTAAGAAACTGATAAATTAATGGGACTGGTTTTTCTTCTTTCAGGGGCCGCAGTCGAGACATTTTGTCCCGGCCATGGCCAATGCAGAATTCGAGCTATTTTAGTCCAGAAGGTGGCCACGGCTGAGACAAAAATGTCCCAGCCGTGCCTAACCTGATTGCCCACGGCTGGGACACTTTTGTCTCTGCCGTGGCCATCTGTAGATCAATAAAAACTGCATTTTCTTTGGCAAAAAACGAGGAGGGAAGATGGGGGAGAGCCGCCACACTTAGATTTAGGGCTTTTTCCTCCATTTTTCTTATGTTTTCCCTCCATTTTATGTTCTAAGTTAGATTTAATTCAATGTAAACCTTAAATTAGATTTTTTTTTCAATGTAAGTTAGGGTTAGATTAAATTTTCTGCATTCCCTTTAAGTTATGTTCTTCATTTTGCTTAGAGCTTTGAAGGAGGAGATTTGGATTCAGATTGGAGCTTCACAAGCTACAAATGGCTTCATGGGTTTCCTCTTTCCTCTCTCTTTTTACTTTATTTATGTTTAATATGTAGTTTTGTGGCTTGGGGATCTTTGAATCCCCTACCCATAATGTGGATCTTGAACTAAATTTGATTTTTACATGAATAATTGGTCTATTTTACTGTTACGTATTTGTATCTCATGGTTTTTCGATCTATTAAGTTATTTTCCATGCATGAATGAATGGTTTTTATCATATGTCTTGGATGGGTATTGAGCCTAGTGGATTGGATTCTATGAATGATTTTGCTCAGTTTTTCTTTCATGAATGTTGTATTATTTTAGACGACTCCGGAATGGGATTCTAAGTATGCAGTAATTGTGATTTTAGGACTAGAGTGTTGAGTGAATGGATGAGATTTGGGATGTTTGGCTCCGGAATAGGAAGGCAAACCAAACTTAGGATGTTAGACCTGTGCATAGGCTAGTTGTTGGGCTGGCTCCGGAATGGAAAGTTTAGCAACTAGAATAGTAGCTCCGGAATGGGAAGCTTGGGTTAAGAGGGTTATCCCGAATTTGTTCATATATACTTTAAGATAAAAATAATTCACATTGGGTATGGAGTGGATGAGTGAACCCGAGTATTGTTTTAACTATTTTTTTAATATCTAGTTTAATTAGCTTTATCTTCTTTATTTATTTATTTTGTTAATTAGATTTAGGACGCTCTCTCAATCAAAAACTTGGGAATTTATCTCAGATTAACTCACTCAACTCTAGATATCTAGCTTAAAACAGCCCTTGTCCCTTGGGTTCGATATTTGCGCGTCCTAACTATACTCCACTTTATTACTTGTCGATCTAGTGCACTTGCTAGGAGCACAACACTTTCCATAATGCTGAAAAAAGATTATGATAATTACACATTCTAAGTTAAAGTTTAACATATTTAGTTTTAAGAAAAACTAGGGTGAACTAAGCTTAATGCAAGCTAAGTGATAATTGAACTAGCTATATAACTAGCATAACAAAAAATAGGAAATAAACTAGCAAAATAAAAGCATTACTATTACTACTAAAACAAATTACATGGTTACTAATATTAAGATTACAATAAAATCAACATAAACTAAAAATAATAAGAAAACAAGAAAAAATTTCTAAATACACAAAAGTAGAAAACAAAAAATTAAACAGAAAATAGAATATTAAATAGAAAATATTAAATGAAAATAAAAGTCTTTATGTATAAAAGGTGAGAAAATGAGATCAAAAACTTCTTGAATCTAAGTAAACTTGAGCTTAGATAAGCTCCACCCCCCTCTAAAAATCCTTTCCATCCTCAGCAAAATGGATTACGGGTCATTATGGTTGTGGTGGGAACTACTCCAAAAAGTTGGTAGTGAATTGCTCAAATTGTGATCAGATGTTCTGAGCTCCTTTCCAAGCTACCAATTCGCCTAGCTTGCACATCTAATCTTGCATTCACTTGGTTTATGAAGTTCACCATTTAGGATGAAGGAGCTACTTCAGCTGCGGGTGCCTCTTGATCTTCCTCTTAATTTTAGCCAACAGTGATCAACAATAAGTATTCATCTCTACTTATCTAATGTTGGCGTGGTTTGTCCCACAATACCTTCATATTATTTAGCATTGTAAAATCTATATACTGGGGTTTACCAAAGGAACCCCCCTGTCCAAATTCTTCATCACTTTCATCATTATAGTAGCAATCCAACCCAAAGAAATCATCCTGACTACATTAGGCTTCCGTTACAAATCCTTGATCTTGCACCATAGATGAAATACTCCATTCAGTTTGATGCCTTTAACCATACACCTTAATATAAGCACCTCACCTGCATTTACTACACTTAGGCCTCCAAGATAATTATAAAATTTGATTGATAAAAAACCTATGGAGAACTCTCAATGCATGATCTCTCTAAGATTGAGCTTTAATCCTGCTAAAATTGTAAATAACTGGCTCAACAGGATCCCGTATTACTTCTCAATTTTGACTTGGGGTGAAATTCTATAAATATTTTATGTCATCCATCGGGAATCTGAAGTGCTTTAAAAAGTTAGGAAAAGCCATAGTGTAGGTTTTTTGCCCAAGTTTGAAACGGACAGTGCCATAGTCATACTCGTCTTTAAATTAGCACCAAAAAGATGTAAGAAAATCTCTAGCAAGTGACGAATGTACCTTAGGCATCTTTTAAAAAAGGCACCCTACCTAATGTTGTGAACCAGTGTCATGATTGCATTCCAAAGGTTGCCAGCTACAATGTCAGAAAAAGTCTATCCAAATACACTAGATTCACATATGTGGCCGACCTAAAGTACTAGTATAGCTGAACATGATCCTCATCTGCGTGAGGTGGGATATGTATACTAGAAGAAATTGAAACACCAGAATACCCCATTCTCTTCGAAAACATTGTATAATTCAAATAAACACAAAATAAGTGGCTAAAAATTGAAGTGAAAAACTTCCTCTCAAAATAAACAAGTAAAATGTAACTCAAGCTTAGCAATATCCAAGGCATTGTTTAAAGTGACTAAAAGGTACATAACAAGTGTGGGAAGAAAACCTGTCATATAAGAATAAGTTAAGGTGGTTAAGACCAAGAAAAATTAAGCAAAGTAATTAAACTTAGTCATTGAAGCATTTTATCAAACATATGGTGTGCACACTTTAACTAAGCCAATTTGAGAATAATTCCAACCAAAATGAAGCCAAAAATTGAAAGCATGCATCAATATTAAGAATCAATTAGGTAATATGCAATTTGAATGGAAGATTACATCAAAAGAACTCAATCTAAAGTATGTGAAAATCCAAGTTTAATAACAATAAACCCATAAAATTGTAGTCTAAATAATCTAAACATGAATATGGAAACATTAAACCAAGTAGAGCATACTTGTTAAAATGATGAGGAAAAGTGATGAAGAATGTAACGCCCCCAAATTTTTGCAATTTTTATGCATGACATGTGTAAAGTGTGAATAGTTAACCTAGATTGACTTTTGGAGTAATTAGAGTTGATTACAACAGAAAATTTAAAATGAATATATCATTAATCGTGCCCGAGCCGAGAAACCTGAGGATGGATGACCCAGTGGGCAGTATGAGTTTAATATAAAATATGAAAGTATATGTTAAATGGAGTACGGTGATACAATTCAAGTGAAAATTGAGGTCAAATAGGCCTTCAAAAGGGTAAACAAAGAAAAATTTCCTGAGTCGGCGTAGGTTCGACTAGAAATTTTGACTGAATATTTGGAGACCTTAGAGATCTCCGATTAACTTCATATTTTAAATATATGTTATAAATAGTGTAGTGACACTCAGAAAACTAGAAAATAGCAATTCTGGCAAATCTATAATTTTTGGTCTCAAGCGGGCTGCACAAGCTGTCAAAGCTAAAAGTATATCGAAATAAAGTCAGAATGAGCTAAAAGTTTTACCATATATTCTTGAATATATTGTGACACTCTAGGTAAAATTTCAAAGCATTTTGGATTCCATATCAAAAGCTCAATTTTCGAGATGAAAAATTAAAATTGGGTCATTTAAGGGGTCAAAATCATGAATCTAACCATGAAAATTCATGGAGATCATTATTATAAGGCTGTGATCATGTGTGTGCAAGGTTAGGAAAGTAGGGTGCGTGTGCATGCTTGAATGAGTGACATGTGGCATTATTTAGAGCCATTAGATTTGATAGTTGCAAGTTGAATTGTAGCCTTTCATTTGGTACACTTAAAACACCATATATAAGGACCAAAATATCAGAAAATATATGGAATTGTCGGCTATCTTCTCCTCCTTTCTTGTGAAAATCTGAAATCTTCATTTCTTCTCTCATCTCACCATTTTCTTCTAACCAAGCCTTATTCCTTTGAAATTTCCAGCCCAAAAATTTACTCTAGACTCAGAATTTATTTCTCTTTAACTTAGTAAGAAGCTAGTTTCAAAAGGAGGCCAAGAACTTTAAGATAAAGGTAAGAGAAAGTAAGAGAAATTTTGTGATTTTGTGAGAATTATATGAGATATGTGGGAGAATTTTTATAAGCATGTAGATATTGATTAGGAGAGTTGATTTATAGCTTTAAATGGCCTAATATTGTGGTAAAAACTCATGATTCTTCCTTTGTAATTTTCGGCCAATAAAAGAAAAATAGGAGGAAAGGCAAATTTACAAGGATAAAGGAAAGGAAAACGTGTAATCAGCTCTTTTCTAGCAATTTGAAGGTTAGCGGATGCAAATTACCTTTAATTTTTAATAAATTAATCAGACATTATAAGGTCATTAAAAGAAATAAAGAAATTATATTAGGTATTTATTTAAAGGAGAGCGTTACAAAGAACCTAATGAAATTAATGCCTCGAGGGAAAGGATTGTGGAACTTGGGCGAGGAAGAATATTTTTTTGCTGAAATTTGAGTAAGGCTTGGTGGAGGGATGAAAGAGGGGTATATAAAGGGGTTGGTCCCTTAGTAGAGGGAAAATTCCCTCTACCAAGGAGAAGGTCTTAGGTTGGGAAGCCAAAGGGTCCCTTGGTGCAGGGAAAATTCCCTCTATCGAGGAGACACCTTTTAGACTACAAGGGAAAAAATTAAAAAAACATATACACTTTACCTCGGTGAAGGGAAATTTCCCTTTACCATGGAGATTTCCATTGGGCATAAAACATAAGGTCCCTCGGTGGAGTGAAATGTCCCTCTATCGAAGGAGAGTGTCTCGGGAACTCCAAAAGACAAAACAACAAAATCTAATTTTCACACTTTTAAGCTTAAAACCCAATATTTATCTGCTCTAAATTTATTTGCTCATGATTAATTAACTCCACACAAGGTTCTCAAACAAATAAACACGACTCACTCTAATTACTCACCACTTCCTACACTTAACCAAATCTCAATCAAAGTCATGCATATACTAAATAAAAACATACATACCTGTTAAGTTGCAATTCAAATCCACTTCAAACTTAGAATGTGAATAATTATCCCTTTAATTCATGAATCACCAAACACGCTTAATTAATAAAAGCACATCTTAATAAAGAAAAACACACTAAAGAAACATTCAACCAAAAATACACAAGGTTAGAAAATATAGTTCTAAATTTATCAAGTCTTCAGCTAGACTTTGAGAACTGTCTTACTTGTCATAGAAAACCAAGGGTGCCTCAGCAACCTCCAAATAAGCAATATGATAAGGCTTCAATCGATGGTCATTAACTGTGTATTCTTAACCATCCTTTGGATTCTTGATGGTGACCCCTCCGAATGCATTGCTTGAAACTACTTGATATGGTCCAAGCCACCTAGACTTTAGCTTACCTGGAAATGACCTCAATCGACTATTATAGAGCAAAACCAACATCCCGAGAGATAATTCTTTTGGATTTAACTTTTTGTCATGACAACGCTTTGTATTCTCTTTGTATAATGCAACATTATTATAAGACCATTGTTGAAACTCCTCAAGTTCATTTAGCTACAAACATTTTTTTCACCTGCACTTCTCAAATCAACATTAAGCAATTTTGTAGCCCAATATGCCTTATGTTTTAGTTTGACCGATAAATGACATGCTTTCCTAAAAACTAACCTAAATGGAGACAAGCATATATGAACCTTAAATGCAGTTCTATAGGTCTAAAGAGCCTTATCTAACTTTTGAGACCAATATTTTCTAGCATTATTGATAGTTTTTTCTAAGATTGATTTCAACTCCCTATTTAACACTTCAACTTGCCTATTAGCTTGGGAGTGATATGGGGTTGTAATTCTATACCTAACATCAAACTTCTTGGTTAGTTTCACTCATGGTCACTGAACTTGTGATCAAATTATGCAATAATTATAAAAGAAAATTTTTTTCATAAAAATTACTAAACTTTGCAAATTTATACAATAAAATCACTTTAATCGGATTCCGATGAGGAAGTCACCAAAAAATCCATATGTCATCATCTAGACTTGCCATGTGTCATACTGTACTGACACGTGAACTTTTCGATAACTTTTTTATCGAAATCCGGTCAAAATGACTTTATTGTTTAAATTTTCAAAGTTCAGTGATTTTCATGAAAAAAAAATTCTTTTATGATTATTGCGTAATTTGGTCACAAGTTCAGTGACCATGGATGAAACTAACCCTAAACTTCCTAAGCAAGGATTTGAATTGATGGTTGATAAAATGTTTGCTCCCATCACTGATAATAACCCTTATTGCCTCGAATATAGTAAAAATATTCCTCCTAAGGAATTTTAGCATGACTCGAGAATCACATGTCCAGTAGCTATTGCTTCTACCCATTTACTCATATAATCCACAACAAGTAGGATGTACTTGAACCTGAATGAGTTCAAAAATGGCATTGTAAAGTCAATTCTCCAAACATAAAAATTTTTTGCTTTTATAACATTATTCATAGGCATCTCATCTTGTTTTGATGTATTACCTACACGTTGACACCTATCACATGACTCGATAAAAGACTTAACATCAGCAAAAAATAGAGGGCCAAAAGAAACCTGACTATAAAATTTTTGCCACTGTGCGATTTAGTCCATAGTGACCTCCATCCCTTTTTCTGTGACACTATCTCATTATGTGTACTTGCTGCTTTAAAATGCATCTTTGGAGTACTTGATCGAGATATAACTTGAACAATTACTGGTTATCCTATAGGTAAGGGTTTGCATCTACCTTTAATTTTTTCTTTTGTTGCCAAGTAAAATCCTTTGGAAAGTAACCTCCTGTATGAAAATTAGCACTATTAGCAAACCAAAGGGTTAAAATTTCACAAGAATAAATTGCATAAATACGTTCATTGGGAAACAAATCAGAAATTTCTCATTTTTCCACGTGAGTATGATCCAATCTAGATAGATGATTGATTATAAAATTTTTTACTCCTTTCTTATCCTTGATGTCCACATCAAATTCTTGAAGTAGCCAAACCCATCTTATTAGCTTCGATTTGGAATCCTTCTTAGCAAAGAGATTCCTCAAATCCTTATGATTCAGCCACACTGTGACTTTAATACCTAGGAGATATGACCTAATTTTTCAAATAAGAACACTTTGGCCAATAACTCATTCTCTGTGGTGGTATAATTTACTTGTTCACCAATGAGTGTATGACTTGCATAGTAGATTGTATGAAAATCTCTCTCATTCCTTTGGCCCAAAATTGCTTTCACAATATAGTCACTAGCATTATACATAATTTTGAATGGTAAACTCCAATCTGGTGATGATATGACTTTTGCTATGTTTAACTTTTACTTCAAAAAATTAAAAGCCTACTAATCATCAAAGTTGAATGCAACATCTTTAAGCAATAAATTCAAAAATGGCTTAGCTATTTTAGAAAAATTCTTAATGAATTGGTTATAAAAACTAGCATGACCAGGAAAACTTCTAATGCCTTTAACACTTGTAGAGGGAGATAATTTATCAATCACATCTACTTTTACCCTATCAACTTCAATTCCTCTCTCAAAGATTTTATATCCTAGATCCATACCTTCCCTCCCTATGAAATGGCATTTTTCCCAATTAAGGACAAGGTTAGTTTCTTCACACCTTTGTAAAACCAATGCAAGGTTAGTAAAAAAAAAGTCTCAAAATAATGGCCATATAATGTAAAATTGTACGTGAAAACCTCCATAAATATTTAAATGAAATAATGAAAAATGGCCATCATATACCTTTGAAAAGTGGCAGGAGCATTACATGGACCAAAAGGCATTCTCCTATATGCAAACGTGTTATAGAGGCATGTAAATATGGTCTTTTTTTTGCTCTTCTAAGGCTATAGATATTTGCATATACCCCGAATAACCATCTAAAAAGCAGTAAAATCTATTTCCTGTCAACTTTTCTAACATTTAATAAAGGGTAAAGGAAAATGATCCTTCCTAGTGGCATTATTCAACTTCCTATAGTTTATACACACTCTCTATCCTATCACTATATGTGTGGAAATAAGTTCATTCTTTTCATTAGTCACTATAGTCATATCCCCTTTTTTAGACATACATTGAACTAGATAACCCAACTACTCTCAGAAATATAATAGATAATATTTGCTGTAGATACCGTGACTCAAGGAAGCCTAGATCAGGGTTACCTGGTCATGAGGAAATATCATATTACTGATAATAGGTTCAGGTTTTAAAGCTTCGGTCATAAATTTCTCACTTTTTCTCAAAGATTTTTCAAAGTATTTTTAAATGTTTTCAAGTGTTTTAGTGGAATGTGCAAAAAGCCTTATTTTGGGTCTTCATTAGTGATAGACGGTGGTATCCATCTGTGGGTATCTCCCTCTTGTGGGGCCCATCTAAAGGGTTTTTAGTCAAATCTAGGGTTTAGTGATGGAGGATGGCCATCCCTCATTGAGGGACACCCGTCCCTTACTCAAACTTCAGTTTTTCCACCTTTTTAGGTTTTTAAAAATGGAAATTTTGATTTTTAGGATTTTCTTCCAAATTTGCAGACCTCTGAATTTTAAGTGATTTGAATGGATTTTTCAACTGAAAATCTTCCTAAAGTATAAAAGGATAAGAAATCTAAGGTTTTTAAATGGTGAAATCAAAATTTTCTTGAAGAACCACCATTAGAGAAAAAGAAAAGTTTTTTTCTTTCTGTAACTCTTGTGCCCTAAATAACTTTTGTTAAAACACACTAAGACAAACAAATTTTAGATTTTATTTTTTGAGAATGAGAAGCATAATTTGGAGTTAAGATCTGGACTACAATCTTCATCAATTCAAAATATCTCCTAAGGGCAATATTCTAAGCCCTTCCTTTACTTTCTCTCTCTAGAATTTAATTGGTATATCATGTGATTCTTTAATATATTTTGGCATGCTTTATTTTTCATAATGACTAAAATAATATACATGTTGATTCAAGATGTTTGAAGTTGTAAATTTAAGCTAAATTGGTATGTTGATGGTGTGTTGAATATGGTTTCCTCCATTATTATATATTTAAAGCTTGATTTTTGGTTCTTTTGATTATGTAAATGCATGTTTTATGTGTATTTCATGTGTGATTTTGTTGTTATAACATGTTTTGGTACAATTTAGGATATAAAAATGCATATTTTAGGGTAAAAAACTCATTTTGATCAATTTAATACATTTTTCTGCATTTTTTGGTTCTGTTCAATGGTGACAGATAAGAATAAGAATTGAGAGATGCCCGTCCTTCATCCGAGGGATTGGACATCTCACCTTCTTCTCCCTATCCATCTGTCACTCCTTTATATGGCCATCCTTCATTCTTTTTGGCTGTCCCTGGGTATTTTTCAAGCCACTTTTGATGCATTTCATATATATTTATGTATGTTTATCATTTTCCATCATACTTGCACATTATTTCTTGTAATTTCACACTGTACAGGTTGTCTCTATATTATTTTCATGTTGTAATTATTTTTCATTTTTTTTGTACTAACCTCTTATCATTTTTATTTTTGGTGATTTTATAAGTATTTACCTTTATAGCTATTAAAGGGTTACATTAAATTCTTGCATAGAAATTCATGCTCCCGGGAGTGATCCACCGCTTGTTATCCGCATCTAGTTTTTTTTATTTTTTTGGCTTTATTTGATTAATTATTTATTTTACATTTATGAATTTATTTTCCTTTTGATGTATTATTTTTTCGAGGATGTAATAGCTAGTAAAAAGGATTTTTGTGCATGATAAGATAAAAGACGCTAAAATGTTTTATATTGAATTAATTGGGTTTTTTTTTCCAAATATGGACCAATGTCTAATTGTTGACCCAAAAATTCATATGACATAATAAATTCTTTTTGCAAGTATGCATGACGGAACCAACGTTCCCAAAATATCAGCAACCCATTTTATATATGACATTTATTTTCTCCTTTTATATATTATTTCTTTTGGATAATTTGCTTTTGTAATAATTTTTAAGTAGGAATTTTATTTATCGCTTTCCTTGTATGATTGGGATGTTTATTTTGATTCTCTCACTTGTATTATGTGAGAGAGGAGAATGGGTTAATTTCAAAACTCATTTATAAAATAACACCTAACCAAGATGCCTAATGAGAGTGACATCCCAAACATCAGTCTTTGTTTAGCCATCAAAAGGTTGAGATAAACTTTTGATGTACTATTGGGTGGTGACTCCATGACACTTACCTTGTTAGGCCCACTAGTAGATGCCTTCATAGGTTGACCATCAACTATAAAGTGGGCTTGATCCCTCTTTATGGTAAAATGGCTAATTTATAAATTAAGTGGGCCTCCTCCGATCTCGAACCCTAAACGTGGACTTCCAAGAACCCAATTGGAAATGAAAGATGGCTTCGGCATGTGTCATAGTGGCAACTCCACTAGGGACCAAAGAGACCTTACTTTGAAAAGTATCTTGGTTAAGTTCCTTATAAATGATTTTTCCATTATTCCTATCTCTTTTCTAAAATTTCATTCATTCTAAAGCCTTAGAATTAAGCTAGCCATCCCTTTCAGCCTTGGTGCTATCCTGAAGCATGCCCCATATTCACTCACAGAAAGGTGTCAAGAAGACCCACCAGCCTAAGTCCAGTACTGAATGGTATATGAAATGTTAACCCATCGATCATTATACATGTGATGAGCTAGACCTAATAGTAGGGACCATTTTTGGGTAGCCCTAAAGTCTCATCACCCTTAACTCAAGCACATATAATGATAATAACAACTTCTCTTAGGTTGTATAACCATAATAATGTTTGCATGCTATGTGAACCTTTGTGTATTGACCAAACTCAAAAAAAATAGGAGGGTACCAATCAAAGGTTGTCATACCCCAGTGAGCCCAACCTGATATTTTTGAGTTAGTCAAAATACATAATGGTCAAAATCCATATGCCTGCACTTTCAATTAGAGAGTTTATGCTATCAGTTTCTCACCATGTATCATGCATGTCCATTGGGTACCCTGTTGACCCATAGGCTAAGCCTACCTAGGAAAGAGATCGTATGACCTCATGTGTTGAAGCAATAAGGTTGAAGGCTATTATTATGCTTGTGTGTCATTGTGATTAATTCCTAACCAAACCATGCATTGCATTCATGCATCATGTATATAGCATGTTTATACATCATTAATCATGCATCACTCCTAATGCTTGACCTTTGCAACCACTATAGACTTATCTAGGTGGTTTAGAGGGTCGAACGAGTGCTTGGTTTGAAGATCCATATCCAAACTATCAAGGCCAAGCTCAAGTTTAGATTTGGGTTCAAAGGTTAGTTTCGAGTGGGATTAAAGCTGGTTATAAAAAAAGTCAGTAAATTAGCTTGGAAATGGAAAATGAGAGGGTGAATAAGACTAAAAGGGGGAATAAAAATAGGATAGTAACTGATGACATTGCTATGAGATTTCCATTCTTGAGGGAATCCCTGAATGTCACCCTTATTAGGCCTTCGATGATAAGGGATGACTCAGATTAGAGGTTGGATAGATGTCTGTAGGAGTTCAAAGAGAGAATACTGGCTATGATCGGTGGTATAGTGGCTTCTATCGAACCTAATGTTAGAACTCAACCTGTGGCACTCACCTGTGAGACAGTGGAGCCAACTGATGTTGGGAATGCTGCCGTAGTCAATGCCATTATGCTTCGAGACCCACCTAGTAGGGAAAGGAGGTATGACCCTGAGGATGATTTTATAAAGGAGGAAGATAAAGGTTATGTTCCTCCAATAATAAACATGAGAATAAGAAGACCAAGTGCTAAGGATCCGGCTTTTAAGAAAATTGAGGAAAAGATAGGGGCCATGTGAAGGCTGTTATCTATTGGTAGGGAAATGAACCTTGAAGATAGAGATTTGGATAGGGATGAACCATATGTTTAAGATGCTTGATCTGCGGAGGTTTGATGGCACTTTAAATCCTTTGATACATATCAAGCAGTACACTTTGATTATAAAGATTACTACTCTATCTAAGGAATAAAAGATGGAGTACTTTTGCTTGAGTTTGATCAGACCTTCCATAGACTAGTATCATACATTGAATAGATGTACTAAAGAGGATTAGGACCTATTGACTGAGGAATTCCTTAAGCTGTATGATTATAGTACAAGGATGGAAGTCACTTTAAAAGACCTTGAATTACCTTAGCAAAAGCATGATGAGTCTTTCCATGAGTACCTCACCAGATGGAGAAATAGGGTGGTAGAAATGAAGAAGAAGCCTGACATAGCAGAACAAATAAGGTTGTTTATTCGGAATGTAAGTCCATACATCATAGATGGATTGAAAATTAAGGGTCTGAAGGATTGGGAGTCTTTAAACGACACAGCTATAGAAGCTAAAGGAGAATACCTAGCCAGAAGGGTGAATTATAAGAATGTAAGAAAGAACTTCAGCAACAATAAAACCACTGGAAGCAGTAGTGGGCAGAATTGAGCTAGAAAGATTGCAGAGGCCTTTGCCATAGAGGTTAGTCTGAAGAACTATTCTAATATGGGGAAATCATTGTCTTAGGTTCTTAATAGACTAGTTAAAAAAGGGAAGTTTCAGCCTCTACCACCAATGCCAACAAAGAGTTAAGGCTTGCCCTATTATAGAAATGACCAGTATTGTGCATACCATCAATACACTGGACATTTGACTGATTATTACCGCATTCTAAGGAATAAGATTCATGATTTGATTGGCACAAAGCAGATCTTGGATTCGGAGAAAAAGGATAAGAAAAAGAAGGGTGGTTACAATGTTGTAGCCCCTCCAGTGTATATGATAGGGTCAAGTATGCCTCAATGGTATGTGATGCAAGATTTGTATAGGAACAAGTACTTAGCCATTACTCCACTCTGAAAGTAACAGAGCCAGTTGAAAAAATCAACCATTTTATATTATTAACTATTGGGATACTCCTATAGAAAGCGAGGATAAAGGGACTTTGGTCCCTATTGATATATAGAGTTTAGCCAATGAGTAAGAGGAAGAGGTAAAGGGAGAAAAAGAAGTGAAGGCAATTACAAGAAGTGAGAGAGTGGCCCCTAAGGTCAAAAGGTAACTGGCTTCTGCTACAGTGCCAATGGAGAAAGAATTCGAGGATGATTAGATAATTAAGCATCTAAAAATGACACAAGCTCAAATAGGTATCTGGAACTTGTTGAGGCAATCTCCTTTGTACAGATAAAAGTTGGTAGAGGCTTTGAGTGATGCTACCATTGCTACCACTATCTTGCCCTCTGAATTGCTAAACTTGGTTAGAGGATAAATTGGGGAGAACGTGGTATACTGATAATGACTTGCCTGCAAAAGGAAGAAATTACAATCTCTCTTTCTATATCAAGGCTCAGGTTAATGGTAAGCACATGACTTATGTGATGGTAGACGATGAGTATTCCATTAATATTTATCCCTTAGTGGCAATTTTGGCCTTTGGACTAAATAAAAGCATGCTTAGTAAGTCTGATCTGACTGATTCTGCCTATGAGAATTTCAAGAGGTAGGTTGTTAGGATATTTAAGGCTATATTGAAGATGGGGCCTATTGAAACAAAAGTTGAGTTTGTAGTGTTACCTATCCCATCAAATTTCTCTATGCTCCTTGGAAGGCTACGGTTTCATAAGTTAGGAGGTGTACCATTCACTTTGCATAAGATGATTAAAATCGCTCATGATGGGTAAGTGTTCACTAAAAAAGTAGTAAGGGAAAATTAGGTATCTATGCTCAAAATAGCAAAGCAGCCATTCAATGGGTTTCATATGGCGTCATTAGAAATGAAAAAGGTGAAGATAGTTTCTTTATTAGTCCTTAAGTGATTAATATGCTTAAGAAGATGAGTTTTTTGCTTGGTGTTGGTTTAGGAAAAACTCTCAAAGACCTCAAATCATTGTTACTGCTAAAGGCCAGAAGGATAAGAAAGGGTTAGGCTCTATAAGCATCAACATAAAGGGGAAAGAGAAAGAAGCAATGAAGGGAATCCCTTATATTACTCAAAGCTTTATGCCGGCTTTGGGTTTTTGCTTGTATTATGGAGAGAATCAGCCTCAAATGATAGGAGATGAACTAGTGCTATGGTCTGAACTATTCAATGACATTTTCGATTGGGAAAAAGGAATCATCAAGCCACTTAAAGGTTTTTGGGATGAAGAGATCCTATTGTAGCACTCAGCCTGGTATAAAGAAGCAAAAAAGGAAATATTGATAGAAAAGTTGCTTACTTCCCAGTCGAAAGGCAAAGGGAAGATGGAAGCTGAAGAACCACTCAAAGCTAACCCGGAGATGGGAGAGATGCCTAATGCTAACAAGATTAGAGAAGACATTTTTATTGATGTTGTTTATGTTCCTGAACTTTTTGATGAGAACAATGTTTACTCTTTTGATTACATTAATAAGATGAATGATTTCGCTTACTTATGTGATGTTTCTTCTAATTTCAATATGCATGATCATGATCATAAAGCATTTATATTTGACGTTAACTCAACAAAGACATGTTTATTCAATCTCAGGCCTAAGGAAAACCTAAAAGAAATTTTATTGGCATCAGACATAACTTCTGAAGAAAGAGAAAATTTGAAAAAATATTGAAAAAACATAAAAAAATCTTTGCCTGGACCAACGAAGATATGCCAGGGATAGATCGATAAATTGCTGAATAAGCAATTCAAACATTCCTGGGATATAAGCCGATTAAACAGAAACCTAGAATACTTAGGCCAAAATGGGTTGAAAAAGTTAAAGAGGAAGTCAAAAAGCAAATAGACGCTAAGTTCTTAGTGGAAGTCCAATATCCCACATGGCTAGCAAATGTGGTTTCTATAGCAAAAAAGGATGGAAGAGTCAGGGTTTGTGTAGACTATAAGGATCTGGACAAGGCTTATCCCAAAGATGACTTTCCTTTGCCCTATATGGATGTCCTAGTTGATAGTACAACTGCTTGTGCCATGTACAGTTTTGTGGATGGGTATGCTGGGTATAACCAGATTCTAAATAAAATAATATATAAGATTAAAATGCCTTTCATAACTAAATGGGAAATGTATGCCTACCGAGTCATGCCCTTTGGTCTTAAAAATGCAGGTGCTACCTATCATTCAATGGCCACTAAAATCTTAGATGACTTGATCCATAAATAAGTAAAGGTGTATATAGATGATATGATGATGAAGTCAGTCGTCAGATAAGGTCATTTTAAAGCATTAGAGAAGTTTTTCCAAAGGATCAGTAAGTATAACCTTCGACTCAATCCTAAGAAGTGCATTTTTGGATTACCTCAGGTATGTTTTTGGGTTATATGGTGAGTTACAGAGGTATAAAAGTAGATCCTGATAAGGTAAGAGTTATCAGGGAAATGCCAGTGCCCCAGAAAGAGAAAGAAGACAAGGGGTTCTTGAGTAAGATTTAATACATAAGTAGGTTCATAGCCAAGTTGACTTCAACTTGCGAATTGATATTCAAGCTACTCAAGAAGGACCAACCCATGGTTTGGAACGAGGATTGTAAAAAAGACTTCAATACCATCCATGATTATTTGTTACATCCACCAATGTTGAAACCACCCCAAAAATGCAAATCTTTGATTTTGTACTTGGCAATAGAAGATAGTTCAGTAGGAGCCATGATGGCATGAGAGGATTACTTCAAGATTGAATACGTAGTATATAACCTCAGTAAGAAGTTTCTCCCTTACGAGATAAAATATGTGGAAGTTGAAACGAACTGCCTGGCAATCATATGGGCATTGAAGAAGCTAAGACACTATTTTCATTCTTATAGAATCCAAGCTATGGCCAAGCAAAATCCTTTTAGCTACTTATAAAAGGCTCCCTCATTGTTAGGTAAGATGGGAAGGTGGTTGATTCTCTTGTAAAAGTCTTATATAGAGTATGTTACTAGGAAAATCATTAAAGGAAGTGAAGTAGCAGCATTCCTAGCTGATCAACCTTTAGAAGGATAAGAGGTGACTTATGAATTTTTTGATGAATATACAGCAGCCATAACATTGCAGGGATGGTATATGTACTTTAATGGAGCTGTGAATAATAAAGGAGCAAGAGTAAAAGTAATCTTGATTACCCTGGAGGGAGAAAAGCTGCCATTAGCTAAGAAGTTAAGGTACAAATCCACGAACAATGAAGTATAATGCGAAGCATTCATCTTCAGGCTAAAATCTTTATTGGCTATAGGGGCAAAGTCTACAGGAATATTTGGATACTCATTTTTAGCAGTTTACCAAGTAAGGGGAGAATAGTCAGTGAAAGAAGAACGTTTATTGCCTTATCTCAAACACCTGAAGGTTTTAAGTGGTTAGTTTGAAGTTTATACATTCGGATTTGTGCCCATGGAAGAGAATTAGTTAGTAGATGCTTTGGCTACCTTGGTGTCCATTTGGGATAATCTAGTGGGAGTAGTTATGAAGCATATGTTAATTTCAAGTTCTGGTAAGTCGTGCTTTGAGAATGAACAGGTTAAATGTAGAGGTGAATGATTGGAAGCCTTGGTACTTTGATATCCAGAATTATCTAAAAAAGTTAGTATTCCCCAAAAAAGTGGCTAAAAAGGACCAGAGATTGATTTGCAAGTTATCCTCTTAGTTTATTACCATAGGAGGGCTTCTCTACAAGAGACAACATGATGGAATACAATTGAGGTGCTTGGATGAGAAGGAAGCAAGGTAATGGAGGAAGTACATACAAGCGTGTGCTATGTTCATATGAATGGTTTAGCCTTAGCGAGGAAGTAACACCCTTATACCACTATAACGAACATACAGTGATTGAATGTCACAAAAGAAAGATGATAACGAAAATAATAATACTAAACAGTCTGCTAGAATTTTTTTTCTTAAATCACAAGTACATTCATGACATAACAGATCCATCGGATAAACAATTCTAATAATAAAATAGAACAGAAGTACATATTACATTCGATACCTTCCATATACACATATATACATGCCATGCCAATAATCATCCTTGAATTCCACTTTGAACTTGGTCAGCATTGTAGCATCGACTACCAACTCCTATCTTTCAAACGTGCGTATAGTCAACAAACTATGCGCTGAGCATCGAAATGCCCAGTGGTGGATACATATCTCAAACTTTTCACAAACATTATCATTCACACAAATACATACATGCATGCATATGCACATATATACACATATGCATGCTTCCATGAGCATTCCTTACTATTAACTATTCATTTTATCATTTTGATGTCCATCATACAATCATGCACAAGCGCATTCAATCATGCAAAACTATTCAATCATTCGGTAGGATACAATTGTCATTTTCATTTTTTATACTTATCTTTCAGTCATTTATCTTATTAACTTTCAGTTACAATTAATCTTTTTAATATTTTTAACTGATCGTATTGATACATTTCATTTACTGCTTATTATACACTTTATAAATTTTGGTTTTTAATATACTATTTTTCTTATCATTTTAAATTTTAATACCAATTCTTTCCATTTCTTACAGATATATTACTCATATTTCGGTTTCGGTTGGGAATTATCTTTGTTCTATTATTCCTTATATAATCATTTGATCATTTAGATATGCATTCATTTATCCAGATCTTTAAGCATTTACCCAGTTACTTATTTTAAAAGTGATCTTCTTATTTGAGTCACATATGCTCTTAAGGTTTAATTTTTCCTTTCTTTCATTTTCAATACATATTATGGCATGAACAATTTTGATTTAGTTCGTATTTTCACTTCAGTGCCACAATTTCACTTTTGATCCATATCTTACCATATAATAGGGTTCATTCATAATTTTATTTTTCAATTTACATTCTATTTACTAAATTATAATTTAGTCCCTACATTTTCATTAAAGTACATTGGTGCTTTCTTTTTATAATTTGTTTACACTAATTTATTTATTTGACATATAGTTTATCATTTTACTACAATTACACCACTTTATGGTGAATTGTATATAGATTCCTTAATTTTTCACTTGTTTTCCAAAATTATCATTTTACATTTTATTTATAATTTTGTTATCAGTTCACTTGTTCTTATTCTAAATCCATTATTCTGCATACTAATTATCAATCAATTTTTGTTTTAATATTTTCATGTCAAATTGCATTTTAGTCCTCGAGGACTACAGAGGATTACTTTTAAGCTTTTCATTCATTATTTTATCATTCTTATACATATTTTCATTATTTTATCCCTTGTACCCATTAAATTCATTAATTGGGTAAATTATCATTTTGATCTTAACTTTTTATTTCCTTTCATAACAATCCCTTTTCATTTTCCATTCATATTTCATATTTTGAACTTTTATGTCATTATTATCATTATGCTCCTAGTACATTATCGGTAGAAATTTTCAAACCGGATATATGGAATTTGGACCTTATGGGCCCACAATAGTACAGTACAGTAGAGGATGATCCCAAAGAACCAATCCACCTAAAATCATATCAGAACAGAGCAGAGTAGTCAGAACAGATACTATGGATTATCATTACCATCCTAATATAGCAAAGCAAGTTTCCATGACTTGCACCACAGTATAAGTATCCCTATGGCTAGCCAATTATATTCTGAGCTAGATTAAACCGCCAGACCACTACTAAGGGCAACATTCTTGCTCATTTCAGAATCTTTTTTTCTCTCACATTTCTCACATTTCAATTTATTTTTGTAGTTCAGTACACTATTTATACAAGCTTTCCTTGTCACTTCAGTCATTGTTCATATAATGCTTTTCTCATCAGTTTAGTATATTGTTCATTCAATTCTTTGTTTTCAATTCAGTACACTATTTATTCTGATTTTTCACTTGTTTTTGCATTTCATTATATTAATCACTTGGCATGTTTATCATTCTCACCCATTTCATGAGTGAATTACTTTTCTTAAATTCACTTTCACGTTTTAACACTTTCACGTACTTTTATATTTTAGTTTACTTATCAATTGACTTTTCTGTTACTTTTACACATTTTATAAATTATCTCATTATAATTCATTATTTCCATCCATTTATAAATTATTCACTATAATTCAACAATTTTATTTTAAAAAATATTTATATAATCTCCATATGAAATTAATACCATTACTTGGTATACCTTTCAATTTAATTCTCAATTTTTTCTTTAATTGCAAAATTATCCTTTTTGCACATCAATTATAAAATTGACACTAATTTACTTATTTTCATTTCACATTCATTTATTGGCATATAAATTTTCGTTTGGTCCTTATTTTAACTTTTCACATAAATTTTCATTTTAGTCCTCCAATTCATAAAAGTTCATTTTTAGGTTGTTTGTTTGCTAAATTACCATTTTACCCTTTCTTATTATTTCTTTATCACTTTTGCTCTTTAAATTCAATATTTGGGGAAATTTCCATTTTACCCCTAAGCTTTTCATTTCTTTTCAATTAGGTCCTTTTTGCATTCTAAACTTCATTTTTACTTTTATTTTTACACTTTTCATTTACATTTACCATTATTTCTTTTTTTCACACTTAAACTTTTATACAAGGGAAAATTTCTATTTAGTCCCTGAACTTCGTTGCTTTACAATTTTATTCCTTTAGTTCACGTTTATTCACAAAATTATCATTAGATTTATATCTTATATTTTTAATCCGGTATACTTTTATGGAACTACGATTTAGTTTCCAAAAAAGTTAAATTACCATTTAATCCTTTTTTCTCAATGCTTTGCAAAATTTTAATTTATTTTTCAACACTTTTAATTTCTTTCATTTAAGTCCTTTGTCACTTTAGCTATATCATTTTTCATGCATTTCATTACTTTTTATTTCTTTTCATGTTAAACACTATTAACATGCATTTGTCATTCATTGATATTGGCCATATTTTCTATTTTATTCTTAGCATTCATTTAGCTTCTTACAATATAGTCCATTTTAATTATCTTTATGATAATTTAATTACTTAAATCACTCACTCTCATGCTCATCAACATAATTCCATTTTTAATTAAATAAATATCATAAAATCATGAAAAATTCCCTAGCCTACCATTCGGCCATAGTAAGATTTTTCCTTAATTTTTATTTTCTTTTTATTTAAATCATTCAAAATATCATTTTCATCATTTTAACCATTTCTATATCAATTAATTCAATTGTTCATACACTAATCACATACAAACACAATAAATATAACCTTAAATCACACTAAAATCAATGAAAATTAGGGGATATTGTATCCACTTACCTTAGATTCACTTTCGCCACACTTTAATCTTTCTATCCTTAGTTCTACTTTATTAATTATCATCATTTCCTTTAAAAATCCTAAATGGCCAATTATGTAAAGGTATAAAATCATCATTTTCTTTACTCCAAAATTTAATATAACATCACAAATGAGCTCTACATACCTTAATTTATCTATATAAATCTTTAAATCAAATTATAGAGCTTGATTTTTCATACCTCATTTTCTAACCATAAACTTTAATCCATGATTTCTCTCACTTTTACTCCTCAAATCAGAGATTAAAGGTTGCTAAAATATGATAGAGAAGTAAAAATTAATCTAGGAGTCTTGATTTTTGAGAGAGATTAGAAAAGAGATAAAATAAATGGTGGTTATGGAGGAATAAAGAGAATTTGGCTTCAAGAAGAAGAAGAAGGCAGAAACCTCATTATTTTTTTGGTAGTTTCTAATATTTAGACCTTTAAATAGTCTGAATTTGAGGTTGAACTGATCTAACGAAGGTGGTTAGGCCTAATTCAAGCTCAAAATTGATTTTAAACCCATTTATTTACTTTAAATTATTTATCCCTCTTAACAAGCTCAAATTCATTTAAAATTAGTTTTATAATTCATAAAATATATAATATAGCCTCCATAAAGTTTTTTTTGGCTCAATCGGAGTTCTTTTCTAGTCTGGTTCACTAAAATTGATCCAATTAGGCAATTTTCAGTGTTACCGTAAAATTAATTTTTCATCGTCAAATAATTCCAAATATTATCTATAGTCTAACTGGAAATCCCTATAATTTTTAAAGATTATTTATTATTTTTAAAGCCTCGATCAAACCCATGATCAATTGGTTACTATTTAAACAAAAATAATCATTTTTCTCTTACTTCATGTGTTCAAACCTTCCTAAAAATACTTTCAAATTCTCAAAATATATTCATTAAGCTTTATGAATATTTTTAGATCAATCGAAGACTATTTTCCAATGTAGTCCACTTTTACCAGTCCGATAGTCTAATTTTTCATGTCGTTGGAAAATTACTTTTTCTTTACCATATAATTTTACATCTTATTTAATGTAGATTTATAAATTCTTGTGATTTTTAGAGGTTATTTGCTATTTTTAAAGTTTCGATCAAACCTTAGTCAACCCCAAGCACTATATGAACCGAAATCATGAAATTTATTTTCAACTTTTGGAGACTTATTTGATCTCATTTCGATTCTAAAGTTAAACCTCAGGCTTCTACTGATATACTCTTTTCAATGATCAAATAAAATATTTTTCAACTTTGAAAGATACTATTCACTATCGAAAGATATTATTCTTGACTAACCCGATATTTGGGCCATCACAGAGGAAGATTATGAGGCAAGATTTCTTTTAGCTCACAATGGACACTGATTACTCCAAGTACAACAAGGAATGTTAGCCATATTTCATAACTGTACAACCTTATGTCACATTGGCCTTTTGCTGCATAAGGTATAAATATCATGGGAATGATTCATCCACCCGTTTTGAATGGACATTTCATTATAGTGGCCATTGATTACTTTACCAAATGGGTAGAAGATGAGTCTTTTAAGAAAGTAGATGCATAGGATATGGCTTGGTTCATCGAGAAGAATTTAATATGCAAATATAGGTTGCCTTATCATGTAGTATTAGACAATGGGTGAAATTTTTCGATGAGACTAGATAGATGCTCATCAAGTATGAGGTATAACACCATAGGTTTTCTCCTTTTCGACCTCAAGTAAATAGAGTAGCTGAAGCAGTTAATAAGAACGTGAAAAGGATCCTAGCCAAAATGGTTCAAACTCACAAAGATTAGGCTGATAAACTACCTTTCACACTATAAGATTATAGGACTATAGCCAGAACATTTACTGGAGCCATACCATTCCATGCCTTATATTAATTCTTATATTTAAGGGTAAAGGACTATGCAAAATTGCATTAGGTCACTAAATGCCATTTGCATTTTTATTTAATTTGGAATGCTATAATATCTTGCTAGAGAATATATATAGCCTTTGAATTAATTTGTTAATTCATTGCCAATATTAAATGGACCTATAGGATCACACGCAAAGCATTGGCCTTAAAATATTTAAATAGTGTATTGGGAATTAATTTGGGCTTTTATTTAAAGTCAAATTAATGTATGCAATGGGTAAATAGATTTTTGCCTAAAATAGCTTGTTGTTTTAGGCAAATATGTTAAATAGATCAAGCTGTTTTAGGCAAATTTGTCAAGCTGTTATTTTGCCTAAAATAGCTAGTTGTTTAAGGCAAATCTGTTCAGCTTTGATTTTGCCTTAAACAGCTAGTTGTTTAAGGAAAATCTTTCAAACAAGGTTTTTGCCTTAAACAACTAGATGTTTAAGGCAAATATATTGAACTGTTATTTTGCCTTAAACAACTAGCTATTTAAGGCAAATATGTTAATAGTTGTTACACGAGAGAAATTTATTGGCATGTGCTAGTTTTAATTTTAATTAATTAATTATCTATATATAATTAAGTTAATTGAGTATTAAATCCTAAATTGTATTTAATCAAAATATAATACTTGAGAGGGAATTAATGTGGCCAAAATTCAAGCTAGAAATCCTAGTTGAATTCGGCAACCAATTAATTCAAAAATAAGTAAGTTTATTTTAATTAAATGACTAATGCCATTTAAATTTGAAACCTAATAGAGTTTGAATTAATTTAAATGACTTAATTAGGAAGTGATGGAGGCTGAAAATATTCCTAATTCTAATGGATTTTGGTATTACGTATCTTTCCTAGATTAATAATATAAATTAATTAATTCTATTTTTGACCTAAGTGATAATTTCTCTCCTTTAGTGCCGCCACTCTCAAGAGAAAGAATTCTTTCTTCATCTCTTATGTTATTGGGCAGTAATAGCAACCTAAAGGAAGAATAAGATTAGATCTTGTGGCTTCAAACCATTTCCATAGCCAAATACACAATTATAGAGCTAGCACTCTTGATTTGAAGTTATCTTTGCAAGTGTGTGTGTGAGCATAGAGTGGTGTGGCATAAAGGCTACTCCTTTGGCATTAGTGTTCCAGATCTAAAGTGTATAAGTCTATCTAATACATTTTCCATTGCAAAATCAAAGTTTTAAAGAGCATCCAAGCTTGTAAGTTTTTAAAACTCTAAAATTGCATGTTTCGATTCTATGTCGTATATTGTGTGGCATGAATGATCAATATTTTTTATTTTTCCGCTGTGTGATCTTCATGTATATGCCATGTGATATCCCTTCACTTAATGCAAGCTAAGTGGTAATTAAACTAATTATATCACTAGTATAACCAGAAATAGGAAATAAACTAGCAAAATAAAACCATTACTATTACTACTACAACAAATTACAAGGCTACTAATATTAAAACTGCAATAAAAGCAATATAAACAAAAAAACAAGAAAAGATCAATAAATAAACAAAATAAGAAAATAAAAAATAAAATAAAAAATAGAAAATGAAAATAAAAGCTTTCCTAAATAAAAAGGGAAGTAAATGAGATCTAAAACTTCTTGAATCTAAGTAAAATTAAGCTCTTGTTATCCTCAGCAAAATGGATTCTAGATCATTGTAGTGGTGGTGGGAACCACTCCCAAAGGTTGGTGGTGAATTGCTTAAAGTGTGTGGTGAGATGCTTTAAGCTCATTTGCAAGCTATCAATTTGCCCAGCTTGCACATCTAATCTTATATTCACCTAGTTCATAAAGTTCACAATTTAGAGCAAAGGGCCACTTCAGCTGCAGGTGCCTTTTGATTTCCTCTTGATTTTAACCAACGATGATCAACCACAAGTATTCATATATATTTGTCCAATATCAGTGTGATGCTATTAGTGTAAGCCCTAGCCCCAATGCATTGTTATAAAACACTTTAGTTAATAAATGAGGCATTTGTTTTATCTATTGTATTCCTGTGCATATCAATTGATAGAACTATCCAAAAATGTTGTTTCAGTTTAAGTTATCATGTGTGAGGCACATGGTTGTAAGACCATAAAACAAATGAGACTTCATTCTAAATATCTCTAGTCAGTCGTTGTTATGGGAATAACAAATGAATTAAGACTAGTATGTTCTCTCTGATAAGATGAGTTCTGTCTTATGGATCATATGGACAAGAGTGTCAATCAGAGATCATAGATACATGTTTAGAACGTGGCATCTGGATTCGATTCATTCATGAGAACACTACATGGTATGAGTCATAAGTGTTTCTCATGTGCAAGTTTTGCATCGGAGTCCTTAGACCTAAAATCTCTATGAAACTCTTTATGAATTACTGTGTACTTTGACATATACCTAACGTGCTCATAATAGGGTGACAAGTATGGGTATGCACTAATCCATGTTAGAGAGCATGAGAGAAGTGAAGGGATTATCCCTCTCAACATGAGAGAAAATATCATCGGCCACTTGATCAGTGAACTAAGAAGTGTATGGCCATACCAAGATGAAATAATGAGTAATCATTATTTATCTGAGAGTTTAGTGTCACTAAAATACCAAAAAGGAATTAGTATATATAAGGATGACTGGTTCCATGCCTTATATTAATTCTGATATTTAAGGGTAAGGGACTATGTAAAATTACATTAGGTCACTAAATGCCATTTGCATTTTAATTTAATTTGGAATGCTATAATATATTGCTAAAGAATATATATAGCCTATGAATTAATTCATTAATTCATTGCCAATATTAAATGGACCTATAAAATCACACACAAAGCATTGGGTTTAAAATATTTAAATAAAAGATTGGGCATTAATTTGGGCTTTTAATTAAAGTTAAATTAATGTATGTAATGGGTATTAAAATTACTATTTGACCTTGGTCCATGAGAGAGAAAGATTTGGCCTAATAAGATTAATTTCAATTAACTAATTGTCTTGGATTAATTAAGTTAATTGAGTATTAAAATCCTAATGACATTTAAATCAAAATAAATTAATTAAATGGAGAAAAGGTAACCGAAAGTCCAAGGATAAATTCAATAGGAATTTCGGCAACCATATCCCTAAATTAAGTGATTTATTTTGATTAAATATCTTATGTTTATTTTGAATTAATTTGAATTAAAAATTCAAAAGAGTTTGAATTAATATATGTCACTTGATTTTAGGAAGTGATTGAGGCTGAATTAACTATCTTGAGGTAGTAAAATTCGGAATTAACACTTGCCAAAAATTAAATGATATATATTGGTGAACAAAAGAAAACCCTAGGTGTGAAGTTTGATCTCTCTCTCACTCTTGGCCGAATTTCATAAGGGAAAGGATTCTTCCTTATTATCTTGTGTTCTTGGGCAGAAATGGCAACCAAAAGGAAGTACAAGATTAGATCTTGTAGCTTCAATCCATTACCATTGCCAATTCTTTACACATAGAGCTAGCACTCTCAATTTGAAGCCTTCCTTACAATTGTGTGTGTGAACATAGAGAGGAGTGGCGTAGAGGCTATTCCTTTGGCATTGGTGGTGAAGATCTAAGGTAAATAAGTCCTTCTTAGTTGCTTGTCATCATCAAAATCAAATCTTGAAGTGAATCTAAAGTTGTAAGTTTTAAAACACTAAAATTGCATGTTTTCGATTCTTGTTTATGGATTGCGTGGTATGTATGATCAATTTTATTATTTTTCCACTGCATGATTATCATGTACATACCATGCTATATTCCATCAGTGGTATCAGAGCCTAAACATGCTTATTTTGGTGCTTTAGATGCATTAAATATTTAATCAAAAATCGTTCATTTAAAAACATGCAATGCTAAAATTTTCTGTTTTGAGTTTTTTGCATTGTTTTGGTGTAAAAATGATTTTAAATGATTATATAGGTATTATAATTAACATTACATGTTAATATACTATTCTAAGATATTCTTAGAGCTTTTCATGGTCGGATTTAATTATAAATACCTGATGGTACATGTTAATCTTGAAACTAGGTGCTAGTTGGCATGACAAGTGTTTGTATAACAACTAGTTTTCAAAATTAAATGTAAAAAAAATTTTGAAATGTTTGTAAGTGATTTTTAAAGATTAAATATCAGGTCTGGAGATATTTTAAAATTTATTTTAATTCTGGTCCATGACAATTTAATTGATTAATTTTAAAATCACTTAAAACTATGACCAGTTCGTGTTTGTTACATGTTTAATCAACATTGTTTGTTTTGTTTTGATTAAAATGGTAAAAACACATTTAGATCAGATTGGTACAAAACATTAACTCAATATTTATGACCTTATTTAAATTATTAAATGACTCATAAAATTGTTTTAAGTGTTTGTACATTTTTGTGGCATTATATGAGCATTAAACAACTAGCTTCATTGTTGTTTGTTTGTTTTAATATGAATGTCGTGTATGATATATATGTTCTTCATGATTTTATGTTGTAATTCATGTTGGTACATATTATATGTATTTTTAATGTTTATGGGCTGTATGACATAAGAGAACTTATTCAATAAGAGGATTTAGTCCATTGGGCTTCGGCCCAGGCCCATCATGGGGTCCTCTCTTAAAAGTTCAAGTACACAATTTCCATTAATGGGCTTGGCTAAATTAATTTAAATTGGACTTTGTTTTATCCATGAATGTTATGTATATTTATTTGCTTGTTTTGTGTGATGAATGGATATGCATGGTGCATTCATGGGCCTTGGGTTTTTGTAATTAAATATGGCCTACGTGCCATCATGTATTATTGTAAAAGTTCAATTATTTCTTAGAATAGAATTTATTTGAAGACTTTGTAAATCAAGACGAAGCCCACCGGAGTGGAGAAGCCCAACTCGAAGATTCTTATGTAATAGTATAGAATCTTAGTTGTAGGTTTTTAGGTCAATGTTTTTCACGCTTTACTTTATGCAATTATGTATATATATGCATGCTATGAATGGATGACAAAGCGTATGCCATGTAAGCCGTAATAAAATGAATCCCTAAAATAGTAAGTCACAAAGTTGTCTTCCTAATTCGAAACATGTCAAGGCATCGATCATCTGTATGTGACTAGGAGTCCTAGATGCGCCCGATTATCTTTGTGAGGCATGGGTTGTCAATGTAGGTTGGACTTAACATGGAAAGGGATGCCCAGACCTAGGCAACTAATAAATGGGTTTGTACTATAAGATCTTAAGATGTTAGTCCATTTGATCTAAAAGTCATGCACGAGACATAATCGGAGTTTTCCTACCTAAGTAACTTAACTTGTTAGGTGTACAAGCTCAGCTTGACTAATAAGTTGTTGTGAAAAGTGGATCTTGGCCCACATTAAATCACTAAAAAAAATTATTTAAAGGGATATTAATTCTGTTTGTGGGATTATAAATAAGACCTCATTTAATCTTGCTATGTTTTATTATAGATTGAAAATGGCTTCTTCAAACAACAACTTTTCATTGTGATCGATCCTGGAAAAGGACAAACTGAATGGCACCAATTTCATAGACTAGTCTCGAAATTTAAGAATAGTTCTTAAGCAAGAGAAAAAGTCATATGTTTTGGATGCGCCCTTGCCTGAAGAACCTGGAAGGAATGCCTTTACGGTATAAAAGGAAACTTTTGATACCAAGAAGAGCGACTCCAATGATATGACCTGTTTGATGCTGGCCACTATGGTGCCTGACTTTCAAAATCAATTCATGGACCAAGAGGCTTATGCGATCATAGTGCACCTCAAGGAGATGTTTTAAGAGCAAGCTCGTCACGAGAGGTTCGTGACAACAAAGGCCTTAATTTCTTGTAAGATGGCTGTGGGTACTCCTGTTAGTACCCATGTACTCAAGATGAAAGGGTATCTTGATACTCTTGAGAAGCTTGAGGTATAAGTCCCGAAGGAATTGGCTACTGACTTGATCTTAGGTTTATTGACTGATGATTATGATCCATTTGTGATGAATTATAACATGCATGCAATGAACAAGACAATCACCGAGATTCATTGGATGCTTAAGAATGCTGAAGAGAACATTCGAAAGACCAATCCCATACTTATGGTTCAAGGGGGCATTAAGAAAGGACCCGCTAAGGGAAAGGGAAAGGAAAAACCCAAGAATGACCTGGCTCGGTTTAAGTTAAATAGGAGTGCACCTCAGGTCCAATCCAAGCCTAAGGCGCAAAAGCTCAAGGAGAGCGAGAGCACATACTTTCATTGCAACAAGATAGGGCATTGGAGGAAGAATTGCGCTCTCTTCAAGGAAGAACAAAAGAAGAATGGAGCCAAGGCATCCAGTTTTGGTATTTTTGTTGTTGAAATTAACCTTTCTATTTCTACCACTTGGGTATTAGATACCAATTATGGTTCTCACATTTGTTCAAATGTGCAAGGGCTAAGAAATAGGTGGTTACTTGGGAAGAATGAAGTGGACCTCCTTGTAGGGAATGGAGCACGATTTGCTGCCATGGAGATAGGCGACTATCAACTCACTTTACCTTTTGGACTTTGTTTAGTTTTGAAAAATTGTTATTATGTGCCTGCTATGAGCAGAAACATTATTTCAGTTTCTTGTTTGGATTTGGATGAATTTGATTTTATTATTGGAAATGGAAATGCTCATATTCGTCGCCAAGGCATTTCATATGGCAATGCCATATTGTAAAATGGCCTTTATATCCTTGATCTACAAAACAAAGAGTCCATATACAACATTAATACAAAGAGCGTTAAATCAAACGAATTGAACCCTACTTACTTTTGGCATTGTCATTTAGGGCATGCAAATGAAAAATGCATTTCAAGACTCCATAAATCTGGAGTGCTTGGCTCATTCGACTTAGAGTCTTATGATACATGCGAGCCATGTTTGCATGGAAAAATGACAAAGAATCCTTTTAACAAGAAAGGTGAGAGGATTAATGACTTATTGGAACTAATACATACCAATGTATGTGGACCATTAAGTACACAAGCTAGAGGTGGTTTTAGCTACTTTATGACATTCACAAATGACTTCAGTAGATATGGCTACATCTATCTAATAAAGTACAAGTCTGAAACTTTTAAGAAATTCAAAGAGTTTAAGAACAAAGTAGAAAACCAACTTGGCAAAAGTATAAAAGCCATTCGATCAGATTGAGGTGGTGAATACTTAAGCCGAGAGTTTGACAGTCATCTGAAGAAGTGTGGTATTATTTCGTAGCTCACTCTTCCTGGAACACCAAATGGAATGGTGTGTCCGAAAGGAGAAATCAAACTCTGTTGGACATGGTTCGATCAATGATGAGTCAAGAAAATCTTCCTGTCTCTTTTTGGGGTTATGCATTAGAAACTATTGTGTTTCTACTAAACCGTACTCCAACTAAAGCAGTTGAGAAAACACCATATGAAGTATGGACTAGGAAAGAACCCAATATGTCATTTCTCAGGATTTGGGGCTGTAAAGCACATGTTAAGAAATTAACATCTGATAAACTAGAGTCCAAATCCACTGTCTGCTTATTTGTGGGTTATCCCAAAGAAACAAAGGGATACTACTTTTACTCACAAGCTGAGAACAAAGTATTTGTTGCTCGCAAGGTTGTTTTCTTGGAAAAGGAGTTCCTTCTCAAGAAAGATAGTGGGAGTAAAGTAGAACTTGGAGAAATTCAAGCACCACAAACTCCTATAGAGGTTGAGTAGAAAATGGGATCAAGTTCACAATCAGTTGTGGAACAAGAACCCATTACACAAGAAACTAGAAGGTACGATAGGGTACGTTAGGAGATTGAGAGATACGAATTTCTAATCACTGATAGTGACACTATTGAGTTAGTAGATCTTGAGGATCCTACTACCTACCAAAAAGCTATTGAAAGCCTAGACTCGAAAAATTGGCTTGAAGCCATGAAATTCGAGATGCAATTAATGTATGATAACCAGGTTTGGAACTTGGTTGATCCACCGAAAGGTGCTAAGGTAATTGAATGCAAGTGGCTATTTAAACTCAAAGCTGATAAGACCTACAAAGGTAGACTAGTAGCAAAAGGTTTTCGACAAACTCATGGTGTAGAATATGATGAGACCTTTTCGCCTGTAGTCATGCTCAAGTCCATTAGGATCTTGCTTGCCATAGCTGCATATCATGATTATGAGATATGGCAAATGGATGTCAAAATTGCTTTCCTCAACAAAAATTTACTTAAAGATGTGTCTATGACACAGCCTGAGAGTTTTGTCAATCCTAAACATCCTAAGAAGGTTTTTAAGCTCCAAAAATCCATTTATGGATTAAAGCAAGCATTCTGAAGTTGGAATCTTCATTTTGATGAGGCAGTTAAAGAATTTGACTTCATCAAGAACGAAGATGAGCCTTGTGTGTACAAGAAGGTTAGTGGGAGCATAATAGTATTTCTGGTCTTATATGTGGACGACATCCTTCTCATTGGGAATGACATTCCAACATTACAAAAGGTTAAGCAATGGTTGGGGAAATGTTTCTCAATGAAAGACTTAGGTGAAGCCGAGACAATACTTGGTATTCGGATCTATAAAGATAGATCGAATCGGCTTTTAGGACTAAGTCAAGAAAAGTACATAGACAAAGTACTAAAGCATTTTAGTATGGGAGACTCAAAGAAAGGGTACATACCTTTGGCTTTGGGAGTTCCTTTAACTAAAGAACAGTGCCCTAAAACCAAAGAAGAAAGGGACAACATGAGTAGAATCTCATATGCATCTGCTATTGGATCTATCATGTACGTTATGTTATGTACTAGGTTGGATGTTGCTCATGCACTGAGTATAACCAGTAGGTTTCAGCAAGACCCTGGTGAGAAGCACTGGTCTACTGTAAAGGGAATTCTAAAGTACCTGCGAAAGACAAAGGATCACCTCTTGGTGTATGGTGGTCAAGAAGAGCTCGTCATACAAGGTTATGCCGATGCTGCTTTTCAGACCAGCACTTAAGATTCAAGATCACAATCTGGGTTTGTTTTTGTTTTGAACGGTGGTGCTGTCAGCTAAAAAAGCTCGAAGCAAGAGACCGTTTCCGACTCAACTATATAATCTGAGTATATTGTAGCAAGTGAGGTTGCAAAAGAGGCTGTTTGGATTAGAAATTTCATTTCTAGATTAGGAGTGGTCCCAAGCATCCTAGATCCATTAGAAAATTTATGTGACAACAATGGGGCCATCGCACAGGCCAAGGAGCCCCGGTCACACTAGAAATCCAAACACATACTCAGGAGGTACCACCTGATCAGAGAAATCATTGATCGTGGGGACGTCAAGATTAGCAAGATACCAAGTGAAGACAATGTAGCAGATCCTTTGACGAAATAGTTGCGTCCAAATCTGCACGAAGCTTATTTGAGAGCATTCGATCTTAGGGCTATGCCCAATTGGGACTAGTGCTAGTGGGACATTGTTAGTGTAAGCCCTAGCCCCAATGCATTGTTATAAAACACTTTAGTTAATAAATAAGGCATTTGTTTTATCTATTGTATTCCTGTGCATATCAATTGATAGAACTATCCAAGAATGTTGTTTTAGTTTGAGTTATCATGTGTGAGGCACATGGTTGTAAGACCATGAAACAAATGAGACTTCATTCTAAATATCCATAGTCAGTCATTGTTATGGGAATAACAAATGAATTAAGACTAGTATGCTCTCTCTGATAAGATGAGTTCTGTCTTATGGATCATAAGGATAAGAGTGTCAATCAGAGATCATAGATACATGTTTAGAATGTGGTATCTAGATTCGATCCGTTTATGAGAACACTACATGGTATAAGTCATAAGTGTTTCTCATGTGCAAGTTTTGCATCGAAGTTTTTAGACCTAAAATCTCTATGAAACTCTTTATGAATTACTGTGTACTTTGACATACACCTAACGTGCTCGTAACAGGGTGACAAGTATGCGTATTCACTAATCCATGTTAGAGAGCATGAGAGAAGTGAAGGGATTACCCCTATCGATAAGAGAGAAAATATCATCGGCCACTTGATCGGTGAACTAAGAAGTGTATGTCCATACCAAGATGAAATAATGAGTAATCATTATTTATCTAAGATTTTAGTGTCATTGGAATATCAAGAAAGTAATTAATATATATAAGGATGACTGGTTCCATGCCTTATATTAATTCTCATATTTAAGGGTAAGGGACTATGTAAAATTGCATTAGGTCACTAAATGCCATTTGCATTTTCATTTAATTTGGAATGCTATAATATCTTGCTAGAGAATATATATAGCCTTTGAATTAATTCAATAATTCATTGCCAATATTAAATGGACCTATATGATCGCACACAAAGCATTAGGCTTAAAATATTTAAATAGAAGATTGGACATTAATTTGGGCTTTTAATTAAAGTCAAATTAATGTATGTAATGGGTATTAAAATTGCTATTGGACCTTGGTCCACGAGAGAGGAAGATTCGGCCCAGTAGGATTAATTTCAATTAATTAATTGTCTTGGATTAATTAAGTTAATTGAGTATTAAATTCTAATGACATTTAAATCAAAATAAATTAATTAAATGGAGATAAGGTAATTGAAAATCCAAGGATAAATTCAATAGGAATTTTGGCAACCATATCCCTAAATTAAGTGATTTATTTTGATTAAATGTCTTATGTTTATTTTGAATTAATTTGAATTTAAAATTCAAAAGAGTTTGAATTAATATATGTCACTTGATTTTAGGAAGTGATTGAGGCTGAATTAACTATAATGAGGTAGTAAAATTCGGAATTAACACTTGCCAAAAATTAAATGATATATATTGGTGAACAAAAGAAAACCCTAGGTGTGAATTTTGATCTCTCTCTCACTCTTGGCCGAATTTCACAAGGGAAAGGATTCTTCCTTTTTCTCTTGTGTTCTTGGGTAGAAATAGCAACTAAAATAAAGTACAGGATCAGATCTTATAGCTTCAATCTATTACCATTGCCAATTCTTTACACATAGAGCTAGCACTCTCAATTTTAAGCCTTCCTTGCAATCATGTGTGTGAACATAGAGAGGAGTGGCATAGAGGCTATTCCTTTGGCATTGGTGGTGAAGATCTAAGGTGAATAAGTCCTTCTTAGTTGCTGGTCATCATCAAAATAAAATCTTAAAGTGCATCTAAAGTTGTAATTTTTAAAACCCTAAAATTGCATGTTTTCGATTCTTGTTTATGGATTGCATGGTATGTATGATCAATTTTATTATTTTTTCGTTGCGTGATTATCTTGTACATACCATGTTATATTCCATCAGATGCATGCCGAAGCGGCCCACTCATTTTCTATTGGGTTCTTGGAGACCCACTTTTAGGCTTCAAGATTGAAAGAGGCTTACTTTGAATCATGAATTGGCCACTTCACCATAAAGAGGGATTAAGTCCAATTTATGGTTGGAAGTCAATCCATGAAAGGCATCTACTAATAGGCCACAAGCAGCAAGCAATAGATTTTAATCTACAGACATTCTCCTCAAAAACTTGAAAATCAAATACAGAGCCAAGATAGGGTCCTTCTATGTTTTTGGGTCATCCAACAGTTGGTGTAATTTTTCAAGTCTGAAAGTCATTATAATGGGAATTTTCAAGTAGTCTAAATGCTTGATCCCTCAAATTTTCAAGCAGTCTAAGTAATGATAATTGGTGACTACAAGTAATAATTTAGGCTTGATCCCTTTTTTATTCCGAAGTGGCCAATTCATTATTAAAAGTGAGCCTACTCCTATTTTAGACCCTAAAAGTGGGCCTTCGAGAACCAAATTGAAAATAAGCGAAGGCTCAAACGCATATCATAAAGAGCATGATGGAGTTAAAACAAGGGCAGGAGGGCTAGTATAGACTGTTGATAGTCCTAGAGACTAAAGAGAGCTACAACTTAAAGCTTATAGTGCTAGAGCCACCAGCAAATGGAGATGGTCAGGATTAGCCTCAGCCTCAGTCGTCTCAAGCACCTCCGACACCACCATCACAGTAGGATGCATAAAAGGAGGAGCCACACGAGCCACAAGGGCCATGGATTCAAACTATGAGATAGACATGCAACTCGATTTGGATGAGCTCCTTAGCAAGTCACCCACTTTACCGATGCATCCTAGATCATCGGTCAGACACCAACAATAGCCAGCTAGGAGGTTAGGCATGTTCTCACCATATAAACATCTTGGAGCATCCATTTTCACTGCTCTTCCACTACCTGGACATCCTGAGGCATCTACATCCATCACTCCACCACTAGTACAGCTAACATCGGATCCATTGCTCGATGATATTTTAAGGAGATTATTTGCCATAGATGAGACTATTAGGAGGCAGGACAAACCCTATAATCAGTATTGACTATAGTACAGTCCTTACAGACTGAGGTGTAGGGTATCAGAGCTAATATAGTGATTGTTGGGTAGACATTTGAGGTGACCCTACAGGTAGTTGATGAGTCACTCACTCGAATTAGAGAGCAAAGAGGTCGTATTAAGATTGAGGTCCTTAGAAGGAGATAGGCAATGATCGAGATGGATAACCAGCTCAGGAGATACATCAAGGACCTAAGGAATGACTTAATGAGATACCTAGAGCAGCACTCCTGAGTAGTCTTAGAGGTAGGCCAAAGTTTAGAGCACTTAGATGAGGTGATAACACATATTCTACAACCTCCTAGACCTCTAGCTTTTTGACCTCTATTAGGACTAGCCTATGGAAGAGGGCCAGGGCAATCCCAATAGTCTTATTATTCTGTATTCAGGGAGTTTAAAACTTTTGGACTTTTTGATGTATATATTTATGAAATATATTTAATTTATGCACTTACACATTTACTTCATGTTTTTTTTTTATTTTTTATTCATATTTATTGTATTTGGAAACAAACAAAAGAAAAATAAAAAATAAAGACATCATAAAATGACAATAAAACACATGATTAATATGACAGTTTGACAAATAAAAGATGAAATAACAAGACAAAATATACCATCAAAAAAAGAGAAAAAGAATGAAAGGAGAAAATAATAATAATAATAATAATAATAATAATAATAATAAAAGAAATCATGCTTAATAGACAGAGCGTTAACATAAAGTCTTTGAAATAGGTACCTGAACTCCTCTCAATAGGCATATACCTAGCACTTCAACGGAAGAACATGCTGATGACACCCATACTAAACTGAATATGAAGGATAAAGTATTTTTGAATGGAGAATTAAAGAGAGAATATAGGATAGTTCTTCTTCGTGGGCCAAGACACCCATCCTCTTTACAAGAAATAACCTGAACAGGTTGAAATCAAAAGAGATGCACAATAAAGAGAAGTGAGAATATTTTTGAACTTTAGAAAGATTTTACGTCCCCTTCTGCTTGTAGAAAGTTTAATAAGTTTAAGTCATTTAAAAGGGTAACATATTCCTTCCAATCTCTTTTAAACAAATAAAATTTTGAACTAGTTAGAACGAAAGAGGAAAAGGATAGCATTGCATGGAGAGTCAAATGTCTTTATGTCGAAGTTTATGGAAAGCAAATTGTAGAATACACTCATTGTGAACTAACATGTCTTTACTGTTAGGTCTAAGTTGTGAGATTATCCCATTTTGCAATCATGACCATGCAAAAAGAGCCTTATATTAGGATCAAAAGCATCCTCAACAGGTTATTGGTTTTTCCATAACAAATCTCAACATTAAGATGGATACTTTGTCTCACCAACTGCACTATCCCTGAAGGTTACTTTTTCTAATTTTTATTACTGATTACCTTGGAAATCCTGGATTATCATGAGGTTAGAATGGAATATTGCCAAAGCTAGAGGTATATAATTGTAAAAATACCATCGTAGCAGTCAATGTTCATTTAGGCTACAACCAAAAGGACTCTTTGGTAATGAATCATGCCTATTTAGAGCACGTGATGTTTCGATCGGAACATATCAGAAGTTATAAGGCAAACGTTTTCTCACATTGGTGCCAATTTATAGAGTAATGACATATTCATTAGGAAGTGCATGAAATCTCACCAAGATCTTAGTATAAAATTGAAGCATACTAAAAGAGGCATAGTCCAGAAGGTTGTTTTGACTTCTAATGATGAAGGAAGGAATTATGTTGTAGTGTCCCCAAGGTAAACCTACATATACGCATATGAAAGGTAAGCTTTAAAGCATATACTATCAGTGACTCCTCACAAATGCATATTTGCTAGAATTTCTCAAAAAGGATATTGTTTTAAGGGGTAATATTGCATCAACCACCATAGCTGCAAGGTTAGGTATGCTACAGATGGCACCAACCAAACATTATATAGTCTTATTTGATTCTGCATGTCGACAAGCTGGCACTGATCAAATATAATAGATCAATCTGATTCAACATGTCGACAAGCTGGCACTAATTAGATAACCAACCAAGGGTTAACAAATTGACAAACTGATAGTAACTACCCAACCACGGGTTAAAACATCGATAAACTGATGTTAACTACCTAAACAAGGATTAACACATCGACAAACTAATGTTAACAACCTAAATAAGGGTTAACACATCGAGAAGATGATGGTAACTACCAAACAAAGAGACTCAGTCCTCAAATGGTACTTAAAAATAATCAACCAAAGATTTATTGCTTTAAGTACGTATCTTTTTCCTTTACTCTGAATTGGGGGTAGATGTAGACACTGTGATCCGAGGTAGCCTAGATTAGGGTTACCTGATGATGATAAAATATTATATTTCTGATAAAAAAACACAAATATCAATTCTCTAATCTAGATTTTTCACATTTTTCATGAAAATTTTGTGATTTTCTAAGTATTTTTAAAGGTTTTAATTGATTAATTTTGGCCTTTACCCATGATATATGGTTATTTTTAATATGAGGGACAATCGTCTATGGCCACTTCCCTCCTGTCCAAGTCATATTAGGGGAATTTTTATTAATTCGGAGCTTTCATGTAAGGGACGATCGTCTTTCATTAGGGACACTCATTTATGGTTGCATTTCCAAAATTCCCACATTTTTTAGTTTTCAAAAATGGAAAGATAGATTTTTTAGGAATTTGGCTTGAATTTTGAGGGATCAATCCCTTTGTCTCTCTGGGTATAAAATAAAAATAGGGTTTTTTAAAGAGGGAATCTTTTTTGGAAAAAGAAACACAGTTCTTGGAGAAAAGAAAATCAATTATTCTCTCTATAAGGCTAAGGGTTCAACATATTCTTTTGATCCAACCAAAGACACATAAAAATCATTTTGTTTTCTTGAGCAAAAATCCAATGAGTGGAGTAAAGATTTAGACTTCAAGGCATACGAAATTAGAATATATCCTAAGGATAATATTTTAGGCTGCTTCTCTCTTTCTTTCTTTAGATTAATTTCTTCATATATGTTATTTAATGGTGTTATGAATGCCTTTTGTGTGCTATTTATTGAGATTTTTATGTTTAGTTTAATGTCATATTGGTGTGGACCTCTATGCATGTTAGAATTTTATTTTGACATGATTTCCCCCATAAATGCATGATTTGAACTTTGTTTTTTAGACGTTATTTTAGGTGTTAATTTTATCATTATTTAATTGAAAAATGATTTAGGGCTATCATTTTAGGTCTGGCATGCCTAGATTTATGTATTTAAATATCTAGGGTTCATTTGAAATTTTGGTGAGTTTTGTGTTGATTGTTAGCTTTCTGTATCTATCCCTTAAGTGACAAATGGTAAGAAACCACCATAGGTGACCGTCTGTCAATGCAACAGATGGAACATCATGGTAATTTCTTTTTATCCCATCCCTCCTCGGTTAAAGGCATCCATCACCTATTTAGGGGCATCTGTGGCAAATTTTATACTTATTTTAAGGTGTGTTATGTCATTTTATTGTTCTTTTTGCTCTTTTATTGATATTTGATGTATTAATTCATTTTTGGTGTCTTTTTGTAAATATTTTGCTTTTATATGCATTCTTGATTTTTCTGTAATATTGTTCTGTATGTTATTTAAATTTGCCTTTTTATTGTATATCTTTTTTATAATGCTAATTTATTAGTTTTTATGGTTTTGTATGAGCCATTGATCCGATGTGCATTTGGGGTTTCTCGTGGGATGATCATACATTAGGAGTCATTCATCTACTAATTACTCAATTTAAAGTATGTATTTAAAGGAATTAGAGGAGAAGAATTAATTCTTTCCTACCTTTACATCTATATGTTGTAAACTTTCTCTATACCATATGCAAATTCTTTTCTAATCAAGAGTTGAATTTTTGGAAAGCTTAAGAGAGAAGGAAGATAAGATCAAAAGAGTTGGAAATCTAGTTATCTTGAGCCAAAAAGTGGCCAGCCAGCCTCCCTTTAAGGATAAAAAAATCTGCCTCAATAATGACTTCCCTTCCTTTCTATAAGGCTAGGTGTCCATTTCCCATAAGTCAATATTTTTAGGTCCTTGGTTAATTTATTTTCAATCCCTCTCTAACTTTTATTTCCTAATTACTTCAAATCATAATTTCTTCTTTCAATTTAATCGCTCTTCAAAGGCATAATCACTAACTATAAACTTATTTACATACCTTTAACAATAACATAAATACCAATCATATCCCCGTTACACCATTAGCACTCTTATGCACTACAACACATACATACACATGTTTTAATCCTTTCAGATTTCTTGGGGCATCACAACTAAATTAAATTTTAGTATAACTTTTCATCTTTAAATAGATGGACAATCCAAAAAAGTGAATCAAGTGCTAGAAGATATGGTTAAGAGTTATGTGATCAACTTTGAAGGAAGCTGGTATAAGCATCTTCCATTGATTGAATTTACATATAGTAATACCTATCAAGCTAGCATATAGATGGCACCATATGAAGCTTTTTATGGTAGAAAGTGCAGGACACCTTTATGTAGAACAAAACTCAGTGAAAGTAATGTTGTGGGTCTAGAATTAATGATAAGGTGAAAATTATTAAGGAAAGGTTGAAGGCTAGTTCTGATCACCAAAAGTCCTATGCGAATTTGAAAAGAACAGACAGTGAATACATTATCGGAGATAAGGTTTTCTTGAAAGTTTCACCATGGAAGAAAGTGCTTTAATTTGGTAAAAAGGGTAAGTTAGGCCCTAATTTTATTGGCCAATTTGAGATCATTGAGCATGTAGGACCAATAGCTTATAGATTAGATTTATCATAAGATCTAGAAAATATTCATAATGTCTTTCATGTGTCTATATTAAGATGATATCAATATAATCCACTACATATCATAACATTTGAAAATATTAAAGTACAACTAGATCTAACTTATGAAGAAAAGCTAGTGAAAATTTTAGCGAAAGAAACAAAGCAGCTAAAAAACAAAACGGTGTCGCTGGTAAGGGTACTATGGAGAAATCACAAGGTTAAAGATGCCAAATGGGAACCGGAGAAAACCAAGAGAAAGACTTATCCAGACATGTTTCACTTAGGTAAATTTCGAGGATGAAATTTTGTTTTAGAGGGGAAAAATATAATGCACCTAATTTCAATTACCCAAATATTTTTTTACTATTAACTTTAAAATTATTAAAGAAAATATTTTTAGTGGATTAAATCCAACTAATGGATTAAAATTGAAAGTTAAATAATTTTCCATTTGATTTATGAACTATATATATGCACACATAACAAATCATTGAAAAACTTCAATTGAAGAAAGTAATTAATTGTAAATTAAATTGTAAGATTTATTTATTGACCGATATTTAGAAAGTGCACTAGATCAGCTAATAATATAGGAAAATAAAATTAAGACCCTTTAATATTGTACCTAAGAGATTGTCTATTTCAAATTTTAGAAAAAAAAAAAGATGTGTTAAAGAATTTCTCAAATTTTATGAAGTGATTATAAATTAGACTAAACTAAATTAACAATTAAGCAAATCAAAACTAAGACTAGACTAAATAAATTAAATTCAGAGTAAAATTTAAATGATGATAAAATCAATAATTAAAACACTTCTGCAAAGGGACTATCCACCTCACATTTTACTAGCAATGACTCAATTCTAAGATAACATAAGTTGTTATAGAAAACCAGTTAAAGATAGATATCTTGTTCAAAGTATCATTCTAGAATATTAAATCCTTTATTTAAGAACAATCCAATACCTAGCATGCAAATATGGTTTTTAAACTTCTAATTTTCAGCTAAATCCTCTTTCGAAACATCTAACCTCAGTTTATTCTTAATTCAAATTCTTTAATCTAATAAACTCATGAACAATAAATTCTTATCTCAATTTTCTGAACACAACAATAAATTGGCATGAGTATAATAGGTCGAGAATATGCATATCATTGATTAAGAACAAAACTAACATTCAGTCATCTATTCAAAATATTGAACATCAATCAAATCATAATCAAAGATAGAATTTAGCATAGGAATTAAAAAAATAATAAACTTGTATTAAAATTAAGCTCACTTAAGAGTCATTACAGTAAAAGAATGAGGGTTTAAGTTTCCCTCAGAAAAAGTAGAGAATTACTCACTATTCATAATCAAAATGAATGAAAAAAAATAATTAAACACTATACTCATAAAGTTTCAAACTTGATCTTGAAATCTCCAGGAACAGTAGAGGAAAAAGCTTAAAAACTCTAAAAGAATAGAGCTCTTGAAGTTTGAAAAGAAAAAACAAAACTAGGTCTAATCTAAGATGAAAAAACTACCTATCTCTCAAATTCTAACTTAAAGACACTTAAATATCCTCCTCTCTATAAGTCCAGCCACCACCCAACTACTTAAATTTGTAGAAAAATTTCCTTTATCATGAACTTTGCATAAAGAAACTGATGGAGATGGTTGAGTCTCTACCGGATTGATTGAAAACAACTAGGAGAATGAGTGACTCGGTAGGGAGGACTAGGTGTCCCTGCTGAATTGATTTCTTCTTCCTGGGATGATGAGTGATTTGGTGGGGATGCCTTTGTGTCCCTGCCGAGTTGTTTGATTTTGAATGGAGAATACACATAAAACTAGGTAAGGGTAAATTTGATCCCTATTGAGTTATTTGCTTCAGGACTAAAATAGGAATTACCTTAAGTGACCCAATGGGGAACTCCCTTGTCCCTGCCTAGTTAAACACTTCAGACTCAAAACACTAACACTTTAAAAATAAAATCAAGCAATTTAACATTAAAAACTACTAAACAAACTTAAAAGTATAGTTGCAATTCAAAATTATTAAATATCCCACACTTAGCCCTTGGTCACCCTTGAGCAAATTTCAACAAACCATATTTTTACAATAATCAAACTCCAAACTAATAATTATGCAATTTAAAATTATGATCAACAATTAACAGAAGCACTCAATGACATACCAACTAAATTAGATTCAAACAAGAAATATAAGTAAGTTTCCATGTGTGTGTACAAGATCAAAATATTTAAGCCTTTTCTAAACCAAAATACCAGTGCAATCCAGTAGCCAAGTTACAAAATAAATGTACGTTGAAATACACATATGATTTTGTACTTGAAACTGTAAAAACACTATAGGCTTCTCTTTTAATACCAAAATTCTAAGGTCATCTCCGCTAAATAACTCAAAACAAGATAGAATCATTTGGACTTCATTAAGGTTGTAATGTGGTCATGGTAAAGGTTAATCAAAGAATGATTAAAGGTAAACAAGAAGAATAGCCACCCTTTGATTGTACATACCAAAATGTCCTACAAATATACTTAAATAAGAATACAACACATAAAAGAACTTAAGAGAAAGGCTAATGTAATATTTCTCGTATTTTCTCCACAACTCAACCAAATTTGGGAGCCGAAAACCCTTCTCTTTCTCTTACAAATACCCCATACTTAAAAATTTGCTATAAAATGCTAGCTTATTGATTCAACTATTTTTTTCTTTTCTCTTCTTTTTTCTTTTCTTTTTTTAAGAAATAACAAACTTTTGCTAGCTTAATTTTTAGCATTGCTAAACAACAGGGTATTAAAAAATTCACAATTTTCATTGCATCCTTGACTTGAAAGCATCCCTCAATAACATCCCAAACAACCCCTTTTATAAACCACACTCTTTTAGGTACCCATGATCATTAATCCGTTCCAATCCTAAAGTGGTCAATTCTTAAAAGGGGAGTTAAAGGATTTTAGGTTATAGGGCATATAGATATGTATAACAAGAAAATTAATTATGGCACACCTTAAGCATGCCTCATAAGGCTCGAAAGGCTAACAAATGATCAATTACATAAGGGGTAGGTATATAGTTTCAATATGGCTAAATAAGATAAATTTGCCTAAATCATGCTTTAAATTGTTTGAGTTGTTTCAATGCTTTAAAGGGTGATGAGAAAGATTTTAGCGCTCTAAAATTTTTTACTTAACTACCTTCATGCACCAAGTTTTCTTTTATTTAAAAAATCGATCTTAGTGTTCAAATATTAGAAACTAACAAAAATTGTTCGAGTTGAACCCTAACTCAACTTGAATTCCACCAAGCAACATGCCTATCCTAATGTTAATCACAAATTTTGAATGCTGCAAATTCTAAGTTAAAATTTAAAAAGTTCACTTTCGAGAATAAACTAGAACGAACTAAACTAAATGCAAACTATAAGATAGTTGAACTACATTATGCTATCAGCACAATTATAAACTAACTACATAAACAAAAATCAATATAAAAATAAAAACACCAGAATGAAAAATTAGAACATTACTAAACAATGGAAAAAAAAACAAAGTTGACTAAGATTAGGAAATACAATTACAACATATAAAACAATCGAAACGAAAAACAAGATAACAAATTAAAACACAAAACATAAAAAGAAAAACATAAAAAAATTCATGAATATAGGGAGTTGAGATTTTTGAAACACTTCTTGAATCTCAAAGAAAAATTGAGTTTAAATAAGCTCTACCCCCTCATAAATTCCTTGTTTTCCTCAATAAAGTAGCACAAAAATCACAGTCACTACGGTGGTGAAGAAGATAGTGACTGTGGCGATGGTAGAAAGTGCTCCTAAAAGTGATGGAAGAAGTGGTTCTGATGCAGTCACATAGCATCTAAATGATACTATAGCTTGTCTATCTATCCAGCTTAAAGGCCCAATCGAGCATTCACCCTATTCATAAATTCCACCATCTGTGGGGTGGGGTGTACCTCGGGTTAGGCAACAGCAGCATCATCTCCTGCATCAGCTACAACATCCTCCTCTTTCTCCTCAGAATCCTTTTCCAAATAATTTGCTTGAGTAGCTTTAGGAAGTTACTCATGACCAGTAATAACTAAGTTGACATATTTTGCCCTATTGATCCAATGTCAACGAGGTTCATCCGACAAGATCTTTATATTGTTAAGAATTTTATAGTCTATATAGATCAGAAGACCAAGAAAGGATCCTAAATTAAGATGATGGACTACCTTTGCCAACACTGTCATCATGCCCCCTAAAGAAATCTTCTTCATAAAATAAAGTTTCCATTGTAAATCCTCGATCTTTCTCCATAAAAGATAAGCACCATTCAATCTAACTCCTTCAACCATACACCAAAGAATTAAAACTTCCCTTGCATTGTCACCCCTAGGGCCTTCATTATGCCTAAAAAATGCTGAAGCCAAAAATCTATGAAGGACTTGCAAGCATGATTCTTATGGTGATGAGACTTTGTGTTCTTAGCCACGAAGGTGGTGGGCTCTATGTCATGTCTGATCACCTTCCAATGTTGCCTTAGGGTGGAATTTGGTAAACCCCTAGCACCATACATAGAAAAGCCAAGGTGCTTGATAAATTCCTCAAATGTCGTTGTATATTTCTTCCTCCCCAACTGAAAATGGACTGTGCCATCCTCATCAACTTTATCGTCAAAGTCACAACTGAAGGTGGTTAAGAAGTCCAGAGTTTATATTGGATGCACTTTCGCTCATTTCTTAATAAACTCAATCGGACCAATATTTTAAATTAGTTGATTTTACTTCTGCCCATAAACTTTCGATGCTTATATCGAGGTAGAATTTATTCAAGTAAATAGGTTTCACATACTGAACCTGATGTGAAAATTGAAAAAATAAAGAAACAAGATATAATGGATAGTTAAGAATTTATCCCTTACCTTATGCCCTGATACCAATTGATGTGGAACCTCAGCCTAAATACCAAACTAGAATGCCAATATATCATAATATCTGAACATATACAAGTATTAAATCCCCAATCTAAAGAACCCCCAAACAATATATAAATAAAAAAACTTATGATTGATTGATTTAAGCAACAAAAATATAATCAAGCATACAGAACCATGCAATCCTGCTTAAGTCTAATTCTTCATGAAAAAGTAAGAATCAACAACATTAACTCTCACAAAGTTGGCAAAGCCAAGAGAAATAATCTCCATTAATCAAAATAATCAATTACTCTATATTATTTTTGTAACAAAGCTTCAACCGTTTAAATAGCAAAGAAAAAGACTCATATTGAAATAAAACTTCCTAAACAACTAAAATAGGAGATAATCAAAAACTAGATTTATCAGACCCTTATATTCATTTAATTAATCAAAAAGGAAAAGAAATATACTCAAACTAAACTTCTAAGACAACTAAAATAGAAAATAACTAATAAAACTGAAAGTAATAAAACTCTATCAAAACTGGGCTATAGGGCCACTCGATAGAGTAAGAATCCACTCGTGGTATGCTCCATATGGCCACTCGGTAGAGTGAGATTCCACTCCACCCAGTGGTTGCTTACTACCTTCTTTGGGTGGCTTGCTCCACTCTGTAGAGTGAGATTTTACTCCACGAAGTGGATGGCTCCTGGACTAAATAAATAAAAAATCATCATTTTTTTCTTCTTGCTTCACTTGAACTTCTCTTAAACACTTATTTCTTCAAGTAAACACATATTACAACGATTAAAACTTGTTTTCAAAATCCACTTTAGTTTTTCTCTCCTCTTGAACTTGCCATGGTGCTTGGACGTGTTCACATCATCCCTTCCCTCTTCAGAAAATATTCATCCTCAAATCTTTGGCTTGATTAAATTGGGAATTGAAACTAGAGGAATGAATAAATCTTCATAAATGATCTTCTGGATGGATGGAAATAATACGAATACTTTTTCAGAATAGAACTCATCATGTTCCTGTAAGTTATCAAAGAAACTAGGCAAATCATGGTTAGACTTAAATACATCGATATGTTTTTTATTTCCTTCACTTCCCATTTGCAGATCATCCTCCTTAAGCAATATAGGAAAAATTGTATCTTGCAGATCTTCCATCTCAACTAAACGAATTTCTTCATTCTCACTCAAACAATCAATAAAATCTGTATTTTCAGTTATTTTTCATCATTTACAACTTCTTCTTTAAAGAAAACTATATCTATAGGACCCTTTTCAAGTTCACAAATTATTTCTTCTAAGATAGCTTCCTCTTTCTTTCTCTTCCTTTTTTCCAATTGACTTTTGAACCATTGTTTAATTTGCAATTCTATATTATTAAGGTCTTGCTTTAACAACTTCACACTTTTCTCTATCCCATTCAATTCTTCTTGAATTAAATGTCATTTTGACTTGTAATAGGACATCCTCACATTCACTCATGTTTATCTCTCACTCTCAAAGGATGTCTTACAATTGCACTTCAGAAATAGACCTAAACAAACATGCAATTCACAAGATTTTTTTATACTATAATCAATAACGGGAATCAAAGATTTTTTTTCTTTTTTTTACAATCAAATAAATAGAAATGACAAACTCAAATTTAAAGGATAGTTAAGATCAGATGAAGACTAGATGCTAGATTTGAAAGATAACACAAAGATAAATAAGAATTTATCTTAATCTAGGCTCTGATACCAAATGATGCAAAAACTAAAAAAATAAAGAAACCAGATATAATGGATAGTTAAGAATTTATCCCTTAACTTATGCTCTAATAACAATTGATGTGAACCCCATCCTATATGCCAAACTAGAACGCCAACTTACCATAATATCTGAACATATAAAAGAATTAAATCCCCAATCTAAAGAATCCACAAACAATATATGAATGAAAATGCTTATGATAGATTGATTTAAACAAAAAGAAATAGAATCAAGCATACATAACCATGCAATCCTGCTTAAGTCTAATTCTTCATGCAAAAGTAAGAATCAATAACATTAACTCTCACAAAGTTGGCAAAGCCAAGAGAAATAATCTCCATTAATCAAAATAATCAATTACTCTATATTATTTTTGTAACAAAGCTTCAACCGTTTAAATAGAGAAGAAAAAGACTCCTATTGAAATAAAACTTCCTAAACAACTAAAGCATGAGATAATAAAAAACTAGGTTTGTCAAACCCTTACATTCATTTAATTAATAAAAAAGGAAAAGAAATATACTCAAACTAAACTTCTAAGATAACTAAAATATGAAATAACTAATAAAACTAGAAGCAATAAAACTCTATCAAAATTAGGCTATAGGGCCATTCAGTAGAGTAATAATCCACTCATGGTATGCTTCATGTGGCCACTCAGTAAAGTGAGATTCTACTCCACCGAGTGGTTGCTTGCTACCTTCTTTGGGTAGCTTGCTCCACTCTGTAGACTGAGATTCCACTCTATGGAGTGGATGGCTCCTGAACTAAACAAATAAAAAAATCATCATTTTTTTTCTTCTTGCTTCACTTGAACTTCTCTTAAACGCTTATTTCTTCAAGTAAACACGTATTACAAGGATTAAACTTAAACGTGTTTTCAAAATTCACTTTAGTTTTTCTATCCTCTTGAACTTGCCATGGTGCTTGGACATGCTCACATCAGAACCCCTATAAAATACTCATATAACATAGCATACTTGTCATCCATATATGAAGGGATGTTAATTCTTGATGAACTTGAAGCATCATTAATGCATGTGCGCTTTGCAACCATTGCACAAAATCCAAAATAATAATTAAATGCCAACATAAATCATAAACTAAAGAAGCACTACAAATTACACAAGTCAAAACCAATGTAGGTAGCATCAAGATAAAATGAATCAAATATTAAAGGCATAAAGTAATTATGGAGACATAGTGCATAAGTAAAGGATAAGCACGGAAAACACTTTGAGAGAAAGAAAGTCTCTTTATAGTTCAAAAAATTTAACCAAGATCAAAACTTCTTATAATGTGACAACTCAATTCAAGTATCCAACACGCAATAAAGCACAAACGCAAAGGGAAATTAAAAAATTATGCAAGACTAGCCGAAGAGAGAAGCCAACACAAATCAAAAAATGGCCAAATGCAAATTTCACATGAATAAAGTATTGAATAATTGCCAACAAGTATGTAGAGGTGCGCTTTAGAATCTAAGAGCAATTGGTGTTGGTTTGGTAAAATAAAATAGGGTATAAGAACTTAAGTTGTTCATTGTGGCATTTTATAAAACACTTTGTGGGCACAAAAAATAAATAAGCTAAATCAAGACTAATCCAATCCATTTGTATGCCAAAAGTGAAAGACAACCAAGTTGAACAAAATAAAAGCCCTGATTATGAAATGGCAACACTTAAACACATGCATTTCTAGCACAAACAAAAACCAAAACAAGAGCCCCTAAAAACCGTAGGCAAGAGAGAAAAACCATTAGTATAAATCTCCAATCAAATAAATCAAATCAAGAATAAAAAGCAACAAATATGCACTTAGAAGTAAAATTAGGATAGAAACTTACTTGTGTATCGCGAATTTGTCGAAGAGAATAAGAAGAGTGAGAATAAGGGCAATGAAAGTGGCGATAATACAAAAGAAAAAATATAGGGGATTTAAATGACTTGATGGAGATGTAGGGGAACTCAATGGGGATGAATGTGAACTCAATGGGGATGGGATGGTTCTGCCTCTGTTGCCCTTAAAGGACCTAGTTTGGATGGTCTTTATCCCTATAGAGTTCTAAGGTTCTGTATTAAGTAGTAATAAGGACCTAGTAGGGATTGTTTTGGCCTCTGTCGGGTTGATTTTCTTCTTATAAATTCCTTAAATAGCTTAGTAACCCAACTCACCCCCACATAATCTAATCTAGAATGAAATTCCAAATTAATTAAAACAATAAGCACCAACTTAGTACACATAAAGATTTTACACAAAGTTTTGTTAGGACAACCTACAGTAGACAGAGAAAAAGAGTCATAACTATATTTTTGAATTTAGATTGTCCACTCCAATCAACTATGAATCAAAACACCGCCTTAGGTTCATGAATAATAAAACACATGGAAAAATAGCAAAAGGACTCAAAACATTAACAAACTAATTAAAATACAAAATCAAAAGCAAAGAAAGGTTATAAAATGCAATTCTGAATTTATAAAGTTTTCAGCTAGACTTTTTGAAATCGCCTTACTTGTCATGAAAAATTAAGGTTGCCTTAGCAATCTCTACCGATTAGCATTATAAGGCTTCAACCGGTGCCTGTTGACCTTGTATTCATGACTATCCTTCAGACTTTTCATAGTTACCACCCCGAACTCATTACTTACAACTATTTGGTATGGTCCAAGCCACCTAAACTTTAATTTTTCCGTGAATAACCTCAACCTAATGTTGTAGAGCAATACTAATCCAGTGACACTGAACTCTCAGATAAATAATGATTACTCATTATTTCATCTTGGTATGGCCATACACTTCTCAGTTCACTGATCAAGTGGCCGGTGATATTTTTCTCTCTTATCGAGAGGGGTAATCCCTTCACTTCTCTCATGCTCTCTAACATGAATCAGTGCATACCCAATCATACCCGTACTTGTCACTCTGTTACGAGCACATTAGGTGTATGTCAAAGTACACAGTAATTCATAAAGAGTTTCATAGAGATTTCAGGTCTAAGAACTCCGATACAAAACTTGCATATGAGAAACACTTATGACTTGTACCATGTAGTGTTCTCATGAGCGGATCGAATCCAAATACCATGTTCTTTAACATGTATCTATGATCTCTGATTGACACTCTTGTCCTAATGATCCGTAAGACAGAACTCATAAGATCAGAGAGAGCATACTAGTCTTAATTCATTTGTTATTCCCATAACAATGACTGACTAGGGATATTTAGAATGATGTCTCATTTGTTTCAAGGTCTTACAATCCATGTGCCTCACACATGATAACTTAAACCGAAACAACACTCTTGGATAGTTTTATCAATTGATATGCACAGGAATACAAAGGATAAAACAAATGCCTCATTTTATTAATTTCAAGTGTTTCGTTACAATGTATTGGGGCTAGGGCTTACACTAACAATCTCCCACTAGCACTAGTCCCAATTGGGCATAGCCCTAAGACCGAACGCTCTCAAATGAGCTTCGTGCAGATTTGGACGTAACTGTTTCGTCAAAGGATCTGTTACATTGTCTTCACTTGCTATCTTGCTAACCTTGACGTCTCCACGATCAATGATTTCTCTGATCAGGTGGTACCTTCTGAGTATGTGTTTGGATTTCTGGTGTGATCGGGGCTCCTTAGCCTGTGCGATGGCCCCGTTATTGTCACAGAAAATTTCTAATGGATCTAGGATGCTTGGGACCACTCCTAATCCATTAATAAAATTTTTAATCCAAACAGCCTCTTTTGCAGCCTCACTTGCTGCAATATACTCAGATTCTGTAGTTGAGTCGGCAACGGTTTCTTGCTTTGAGCTTCTCCAGCTGACAGCACCACCGTTTAAAACAAAAACAAATCCAGATTGCGATCTAGAATCCTGAGTGCTGGTCTGAAAAGCAGCATCGGCATAACCTTGTATGACGAGCTCTTCTTGACCACCATACACCAATAAGTGATCCTTAGTCCTTCGCAGGTACTTAAGGATCCCTTTTACAGCAGACCAGTGCTTCTCACCAGGGTCTTGCTGAAACCTACTGGTTATACTCAGTGCATGAGCAACATCCAATCTAGTACATAACATAGCGTACAAGATAGATCCAATAGCAGATGCATATGGGATTCTACTCATGTTGTCCCTTTCCTCTTTGGTTTTAGGGCACTGTTCTTTAGTCAAAGGAACTCCCAAAGCCAAAGGTATGTACCCTTTCTTTGAGTCTCCCATACTAAAATGCTTTAGTACTTTGTCTATGTACTTTTCTTGACTTAGTCCCAAAAGCCGATTCGATCTATCTCTATAGATTCGAATACCAAGTATTGTCTCGGCTTCACCTAAGTCTTTCATTGAGAAACATTTTCCCAACCATTGCTTAACCTTTTGCAATGTTGGAATATCATTCCCAATGAGAAGGATGTTGTCCACATATAGGACCAGAAACACTACTATGCTCCCACTAACCTTCTTGTACACACAAGGCTCATCTTTGTTCTTGATGAAGTCAAATTCTTTGACTGCCTCATCAAAGCGAAGATTCCAACTTCGGGATGCTTGCTTTAATCCATAAATGGATTTTTGAAGCTTGCATACCTTCTTAGGATGCTTGGGATTGACAAAACCTTCAGGCTGTGTCATATACACATCCTCAAGTAAATTTCCGTTAAGGAAAGCAGTTCTGACATCCATTTGCCATATCTCATAATCATGATATGCAGCTATGGCAAGCAAGATCCTAATGGACTTGAGCATGACTACAGGCGAAAAGGTCTCGTCATAGTCTATACCATAAGTTTGTCGAAAACCTTTTGCTACTAGTCTACCTTTGTAGGTCTTATCAGCTTTTAGTTTGAATAACCACTTGCATTCAATTACCTTAGCACCTTCTGGTGGATCAACCAAGGTCCAAACCTGGTTATCGTACATTGATTGCATCTCGGATTTCATGGCTTCAAGCCAATTATCCGAGTCTGGGCTTTCAATAGCTTCTCGGTAGGTAGTAGGATCCTCACGATCTACTAACTCAATAGTGTCACTGTCAGTGATTAGAAATCCATATCTCTCAATCTCCTGACGTACCCTACCAGACCTTCTAGGTACTTGTGTAATGGGTTCTTGTTCCACAACTGGTTGTGAACTTGATCCCATTTCCAAACCATCCTCTATAGGAGCATGTGGCACTTGAATTTCTCCAAGTTCTACTTTACTCCCACTGTCTTTCTTGAGAAGGAACTCCTTTTCCAAGAAAATAGCCTTGCGAGCAACAAATACTTTGTTCTCGGCTTGTGAGTAAAAGTAGTATCCCTTTGTTTCTTTGGGATAGCCCACAAACAAGCAGACAGTCGATTTGGACTCTAGTTTGTCAGATGTTAATTTCTTAACATGTGCTTCACAGCCCCAAATCTTGAGAAAAGACATATTGGGTTCTTTCCCAGTCCATACCTCGTATGGTGTCTTCTCAACTGCTTTAGTTGGAGTACGGTTCAATAGAAATGCAGCAGTTTCTAATGCATAACCCCAAAAAGAGATAGGAAGATTAGTTTGACTCATCATAGATCGAACCATGTCCAACAGAGTTCGATTTCTCCTTTCGGACACACCATTCCATTGCGGTGTTCCAGGAGGAGTGAGCTGTGAAATAATTTCACACTCTTTTAGATGATCATCAAACTCTTGGCTTAAGTATTCGCCACCTCGATCTGATCGAATGGCTTTTATACTTTTGCCAAGTTGGTTTTCTACTTCGTTCTTAAACTCTTTGAATTTCTCAAAAGTTTCAGACTTGTACTTCATTAGATAGACATAGCCATATCTACTGAAGTCATCTGTGAAAGTCACGAAGTAGCTAAAACCACTTCTAGCTTGTGTACTTAATGGTCCACATACATCGGTATGTATTAGTTCCAATAAGCCATTAGTCCTTTCACCTTTCTTGTTAAAAGGACTCTTTGTCATTTTTCCATGCAAACATGGCTCGCATGTGTCATATGACTCTAAGTCAAATGACCCAAGCACTCCAGTTTTGTGGAGTCTTGAAATGCATTTTTCGTTTGCATGTCCTAAACGACAATGCCAAAAGTAAGTAGGGTTCAATTCGTTTGATTTAACCCTCTTTGTATTAATGTTGTATATCAACTCTTTGTTTTGTAAATCAAGGATATAAAGGCCATTTTGCAACATGGCATTGCCATAAGAAATGCCTTGGCGACGAATATGAGCATTGCCATTTTTAATAACAAAATCAAATTCATCATTATCCAAACATGAAACTGAAATAATGTTTCTGCTCATAGCAGGCACATAATAACAATTATTCAAAACAATACAAAGTCCGGAAGGTAAAGTGAGGTGATAGTCGCCTATCTCCATGGCAGCAACTCGTGCTCCATTCCCCACACGGAGGTCCACTTCATTCTTCCCAAGTAACCGCCTATTTCTTAGCCACTGCACATTTGAACAAATGTGAGAACCACAACCGGTATCCAATACCCAAGTGGTAGAAATAGAAAGGTTAATTTCAACAACAAAAATACCAGAACTGGACGCCTTGGCTCCATTCTTCTTTTGTTCTTCCTTGAAGAGAGCGCAATTCTTCCTCCAATGCCCTATCTTGTTGCAATGGAAGCAAGTGCTCTCACTCTCTTTGAGCTTTGGTGCCTTGGGCTTGGATTGGGCTTGAGGTGCACTCCCAACTGTCTTGGGTTTTCCCTTTCCTTTTCCCTTTCCCTTAGCAGGTCCCTTCTTAATTCCCTTTTGAACCATTAGCACGGGATTGGTCTTTCGAATGTTCTCTTCAGCATTCTTAAGCATCCCATGAAGCTCAGTGACTGACTTGTTCATAGCATGCATGTTATAATTCATCACAAATGGATCATAAGCAGCAGGCAATAATCCTAAGATCAAGTCAGTGGCCAATTCCTTTGGCACTGGTACCTCAAGCTTCTCAAGAGTATCAAGATACCATTTCATCTTGAGTACATGGGTACTAACAGGTGTACCCTCAGCCATCTTGCAAGAAATTAATGCCTTTGTTGTCACGAACCTCTCGTGACGAGCTTGCTCTTGGAACATCTCCTTGAGGTGCACCATGATCGCATAAGCCTCTTGGTCCATAAATTGCTTTTGCAATTCAGGCACCATAGTGGCCAGCATCAGACAGGTCACATCATTGGAGTCGCTCTTCTTGGTCTCAAAAGTTTCCTTTTGAACCGCAGAGGCGTTCCTTCCTGGTTCTTCAGGCAAGGGTGCATCCAAAACATACGACTTTTTCTCTTGCTTAAGAACTATTCTTAAGTTTCGAGACCAGTCTATGAAATTGGTGCCATTCAATTTGTCCTTTTCAAGGACCGATCGCAATGAGAAATTGTTATTTGAAGATGCCATTTTCAATCTACAATAAAATTTAGCAAGATTAAATGAGGTCTTATTAATGATCCCACAAACCGAATTAATATCCCCTTAAATAATTCGCGTTAGTGATTTAATGTGGGCCAAGATCCACTTTTCACAACAACTTATTAGTCAAGCTGAGCTTGTACACCTAACAAGTTAAGTTACTTAGGTAGGAAAACTCCAGTCATATCTCGTACATGACTCTTGGATCAAATGGGCTAACATCTTCGGATGTTATAGCACAACCCATTTATTAGTTGCCTAGGTCCGAGCATCCCATTCCATGTTAAGTCCAACCTACATTCACAACCCATGCCTCACAAAGATAATCGGGCGCATCTAGGACTCCTAGTCTACGTGACCGATGATCGATGCCTTGACATGTTTCGAATTAGGAAGGCAACTTTGTGACTTACTATTTTTTAGGGATTCATTTTATTACGGCTTACATGGCATACGCTTTGTCATCCATACATAGCATGCATATATATATAATTGCATAAAGTAAAGCGTGACAAACATGGGCCCAAAAACTTACAACTAAGATTCTATACTATTACATAAGAATCTTCGAGTTGGGCTTCTCCACTCCGGTGGGCTTCGTCTTGATTTACAAAGTCTTCAAATAAATTCTATTCTAAAAATAAATGAAACTTTTACAATAAAATATAATGGCACGCAGGCCATATTTAATTACAAAAACCCAGGGCCCATGAATGCACCATGCATATCCATTCATCACACCAAACAAGCAAATAAATATACATAGCATTCATGGATCAGACAAAGTCCAATTTTAATCAATTTAGCCAAGCCCATTAATGGAAATTGTGTACTTGAACCTTTAAGAGAAGACCCCGTGATGGGCCTGGGCCGAAGCCCAATGGACTAAATCCTCTTATTGAATAAGTTCTCTTAAAAGCCCAAAACACAAACTAGTTAGATTTGTGCCATAAATCAACTCTAGTATAATTTCCAATTTTGCCATTTTTAATTTTATGTCATACAGCCCATAAACATTAAAAATATATATAATATGTGCTAACATGAATTAAAAATAAAATCATGAAGAACACATATAATAGAACACGGCATTCATGCAAAAACAAACAAACAACAAAACTAGTTGTTTAATGCTTATGTAATGCCATGAAATGCACAAACATTTAAATCAATTTTATGAGTCATTTAATAATCTAAATAAGTCCATAAATATTGATTTAATATTCTGTACCATTTTAATCTAAATGTGTTTTTACCATTTTAATCAAAACAAAGCAAACAATGTTGATTAAACATGTAACAAACACAAACTAGTCATTGTTTTAAGTGATTTTAAAATTAATCAATTAAATTGTCATGGACCAGAATTAAAACCAAATTTAAAAAAATGTCCAGACCTGATAATTAATCTTTAAATATCACTTACAAACATGCCAAAAACGTTTTTACATTTAATTTTGAAAACTAGTTGTTAAACTAGCAATTTACATGCCAACTAGCACCTAGTTTCATAATTAACATGTACCATCAGGTATAAATAATTAAATCCGACCATTACCAGCCCTAATAACATCTTAGGACAGTATATTAACATGTCATATTAATTATAATACCTATCTAATCAATTAAAATCGTTTTTACACCAAAACAATGCAAAAAACTCAAAACAGAAAATTTCAGATTTGCATGTTTTAAAATAACGATTTTTAATTAATTTTTTCATGCATCTAAAGCACTAAAATAAGCATGTCTAGGCTCTGATACCACTGATGGAATATGACATGGTATGATAATCATGATAGCACAGCGGAAAAATAAAAATTTTATCATACATACCATACATATCCAAAGATAGAATCGAAACATGCAATTTTAGGGTTATCGAACTTACAACTTTTGATGCCTTTTAAAACTTTTATTCCGATGATGACCAGCAACTAAGATGGCTTTGTCCGCCTTAGATCTCGATCACCAATGCCAAGGAATAGCCTTTTGCGCCACTCCCTCTATTCTCACACATACAATTACACCGTCGGCTTAAAAACGAGATTGCTAGATCTCTTTTTCGGTATTGTGTAATGGTTATAGTTTGAAGCTACAAAACTTGATTTTGTACTTCTTTAGATTGCTATTACTGCTCAATAACACAAGAGAATGAGGAACAATCCTTTCTCCTTGTGAAAAATTGAACAAAAGAATTAAGAGAGAAAGAGTCACTATTCACGAGTTACTATTCATGCCACCACAAAATTAGGTTTAGGGTTTTATTTCTTTTATTATATATGCTTATCCTTTGGCAAGTCATTAATCTGAATTCAACTATCCTAAGATAATTAATTCAAACTCTATCACTTCCTAAATATAAGTAATATATTTTGAATTAAACTCCTTTGAATTTAAATTCAAATTTGAAATAAAACATAAGACATTTAAATAAATGAAATCACTTAATTTAAATAAATGTCATGTGCCGAAATTCCTTGAATTATCTCTTGGAATTTCGGCTACTTCATTAAATAAATAAGTGATTTAATTTAATTTAAATTCCTTTAGACTTTAATACTCAATTAACTTAATTAATGTAACATAATTAATTAATTGAAATTAAACTTTGTGGGCTGAATTTTTCTCTCTCATGGACCAAAGCCCAATAGCAATATTATAACCCATTACATACATTAATTTGACTTTAATTAAAAGCCCAAAATTAATGCTCAATACTTAATTTAAACATTTTAAGCCCAATGCTTTGTGTGCGATCCTATAGGTCCATTTAATGTTGGCAATGAATTAATAAATTAATTCAAATGCTATATATATTCTCTAGCAAGATATTATAGCATTCCAAATTAAATGAAAATGCATATGGCATTTGGTGACCTAATGCAATTTCGCATAGTCCCTTACCCATAAATATCAGAATTAATATAAGGCATGGAACTAGTCATCCTTATATATATTAATTCCTTTCTTGATATTCCAGTGACACTGAACTCTCAGATAAATAATGATTACTCATTATTTCATCTCGGTATGGCCATACACTTCTCAGTTCACTGATCAAGTGGCCGGTGATATTTTTCTCTCTTATCGAGAGGGGTAATCCCTTCACTTCTCTCATGCTCTCTAACATGAATCAGTGCATACCCAATCATACCCGTACTTGTCACTCTGTTACGAGCAGGTTAGGTGTATGTCAAAGTACACAGTAATTCATAAAGAGTTTCATAGAGATTTCAGGTCTAAGAACTCCGATACAAAACTTGCATATGAGAAACACTTATGACTTGTACCATGTAGTGTTCTCATGAGCGGATTGAATCCAGATACCATGTTCTTTAACATGTATCTATGATCTCTGATTGACACTCTTGTCCTAATGATCCGTAAGACAAAACTCATAAGATCAGAGAGAGCATACTAGTCTTAATTCATTTGTTATTCCCATAACAATGACTGACTAGGGATATTTAGAATGATGTCTCATTTTTTTCAAGGTCTTACAATCCATGTGCCTCACACATGATAACTTAAACCGAAACAACACTCTTGGATAGTTTTATCAATTGATATGCATAGGAATACAAAGGATAAAATAAATGCCTCATTTTATTAATTTCAAGTGTTTCGTTACAATGTATTGGGGCTAGGGCTTACACTAACACTTTCCACTACTCAAAGTGATAGCTTTTGCCTATTCCTTTGAATTGCAATCCACATTGGATGGAAATGTATCATGAGTTTAGTTTGAGAGGGAATAACAAGTTATCACACTTAAGTTTCTAAATTATTGATCGAGGCATCTTGATTTCTCATCCACACATCTTGAGATTTCCATTTAGTATCTTGACTTGCTATAAAAGGGGATTGGGTGGTCATGAAGTTAACAAACATCTCCTCTAAACTATGTTTCTCTCTCACGGAGGTTAAGGTCTTGGTTGAAATCCAGGTGGTTGGTAATGTGAAGGTTGGTTTTAATGCAGAGTTCGGTAGGTAGATGGGAAGTGTGTTAGGATCAGTGCTTGATAGGTTTGGTAGTTATGGGTATGGTGGCCTATGTTTTACTTAAAGGAAGCTTTAGTTTGGGTGTTAGAAGTGGATGCCTGATTCCCCTCTTTCTAAGAGAAATTGGGATGATTCCTTCATTTAGAATTATAGGTATTCTTATATGGGTTTACAATATTGACATCCTCAACCATTGAACTTTCAACATCCCTAACCTTACTTTCCGATATAACATATCTGTCTCCATAAGTATCACATCCTTGAGATAGGGCTGACACATTTTGCACCTTCAGTACAGTTAATTCCTTCTTTAACAACTTTATTTGACCCCTCAGCATTGCCACCTTATGTACACTGTGCACTCCTTGCTTTTTCTGTGTAGTTCTTATATTGGCCCATTGAGCTTCATATGTGGCCATCTCTTATAGGAGTACAAAGCTTCTTTTGGTATCTTATTCGTTAAACTTCCACCCAAGGCTATATCTAAAAGAGATCATGTTGATTGATTGACACCTGTATAAAAAGTAAAGATTAGTTGATGTATAGCAATCTCATGCTGAGGGTAACTCTTCAAAAGTCTCCTAAACCTCTCCCAAGCCTCATAAAATGGTTTCTCATAAAGCTACTAAAAATTATAAATTTTATTCTTAATGGTAGCCGTCTTAGTTGGTGGGAAAAATCTCACTAAGAACTTCTCTTACATCTTCTCTCAAGACCTTATAGACTGGCTTTGTAACATTTGCAACCAATCTCATACCTTACCAACGAGTGTGAATGGAAATAACTTCAATCGGATAGCATCTATAGATACATTTGGAATTTGAACAGTATCACTTTTCTCTAGAAAAATATCCAAATATTAAGCCGAATCTTCAATTTTTGATCTTGAGAACTGTTTCTTTTGTACCATTGTGATGGTGGTGGGTTTTAACTTAAAGTGATTATTTTAAGGTAGCATGATAGTCTTGTGCTCCTCATTCCACCTACCCATTCCCTTAGACTTGATTTGGGTTATGTTGTATCTTATTCTGATTTTGATTGACTTACCCTCCTAACAATGGCAGTTGATCATTAAGAGATGGGTCATCATATGGAATGTCCTACAAATTCATATGTTCTCTTTGTTGTCACCTTTTTTACACAATGTCATTTCAATCTCAGGGTCAATAGGTAATATTGGATCAACTCTTACCATGCACTATTGATACCTGAAAAGAATAAAAGAATAAATAAATAAAAGAATAAAGAATGAGAAAAAGAAGAAGAATAGCATATAAAATTCACTATAAAATCTAAAATAAATGTCAATCCTTGACAACGATGCCAAAAACTTGACCAATATCTAGCAAATATACTAGATCGGCTAGTAATATATGAAAATAAAATTAAGACCCTTTAATATTATACCTAAGAGATTGTCTATTTTAGATTTTAGAATAAATGATGTGTAAAAGAATTTTCCAAGTTTTATAAAGTGATTATAAATTGGACTAAACTAAATTAACAATCAAGCAAATCAAAAACTAAGACTAGACTAAAATAAACTAAATGTAGAGTAAAATTTAAATGATGATAAAAATCAATAACTAAAACACTCATGCTAGGGGACTATCCACCTCACCTTTTACTAATAATGACTCAATTCTAAGATAACACAAGTTGTTATGAAAAATCAGTTAAAGATAGATATTTTATTCAGGATATCATTCTAGAATATTAAGTCCTCTATCTAAGAACAATCTAATACCTAGCATGCAAATCTAGTTTTTAAACTCCTAAACTTCAGTTAAATTCTCTTTTGAAACACCTAACCTCGGCTTATTCTTAATTCAAATTCTTAAATCTGATTAACTCATGAACAATAAATTCTTATCTCAATTTCAGAATACAACAACAAATTAGCATGAGTAGAATAGGTTGAGAACATGCATATCATTGATTAAGAACTAAACTAACATTCAATCATCTATTCTAAATATTGAACATCAATCAAATCATAATCAAATATAATATTCATCATAGAAAATAAGAAATAACAAACTTGTATTAAAATTAAGCTCACTTAAAAGCCATTACTGTAAAAGAATGAGGGTTCAAGTTTTCTTCAGCAAAAGTAGAGAATTATTCATTGTTCATAATCGAAATGAATGAAAAAAAATAAAATAATTAAACACTGTACTCATAAAACTTCAAACTTGATCTTGAAATCTCCAGAAATAGCAGAGGAAAAAGCTTGTAAGAGAATAGAGCTCTTGAAGTTCGAAAAAAAAAACTAGGTCTAATCTACGATGAAAAACTGTCTAACTTTCAAATTCTAACTTAAAGACGCTTAAATACTCCAAAAGTCCAGCTACCACCCAACTACTTAAATATATAGAAAAACTTCCTTTACCGTGAACTCTACATAAAGAACCCCGATAGAGATGGTTGTGTGTCTTTACCGGATTGATTGAAAACAAATGTGAGAATGAGTGACTCGGTGGGGATAAATTTGATCCCTACTGAGTTATTTGCTTCTGGATTGAAATAGGAATTGCCTCAAGTGACCCGATGAGCAACTCCCTTGTCCTTACCTAGTTGATTTAGTTCCTTTTCAACAGAAAAACTGCAAAACACACAAACTCAAACTTAAACACTCCCAACTCAAAACACTAACACTTTAAACATAAAATCAAACAATTTAACATTACAAACCTAAAAACAAATTGAAAAACATAGTTGCAATTCAAAGTTATCATTTATCATTATGTAATTTGATATAAAATAATATAATTAGTCACATGTTTAAATTTCATAAACGAATTTTAATGACTACTTGTGCTTAGATGTAACTAAAGATATTTACTTTTAAAAATATTATATGATTTGCATGTTATGTTTGGGTGAGTTGACTTGAGTAAAAAATAGAATTGCTTGAACACCATTAAGCATATAGTTTAGCGCATGATTTTTTTTTTTCACACGTAGGTTTTGAAGAAATCTGAAAAGAAGGTTAATGAATCTACAACAAAATCTGAGTCAACGAAGAAAAAAGTGAAGGATTTTGCGATGGATGTACGATTATTTTACTTTTGTTGTCTTTTAGAATTTTTGGCATGTATACCATATAATGTTGAAGTAAATTATAACTAGACATATGTGAAATATTGAGTGTGGTTATGTATTTTTAATTCTATTTGAGATGAATTAAGAAAATCAAGGAGAATGGACAAATTATTGTGAGAATAGAGTTTGAAATGGAGATGAATTGTAGGATAGCTCGAAATAAAAGTGTATTAAAGTTTGCTTGCAGGATGTTTTGAATGATTACAGGGAAAACTCTACCAAAATTTTTGTAAAATAGATGGTATTTCTTAAATTAATAAGGACTTTAAATAGAAAATTTTGTAATTCGTCATTTTATGAACTTAGGCTCATGTGTAGCATTTTGTATCCGGTACTAATATCGCACTGGGTATAGTGTTACATAAACATTAATACATATCTTATTATAATAGTTAGTAAACTCATAACAAGTTTATATTACATGCATTTTAAAAAATTTATATTTATTGGTTAATATATTTTTCCTACATTAATTATTTGACCAATTTATAAATTTTTATATTACACTGTTATTTATTTTCTTTATTAATATGGTAATAATATACTCTTAAATTAAAAAGTATACCCATTTTGCTAAATATACAATCAAACACCAATAATTCTATATATCAATCAACTACCGGCAACCAATATCAATTATCAACTATGCTGATTAGTTAAATTAAATAGGATTTTAATATTAATTATCAATTAACAATAGGTGTCAACTTTAAAATGTGCTCATCAACTAAATTAAATGTCATGAACTGTACTAAATGGAGTCTAAATATTTTTTTTTATAGTTTTTTCTTTTTTTTTTGGTCAGTGAGAACTAATTTAATTCGTAGTCAAATTTAAATATATATATATATATATATATATATATATATATATATATATATATATATATATATATATATATATATATATATATATATATATGGTGACTCGTGGCTAAATATATACCAAGGTAAGCCCCAGTGCTAATTCCGCAGGTTAGTACAATTAGTAAGCAAGGTAAATAGCGTTGGATAAAGATTGAGTGAATTTTGGCCTTTATGTGTTAGGCTTATTTTAATTTTTTTGTAGTGTGTTTTTCTTCTTTCCTCTTTATATAAAAAAAAAAGATTGAGTGAATTTTAAATTTGGTCATCAAATTAAATTAATAAAATTAATGGATAGCAATCTTTTTGAGCTTCCCTCTATTGCAGGAACATAAATTTGAATCCCCATTTACAATCTATTTTCTCCTCCTTTATAGTAAAGGGAATATATTCCTTCTCAAGTCAAAAACAAAAACATCAAAAACCAAACCAGCTTCATGTCTAAAAACCAAGAAATTACTAACATGCAACTCAGATCATGAGCAAATTCATTGTAAAGTTCCACGTAGGATTTGGCCCACAGACTGCATCGACATGGGTTTCTGTTTATGCTTGGAATTTTAATCATCGCCACGAATGGGGGTAGCCTCTGCATAAAAAATCCATCTTTAAGAACATATTCGCATCTTTAAGATCTTTGGCTGGGATCAAGATTATCTCTAATTGTCTGCACTCCATTTTTTAGGGAAAGAATTTAAAAAATAAATGCATTATGATCAATTTATAGGAATTTTCGTAGAGAAAAATACCACCTACCTGCTAACCGCCAACCCAAACTACCTAATTTAGTAAACTACTGAATCGGTACCCAAATAACCCATACATAACCAGAAAACCATATCCAAAGCAAAAACACACATACTGAATAGGCACCCGAATAACCCATACATAACCAGAAAACCATATCCGAAACAAAAACACACATAATCCAAATGCGCCCTAAATCTAAAAGAAGCCCAACGATATCGTAGGGGTTGGCTTCTAGAACAGATTTTGTAGATTTGGATATTGACAACCTAAATATTAAAAGATTTGGGTTTAACGCTTCAAAAGGATGAGAGTGAGCGACTCCTCATCAGAAGATCTACGAGCTAAACACAAAACAAAAAATAGATCTAGGTTTAAGACCCACAAAACACCAGTGGCAGTGTCTGTTACCTAATTCAATCCATGAAGGGTAAAATGTTCAACAGAGAACTGAAATGTAAAAAGCTATCTGTATTAATGTTCGTTTCTGCAACAAGAAATCTCCTATATAAAAGCTACAGAAAGACTAAAGGTAACACGTTTAGTCTTTTACAGCTTAGAAGTTGCTACACAAGCTACATCCAGAATTGGTTAATGGCTCAAACCGAAATCTAGGTTATTTGATTACAGTTTTATTCACTCTTTATTTGTTAGTTTCATCAGGGTCAAAATTTAAATTGATTCAAAACTACAAATATTTACCTTGATCAGCTAAAGCAACCTTGGAAGGCCATTAGACCTTCGGTCCATAAATGTGTTGCTTGCTGCCAAAAAATTTCACTTCGTTAGCAGGGAGAGTTGTCTTCTTTTATTCCAGGCTACTTCTTGTTCGAACCCTTTCTATGAGCATTTGTCTGCCTGATAAATCTTCTTCATAACCAACAACCTGCTTTGACAATGTTAAGCATTATGTCAGGATGGAACTTATCAACCTGAAGGCAATGGGACTTCTTAAAATATAATAGCTATGGAATAACCAATTAACATGTTAATGAAACTCATGAGTGAGCTGAAACCTGAGACTCCGTTTGAGTTTCACTGAAATTGCCATACATTCCTTTGTTTACATCTTTAGTGGAATTCAATAACTCATCTCCTCTCCCAGATCTGAAAGGAGACAAAATTAAACACGTTCCAAATATTTATAATACTGATTGGAATGCCCAGTTAAATTATAAGTATCAAACTTTGAATGATGGCTAATGTAACAAATTTATATTTATAGAATAAAATATAGGATCATGGAATCATTAATTTACAGGATCAAACTAGTACTTCCCAGACAAATCCAACATTTAACCAATCATTTGACCAGATAAGATTCAAACGAGATAACAATATTTTATATAATACCAAGGTACCTGTCCAACCAGTGACTAGTTAACCCAACAACTGAGTGAGAGCTCCCATGTTCTTCACTGGGAATTGGATCAGATGAATAAAGCTGTTATACTGTTATGATTAAACAAAAATAGAATATTGCATGTGAAAAGGAAAAATCAGAACACAGGATACATTTTCATCGCACCCATTCTTTCCTGGTGACTGCTGATCATGAATCTACAAGTGAAGTAGACACAGCAAAAATTAATAAATAAACTAAACATTGCAGAAGCAATTGAAAAATCATCAGTAACCAACCTTGCTCGTCTGCTCTAGTAAGTCTTCAATAGCAGCAGCAACATCAGGAGTGCCAAGAGAAGATTCTCCAGTATCTTTTGAAATGTCACCTCCAGTAGAATTTTTGTTGCAGATTAGACTGTCTAAATGAACTCTTGAAGAAAGGAACATCTTTTTGTCATCACTTTCGAGAAGTCTTGCCTTCTTAGAGAAATCAACAGACTTGTGGGCCTTTTCCAAAAAGCTGTTAATTCTACTACCACTAGTATGAATTGTGGAACTTCTAAGGTCTTGTAACTGACTTATAAGCTGAGATGGATTCTCTCCAGATATCATTTGAGCAGCTTGAGTTGGAAACTGGCTCACAGTGCATAATCCTGCCTCCTGGTCTTGACTAGTAACTTCTTTAGGCTGAAATCCATCTACTGCAACAACTTCATTCTGCCAAACATATCAGATCTATGTTAATATTTCATCATGTCAAAAATTAATTATATGTTAATATTTCATCATGTCAAAATTAATTCACTCCAACTTGCGACAGATAAGCATCCACAAAGTATCAAGAAAATATATACCTGCCTGACACACTCATAAATCCAGTCAGCTGTGATCGAGCATATACCCCAGCTACAGGCAGCATGATATTTTGGTCCATTAGTAAACTTGCATAACAGATGGGTGACCTTTCTAGTCAGTTTCTCCACAAATTTAGCGCCAAGAATAAAGCACAGGTTTCTTAACAGTAATCTATCTTTCTCTTCATACTGTGAGACACAAAACCTGAAGTTTTGAAACCCAGGCAAAGGAGTCCGGCAGGGTAGTGGGGAATATATGATATGGCCACAAACATCCAGCAAGCATCCATCCTTCAATACAAATAGTAATTATTAGTAACTTACAGTGGACTGGATTGGAAGACAAAGACAAACAAATTAGCTATCCGAGTTAGACTATCAACTAAAAGAGTAAATTAAGTTGAAGACAGAAAAAGCATGAATAGTAAGCATCAACAACAAGAATATCATACAAAAAAATATTCAATTAAATTTGTCAATCTCAACTAGTAGAACTGTTACTAATGTGGTAGGAAGTATGGAATACATGAGAAACTTTGAAAAGTTCAAAAAGCAATTAAGAGAACATTTATGTCCTATCTAGAAGAGGACATCCCATGAAAACCTAGAGGCCATTCCAAGGAGAATTCCAGAATTAATAATTCAGACTCTCAACCTTCACTCCTTTGAATGCATACTGGATAATAAAGGTCTATAAAGTAAAATATTTGATGTTAGACCTAAATGCTAACAATTGTTCAGTCATCCCAAGTTTTCTTCCTCCTAAAACATGATTATCAAAAATTCCCATAATTCAAAATCCTGTCAACAAATGATAGCAACTATATAGGGGAAAACTGAAAAGAAGGGGTCACTTGGCAAGTTATTGAAGTTACCTCCAAACAAGACCGGACCCAGTGACTGGATACAAAAGTAGTTTTAGCAGCAACCATAGACCTCTGTACCACACCATGGTCGTCAATTGTGAAATCCACATTCTGTATCTCATGATCTTCCACCATCTCCCCTCCCCCTTGCCTCACCCACTGAACAATTTCAGCTCTCTGATAGGAAAAGTTAAATCCAAAATGACCAACAAATAAGATGGCCAAAATTGCAGAAATTTAAGAACTGAGATTGCGAACTGGTAGCAGTAAACCAAAATATAAAATATGAAAAAGATAACAAATCATGCCTTCTCACAGTAAAGAACACAATAAAAGCTAAGAAGCACCAGGAGCTTTCTTAAGGATATGCTGTACTCTTGAGTATGGATGTAGAAAATCTTACAAATCTTAAACATAATCTCAGAGTACTTACCCTATAATCGGGAAAGGAATTAGAGAAACAAAATTGCTTCCCCTTAAATACACTTGATTGTTTCTGATCTTGATCATTGGAATCATGTTGCATCTTGTTTCCACATTTCTGATCATTAAATGAATATAGGTTCTGCTGGGGCTGTCTTGCAGTCGCACTCCCACTGAATTTGATTTTTGGTTTCTGCTCTCCATTTTTATTCAGTGATGATGCCATTCCATCACTAATACTTCCCAGTAACTTATCAGAGTGACTGCTTAAATTGATACTGGAAATTTTACCTTGATTCATACCATTAGTACCAGCTACTGTTCCTTTATTGGAGCTCACAGAATCTAATCAAAACATAGCATTAGAAAACAACACATGCATGCACATAGAAATTCCATATACAATGAGAATGCAGATCAAGAAACTAATAAAAAAATTGCCAATAAAACTCTCCATTATGAATACAAATATGGAAGGAAAAAAAAAAGAACTAAAAGAGAATTGTCATGTAGCAATCATCATACCTTTGGGAAGAAGTAAATCATACGCAATATGCTGTCTCAGAATGGGCATTTCTTTCCTTTCACGATCACAATCTTCAAGCCAGTTTGGTCTAACAACATTGATAACACCAGAAGCAGCAAGGCACCTCAGCTCTTTTTTTTCACTGGAACAAAATGTAAGTATATTTAGACCCAGAATATATAAAATTGAGGATTCTTTAAAATAACCAAGCCTAGTGGAGAAATTCAATCAACATAAGAACATCATCAAATTGAGATCAGAAGCAAGTCAGTTTTGAATGCTAACACAAGTGAGACATTACTAAAAGGCACCAGATAAAATTGAGCATTTAGAGGAATGTCTTTATAAATTCAAAAGTTCATATTCAGAAAAGACTTACACCTCTGTTGGAGCTCCAACTACAATGTGTGTCAATTTATCATTGAAAGACATATACCGAGATCCCCCACCTCTGCGCACAATATTAACTAATTTACGCAGTTCACAAGCTTCAAAGCCAACAAGTGATATCCTACACTCTGACAGGTACAGATCATCTTCAGATTGAGAGTCATTGGCAACACAACCATCAAGGTTTGGTTCATTTGTCGTGTGAGATGCAGTTGTTTCATTATACAACTCTTTCATGAATGCAGGAGGATGAGAAAACATAGAAGACATATTTTGTGAGAGAGTAGCTTCTAAGTCTGGATCAGCACAAGGAAAAGACTGCAAATTGGATTCTGCAGCCACTGAAGACTGCATGGATACCTCATTTCCACCACCCTTTTCTTGGCTATGCTGCACCATCGAGGAACCCTTCACAGTTTTATTTGCAGATTGAGAACCACCCTGAACAGGATATGATTCCTCATTAAGGCATGCTGATCATTGGAGAAGAAAAGTGCAAAATCAGTTCCAGCTCATAGAATGTTCAAAATCCTCAAGGGACGAACAACTAAAGCTAAAGCATTATATATAAAGTGAATCAGGATAAACAGAACACCACCAATGTAAAGGATACCTCTTCTAGCAACAGATTGATCAAGCCATTTCCGAGTTACAATATTAATGTGGCCCCACTTTTGGGCAACCTTATACTTATCACCTTCAGGAGCTTACAAGCAGTCAAGAAAACAAATACTTCCAACCTCATAAGAACATCAGAAGCCTTTCAGATATAAATTTTGACAAGACACAAAGAAAAAGTTTGCAGTAAAATGATTTTAAAAGGAATAAATAATTTACGTTCTAGATTCCCATAGCTCAAAAATTGATGAGAATTAAAATTCAAAGAAGGGATAAATTATCTGTAGCCTCAAGTTATGCAAGAAAACGAGTACCTTGATAATTGGAAAAGATGATGGGGGAAAGGGTAATAAAACAGACTGGAAAGAAGATAAAAGGAATACAATGTAAGAACACACTAGAAAGAAGATATAGGTGATATGACATAAGATTAACATTGGACAATGCAATGTACACCAAAATCAAGAATATATCTTGAGGAGCCATGAAAAGGATATATCACAAATCAAATGGGTGCACTTCTTTGTCAGGTCAGCAGAATATTTGCCACCATTTTGTGTAATAATTTTTGCAATCTCCTTCCGCTCATCTGCGAGAATCCAGCAAAACAGATCAGAAAAATAAATAGCAAAATAGGAGCAACAACAACAAATAGCTTGTACAATAACCTGCAGGTAATCTAGTAACACATATCATTAATCCAGAAAAGGGAAGAACTTTGTATGCCTCTTGAGGAACAACACGATGCTCATTCCAACATTGATGTAACCAATTAACAGTGACAATCGGTTTCTTCAGAGTATTCAAAGCCCACTGCAACAATGAAAAAGAATCAAAAAGTTTAATTATCAAACTACACCATACATGGTAAAATAAAAAATAAAAAAATCAATACTTATTATCAAACTACACAATACATGATCAAAAAGTATCCTGAATCTTTAGAACAAAGATGTCAAACATTCAAATCTCAAAAAGACATTCAACCAAATTCCAAAGGAATATCCAGGAGCCAAAACTTTGTATATCTGAATATTCAGAGCAAACTAAAAAACAATTTAAAAAAAAAAAAACCTAGAATCTGATTTTGGAAAGGCTAGCATTAACTAGCAACCATTATCAAATGACAATGGAGCATAAAACTTGAAAAGAGAAAGCGATTAATATAGTAATCTTTTCCAATGGTAGAGTTCCAGACCCTATTTCCTGCACAGGCTTAAGTGAGGATTATTAAATCAGATAGTAAAATTTCCATAATCATTTCCCACGATCCAAAACACTGCATAGCAGCAAACCAATTTGTACAATATGTAATTATCACAATTTGCAAGTATCCAAGATTTAGAAGTCAATGCCTCCCACAAAAATCTAACCAGGCAAGCATACAACATGGATGACAGAGAAAAAGAGCACGCAAGATGTTTAAGTAATCACATTTGGAAAACAAATACTTTTGAATAAGAATTTTCAAGTTAAGTGTTTAAGCATAGCACTGAACCTTGTACTTTCCAGCCAAAACGTTCTTTACCACAACAAAACTAACATCCAGAGATGCTTTGGCGAGCAACTGTCCCCCCATTGCTGTGACCAACTTTTCTATTTTAACCTGTCACAATCATGGTCATTGAGAAACATCGATAAGAACAGTAAGGATTTAATGAGGGGTTTAGAGAGAGAGGAGCAAATAAGGCTTCAAACAACAAAACAGCTTTTATACGTGTATTAGCCTTTTCTATGTCCTGCAGGGGCAATTCAACCTTGGACAGGGATAGACCATGTGTCATGTGATGTGGGACAAATTATTTTTTTAAAAAAGAATCTTAAGTACGTATGTAAGTGTTTGAGGTTTTCTTTCAATATGGTCATATTAATTTTTTAACAATGACACCCCTCTGCCCCCAACCCACCAGAAAAATAAAAAAACAAAAAATAAAAATAAAAGAAGGAAAAATTAGAAAGACACCCCTCAACATTTAAATTTTGGCCCCTCATCACTAAATCCTGCATCCAACCCTGCTGCAAGAAAAATACCTTTTCATCTGGTTCAAATCCAGATGCAAGTACTTTGACACCATCCATTGCAAGACAACAAGTAAAACCTTGTTGTGGAAGCACTCTGTGTTCTTTCGCACATGAAAGCACACACTGAGGACCTGCCCAATATTACATGAGAACAGAAAAAAGAAAGAAAAGTTAGGAATATCCCATGATACACATCAAAAGATATAAGAACACCCAAGTTTTGTCAAACAATCCCTAGCTGAAGTAAAATTCGGTGAATACTTGGCCCTTTTTGGATCAACTTACATATTCTACAGAAATCACAGATGCTACTGAAAGCACGCGAAGTTAGTTGCATTTTCTTCTACCTAGGTCCTATGTGCTTTTCCGCTTATTTTAGGTCAAACAGAAACTGAATGGTCAGTGAATTGCAAACTATAGTCGTTCAATGGCAAATACAAATATGAGCGCAGAGAGTCCATGAGAGCAGTATACTGCATTAAATCGAATTCAATCAGGTTAATATCCGTCTTTTACCTTTTACTTATTTATCGAATAATTAAATTAGATTTTATTTACCATGAGCAGAGCAACAGTCAGAAATGAAATTTTCACAGCTGCAATAGAAACCCAAGGAAGAAAAGGAGAAGGGGTGAATTTACAGAACGTACCTAGCAAATTACAGCCCTTAGCGCTAAGATCCTCGAATTTCTCCTGAAAAACGAAAAACCAAAATTGAAGTGACTGAAAATCAAATTGAAGCAACAAAATGAATTTCTAAGACTTACATGATCAGGAGAGGAGATAATGTGGTAATCGTTAGGGCCGTTTCGAGAAGGATCGCAGCAGAGAAAGACTTCGGCGCCGTTGTGCTTCAGAGCATCCAGAAGAGCGTCAAAGACCTCCGGCGGCACTAAGTTGCGCGACATAAACACGTTGGTTTCCTTGAATGTCTTCGTCTTCAACATCTTATCCACGCTCAATTTGTTGGTCCGAGCGAGAAAGAATTTGATTTGGGAACTTGTAATTAAAATTGGGAAATTTTAAAAATATTAAAGCAAAAAACGCGGGAAAGAAAATGGGAAATGAATTGCAATGCCCCCTTAAACCAACCATGACCCATCGATTTCGAAGACCAATTTAATTCAGTTATTATGATTTCTGATTTACAAATATTTAACGTTTAAAAAGACTGAATGAATCTTATAAAATATCGAATTGTTAAATAATTAATCAGTTGTTAAATAATTACAAAGTGGCTTTTGAAAAATTGAATTACTGAAAATATTTTTTTTAACAAATTCAGAATCAAAATGATATTAAGCGTTAAGCGAAAAGTTTGTCATATGGATTCATGCACTGCACTTTTAACCACATCAGCATTGCACAACATTTTCTTATTAAGTAATTGTAAATATTACGTATTTAGGTGTTATAATTAGTTTTTTTTTTCCTTGCAAGTTTAGGACCAAATGATGTATTAAGCATTTATTGTGTTTATGGACTAGGTCATCGAGCAACAACATTTGGAGAATAAGAACTTGGACGGATTTCTTTATTAATTTAATGTACAAGTCGATCACACTAATTAGCTGAATCAACAATTCTGTTAGTTTTTAACAGGGCTAAACTGCAAATGCTTCTAAATCTGCAAGTGAAATTGCATGATTTTTTAAATTGACCTTGAAATTTAAATTCCATTCTTCTTCATGGATAACGGAAATTCCATTCTTCTTCATGGATAATGGCAAGGATTAGCATTATCGCCGGTCCGCCATCTGCCACAATAATCTGAGTTTCGAAGTTACAAGTCAATGCAATTCATCAATTGCACAAGGAAAATACAGTATTCTTCCATCTATTCAGAAAAGAACTCTAATTGACAATGCACCATGCAACACTTAATTACAAAAATGGTACCAAATCAGCTCGTCAAAATTAATATAGCCTGCTAATGATTTAAAATAAAAAGCAAAAAAGAAAAAAGAAAAAGACTGTTACACAATCACTTCTATGGTGTGAAATTCCTAATCAACTATAGTATGTCAACTAGACTGTTCGAAACTTGATGGAGTGGTCAATTGAAGGTTTAACTTTTGAGAAATTGTTGGTGCCTGTTTAAGGGACTTGTATCTTTCATCACTAGACTGAGAAATCGACTTCTCAGAACGGAAATGAGTTTCATGATCCAACTCTGGTTCTGCCTTTCTCTTCACCTTTTTCTTAATCAATGCACCATCTACCCCCATATTTGCCTCATCCGTTGGATTGCTCAAACCTCCTTTCTGCTTCTCTTGTTTAACCCTGTCCAAGGTCGAAGCACTCACAGGACTTGGTGCCCGAACAGCTGCTGTTGCTGAACTGGGAACTGACTTGCTGGCTAAAGCCAGAACCGGACCACTTGCATCAGTAGGCAACCTCTCTCGCACATATTGTTGCTGCTGTGCAGCAGAACCAGCCTCAATCCGAGTGGCCTCATCCGATCTAGGCGCTAACAGCTTTTTTCTCTTCATTTTCTCCTGATCCTAAAAAGTCAAGAAAGCCACCAGCAACGTCAAAACCATAGGCCAAGAAAAAATGCAAGGATGAAAGGCTTTCAGGGTGTTTAGAAAGAAGATTTGATATATATATATATACATACACACACACACACAGCATGTATCTTGACATAACTGATTTAGATATCACTGGCAATTCCGCAAGTAATATAAATAGATGCCATATGTGTAAATAACATAAACATTCAACACATATAAGACACGGGATTGTCGGTTCATTTTAACTCTTATCTCATACTTAACATGCAGCTCATAGACTTTAATTCCACACTATTGTGATTACCATCACACTTAGGGGGAACTAATTTTCTGCAATGCATAAATGCCAAGAATTTGAGTAACTCACAGAATAAAAAATTCACTAATCCTATACTCTGGAGACATGTCAATGTATTCTACTCAGAGTCCATAAACATAACGCTTTTATTAAAAAGAAAACTTAGGGAAATGAGAAGTTGATGCTTGAAACACACATTCAGCAATACCACAGCCATTACTGACAGAAGGGCAACAGGAGAGATGGGTTAGTGGAGTTTATGTACCTTATTTCTACTGTACAAAGCCCTTCGTCTCTCTTTTGCCCTGCAAATTGCACGTTTGATCCCATGGTTGTCCATGGAACCGCTTGGCCACAATCCTGCAAGCTGAATTGTACACAGAACTCATGTAAAAAGCATATTACAGCAAATAAAGAGCATATGGGCTATTTTTTCTGTTGTGATGGGGGTGAAAGAAGGGTAGAGAACTAGGTTACGGCAGTGCCTTAAAAGGGATATGACTTCAAAAGAAATATAATTGATCAATGAACAGCATGGACAGATTATGTAGGCTACAGCACGGACAAATTATGAAGGCTAGCATCAGCTTTCCATTTCAAAAGACACTGAATAAAGCAAAACATACCTCAACGTACAACTTTCTGACTTGTGGTCCAGCATCCTCATCCAGTCCCTAGAGACACCAAAGGGTGAATACTGAAGAATGAGAGATACTTAGAAAAAAAAAATATGAAGTATCAGAAAAAATTCTTTAAGAAGGGGTGTCGCAAGCACAAAAAAATATGAATACATCAACGAAAAGGTCATAAAGATCACAAATTTTGTCCTCCAACACAGCATCCATGCTAAATTTTCTTTTCAGTGCTCCTTTTTCTTGGAAACCAGTTTCTTGAAAATCAACAGATGCTCCAACTTGTTGCTCCGAAGCCTGGGGAAAATAAACGAATAAATCTCATGGATGAAGACAAAATTTAGACACCAATCACCAAAAGGCTTCAAACAATTAACTGTTTATCAGTTATAATAAGATTTCAAAAGCAATAATTTCTCTGGCATACAATGTGGAAACAGCATTATACCATTGAACAACACAGATGGCTCATAAGGAACAAAAAACTGCAGGCTGCCTAAAAACTAGGAAAAGATATCCAGACATAGAAAACCAGAAATGTCACTAGCTTAACAAATGAACATGACAGGAAATAATAAGAATAAAATGCTTTGTCAAGAAGCCACTCCAATAAAAGCATTAGACAGAAAAAGAAATAACCAAAAAAGGGCCCTTTTCGGATTCTTCAGCTAATTGATGTTTGGTTAAATTTAATTAATGTTATCTAAAGGTCCTCAACAGCAACACTTCAATACCACCATAAGTGGGAAAGATAGAGATTAGGGGTGTACAACAATTGGTTCGATTCAATAACCAAAAACCGAATTCTTAAAATTTTAATCAACTGAATCGAACTGAACATTTTAAATAACCGAATATTAACCAAACCGAATTTTTCGGTCGGTTCGGTTAACCGAAAATTAAAACTATTTTTTACAAAAAATAAAAAATTTTGCCTAAAGATTATACAAAATTACAAATCATAATATAATAAAATAAAAATATCTAAATTGTACAAAATAAAAGTTCAAATTAAAGATGCAATTCCAAAATATATAATAAATAATACAATAAAAACTGTTAAATAAATTTTTTTATTTAATCGATTTTCAATCCAATCGTCAAAATTCTAAATTATCACCTAAAAAAATAGATATTAATAATTAATAAATATACTTATAATTTACAATTCAAAATAAGATAATTTACATGTACAAAATAATTATTCAATTTAAAAACAAAAAAAAATTACCTAAATATATAGAATTTCGGTCGGTTCGATTTTTATACGATTTTTTTCTTCAAAAACCGAACTTTTTTAAAATTTAAAACTGAAACCGAATTAAAAAAATCAATCGGTTTGGTTCGATTTTTCAGTTGGAACCGAACTTTGCACACCCCTAATAGAGATACTTAACCAACAGACCTTGGACTCCAAAGAAGGGGCACGCGTCTTAATCATCTCGGCAACTTCTTTCTTTATCTGTTGAAACCTATCATCTTTCTCCTGCTTCGCTGACATACCCATGCTAATCATGACTTTTAGATTTCTCTGCAGCAGAAGGAGATTGAATTTTGTTACATAAAAACAGGCAAATGCAATACACAAAAAGACCAAGTGTAAAACAAACAATAACAATATCAACAATGGCAATGTATCAATCTCAATTAACCTAACATTATTTTTCTAATGTTTCATAAAGTCACAGCCATGTCATGGAAACACATCTGACTTGTTAGTTCATAATACCCTCTTCCAAAGATCATCAAATTGGGTCATGTAAATCAAATATCCAAAGTATGCAAGTAGTCATTAGGCTATATAAAACATTACCAAAATCTTATGTTACACAAAAATATTATGATCCCAGTGACTTCAGAATTCCAGGAAATTAAATGGAACAAATCAAGAGCCAATTGTGAAAGATACTCATGGGAAGCATTAAATGTAGTTCCTGTCACCCAAAAATGGTTTCCAAGTTCAATTCTGCAGTTGTCAGAAAACCAAATAAAGAGAATTGCCAAAACTTGCAAGTCTACTAGGAAGAAAGCCCAATAAGAAACCAATGATTTCTTTGATTTTCTCATGGTACTAATGGAATCACAAGATGATGGTGGATTAGTCCACTTCAAGCATCTGAGATCATATACAAATTGGTTCAATATATTATTTAACTTGGTAACACTAGAAGTAACCTGTTGTGCTCTATCCTTTATATAGATACATACATCAACACATACATAAAAGGAGAGAGAGAACTTTAAACTATCTCATGCATTAAACTGAGGTGGAACCAATTGAAATGTCAACCTGAGGCGAATCAACAGTTAGCACCCAAGAGCATGAAATACAATCCATAAAATTCAAATATGAGGCTAAAATAGACTGAAATGCTAAAGTATCATATTCCATGCTTGATTGAGCCATAAAATAAATATTTAGAGATTATCCAATTGCAAACATAATATTACTTTCAAAAGAATCAACAAAATCAGTTTCTAAACCCTCCGGCCAAAACAGTTCAAGTTAGAAAGATGAGAAGTGGCATAAAGGCAGAAGGTTGTAACTTTATTTTTCTATAAAAAGATACCTTAAGTGTTCTAACTTGCATTAAGTGACCAAGAATGCTCATAAGACGATTGATTAACTCCTTTGATACTTTGCCTTGGCTTGCCTGCTGCATCCAGTATAAAGTTAAAAATCTCTTATTTCCCTAATCACAACTATATAGGTTAAGAGTATGAAAGATATTTATCATAGAAAAGCACGAGGAATGTGCATGAAAGTAATAAGAATATTACCGCTAGTCTAGCAACCTTAGCAAGTTTCAACTTTATTTCTCTGGGCAATCTCCTTTTAATCGCCTGAGCTGAGTTATCAGCCTCTTGATTATCCAAAGCTGGCGGTCTTGCTGCAATATTTTACGAAACAAAGTAATTCAAATACGCAAGAAACTTCCCCAAACCATCATATTATTAGGATCAAACATAGTATAAAAAGTCTTGAGCTTACATTCAGCAACCATCCTCTCCAATTCCCTGATGGCATTTTCGAGCATGGAACTTTTGGATCGAACACTAGAACCCTCCTTTTTGTGGCTGTGTGAAGATTTCTGCAGAATATCACATTCAAAATCAAGAAACAGGGTACAGGCAGACCCAGCATTTCAAAATCAACCTTCTACCTCTACAAGATAAGACACCTATAAGTTTCAATGAAATTCTGATGCATATCTGCATGCGATGTGCCTCTGATAAAAATCTTTAGATGCTAATCATGCAAAGCCATAGAAATTTAAAAAGAACTTACTGTTACTTGCATGGAAATCTTGCCATCTGGCATATTGAGGTCAGGTAGCTCACTGACACCATTCTTTTCTTTTGATCGAACTGATGGTTCAACTTCATCGACCCCAGTTACTGATTTTGCAGATTGCACCTTTGATTGTGCGTAAGCACTTCTATCATTGTATTTCTGATATTTCACATCCAAAGATCCACTTGTATCTTTTGACTTGTTGGACACAGTCTTTAATTGAAGTCCTGCAGTCTTGGGCTTGTCAATATCATTAGCCTCTGCTAAAAACATAGAAGCATCACCATTTGAAACTTTTATAGATGAAGAAGATTCCAAACTCATTTTAGTTTCAGCAGATTTCTTCTTGGAAGAAACTCCAGATGCATATGACAGATTCTGGGACTTCATATTGTCATAATGTTCTTTTGTCACAGCCAAACTTTGAGAGGGATTAGAAGAGTTCCTTCCAAGAGGCAGTACTGTCTTACCAGCAGCCAACTTACCCATTTTACCTTGTTTACTTGATGCATGGCTGTCATCAATCTCACCAGGAGTCTTAGCAATATCTTTTCTTCGCCGTTTCTTTGTTTGCTGGTTAGGTATAACAGTAGACTCAGTTCTTGCAAAAAGAAAACAAACGAATCAGCAAGTAGACAATGCATGGACAAATTCAAAAAAATAAGCAGAAGGTTTTGAATCCAAGACTTCTTTAAACTAAATCAGAGATTAAATACTGCACTGCAAAACCAATTTAAAACTAAATATTGTAACAGAAAGCACACCTTTAATTTCAGAAGCTTAAGTTAGTGAAGCAGTTGATGTCACCATGATAGTGATTTACTATAGGAACCATAAGATAACTCATCAATTATGATTGATGAACTATCAGAGAAACAAAAAAGCTACTCAGATGCATAAGAAATTTTATAAATCATTCTAATTTTGATGTATTTTTCTAGAGAGTGCGAAATCACTTAAATGTAAGAAATCAAATGGACTAGTGCAAACCAAAGAACAAACAACAGAATTGTGGTAGATGCAACCGGTAAAATGCAATAAGGCCAATTGCAATTATTGAACTGCAGTAAAATAAGAGATTAAAAAAATAACTTACATGCGTTCCAGCTTGCCCCTGTTGACAAAGAATCCATTGTGTTTTATGGCTGAATTATCCACTTCAAAATATTCATCCTGCATAAGTATTGTGATGAACATTGTGAGCGCAATTCAGATCAAAATCTTCATGAACAATAAGTTAGTTCAAATCACAAATGCATAAAATGAACACAGTAGTAAGTGAAATAAATGCAAGAGATAAAGACACCAACCAGCTCATCATCATCAATAAATGAGTCATCTGTATCATACTGATCATCATCAGGGACATCCTTTAGATCTTCCTCATCACTACTATCCTTACCCTGAGAATAATTGACCCATATCAGAGGAAGAAATTCCAATGAACTATTCCCATGCACATCAAAGACAATTGAAATCAAAAGGAATAACATTCATTACATAAAACGTAACACACCATATAAAGACGTTCAATCTTCTCAATTACAGCACTGAATCGATTTGGAGCAGAAGCATCCTTCCCTTCATTCTCAATTGGTTGTCCCTGGAGAAGGTCAAGCGACACTGAGAAATCACACAGCATAAAGCTAAATTGACTACCAAAATAACAATGCACATGGCACTGTAATATATATAGTCCATTCAAATATCATAAATTTAAGAATAAACAAACCACACTTACACCAGTGCTCATGATGTAAAAGAGGATCACTCTACCTTAAGCATTCTGTTTTTCTACATCGCAATAAATAATTGATTCCCAAACAATACTCTTGCTTATCTCATAGGTGGCATTTAGCATTCCCTCTACAAGTTCATCTTTTCACCAACGAAGCCAAATTTTACCAGTTCAAAATAACTATAATTAAGTAGAATACAAGAATAAAAAAAAATTCGTTTTTACAGCTCCCAATTTATTCAGATGAACAAAACGCACAGAAATATGCAAATATACTCAAACATGCTACTGTCTTGAGATTGGATGGGCTTACAGGAGCAAGACAAGACTCAAGGCTAGGGTGGGCGTTAGCCGGAGAAGCTTCCGGCGCTGGTGTGGATCCACTGTTGACCTTATTAGCGTCTTTCATGAGCTTCTTCCATGACACGAATGTTGTTTCTCCGGGTCGGAGCTCCACCGTAAAAATTTGTCTGTCTCCTAATTTCACATACGACGGCTTTATCCTCGACGACGAAGATTCACCCCCGCCACCACTAGTCCCTTCCTCCATTGGTTATCTCGAAATTCTAGGGTATGAGTGAGAATTCGAGAAGTTGAGCTTAAATAGGCATAGAGAGAAGACGAAAATTTAGGAAACCCTAGATATCTTATTGCGAGAGAGGGAAGGCTTATGTGTATTTAAGACATGATTATTGAAGAGATAAGAAACAGAGGAGAGCTGGGCGGGATGCCAAAACGGTTTCGAAGGGTTTAACTGGAAAAGTGAATTTTCTGTTTGAATTTTCTTGCGGTTTCTTCCCGAGAAAATTCGGCGAGGGAGGGAAAGGGACAAGGCCGGGTTTGGTGCCCGTTCTTACTTTTTTCGCTGCTTTTGCCCGACCCGGGAACCGAGACCCAGTCTGTTTTCGCGCCACTCGGCGAATGCACACTCTGACACGTAACAAGTTGCAAAATCTTTTAATAATATCTTTTACACACAATTCCATCTACCAAAATCCAATCCAAATACCCTCCCACCATTTTCATTTTCCCTCCATCACTGTCCTTCATTTTCTCCCTGCCCAAACGCTCCCTTCCTATGGCCACAACTACCGCATTGCACGTCTTCTCTCCACTTCCTTTCACGTCAAAGGTTCCAGCTTTAAGGTCCACCAGCGCCGTAACTATTCCACTCTTCTCCTCCGAATTCAAACCCATTTCATATAATTTCATCAATCCTTTCAGAACCCCAACTAAATTTATCCCCCGGGCTGACGATGGCGACGGAGATGAAGTGGGGCCCGAAGATTACGACATGGACGAGGAAGAGGTGGAGGAGCTGGACAACAAGAAGGACTTTGATCTCGATTATGACCCTTCAGCCGTTGCAGCTGCAGTGCTTGCGGGTACTGATGAGGACATTGCCATGGTTGATAGCAAGAACTTTGTCTCAATTCAGGGGTGGGATTCTGAAAAAATTGTTGACTACCGGATTGATGAGGAGGAATTTCACAAAATTAGCTTGTTCGATTGTGACTTCTTCATAAGGAAGCCGCCGGACCCGGATAATGATGTTTATGATTTTAGAGAGGTTAGCGGAGCTCTGTTTTATTTTTCATTTTGAACTTTTTGTTAGAATTTCGGTGTTTATCTATTTATTACAATACATCCATCTCATTTGTTTTCGTTTTCTTCCTTTGGATTGGCTACAGATGTACGTTACTCCACCGGATACTGATGTTTATGCTATACCGAGGGTTCTTGCTCCGTTGCCGGAAAAGGTATATAATTTCTTGTCACGAGTAGATTTTTGGTTAGTTGGGGGATGCGAACCGGATCACTTTGTGGCAAATTGAAAAAAAAAAAAAAAGGCTTTTTCTTACATGCTCATAGGTTTAATAAAAGTTCAGTTCTCACTCAAGAAACAAGGGCACTTTTTGATTGGCTGCAGGAGTCTTTCTCACACCCAAAATCTATGTCAATAGTGTTAATGGCATAAATGCATAATTCATGTCTCAAATTTAAGGCGTGATGCTGGTGGGATCATTCTTGGGATATACAGTAGGAGACATTGGGTTGTGGTATCATTTGATGTGTGATATGTTGTGAAATTGATAACCCAATGGTGTTTACAAGTGCATGTTGAAATTCCTAAAATAATTTATTTTACATTTCATGGCTTGCTTAATATTATTTTCAGTCACCTACTTAGGAATTATCACGGAACGGGGAATTCCCGATCCCGGCAGGGACCCAATCCGAATGGGACGGGAGATTTCCGAATTTTTTCCCCTCGGAGATGGGAAAAAAGATCCTCGATGTGTATTTCGGGGCGGGAATGGAGAATGAGATATCCATTCAGCGGGGATCCCCGCGTCCACAAAAAATAATTTTTTTAATTTTAAAATATAATATTTCATAAATAATTAAAATTAAAATATAACTTAATTTTATAATTATTAAGTTTTAAATTATTCTTAATTTTAAACTTATTAATGGTTAAAATTTATATTAATTTAAATTATGATTGATTTTAAATTTTTTATTTATTAAATGTTATATTTTAATTTTAATTATTTATAAAATATCATATTTTAAAATTAAAAAAAATATTTTTTTGGGGGGCAGGGATCCCCGCACGGCACGGGGAGAATTCCCTCTCCGTTATTGAATTGGGGACAGGGACAGGGGATTCCCGCTACGGGCGGGGCAGTGAGTGAGGGTGCAATCCTCCGTCCCACCTACTTATGGCTGTTTTCCTTTCATGGAAATATTGCAGTATATTCGCTGCTCAAAAAGTGACTATGGACGCTATAATGTAACAGAACCACCTATTGATGCACCTCGAGATCCACTGTACAAATCTGAGAGGGAGATTTTGAAGGTATGATTGATTTCCTGGTTAAGTTTAGCTATTTTATCACATATGTTAGTGTACAGCATGACAGTTTTGATATCTTTTTCCCCTTAATTCTCATTTAATCATAAAATTTATACAAAAATGCGCCACGATTCAAATTTTGGTCCTTTTTTTTCTTGTCCAGATCTACTGGTTGATTTACTAAAATAGCCATAGTCTTCAATCCCTATTGCTTCCAGCTTATAGATCAATTGCTATGAGATTGGTTGTTGACTTGTTGCAATTGTCCTGCAATAGTTAGCTTTTTTTTGTGAATATTTTTTTCTTCTTCTCAACATTGCCTCATGAGTAATAAAATTGGATTGGTGCATATGCGGCTTCATGATATCATCCAGTGATTTGAGGATTTTTAGTATCCAATTATCTCAAAAATATTTATCACCTTCTAATGTTGGCAACTTGAATTTCATTTTTTCTTTTAGTCTAGTAGACATGTAAACACTGTTGAAGCTGTTTGAAGAAATGGAGGCATAACACACTGTCTTGCATTAAGCTACAGGGTAATCTGTGAAATTTGGTATAATAACTGGTAATGTATGCATTACTTTCTTAAGGACATAAAATCAATAACTAGAAAGTAATCTGTTAAAAACTGGAAATTCAGTTATTTCAGAAAAAAATGGTGTCAAAAAGGGAATGCAGAATGCATATCTTTGGACAGCAAATCTGACAGAGGCGTGTAAATAAAAGCAACTAACAAAGCAAAAGCAAAGAAGGGAACTGCATGTTTGGAAAAGAAAACTTGAGCATCCGCTGAAATGTAATAATTTTGAGCAACCCCCAGCAAATCGTATGCAATTTGAGCTATGGGAAGCTACTTCCTTGGCTTAAGATATGATATATGTTGGATGGAACTACTACTATTAATTATTATGCAGTTATGTGTCTATAGAAGAATAAGTGTGAAGATAGTGGAGACTTCAGACCGTTATATTTTATTTAGACTACTAATGACTGAATTCAATAGGTGTTGATAGCTTCACACTATTCCTTACTTTTTGAGGAGAAATATAACATTTATTTGATTCACATAGTCAGTGCTGTACAGAGGTCCAGAAGTTTTGTCTACCTGAAAATTTATGTATATATTTGTTTGGTAATGATTTTTTTGTTTCCAATATGTTTCAGTTAGTATGCATATCTGGCCTTAGTGGTCAATTCTAAACTAGCATTTGAAGTAATAGCATATTACTCCACAGATTGTAGAATCCGGAGTAGCCATTTTTCAGAGTAATTCAATTGTTCACAAAGTAAGATCATCATTCCTTGATTTTGTATTCTAGGTTTTCTTGACAAAGCATTACAGGAACCGGAGGTCTGGAGATCCAGAATTTGTGCTAGATTTTGAGGAAATATATGTTCTTGATTCTAAAACAAAGTCAATAACCAGAGCAAAAGTGGTGGTAAGCAATTTAATTATTTTTTTAGCTGCTTTTCATCTAGATCCTGGGATTTTCCCTCTTTCAGATTGTGACAAATACACGACATGTATGAATATGTATTTCCTTTAGTCATCGTTGAAGAATCACATTACCTTGCAGTTTTGGGAAATGTCTCAATTTGACAGTGACAAAGCTATAGTTAATCTGGATTTGTTTGAAATACTTCACAAAACTACCTGCCATTCATTTAATACATGTAGTATGGAATTTATGCACAGTTTTTACTGCATGGTGTTGCTGTTTGTGTTTTTTGTTCTGATAAGCATGATTTGTTGGCATTCTTATGACAGCCTCAAGTTTTCAATATTTTAGTATAATTCCATGATTCTTTTTTTTTTTTTTCTTTTGGCTCAACCTAAGTTCTAAACCAGAAGCTCAATATGGTAATGTGACATAGTCAGAAATGGTCATGAGGATTCTAGCGGGGGGAAAATTGTGTTCTTCATTCTTGCTTCTTGATAGTTTGACAAAACTGTCGTGATTGGACATTTTGAATTATGTAATTTCATGCATTTTAGAGGACACCTTACTGTTCCATACGTTCTTTGTCATCCTTGGTGTTTATTTTTTAATCTATCATTTTATGGTTTCATGTGTCAAGGTCACAGTTCCGGGAGGAAGAAATAGGGATAGAAAGAATGACTTGCTTGTAGTACGCGATAATGGGACCTCCTTCAAAATAATTCCTGCGGTGACTATCCCTCATCTAGATTACTCACTGTAACATTATCTGTTATGAACAGGCTGATTAATTTTCTTGAAAATTGATCGTAGAGTGAAAGAGATGATCCAACTACGGTGATAGAGAAGCAAGAATGGACCAAGTCGCGGCAAGATATGGAAAGACATCTGAGAAAGCTGAGGGACTTCAGTGTTTCAAATTGGTTCTAGCGATCTATCAGGCATATCATAAGGAGACTTTTGTAGAGAAGTGTGGAATGAGATGTTGCAGCATGGTCGGAAGACTCCAAACACAAGCAGGTGCAGAGATTCAACTTCATTTGAAGATTTCTATTCTTGCTGTAATTCTGGATGTTTTAGCATCGGGTTATTTATTGGTGGGCATTCGTTGGATAATTTGTTGGCCTAGCTCTCATTTGGCATGTATTTGTTAGCTTAGTTGTTTTCTTGCAGCAGTCTTTTGATCAAATCAGGAGAACGGCCCTAATTCTGTTTGTGAGGTGTAGTTGGCCAATGAGTAAGACCACTTAGCCATCAATATATCAGCTGATATAGTAATATTTCATTTTAGGATGGTAATTTCTAATATGCCAAGGCTGTTATTGTTAATTATTTCTTCAGAAAAAAACTGCAAACGAAAAAATATATCATAATTTGTTCTAATCCTATACTTGGAATTATCTATAAAACCAATATTATAGGATTTATGAAATCCAAGCACGGGGCAATTGAAAACTTCAATTAGAGGTTCAACAAATAAAATGCATAATTGGATGTTTTCGCAAATTATTTCTTAATTTTTATTGGAAATCAAATAGCACAATACTGTTGGGAAAAAAATTCTCTCATTGTCACACGAACCTTTAATAAAATATGAGAAATAGTTGAATAACCACAGAAAAATAGTAGATAAGGATTTATGTGGCAAACTCCAAAATATGAGAAAAATCACCGTCGTTGTCAAAAGACAACCGAGAAAAATATTCATTATATAAAAAATTGTTATAACCATGCAAAATAAAATATAATATTTTTCTCATACCCTTAACACAAGAAAAAAATACTCATAGAGTATTAGGAGAATTTTATCTAAACTCTCTAACCCTCACTAATTTCTTATATTTTCAAACTCACAAACAAACTCACCCTCACATGATTATTTGCCTGTTGTTGGGTGTATATAAAAATGAATTGCAAAGGCCTATTTAAAGGCCTCCCCATGCGCATGGATAGCTAATTCTTAGCTGTCCATGTAGCCAACTTTGATAAAAATAATCAAGAATTGCTTGACAAAGAATTGCCAAAAAAATGACTATCATCCAAAGTTGACATTCAACTTTCCTTTTTTTATAATTATTTCCTAACAATGTCCACCATAATTAAAAAAAAAAATACCCGCTACCAACACACACTACAAGAAAATCAGCAAATAGCAACGGAAATTAGCAACCGAATTTGTTGAATTTCCGTTGCTAATAAAAATTTGCAACGGAACATTCGGTTGCAACTTTGGCGGTTGGTATTTTTAGCAACGGAAAATATTTTCCGTTGCTATTTTTACCAACGGCAGCAACCGAAATAAAGTCCGTTGCTATATTTAGCAACCGAAATCAGTTCCGTTGCTATTTTTAGCAACCGAATTGAAGTTCGGTTGCTAAAATCAGCCAAAATTATAAAAAAATTGTGACGAAATTTTCGTCGCTATTCCGTCACTAAATTATTACTGATTTTGATGAGAGTTTGAAGGGACTATTTATGCTTTGCAAATTCCAATTTACATTTATATATTGTACATAGTGATTTGAAGTTACAAATCTGGTATTCACATATACATATGATAGTACCTATATGTTGATTGAACACCCACTATAACTCAAGCTAAATTAAAAGCGATTTAGGAAGCAGTCAATTCAATATCAATGCTACGCATGGACATACACATAACAAAAATTAAGTTATACTGCACACAATAAACGATTACAATGTTCATATTATGTCTACAAAATTGGCATAACTCGATTTTACAGACAAGAATTCTTGGCATAAAAAGATAAGGTGCAAAGATCTGAATTCTATACTCAAATATTTAAAAAATAGTATAGGAACTGCACAGATGCTCTTTTCTCTTCTGGACTACCAACTTAATGAAAATATTTTGAAATAGTTCCACTACAATATGAACTTTGCACAACTGAGAAACTGATTCCAAGTTCCAGAAATGCACCAATATTAGAAACAAGAAGCAAAAGTTAAAATGAGCCTTATTTCTTCACAAATGGGCTCATATTAATACTTAAATGATAGCAGATCACATTCTAATCACATGTATCTCAAACTTTTGAATCAAAAGCAAAAGGGTTCAACAATTGTAATTAAGGCTGTAATAGTTGAATCAAGGCATGGCTTAATTGAAAAATTAAAAATCCAATGAAAAAGTTTGAATTCAAATGAATTATGTGGATCAAAATTATAATTGTAAGATATAAAAAGAATAGGTGTATTAGGATTACTTTTATAATATTAATCCACTTATTATTTCATATTTCCATTTGAGTTTGTGAGATTTGGAAAAACCAAAAAGGAGTTTAAACATCTAATCATCAAACAGACAAGAAACACGGACAAGTAATACTTGGAAAAACACCATACCTATTCATTGCTTGAAGAAACCGCAAAACATTTGTGCTCTGCCTCTCATCAAGCAACTGAAGAAACATAGTTCAGAGATTCAAACGAGGGTCGCCTTTCAATCCATAATTGGAGAATGACTAGATTGAAGAAACAAAATGAAATAACCAAGAAAAAGGTATACTAACTTTTCTGCATGCTTGAACTATATCTGACTCGGGAAATTCTGCATTGCCACGAACTTCCTGTTACAATTTTCTATGTCATTGCTCACAAAATCCATCAAATATGCAACTCTGTCTCTATATTTCATCTGTAATGCAAAAAGCTTGATCAGTAAAAATGGTGAAATTGCATTTTCGTGTCAAGACTGAATTATGTTTTGCAAAACTTTAAAAAATTCTCACCATTACTCTTTATTTAATCTAGTATAATGTGTAATGTTTTTTTATGTGAAATTGATTTTTTCTTCACTTATTTTTATGTGTAATTTCTTAGAATTTTTTTGCATGCAATTGTTTATTAGTTAATTGCATTACCTCTACACGTGGACCATTCAATTGGCATTTCAATCATGTCATTTATAAATTAGTAAAAGCGAAAACTGATAGTAATTCCCACTGAAACATCAGTGATGCATAGTTAATTCCACATATTTCAATTCTTTTGACTGGTGATTAAGTATTCAGTATAATCTAAATTCAACTATCGAATTTGCAATATTATAATATAAACATCGAGGCATGGAGTTTTGAAAATGGTCAGAAGTGGTAGGTAGCATCATTGTTATATGCCACATGCTCACACCTCTCCTTTATGCAAAGCACCTTCTTGGACTGAAATAGTTAAATGGAGATGAACGGTATTAGCAAAAATTACAGTTGAAGGATTAGGTGATTTACCATGGAGGAATTGCTGAAGCACGGGGAAAAACCGCTTCTAGCACTCTCATTTCCCTGAATTTTTGAGCCTCAGCCTCCTGGCCTTCTTCACCAGCTGCCGCATTCCAGGTCTGATTCATAACAAACTGTTTTGGGGGACAAAAATGACAACATTTTACAACTCAATTTGCTCCACAATTTTACTTGCCAAACTATAAAGCCTAAAGATCACCATCACCCCACAACGGTAATATCAAGAGAGGGAGAAACAGAAATATATGCTTACTTTGGGAGGACACCTCCATTGAATCTTAGGGACCTGACATGATTCCTCTTTCAAATGATTCAAATAGTGACTGCCTTCAAATCCAGGGGGAAGGTCATTAAATTCCTTACCATTCAAGTGATGTATCATCGATAATTATTCCAAAATATATATACTGAAAACTAACTAGCAGAGAATGCACAAAGGAATAATGACACTAATTATTCCAGCTCTGCAAAACATTTAAGTTTCGCAGCAGTCCTTAATCACCATAACATGTAATTTGATTTTTCTAAAGCTGTAGAGCCTCAAGGGAACACAAATTTTAAACCCTCATTTCAACAAATTAGAAACCACCAATATGATAGCATAAACAATGTTAACTGCTAAATTAAAATCCATTTCAGGCCCAACTCGAACTTTAGTAAGAATAATAATAATAATAATAATAATAATAATAATAATAATAATAATAATAATAATAAATAAATAAATAAATAACTAGACATGTAATATATCCTTTGACATGCAATATATCCTTTGAAGATATAAGTTGAGACTACAACCAAAGCAAAGACTGCTTTATAATTCTACAATATGACTGTTTTTTTTTTATATAATAACAACATTGGGATTGGTAAGAGACGTAATATGGAACTTAATAATTAATATCTCATAATGCCTAACAAAGGAACTGGAAATGCTAAGCATATCAGCAAACATAAAAATCGGATCCTGCTCACTACCATTTTCAAAACATAAAGATCAACCACTCAATTTGCAAAACATGTACCTATTTCAGCTAATACTTTTAAACTATATCATTTTACATAAAATATTGAAGAATTAGCTCTTCAAGATACCATAGATATAATGCCCTTTAGAAAAATTCCAGCATTAACAATTTAGTGCTCATTTCGTTTACCTCTTCAAGATCCACCGGTTCTGCATACACACCATATGTGTCCTTCCTACCACAATTCAGACGCGAAACCACAATTAGCACCCGAAAAAGATCTTCAGCTTTTACTAAAATAAGTAAGACACTAAAGAGAGCGAGAAAGAGAACCCGCAACCCTTTGGCATCGGCATGTATCTTTCACTTCCAGATTCAATTAAATCAGGCAAAATCGACGAAGATAGGCAAGAAATTTACGTTTTCCAAAATATAAACTATGCATATTGTCATTTGTTCAAAGAAATTTACGTATTTTATTTGGCAAATAGAACTGTTAATAACTTATAATCATAAGATAAAGGCCAAGTGGTCACTCCATATTATTATTATTATTATAAGTAATTAAGTAAATAAATTATTATTATTATTATTAATTTAAAGCCCATACGATTTAGTTATTAATGCCAAATATCCCACGTGTTTTACATGGCTATATATATCTCATGGTGATGAATGCAGTTTTTTCAAGTTGTATTATTATATAGTTTACCTAACAATAATAACAACCTCATAAGGATAAGAATCGGCTCTAAACTATTCAACCAATTTTATTTAGTTTGGTATGTTAAGGGCCCAATAAACTCAGTTAGCAGCAAGCCATTTCATATGAATTAAGTATGTTGATCAAGTTGACATGAAAAAGTCGAAATCTTATTAGTCAATTTATTGAAAAGAAAAATAGAAGTTAGGAAAAATCAAATTTAAACCAACAAGATAAATAATTAAGAATCAGTTAGAGACTAAACTTGGCCCTCAGATAGCGACATTAACCAAGTAAATTAAGTTGGGTTAGAGGGGCATCATGCAATGAAGAAAGAAAGGCATTGTTGGTTTTGGGGGGCTAATGGAAAAGACAGGTAGACTACAGAAGATATTTAGGTTGAAGAAAGTAAGTGGGTATGGCCTACAACCTTTTTTTCTTAATCTAAAGTCTCTCAAGTCTACGATATTCATGCAAAAAAGAGACTTTATTAAGATTAGAAAGAATCAAAGGATGTGATTGGACCGACATATATTTATCTTGTTAATGAAATTCAAGCTTTGGAGTTTGGACCCATGTATATATATTTGTTTTGATGAGCTTCATAAATGTCTTGGTTTATATTTATTTTCTCAATTTTTGTCTTCCATTATTTTATATCTTTGACTTTAATGTGAAAATAAATATTCGAATGCTGTTCTATACCTAATACATCAAAAGAAAGAAAGACTACTCACTTCTTGGCGGATTCGCCATTGACTTTGGCACCAACAGAGTCAGGGGCTTTCTCTTCTTCTTCCTCGTAGTCGAGAAGCTCCTCCTTGTAAGCATCGTTATCCCTTGTTTCTCCCACAGTTCTACAAACAAACAAGTAGATCTCAAATCAGTTTTAGGAATAGACAATGATTCCATCTCAAAAAAATAAATATATAATAAGATCTTTCGAAATAGACATGAATAACAAAAAACAAATCGATGAAACAGAGAGTAATTAGGGTTTTGAGTAAACAAAAACTGAGAAACAACATAAGCATACCTGAAAGAAGTGAGAAAAGGGTAAAGGATTAAGGGTTATAAAAGTCTGCAAAGGAAAAATAGTTAGCAAGCTTAAAGAAACGTGAAAAGATTTTGATTTTTGAGAGAAAGACAGATTTGTGAGGGAGGAGATGAGGCAAATGTAGGGTTTTTCCGTTTTATAGTTTAACAAACGTGAAATTTACTTAAATGCCCCTCATTTAGCAACGGAATTATTATTTCGTTGCTATTTTTGCAACCGAAAATAAAATTGCAACCGAATTTAATTTCAGTTGCTATTTTAGCAATCGAAATAAAATTCCATTGCTATTTTAGCAACCGAATTTAATTCGGTTGCTATTTTTCATTGAAAGTGAAATTTACCAACGGAATATAAATTCCGTTGCTATTTTAGCAACCGAAAATATATTCGGTTGCAATTTAGCAATGAAAATTAAATTCCGTTGCTATTTAGCAACCAAGATAAATTCGGTTGCTATTTTTCATTGAATATGAAAAATAGCAATGGAATTCTATTCGGTTGCTATTTTTCATTGAATATGAAAAATAGCAACGGAATTCAATTTCGGTTGCTAAATAGCAACGGAATTTATTATCCGTTGTTATTTTAGCTACCAAAAATAAATTTCGTTGCTATTTAGCAACCGAATTATTTTTCGTTGCTAAAATAGCAACGGAAAAGAATTTCCGTTACTAAATTAGCAACGGAAAATAAATTTCGTTGCTAAATTAGCAAGGAAAATCATATTCCGTTGCTATTTTTCGTTCCAAATTTTTTCCGCCATGTATTGGCGCCTTAATTAGCAACGGAATAGTAATTCCGTTGCTAATTTCCGTTGCTAAATTTTGGCTCCAAAAATTCCCTCCACTTTTAGCAACAGAAGAGAACCAAATATTTTTCGGTTGCTAAATCTACAAAGTTTAACCAATTTTAGCAACGAAAATTAATTTTTGTTGCTAAATAGCAACGAAATTATTTTTCCGTTGCTAATTTAGCAATGGAATAATTTCCGTTGCTATTTTTCCGTTGCTATTTCCAGATTTTCTTGTAGTGACATTGTCTCATACTGACAATTACAGTTCTTAAACAAGAATTATCATACTCCACCATAAAAGAGTATACCCACTTGAAATTAATACTAAATCCATGAATTTTACCCTAGCGCATGTCGAAAAAACTTGCTAATAAATTATGGTGCAACTTCCATATTGATTTTTCTGAAGTTCATTAGCCATTGACATTCCTTTGATCCACCACACCCCTTGCATAATTATTAGCCAATACTCGTGTGCAAATTTGTGGACATGCTACCAATCATATGTCGTCTTTCATGGCATCTTCAGTGGTAGCAATCATGCCATGAGGACATATATTTTTTAATTAAATTCATCGTCTCCCTACTGTAGGGAGACTACAATGGTAACATCAGCTTCTTCTTTTAAGTTATTGGCCAAACTAGCTCACCCTTCTTGCAGTTCCTTTCTATATGGCCAGTCTACCCACATCCCCAGCATTTAATTTTTTTTTCTCGGAGTTCCTGTTCTTCCCATAAACAGACAACACTAAGTTTTTTGAAGGTATGTTTTCTCCATTGATTCTTCTTTGTTTAGAAATCAATTTACTCGCCACCTCTAAGAAAACTATAGTTTCCTTTCCATACATTAAAATGGGTTCCATGTGTTTGAAACAAGGTGGAAGAGACAAGATGAGTCGTAAAGATTTATCTTCCTCATCTATTTTAACTCTAAGAGTCTCCAATTCAGAAATAATTCTATTTAGGACACTCAGATGATCTAAAATGTTTGTACCTTCTTCCATTTGCAATTTATAAAAGTGCTCATTTAAATAGAGTCTATTTAAGACACTCTTTGTCTGGTACAATTCTTCAAGCTTATTCCAGATCTCCTTTGTTGTAGATAGTCCAATCACATTAGTAATAACATTCTTTGCTAAATAGAGACGAATTAGACTAGCAGCTTTTATGTCTAGCTCCTCCCAGTCTTCATCGTTCATCGTGGATTTTCCTAAATCTCTACTGCTTGTTAAAGGGATTGGCTTTCCCTTCAATACATTATACAATCCAGACTGGATTAACACATCCTTGACTTGCACTTGCCATAAGGCATAATTGATTCTCCCATCAAACTTCTCAATATCAAATTTTATTGTAGATATTTTTCCATGATTTTATTTTAGTATAAGTGCAATGGCCTCAACATTGGATCAACCGTGAACAGTAATTTCCAATTATGAATAGTATTATTCGGGCTGAAAAGTACATCCGAAAGTGAAAAATATTTTATTGGACCATTGAAAAATATTGGTCTGGTGAGTCTAGGGTTAAAATTTGAAGGGAAGCCTAGAAACCGAGATCAAATGGACCTACAAAAGTCAAAAATACGGAAAAAAAATAGCGAGTCAATTTTTTAAAAAAATGGAGACTGACTTAAATTTGTATGAATTTTTAAAAATATTAAATGAACTATGAATATTATAAAATTTTGCAGATCTTCCTTAAATTTTATGTATAATATTTTGATAATGGAAATTGAATTTTTCGATGACACTGGTAGTTGTCAAATCGAGCCGATAAGATTGAATCGGACTGGTAACGGACTCCGATTGAATCAAAAATTTACGTACAACTTATTTTTAATGTGATAAGAGCGATAAAATTATTTTTGGAGTGATTTGAGATGAGAAACTTAGAGATTTTGGATTGATCTTTAAATGGATCAAAAAGGCTCATTTAGCTTAATTGGGTTAAGTCCACTTGTTGTCCCAACCCATGGCCTATTAGGGAAGTATAAAAGAGGCTGAAAATTCTAAGATAACTCCAGAATTTTTCCAGCTCTCCGTCTCTCCCTCAAGTGGTCGAACCACCTTTTCCTTCTTCTCTCTTTGATTCTTCAAATTTTTACTTCAAATCTCCACTTAATCCCAACATAAGAAATACATTTCCATCTCTTTAGTTCTCATATAAACCCTCTAGCCTTTGATTTGAGTAAAGGAATCAAAGGAAACAAGGCTTGAAAGATTATGGTGTTAAGGTAAACTTTGAAAGTTAATTGATTTAAAATAATTCTTAGGTGTTTTCTTATCATTTAGCTAAATGATAGGATGCCTAGAATTCAATTTTTTGCTTAACTTATGCATTTGAGGACAAAAAAAATTGAGTTTGACAAGCTATGGAATTCGACCATGGTAGGTGAAGGAGAAGAAATTCAACTTACCATGGCCAAGGGTAAATAAAAGGAAGCTTAATTAGGCAAGGCTAATCACCAAGAAAAGATTAGTGGCTAAAGAATCCTTCCATTCTTATTCAATTGAATTAAATCCCTTTATGTAAATTATGGAATTTATGTTAAATTGATAAATAATTGCAATTAAGGTTAGGAAAATGAAATTAAACCTTAAATAATGTCATGGAAATGTTTAAATTGAAGTGAAAGAATTTTGAAGGTAGTAAACCTAAGTGGCCAATTTTTTCTTATGGTATAATTAAGTGATTTTTGCATAATTTTGATAAGTAATAGTTCAAAATAAGTCTATTTGTGATAAATGATATCCATGAAATTTTTAAGAATTTATGAAATTTATTTGGTAATTTTTAAGTTAAAAGATATGTGTATTTAGTTAGTGAAAAATGATGAACTATGTTGAAATAATGCATAAAATGAGTAAAATGATAGAAAATGCAAAACAATGTACATATAAATTTTTATGATTTATTATAATATTTTTGAAAATAGTCAATGAATATGTTTGAATAAAAATATTGAATTATTAAGAAATAATTCAATGAATGAGTGAAAGATAGTAAATTAATATGAATTAATTTACAATCTATGTAAAGATAGTGAAAAAGTCAAATGATGAAATTTCTAAAAATGAAAAAGTCAATAAAGTTAATGAAATAACGAAAATTGAATAAAATTAAGTATAATTGTGCCCTTAAAATAGTCGGTCAGTAAAAACTAGCTCAGGATATAATTAGTTGGCCATAGGAACATCTGTACCATGGTGCAAGTCATGGCGACTTGCTTTGCTATGGGTAGGATCTTTGATCTCCATAGCTTCTGTCTATATCTGATTTTATTCTATGAGAAATGATCCTTTGAGGGTTATTTCTCTATCTGTTGTGACCCAATGGGATCCGTGTCCCATGTATCCGGTCTGAGTATTTCTGTCGGATCTTTACTAGGGGCATAATGAAAGAAAAATGCTAAATATGTAAAAAGACAATGAAATACGACAATTAATGCAGAAAAAATGACCTAATTGCAATAAAATAAAAGTTTAGGGACAAATGGTAATTTTTCCAAAAAATATAAACAATAGGTAAAAGTAATTAAGAAATTATGAATAAGGGGTAAAATTGTAATTTAGTACCTAAATAGTCCAAAAATAAGATTTTATAATATACAGAGACTAAATTGTAATTTTGCATAAAAATAATAAAACGGGTGTTAATTGATATATTGTACACCAAATAATAGCCTAAAAGTGAAAAATAAGCATACTAGAGACAAATTGGTAAATAAGACTTAAAAAGGATAAAATTGAAAGGAAAATAAAGTTTTAGGCTAAATTGAATAATCAAGTAAAAAGTAAGTGTTAAATAAGTAATATTGTAAATAAATTAAGCTAATGCTTTTAATAGCAAACAAACAATTTTGTATAATTACCTTCAAAATGCTTTGTTTAGAAAATATGAAGATAATAGGAAATGTTATGATTATTAGTCATCACTGGGCATATTTAGTGCTCAACGCGTAGATATTTTTGCGTGCAGGTTCAACAGAGCGGGAGCAAGAATACATATTGCACGACTTCTTTTGAATGATTAGAATAGATATTTGACTGGCATGTATATGTGTATATAATACTCATGGAGTTTATGTACTTGTAAATATGTACATAAGGATTAATTTTTAGGTTGTAATATTTGATGGCATGTAATTAGGATGGAGAATTGAGATTTTGTGAATATGGATGATGAGTATGAACTAGTGGTATTAATATGATACAAGTCATGAAATGAAGAAAAGAATAAATGAATGAATGAATGAATAAATGATAGATCTGTATATTACTGTGCCTCTGGAAAGCTGTGTATTGTTTGCTTTTCAGGGGATTAGTTGAATAAACAACCGTTATATTGCCAAAATTTTATTAAGTGAATAGTAAATTTAGATAGTTATAGGCCATCAGCAATCTACTTAAGAATTATTGAATGTTTCTTATAAACTTAAAGGAAAAGATGACGAGATAAAAGAAATGAATTGGTTGGAAAAAAAATTCGGCTTATAGTCCGTTGGTACAGTAGCGGTTATGATAAGGGTGTTACAGTAAGGCACACACTAAAACTCCACCATACAAAGGTACTTGTAGACCTTTAAAAATGATAATCTAACTTATTTTCTGATATGGAGGGTCTACCTTAGTGGCAACCACAGAGCATACGATAAGTAGATATTAATATCCCAATAAGGCTCTGGTACCAGTTGTTGGGAAAAAAATTCCCTCTTGTCCCACGAAACTACCTTTAATAAAATATGAGAAATAGTTTAATAACCACAGAGAAATAGCAAGATAAGGATTTATGTCAAAAACTCAAAAATCGGAGAAAAATCACGACCGTTGTCAAAAGACAGCCGAGAAAAATATTCACTATATGAAAAATTGTTATAACCACACAAAATAAAATACAATATTTTTCTCACACCCTTAACACAAAAAAAATACCATGAGAGTATCCAGAGAATTTTATCTAAACCCTCTAACCCTCGTTAATTTCTTATGTTTTCAAACTCACAAACAAACTCACCCTTACATGATTATTTGCTTGTTATTGGGTGTCTATATAAAAATGAACTGCAAAGGCCTACTTATAGGCCTCCCAATACGCATAGCAAACTAATTCTTAGCTGTCCATGCAACCAACTTTGACAAAAATAATCAAGAATTGCTGCCATCCATGCAGCAATTCTTGATAAAGAATTGCCAAAAGAAATGACTGCCATCCAAAGTTGACATTCAACTTTCCTTTTTTTTAAATTATTTCCTAACAAATACTAATAACAAAGATTCATCTTTTGGGATTGATTTAGGCTTTGCAACTAGGACTTATCAGCAATTCAAAAAATTGGAGAGTTAAAAATTAAAATATTATGAAATTTTGTTAAGTGTATGATATGTGCCTAAGTGAAAATACAAAAGAGATTAATGTGTGCAACAACAAGGAATAATGGCAAAAGTAAACAGACTAAGAGTATTAATAATCAAAATCAAAAACTACAAACCAAACCCTTAAATTGATTTTCTACCTGAGAATGAAAGGATATATGGAACATTTTCTGCCCTATAATGAAAGGATATCGATCGTCATATCAAATACCAATCCATGCACTGAGTCATTTCATATAATCTCTCACAAAAGTCTAATGTATTCTTGCATTTTTTTAATTCCTCCCATTAATTAAACAATATGATTTCCTCTTACAGAAACAAATGTTGAAAGAAAAAAAATCACAAAGTCAAAACCAGATAACAAAAAATTTTTTATAAAAGAATACTTAAACTTTAATAATTGACAACAGATCATGACAAATAGTCTAGCAAATTAAACTAATTTACATAATTATCCATCTCTGGATAAACAGTCTGGCGGATATATCCTAACTTAAGAGTTTGAAATATGATTCCCATGTTCCCTAGCACTTTTGTTCTTCCAATAGCAGTGGGATCCTTCATGTATTCTAACTTTGCTAAAATAAAAATTAAGTAATTTTCCTTATCTAGTCTTCCAATATAGGAAGGATAAGTTTCTTCCCATTTAGGATTTATAAGTGCACTAAAACAAAAGTACCTACTTATATAAATAGTGAAGAGATCACGGTATGGTGGTTAGAAGCAATCTCTTAATTTCTTTCTTTTCATCATAATTTATGACTTGACTGTCGGAGTCTTTCTTATCAGAATCCTGCCTTTTTAGGTGACTCTCTCTCTAACCGATCGCTTAGATTTTCAAACAATCATCATTTAGTACGGTAAGCATGGACCTACCCTTGAAGATATATCTCTTTTCTAATTTGAGCATGATCCCTGCCTTATCAGAAAACTAACCAGAGCAAAATCAACACCAAACCCCACCAATCCAATAACTTTTCCACCAAAGTTCCGTAACTGCTTTAGCAGCCCAACCAGCTATATTTGCTTCGTTCATATCTGGTTTCACACCATAAAATGTCTAGACTTTCTTTGCAGCTTTATCTGTCATGGAAGCCCAAGCAACTTTACCAACCTCGACACGTGCCTCAATGCCCTACCCAATTCGCTAGCCTCAATAATATGGAACCCCAAGGCTAAAGAACCTGAAACCCTTTACACACAATATGGTATAAACATGAACAAGAATAAATCCCCAAACTTAATGAACCCCCAATCAATAATATGACTGGAAACATATATAATTAGGTTGATTTGAAACATAAGAATAAAATATGTTACAAGTAAATACCTTGATAAAAATAAAGTTCTTGATGCAAAAGAAGAAGATAAGCAATCCTTTCTAAAATGAAAATTCGGCCAAGCCAAATAATGGATATTAAAATTTCTCAAAATCTATCTTTTATAAGTTATAATGAGGTATTTATAGCCCCAAAAGGTTGGTAACCCTGAATATGTGAAAAAGCCTTCTAAATATGGGCCTTCCACCAAAAAACTAAAGTCCAAACTAAATAACACTTAAATTCAATCCACAAACCTAAAATAATTAAATTAAATGAGCTCAAGCTAATATAAGCTCAACTCACTTAAATAAGCCTATTAAACTATATTAAGTCCAACTACACGAATCAAAGCAAAACAAGCCCAACATAACAAAATAAGCCCCTTGGGCTGCCTAAAGCTACTCTACTAGTTTAAAATAATTAATCAACCCCATCTAATTCTTTTCATATCCATTTGGCCCCATTGTGTTAGACATGGCATAATTCAGCCCCAATCTCTCTTGAATATCCATAGCTTCCACAATTTTGCCCATATTAAACTTACAATGTTCATTGATCTTTTCATGATGATCCATACATGCATCACCCAGGTTCGACAATAACTTTGACGGCTGAAAAATTCTAAAGGCTTTTTAAAGAAAGAATGCAAAAGTATCAAAATAGAAGTACCTTATAATACTAAGGTAGCTTCTAATTTCTTCAATCTAGAAAAATTCCAGCAGCACCTTTTCTGAAGATTCGATTACCTAATCTACCTAAATACAATGGTAATACTAACCTCCGAGATCACTTGGACTAGTTTCACCATACTATGCTAGTCCACACTACTGAAGATGCCCTTATGTGCCAGATTTTCCCCCAAACCCTTACAAAATCTACCTAAATATGGTTTAAAAACTTATCCAACACTCAGTGAAAAACATCAAGCAGTTCAATGACATGTTTATAGCTAAATTTATAGTAGTTATCCAGCCTACAAAGGTTTCAGCTAACCTAAACAAAGTTTAGAAGGAAAAAGGCAAACCCTTCCAAACTTAGGTAGAAAGATTCAATGTCGTAATCATGGACATCCAAAATCTCAACCTAGAAGTGGCAATTAACTGATTTACCTCAAAATGCTGAACTGCATAATGTATTACGTGATGTTAAGCTTTTGCTAAAAAGAAGGGTTAATATAGCTTTCAATAAAGTTAGGCTAGAGACTAAAAACATCAGCAAGATTAACCAATTGGGCAACCCACCTCTGTGAGTTTGACATACGGTACAAATCCCAAATATCTATGAAAGTACAAATCCTCACTGACTTCATGGTCGAACTCAATGCTCCCCTACTAGAGCTAATTAAATCCTTCTAGAGCTTCTACGCTGATGGTCCTGCTTATGCCAAATGAGTTGGCATTAAAGTTATACTAGTCAATCTAGGAAAATTTTTTATCAACATAGCAGAATATAAAGCCCTTTGTTTTAGCTTATAGCTCACCATTGAGGTAAAATGAAATTCACTGTTAATCTTTTTTGACTCTTAATTGGTTATCAATCAACTACTTGGCAAATTTAAGGCTAAAAAATACACAATGGGCTAATACAAAAAGTTCATGTTCACCTTACTGACTCAACTGGAAAAGGTCAAAGGCATACGATTAAATGAACAAATACCTCAGCTAAAAACCAAAGGGTGAATGCCCTAGCCAAACATGCTTCCCTTAAGAGCACAATTCAAACTTTCGACATTGTTTGGTCTATCATCTATTAACTATCCTATGAAACTTACACATTCTATATACAAGAGACTATGGATGGCTGGTACTTGCCGATCTACTAGTAACCTTGTGTAGGCACTTTACCATACAACCCAATACAAGCTCGAAAGATTATAAGATGTTCAAGTTTGTATGCCATCATGGATGACAAACTTTATAAGAGGTCCTTCTCCCACCCTTGGACACTTTGCCTAAGTACAAAAGAAGAAAATTACATCATCTGAGAAATACATGATGGTATATGCGGTGCAAATGAAGGTGCACAAACTATATCCTGGAAAGCCTTGGTCCAGAGGAATTATTGGCCTAAGATGAAAAGTGATGCTAAAGAACTTGTTCAGAAATGTGACAAATGTTAGTGATTCAATGACATTACACATTAGAATTTGGTATAAAAAGTACCCATATATAGTTCCTGGCCTTTCGCATAGTGGGGAATTAACATCCTTAGCCCTTTTCCTTAAGCCACCAAACAACGAAATTTCCTGGTCATTGCAATCGATCATTTCACAAAATTGGTAGAAATCAAGCCATTGGCTACGATCATGCCTACAAATATAATCAAGTTCATACAGAAGTCCATTATCATAAGGTTCGAAATTCCGCATACCATTACACAGATAATGGTAAATAGGTCGGTTGCTCATCTTTCAAAAACTAGTGTTCAAAATTGTGCATCCAACTTTGCTTCACTTTGGTATACCATCTATAGACATCGTGACCTGAGGTAGCCTAGATCAGGATTATTCGATGATGAGGAAATAAAATATTGCTGACAACAAGTTCTAGTCTCAAGGCTCCGATGGCTAATTTCTCACTTTTTCTTAAAGATTTTTCATGATTTTCGAATATTTTCAAGTGTTTTAGCAAAATGTGCACAAAAGCCTTATTCTGGACCTTTAGTAGTGATAGACAACCATATGTCGCTTAAGGGATGCCATTTGAAAGGTTTTTTTGGTTAAACCCCAAGATTAGTGGTGATGGTTCCCTCACTTGCAAACCAGTTTTTCCATAATTTTAGGTTTTCAAAAAGGGAAGTTTTTCCTTAACGATTTTTCTTCCGGATTTATAGGATTTTATCTCCAATTTTAAAGGGATTTGAGTTGGATTTCAACTCAAATTCCTACCTTGATATAAAATCTTAATTTTTAGGGTTTCCTAGAAAAATACGGAAGAAAGAATCAATTTTTGAAAGCCATCATTAGAGGAGAAGAAGAGTTTTTCTCTCACTTTAATACATTGAGCTCTAAATAACTTTTAAGAAAAAAGCCCAAAAAATGAATTTAAGATCTAATTTTTTGAGAATAAAGAGCACAATTCAGAGTTTGAGATCTGGATTGCAGGATTCATATAGTCAGAATATCTCCTAAGGGTAATATTCCAGGCTTTCTTCGTATCTTATCTCTCTAAAATTTGATTAACATAATCTTGTGATTCTTTAATACATATTGGCATTTTTTGATTACTATGTTTGAATTATATAAATATGTGTATGAGGCATGATTCATTTCATAGGTTGTTTAACATAGTAGAGGTATGATGGTTTTTGGTATTCCTCAATTGTTGTGCTTGTAAAGCTTGATTTATTTTTGTTATTTTCATCCAATAAATGTATTTTGTATGTATTTTATGTGTATTTTAATGTAAAAACATGTTTTAAAATGATTTAAGTTGTATAAATGCATGTTAGAAGTTAGAAATAATTTATGCATGATTTTTTCGTTATCTTTGCTTCATGTCCCTAGTTTTTAGTTCTGTCCAGAGGTGACAGACGAAAAGATAGGCCGACGGATGCACATCTGTCATTCGATGGATGGGAAATCCTCGCCTTATCCTTTCATTTTGTCCCTCGCTCTTCTTCTGGTTGTCCCTCATGTTTCTGGCCATCCCTGAATGTTTTTTAGGTGTTATTTCTTATATTTTTAGGCCTTTTTATGTATTTTTGAACCGTTTATTTGTATGTTCTAATAGTCATGTGTAAGTTAACATGTATTTGACCCTATACAGTGTGCGTTTGTGCTTTCTATTTATGTAAATAATTCTATGATTATTTCTTACTTCTTTGTACTAATTTATTTGTTTCACATAATATTTTGAACGATCAGTGCATTTATGATTCTGGAGATTATGGTTCGCATGGGAAATCATACTTCCCTATCGATAACCTTCTCTATTTCCCGATGATCCCAATTATTTTATTTTGCTCATTTGTCATGGTTTTCTTGATTATTTATTTATTTTTGCCATTATTTATCGTTTATTGCTCATTTCAAGATGTATTGTTTTTGAGGTTGTAATAGCTAGTAAAAAGGATTTTTTTAAGCATGAAAGGCACTAAAATATTTTCTAGTGAATTAATCAAGTTTTTTAAACATGGACTAATTTTCAATTTTTAGCCTAAAATTCACAATGAAAGTATTTTGTAAATATGTATAAGGAAATCAATTTTTTTCAAACTAATCAATAGCTCGTTTTATGTATGTTTTTTCTTTTGTATATTATTTCTTCAGGACTATTTTCTTATGTAATGATTTAAGTAGGACTTTATTCTTCTTATTTATTTATTTATTTATTGCTTTCCTCGTTTGATTGGGATATTTATTTGGTTTTATCTCTTGCATCATGTGAGAGAGGAGAGTGGATTAAATGCAAAACTCACTTATAAAATAACACCTAACCAAGATACCTAATAAGAGTGATGTCCCAAACACACTATCTATTTGGGCATCAAAAGGTCAAGACAAACTTTCCAATGTTCTATCGGGTGGTAATTCTATGACACCTACCTTTTTGGGTTCACTAGTAGATACCTTCATAGGTTGACCACCAACCTTGAACTGGGTTTGATCGTCCTTTATGGTGAAGTGACCAATTTGTGAATTAAGTGAGCCTCATCTGAACTTGGATCCTAAAAGTGGGCTTCAAAAGCCAAACTGAAATTGAAAGATAGCTCCAGTTGTTATGCTCGTGATGAGCTAGACCTATTGGTAGGGACCATGCTTAGGTAGCTCTAAAGTTTCATCACCCTTGACTCAAGCCCATGTAATGACAATAACAACTTTTCCTAGGTTGTATAACCATAATAATATTTGAATGCTATATGGATCTTTGTGTATTGACAAAACTCAATTAAATTAGAAGGGTATCAGTCAAAGGCTACCATGCCCCGATAGACCCTATCTAATCTGTGTGAGTTAGTCAAAATATATAATGGTCAAAACTCATATACCTACGCTTTCAATTAGAGAGGTTATGTTGTCGATTTTCCATCGTGCATTATACGCATTCATTGGATACCCTGTTGACCCATAGGGTAAACCCATCTAGGAAAGAGACTGTATAACCTCCTATGTAGGAGTAATAAGGTTATAAGGCTTTTTTTGTGATTGTGTCTTGTTGTAATTGAATTCTAACCAAATCATGCATTACATCCATGCATTATGTATATGCCATATAGGTGGTCTAGAGGGTTGAATGGGCACCTAGTTCAAAGATTCACATCCAAACTGCTAAAATCGGACTTAGGTTTAGATTTGGGTTCAGAGGTCAATTTTGAGTGGGATATAAACCAGTCATAAAAAAATAATCAGGGAATCAATCTAGAAATAGAAAGCAAAAGGGTGAATGAGATTGGAAGAGGGAATGAAACTAGAAGAGTAATAGATGACACTACTGTGAGATTTTCATTCTTGAGGGAAAGGTTGAATGTCACCCATATTGGGCCTTTAACGATGAGGGATGACTTAGACCAGAGATTGGATAGACATTTGCAGGAGTTTAAAGAAAGGATACTAGCCATGATTAGTGGGATGGTGGCTTTCATAACACCTAATGAAAGAACTCAGCCAGTAGCATCCGTCTATGGGATAGTGTAGCCAACTCATATTAGGAACATTGCCGTAACTGATACTACTATACTTCGAGACCCACCTAGAAGGAAAAGGAGGTATGATCCTGAGGATGATTTTATAGAGGAAGAGGATGAGGAATATGTCCCTCTGATGATGAAAAAAAGGATAAGGGGTTTTAATGCTGAGGATCCAACTTTAAAGAAGATGAAGGAAAAGATCGAAGCTATGTCTAGTCTATTGTCTACTTGTAGAGGGATAAACCCTGAAGATAGAGATTTAGATGGGGATGAGCCATTACCGCAGAGGTTTAAGATGCTTAATCTACCAGGGTTTGATGAAACTTTGGATCTTTTGGCACATATCAAGTAGTATACTCTAATTATGAAGGGGACTACTTTATCTAAGAAATAGAAGGTGGAGTACTTTTGCTTGAGGTTAACTGAGGCTGCCATAAACTGGTATCATGCATTGGATAGACAAACTAAGAAAGATTAAGACCTTTTGATCGAAGAATTCCTTAAGTAGTATGATTGTAGTACAAGGATAGAAGTCACTTTGAAAGACCTTAAATTACTTTAATAGAAGTATGATGAATCCTTTCATTAATACCTCACCAGGTAAAGGAATAGAATGATGGAGATTAAGAGGAAACCTAACACTGCCGACCAAATTAGGTTGTTTATTTGGAATGCATGCCTATACCTCAGAGATATGTTAAAGATGAAGGGTTTGAAATATTGGGAATCTTTGAAGGATATAGCCATTGAAGTTGAAGAAGAGTATCTAGCTAGAAGAGCAGATGGTAAAAATACGAGAAGGAACTATAGCAATAATAAGACCATTAAGAATAGTAATAGGCAGAATAGAGCTGGGAAGACTGTAGAGGTCTCAGCCATAGAGGTTAATCAGATATGTTATTCTAACCTAGGGAAATCATTTTCTTGGATTTTAAATAGATTGGTTAAGAAAAGAAAGCTCTAACCCTTACCACCAAGACCCGTAAAGAGTCAAGGGATGCTTTATCACAGGGAAAATAGGCATTGTGTATACCATTAACACACTGGGCACTCAACCATTATTGTTGCACTCTGAGGAATAAGATTTAAGATCTAATTGACATTAAGCAGATCTCAAATCCAAAGAAAAGGGATAAGAAGAAAAAGATCGGTTACAATGTTGTACCTCTACCAACATATATGATAGAGTCAAATCTACTTGAGTTGTACATGATGCAAAATTTGCATGGAAATGAGTACTTGGCCATTACTTGCCCCACCCCTAAAGTAGCAGAGCCAGTTAAGGAAAATTGACCATTTTTCATGATTGACTGTTAAGATACTCCCACAGAAAGTGAGGATAAGGAATATTTGGTGCCTATTGACATCTGGAGTTTAGCTAGTGAACAAGAAGAAGTAAAAGAAGTAAAAGAAGAAGGGGGTAAAAGCAGTTATTAGGAGCGAAAGAGTGGCCTCTAAGTTCGAAAGGCAATTGACTCCTACTGTAATGCCAACGGATAAAGAAGTTAAGGATGATTAGATAAATAACAAGCTAAAAAAATGCAGGCCCAAATAGGTATTTAGGATTTGTTGAGACAATCTCCTTCACAAAGATAGAAGTTGGTGGAGGCTTTAAGTAAAGCTATTGTTGCTACCACTATCTCACCTTCTGAATTGATGGACTTTGTTAGAAAGAGAATCAGAGAGAATGTAGTGTACTCTGATGCTTATCTACTTACAGAAGGGAGGAACCATAATCGTCCTCTTTATATCAAGGCTTAGGTTAACGAAAACATACAGCTTGCATGATGATGGATGATGGATCTTTCATTAATGTGTATCCTTTGGTAGCAATTTCAGCTTTTGGATTAAACGAGTACATGTTAAGTAAGTCTAATCTAACCATTTCTACTTACGATAATTTTAAGTGGCAGGCTGCTCTGTGTTTAAGGCTATAGTGAAGACATGGCCTATTAAAATAGAACCTAAATTTGTAGTATTGCCTATCCCAGCAAATTTCTCTATGCTTCTTGAAAGGCCATCATTCCATAAACTGGGAGGTGTGCCATCCACCTTGCATCGGATGATTAAAATCTCTCATGATGGGCAGGTGGTTACTATCAAAGCAGCAAGGGAGAATCAGATGTTAGTACTCAAAATAGCAAAGTAACTGGTCATCAGGTTTCACATGGCAGTAATTAGCAGTGAAAAGAGTGAAGATAATTTCTTTAAGAATCCTCAAGTGGTTAATATGCTTAAGAAGATGAGTTTTTTGCCAGGGGTTAGTTTAGGTAAGAATTCTTAAGGACCACAAACTGTTGTAGCTACTAAAGGATAAAAGGACAAGAAAGGGTTAACTTCATGGGCTCTAGCAAGAAAGGGAAAGAGAAAGAGGCAGTGAAGGAAATCCTTCATATCACTCAGAGCTTTATGCCAGCTTTAGGTCCTTATTGGAATTTTGGAGAAAATAAGCCTCAGATGATAGGATATGATCAAGTGCTAGAGTTTGAACTGTTTAATGATGTCTTCTATTGGGAAAAGGAAATCATCAAGCCAATTAAGGGTTTTTGGGATGAGGAGATCTTGTAACATCACTTAGCTTGGAATAAATAAGCGTCAGAGGAAATTTTGATAGAGAAGCTGCTTGCTACTTAGTTGAAAGGTAAAATACCAGATGAAAGCTAAAGAATCACCTCAAGCTAACCCAAAGATGGGGAGATGCTGATACCGACAAGATTGAAAAATACACTTTTATCGATGTTGTTTATGTTCCTAAACCTTTTTATGAGAATAATATTTCCTCTTTTGATTACATTAATAAGATGAATAATTCTGCTTACTTGTGTGATGTTCCTTCTAATTTCAATATGCATGATCATGATCATAAAGCATTTATATTTGATATTAACTCAACAAATATATGTTCATTAAATCTCGAAACTAAAGAAAACCTAAAAGAAATTTTATTAGCATCACACATAACTCTTGAAGAGAGAGAAAAAATTGAGAGAATATTTAAAAAAATATGAAAAAATCTTTGCCTGAACCTACGAAGACATGCCAGGAATAGATCGGGAAGTTATCAAACACGCCATTTCAACATACCTGGGGCATAAATCAGTCAAGCAAAAGCTTAAAAGGCTTAGGTTAGAATGGGATAAAAAGGTTAAAGAGGAAGTTAAAAAACAAATAGAGGCTAAGTTTTTAGTGGAAGTTCAGTACCCTACGTGGTTAGCAAATATAGTCTCTATGGCATAGAAAGATGGAAGAGTCAGGGTCTATGTAGACTATAGGGATTTGAACAAAGCTTATCCTAAGAATGATTTTTTGTTGCCTTATATAGATGTTCTGGTTGATAGTGAAACTGTTTGTGCCATGTACAATTTTATGGATGGGTATGCCGGGTATAATAAGATTCTGAACAAAATAGTGGATAGAATCAAAATGACATTCACAACTGAGTGGGGGACATATGCCTACTGAGTTATGCCCTTTGAACTTAAAAATCTAGGTGTTACCTATCAGAGGATGGCCGCTAAAATCCTAGATGACTTTATCCATAAAGAAGTGGAGGTGTACTTAGATGATATGATGACATTTTGAAGTGCTAGAAAAGTTCTTTCAGAGGATTTGCAAGCACAACCTGCACCTCAATCCCAATAAATGCTTCTTTAGGGTTACTTTAGGAAAACTTTTAGGCCATAGGGTCAGTTAGAGAGGGATAAAAGTAGATCCTGACAAGGTGTGAGCTATTAAAGAAATGATAGTGCCTCAAAAGAAGAAATAAGTTAGAGGATTTTTGGGTAAGATCCAATGTATAAGTAGATTCATAGCCAGGTTGACTTTAATTTGTGAACCAATATTTAAGTTATTTAAAAAAGACCAGCTGGTGGTTTGGAATAAGGACTATAAAAAAGCTTTCGATACCATCTATTTGCTACATCTACCAGTGTTAAGACTACCCCAAGTAGGCAAATCTTTGATTTTTTACTTAGCAGTAGAGGATAGTTCAGTGGGAGCCTTGATGGCACAAAAGGATTATTTTAGGATTAAGTATGCGGTGTACTATCTTAGCAAGAAATTTCTTCCCTATGAAGTGAAGTATATAGAAGTAGAGAATATCTCTTTGGTAGTTATATGGGCATCGAAGAAATTAAGGAATTACTTTCTCTCTTATAGGGTATAAGCTGTGGCTAAGTAGAATCCCCTTAGATACTTACAGAAGGCTCATTCATTGTTAGGAAAGATGGAAAGGTGGTTAACCATCTTGCAAGAGTTTGACATAGAATATATCATTAGGAAAACCATTAAAGGGAGAGCAGTAACAAAGTTCCTAGCTGATCAACCTTTAGAAAGAGAAGAGATAACCTATGAGTTTTTCGATAAGCATATTACCGCCATAACGATTCAAGGATGGCAAATGTACTTTGATGGAGCTGTGAATAATAAGAGAGCGGGAGTAAGAGTTATCTTGATCACCTTGGAGGGAGAAAAGTTACCATTTTCTAAGAAGTTAAGATACAAAGCCATGAACAATGAAACAGAGTATGAAATATACATTTTTGGATTGAAAACCTTACTGGCTGTATGAGAAAAGTCTATGAAGATATTTGGAGACTCGTCTTTAGTGGTTTACCAAGCAAGGGGCGAGTGGTTAGTGAAGGAGGAATGTTTATTGCATTACCTTGGCTACCTTGGTGTCCATGTGGGATAATCCAAAGGGGCTAATTATGAAGCCTATATTGATTGCGAGTTCCGACAAGCCATACTTTGAAAAAGAACAAATCATGGATATCGAGGCAAATAATGAAAAACCTTGGTACTTTGATATTCAGAATTATCTAGAAAGGTTAGTATTCCCTAACAAAGCAACTGAAAAGGACTAGTGATTAATCCGCAAGTTGTGAACATAGTTCATTGCTGTAAGAGGAGTGCTTTACAAAAGATAGTTACGGTGTTTGGATGAAAAGAAGCAAAGCATGCAATGAAGGAAGTACATGCCAAAGTGTACAGAGCCCTTGTGAACGGTTTAGCATTGGCAAAGAAAATTATGAGATAAGGTTTCTTTTGGTTTACAATGGATACGGATTACTCTAAGTATATCAAATAGTGCAAATTATGCCAGCAGTACGTTGACTTAAGAAATTTGCCTATTTTAAAATTGTGAAACCTTACATCGCCTTGGCCTTTCACTGTATGGGGTATAGACATCATAGGCATGATCCATCTGCCAACCTCAGACAAAATAGATTCATCATAGTAGCCATCGATTGCTTTACCAAATGGGTAGAAGCATAATCTTTTAAGATGGTAGATGTATGAGATATGGCTAGGTTGATCGAGAGGAATCTAATATGCAGATATGGGTTACCTCATCATATGGTATCAGACAATAGGCTATAGTCTTAGGAGAAATCAGGCAGATGTTCATCAAATATAGGATTCAACATTATAAGTCTTCTCCTTATAAGCCACAAGCAAATGAAGTAGTCAAAGCAACCAACAAAAATTTGAAGAGAATTCTGGCTAAAATGGTTCGAACCTATAGAAATTGGGTCGATAAACTACCTTTTGCATTGTGGGATTACAGGATAACAACTAGAAATTTAACAGGTGCTACTCCCTTCTTTTTGGTTTATGGAGCAGAAGCAGTATTGCCAGTAAAAATTGAGCATCAGTCCTTAAGGGTTGTCTTGGAAGCTGAGATTGTTAGAGAGTATGCCCTAGAGCCCATGTAATAGGGATGTTTTTCATATGTATGAAATTTATATTCTTAATAAAAGGCATCATTCATTTATTAATGCTGTGTTTGAATACATGAGTTTGTAAATCTTAAATTAATAAATGAAGTCCTAGATATTATAAACACAGTGCAAAGGCAATCATGAAAGTGTTCATGATGTGAGATGTCTATCGCATGCAAATGTGTTAATATCTAAATATCCCTAGTCATAGAATTAACAAGATAGGACATTGTTAATTCGGACAGACTAGCACATGTTATGCTTCTTGAATGGTTCAAGCAATGGTTCTCATAGTTGTGATTATGGATGATAATCAAAGCTAACATGTGGATGCTTGTTAGAGGAACAAGTTCATTGGAGACCTGCAAAGAGAATCCTCATATGGATATTAAATCTATGTCAGTGAGGAATCTCTTCATAGCGGTTGTGCAAGTATCCTTAGACTTGAGATCACCAAAGTTATCTTAAGTAGCAAGTGGTATACTTTGACTCCATAACTGATTACTTCCAACTGGGAGTGAACATAGTTAGGAGATTGGGTATATCATGACCTACTTGAAGATAGTTGAGTGATTGACAAAGGATTCACCATCCCAGATTTAACAAGGGAAGTTATCTCACATGATTCTATAATTACCTTGTTCAGTGAATCTCTGGCCAGAGTAATATGCCGAGATGGATGGAGATCCATGAAGGGCATTTTAGGAACAATGGTTAAATTAATAGAACATACATAATTAGATTTATATGAGTTGACAGAAATCCATACTCAGAATCTGATTGAGATAAGAGTGGTGAAAGGAGTAATTGCACGGTAACTGTTTCTATGGAAGGGTACAGTCAAACCACATGACTTTCCTGACATTTGGGTAGTCATGATGCCTAGCTAGAGGCCAATCATGACTTGTATAATGATGTATCAAAATATCAATAGAGATTGATAAAATGATTTAAAGGAGTTTAAATCATGTGAGTTTTGAATAGAACTCACAATTACATATTATACTGCCAATATGGACAGGAACCCAATAGGTCACACACATATAGAGAAAAGGGTAAAATGGTAAAATGACAAGGATAATAATATTTGATATTATTATAAAGGTAGAGAGGAGAATATGATAATAATTAATTAAAGAGTTTAATTAATTATGATCAAATAAAATTGTCCGCGGAACTTTTGAGAAATGTTCTGTAAATTGGACCTAAATGAAATAATGTATTTCATGATTAATTATTATTGTCTTATAAGTGTTATAAGACTACTATAAGTGTTATAGGACTGATATAATAATTAATAGGACCATTGGAGAAATTATAGAGGGCCAAAGGAATGAAGAAGTTGGAGGAAGCCCTCCAGAAGAGGGCTACACGCCAACTTCATACAGAAGGGCTTAGAGGGCTTTTTCTTGGACCAAATTAATTTATATATGTTACATAAGTGTTATGGAACTCACATATTTAATTTGGTTGGATTTGGAATCCATTTGGGTATTTAAATCCAATTAGATGCACAAAGGGCCTAGTTTGTGGATTTTGTGCATGGTCTTTTATGAAAAGATTTAATTTGGATTTAATTAAGCCCAAATGATTATAATTAATTCCAGAAGCCCAATTAATAATTCTCCAGCAATTTTAAAGAGCCCAATCTCATTAAGGAGTTGGAATTTTAACCTAACTATAAAAGGCCAACTAATGAGAATTAGGGTTAAGTGATTAAAACAAAAGGAAAGTCCTTTCTCTAAATTCTCTCTCCACTTTTGCGCCACTTCCCAAGCTAGCTCTTGGGAATTTCGGCCAGCCCTAGTTGAACACCAAGTTGTTGGTTCAATTTACCCCTCTCTTGTGTGGATTACTCATTGGAGGTGTTCGATTTTGGACACTGTGGTTTGCGACAACCCGGTGCGAAGTAAAATCAACTGTTCAACAAAAATCAAAGGTGATTTTTCTTATTCTCATATAGTTATATTGTGTATTCATGGCAAGATCAGATCTAATGGTTAAAAAATTTTAAAATTCCGCTCATGTATGTGATGCATGTAACCGTTAAATTCCAACATGGTATCAGAGCCTCGGTTTTGCCATGGATATACAATTCTATATTTTTCTGCGAAATAAGTTTTGTTTTGTTTTGAGTTATTTATTTCATGAACTTTAAAATATTAGATTTGATTGTTCATGAATGAGAAATATTGATTTCTGATTGTATGTGTGATCAAATAAATTTGACGGAAACAAAAACGGAACTTTTGAAGAAAAGTGACTAGGGTTTTGCGTGAAACCCATTAGGGTTTGGCGTGAAACCCTAGGTAATGTAGGGGCTGTTCTAATTTAATTTCTTATGGATCCATTTAAAAATCATTTAGATGATATTTTATGTGTTTAATATGTGATATTAAGCCGTAGGATCGAACGGAATTAAAATCGAACAAGTTTTGCATGAAAACTAGTTTTGTCGAAAAGTTCGATAAATTGGTGTTCTTCGTATGTTCTTGATGTGTTCTTGGTTAGAACGACTTTTGATCTTCTAAATCTGATATATATGATATATTAAAGTGTTTTTAATTAATTGGATTAATTAAAATGGGCCTTAAATTAATTTGATTAATTTTAATTCATTAAAACCACTTAATGGGCTTAATTATGTTTACGGACTTGATTTAAATTAGTGAATGACTTGGTGGGCCCAAGGAGCTGATTTAAATTAACTATTATAAACATTAATTAAGTTTATTAATGGGTTTTAAGGGCTGGAGTGGGCTTGGCTCATTCCAAAAGGCCCAAATGGTCCAAATGACACAAAACTAGTTTGTGTGTGAACACACTTAGGGTTTTTCTTCTGTGGGTTTCGGCCTACACTTATTTTAAGCCCAAAATTGATTCTTTTAATTATTTAATATGATTAATTAATTAAATAATCAATTTATAATTAATTAATAATCAATTTGATTGATTATTAAGGCAAGAACAAATTCATGCAAAAAGGTTTCCTAAAATGAAAGTTTCCAAAATGGAAAAAGTTTCCTAATTTGATCACATCATTAAAATAACTCAAAATATAGTTTCAAAGGTTGAAACAAAGTTAGTAATCCATTTCTTTATGCATTAGAAAGGCATATAAGGGTGAATGATTGGCATGATGGTTAGTTATGGACAAAGCCCAATGTGATTGAGCATAATGCATGTTTTGGCCCAATGAGGACTTTCATGTCCCGGCCACTTGTTTTTGGTTTGTATTTGATTTCAAATTGTAATATGTAATTAGATTACTTAGATTAGAATTAGAAATAGAGATGGAGACCATTTTCAAGGAGCAAGATGGGCCGGATGGAGATCCAACAAGCTTGAAGATAATGTAATTATTTTTCTTGTTTGAATCATGCATACTACCTAGGTGTGACCTTTTGATTTCCCTCTTGGCTCGGGGAAATCAATGTAGTGAAGTCCATAACTATACCATATTTGTATGCTTATATTTATGTGATAGATATAGGATGCATACCAATGTATGCCAACCATGTATGATGAGACTTAATTAACTAAAACCCTCAAACAAATACTAAGGTATATAAGCCTTCCATTAATTTTGTTGAGGAGAACCAGAGTTCTTTATAGTGTGGGTTGTTGACCACAGTCAAGCTCACATTATATCGAATATGTTCAAATCTAATTAAATGGGTCATCTTAGCTAGCCCATTAGTTTGTTGACCACAGTCAAGGCTAATGGTTCTAGAGGCAAGATTAGGGAATGCATATATGATATGCATGCATCAAGAGTTGATAACCTAATGATCCAATAGTTGTGTAGAGACACAATTGGTATAAAGATACCTACCTTTCAAGGGTATGGAATTTGGCTTGTTGACCACAGTCAAGGTCAAATTACATATCAAGGATTGGATATTGGCCCACTAAGAAAACCATCGGGTTTTCTCGGATTATATAGTGAGGGCTATTAATTCGCAATAAAATAGTGGGAGTAAATGGATTAATTAAAGACCTTATTAATGCATACATATATATGAACATACTCTCATATCTTTTCTTTTTCACATCTATGTCATCATCATGAGCACATCAAATACACGATCAATCTTGGATAACAAACTGGTTGGCAGCAACTATTCTAACTGGATCAAGCAAGTGAGAATTGTTCTCAAAGCTGAAAAGATCCATTATGTCTTGGATAAAGATCTTCCACCACTTCCATCAGATGATGCCATTGATGAGATCAAAGGCACTTATCGAAAATACATAGAGGATAGTGAAGTAGCAGCATGTCTGATGCTGGGTGCTATGTCCTCAAAGCTTCAGAAGCAATATGAGATAGAGGATGGTGGGGTTTCCAAGAAGAAGGTTGCCAAGAAAGAGAATCCCAAAGGAACTTGCTTCCATTGTGGAAAAGATGGTCATTGGAAGCGTAACTGCAAGGCCTATCTAGATTCTCTTAAGGAGAAGAAGCAAGCTGTTGCATCTACTTCAGGTATTCATATGATTGAAATTAATACTTATTCTATTGCTTCAAAACAATCTTGGGTATTAGATACCGGATGTGGATCTCATTTATGTAATGATCTACAGGGGCTTAGAAGCTTTAGAAGAGTTGGAAAGGCAGAGATTTGTTTGCAGTCAGCTACTGGACAAAACATCTCTACAACAGTTGTGGGGACTTACTATTTGCCTCTTCCTAGTGGATTAGTACTGGAATTAAATAATTGTTATTATGTTCCAGCCTTATCCAAAAGTATTATTTCTTTCAGTCGATTGATGAATGATTATGATATTTCTTTGAAGGACAAATGTTGTTACATTTTTAAGAACAATATGTTTTATGCAAAAGCTATCATTGAGAATGGTATTTTTGTTCTTGATTTAATTAAAGAAGTACATAATGTGGATACCAAGAGAATGAAACATGATAATCTAAATACCTCATACTTATGGCATTGTCGTTTAGGCCACATAAATGAAAAACGCATGACCAAATTGCACAAGTCAGGTGATTTGGGATCATTTGATTATGAATCATTTGATACATGCGAATCTTGTTTATTGGGAAAAATGACAAAAGCTCCCTTTATTGGTAAAGGAGAACGAGCTAAAATGGTTTTGGACTTAATACATTCGGATGTATGTGGTCCAATGACTACACATGCTAGAGGAGGTTACTCCTACTTCATTACTTTCATAGATGATTATTCCAGGTTTGGATACATCTATCTAATGAAATATAAGTCTGAAGCATTTGAAAAGTTCAAAGAATTCAGAAATGAAGTAGAGAAACAACTTGGCAAAAGTATTAAAACACTTAGATCAGATCGAGGTGGAGAATACTTAAGTCAAGAGTTTCAGGATTATCTTAGAGATAATGGGATTTTATCTCAATGGACTCCTCCATATACACCACAACACAATGGTGTATCCGAAAGGAGGAATCGAACACTATTAGATATGGTTCGATCAATGATGAGCCGAGCGGACTTGCCTAAGTCCTTTTGGGGATATGCACTAGAAACTGCTGTTTATGTGTTAAATAGAGTTCCTAGTAAATCGGTTGATGTTACTCCATATGAGATGTGGAATAACAAGAAACCCACGCTTTCTCATATGAAAGTATGGGGTTGTCCTGCTTATGTGAAGAGGACAATGTCAGACAAACTGGATGTTAAATCTGACAAATGTCTATTTGTGGGATATCCAAAAGAAACATTTGGATATTATTTCTATAATCCCTTAGAACAAAAAGTGTTTGTTTCAAGGCATGCTGTCTTCTTGGAAAAAGAGTTTCTCCTACGAGAAGACAGTGGGAGTAAAATTGAACTTGGTGAAGTTCAGGACCCACAAATAGAAGTAGATCAACCGATTGAACCCGAAACTGAATTTCATAATGATGAGATTACAGTTGAACCTGATTATACACAGAATCCTAGAAGGTCTACTAGGATGCGTTCTATCCCTGTGAGATATGGATTTCACATTGATTCGGATAGAGGCATAACTGTAGTAGAGGACAATGAGCCTACAAGCTATCAAGAAGTTTTGAACAGTTCAGAACGTGATTTATGGCTTAAGGCTATGCAGTCCGAAATGGACTCCATGTATGAGAATAAAGTATGGACTTTAACTCAACCACCTGAAGGGATAAAACCCATAGGGTGCAAATGGGTCTTCAAAAAGAAGACTGACATGGAAGGTAATATAGTTACCTATAAAGCTCGCTTAGTAGCAAAAGGTTATCGTCAAAAAGAAGGTATTGACTATGACGAAACTTTTTCTCCTGTAGCGATGCTTAAGTCTATAAGAATACTTTTAGCCATTGCAGCTCATTATGATTATGAGATTTGACAGATGGATGTGAAGACAGCTTTCCTTAATGGAAATCTTACCGAGGATGTGTATATGACACAACCAGAAGGATTCACATCAGGAAATGGCGAAAAGGTATGCAAGCTTCAAAGATCCATTTATGGATTGAAGCAAGCCTCTAGGAGTTGGAACATACGATTCAATGAGACAATCAAAGAGTTTGGTTTCTCACAGAATGAAGATGAACCTTGTGTGTATAAAAGGGTCAGTGGGAGTGCAATTGTCTTCCTAGTTCTATATGTAGATGACATATTGATCATGGGAAATGACATTTCTCTTCTCCAATCTGTTAAAATATGGTTATCCAAGCAATTCTCCATGAAAGACCTTGGAGAAGCATCCTATATTCTGGGAATAAGGATCTATAGAGATAGATCCAATAGGTTGCTAGGTCTTTCTCAAAGTACATATATAGATAAAGTATTGAAGAGGTTCAATATGGATCTCTCTAAGAAAGGGTTTATACCCATGGTGCATGGGAAACACCTTTCTAAGTCTATGTGTCCACAGACACTGGAGGATAGAGAGAGCATGAATAGAATACCATATGCATCTGCAATTGGTTCTATCATGTATGCTATGTTATGTACACGTCCAGATGTAGCATTTGCTTTGAGTGTCACAAGCAGATTCCAATCTAATTTTGGAGAGGAACATTGGGCAGCTGTCAAGAATATTCTTAAGTACTTGAGAAGGACTAAGGATGTATTCTTGGTATTTGGAGAGGGCAGTTTGGAAGTAAATGGGTATACGGATGCCAGCTTCCAATCTGACAAAGATGATTGTAAATCACAATCTGGTTATGTGTTCATAATGGGAGGAGGAGCAGTTAGTTGGAAAAGTTCCAAACAAGAAACAACTGCTGATTCCACGACAGAAGCTGAGTACATTGCTGCTTCAGAAGCAGTCTGGATCAAAAAGTTCATAACTGAACTAGGAGTGGTGCCTAGCATTGTTGATCCGATTCCTTTATATTGTGACAACAATGGAGCCATTGCGCAAGCAAAGGAACCACGGTCTCATCAGCGATCCAAACATGTTCTCAGACGCTACCATCTCATAAGGGAAATAGTAGCTAGAAATGATGTGAAAATAGAAAGGGTTCCCACAGATGACAATGTGGCGGATCCCCTCACTAAAGCACTTTCCCAGATAAAGCATGATCACCATATAAATAGCATGGGTCTGAGACATATGAGTGATTGGCTCTAGTGCAAGTGGGAGATTGTTAGAGAGTATGCCCTAGAGCCCATGTAATAGGGATGTTTTTCATATGTATGAAATTTATATTCTTAATAAAAGGCATCATTCATTTATTAATGCTGTGTTTGAATACATGAGTTTGTAAATCTTAAATTAATAAATGAAGTCCTAGATATTATAAACACAGTGCAAAGGCAATCATGAAAGTGTTCATGATGTGAGATGTCTATCGCATGCAAATGTGTTAATATCTAAATATCCCTAGTCATAGAATTAACAAGATAGGACATTGTTAATTCGGACAGACTAGCACATGTTATGCTTCTTGAATGGTTCAAGCAATGGTTCTCATAGTTGTGATTATGGATGATAATCAAAGCTAACATGTGGATGCTTGTTAGAGGAACAAGTTCATTGGAGACCTGCAAAGAGAATCCTCATATGGATATTAAATCTATGTCAGTGAGGAATCTCTTCATAGCGGTTGTGCAAGTATCCTTAGACTTGAGATCACCAAAGTTATCTTAAGTAGCAAGTGGTATACTTTGACTCCATAACTGATTACTTCCAACTGGGAGTGAACATAGTTAGGAGATTGGGTATATCATGACCTACTTGAAGATAGTTGAGTGATTGACAAAGGATTCACCATCCCAGATTTAACAAGGGAAGTTATCTCACATGATTCTATAATTACCTTGTTCAGTGAATCTCTGGCCAGAGTAATATGCCGAGATGGATGGAGATCCATGAAGGGCATTTTAGGAACAATGGTTAAATTAATAGAACATACATAATTAGATTTATATGAGTTGACAGAAATCCATACTCAGAATCTGATTGAGATAAGAGTGGTGAAAGGAGTAATTGCACGGTAACTGTTTCTATGGAAGGGTACAGTCAAACCACATGACTTTCCTGACATTTGGGTAGTCATGATGCCTAGCTAGAGGCCAATCATGACTTGTATAATGATGTATCAAAATATCAATAGAGATTGATAAAATGATTTAAAGGAGTTTAAATCATGTGAGTTTTGAATAGAACTCACAATTACATATTATACTGCCAATATGGACAGGAACCCAATAGGTCACACACATATAGAGAAAAGGGTAAAATGGTAAAATGACAAGGATAATAATATTTGATATTATTATAAAGGTAGAGAGGAGAATATGATAATAATTAATTAAAGAGTTTAATTAATTATGATCAAATAAAATTGTCCGCGGAACTTTTGAGAAATGTTCTGTAAATTGGACCTAAATGAAATAATGTATTTCATGATTAATTATTATTGTCTTATAAGTGTTATAAGACTACTATAAGTGTTATAGGACTGATATAATAATTAATAGGACCATTGGAGAAATTATAGAGGGCCAAAGGAATGAAGAAGTTGGAGGAAGCCCTCCAGAAGAGGGCTACACGCCAACTTCATACAGAAGGGCTTAGAGGGCTTTTTCTTGGACCAAATTAATTTATATATGTTACATAAGTGTTATGGAACTCACATATTTAATTTGGTTGGATTTGGAATCCATTTGGGTATTTAAATCCAATTAGATGCACAAAGGGCCTAGTTTGTGGATTTTGTGCATGGTCTTTTATGAAAAGATTTAATTTGGATTTAATTAAGCCCAAATGATTATAATTAATTCCAGAAGCCCAATTAATAATTCTCCAGCAATTTTAAAGAGCCCAATCTCATTAAGGAGTTGGAATTTTAACCTAACTATAAAAGGCCAACTAATGAGAATTAGGGTTAAGTGATTAAAACAAAAGGAAAGTCCTTTCTCTAAATTCTCTCTCCACTTTTGCGCCACTTCCCAAGCTAGCTCTTGGGAATTTCGGCCAGCCCTAGTTGAACACCAAGTTGTTGGTTCAATTTACCCCTCTCTTGTGTGGATTACTCATTGGAGGTGTTCGATTTTGGACACTGTGGTTTGCGACAACCCGGTGCGAAGTAAAATCAACTGTTCAACAAAAATCAAAGGTGATTTTTCTTATTCTCATATAGTTATATTGTGTATTCATGGCAAGATCAGATCTAATGGTTAAAAAATTTTAAAATTCCGCTCATGTATGTGATGCATGTAACCGTTAAATTCCAACAGAGATACCAGAAGCAAAATGGGCTAGACACAGATTATCCTAGCTTAACTTGCTATATGGAGATAGAATGAGCATTTATTATCATAATTAGGTCTATCGAAAGAGGCTAGCTCGCTCATTTGGGAAGAAAGCTAGGAAACACCCACTGAAAGAGGGAGACTTAGTATTCAAATAGATGAGGCTAAGAATGCCAAACATCTGAGGCAAATTTAGACCCATATGGGAAGGATCTTTCGTGCTTAAGAAACTATTATCCAAAGGCATTGTTATTCTATCAGATAGTGATGGCAAAGAATTCAAGGAACGTGTGAATGTTGACAGACTGAAGAGGTTTCATAGCTAAAGACTAAAAAAGAGAAAAAGAAGAGAATCAATGCCCTGTAGGTTGAAAACCAGAAAAAATGGTGGCCTTGATAAAATTGGGTATCTCGTCAGGGTGAAAACAAAAAATAGACATCCTGGACAAAAATTAGAGGTTGAAAGAAAATAATTGATCAAGAAAATTCGAGAGAGTTGATTGATGCAAGACTTATGATGTATGTAGAATTTCATTCTTGAGATTGAATAATATGTGTTATTGGGTTAACATCAAATAATGATCATTCGTGATGAAATCAAAGAGAAATGTCATACAATAGCCATTCATGTAACAAAAGTAGCATATTTCTTTATATATGTTCAAAGTTAAAAAGTCCATCAAAAATAAAAGACATAGTCTATAATAGTGTCTGATCTAATCTATTTGTATACTTCTCTATCATCAAGATCCCTAATAGCCAAAACCCTATTATCAATAGCCAAACTGGTAACCCATCACCTATAAGCATCAGAAGCGATGAAGTCACTAGCACCAATGGCAGGGATGGTAGTCACAGGAAATTGGGTCCACACCCTTTGGTAGTACTCTAACATAAAGGTATAGCTAAATGTACCACCTTGAAAGCCCAACGATTGCCTGACAATATCTTGCCTGCTCCCAAACTGCCTACCATAGCGAATATAGAAGGTAGCACGATGGAGTTTGCATAAAGGTATACACCCAGAATTCCCATCCATAACATTGAAGATGATGGGCAATGAAGCACACATGAACATGATGTCATTATTTGTTAAGTGACCTAACAAATTAACCACTACCTGTATCAATAGGAAACTTCGAAGTAAGTGACAGAGTGTGACATGGCATATGGGGTAAGGATCTATAGCCTTGACTTGAGGAGGAGGCTTTAAAAGTATCTGCAACTTCTCGTGAAGCCATACCTAAGAAAAGCTGTTGGGATGAGTTGGGATCATCTCAGGCAAAAATAAAGGAAAAAGATCAATGAAAATCCGAAAGGATGTGTATTTCAACAAGAAAAGCTAGAATAAAAATCCAATAAGGGCTTGCTACCTTAAAATCAAGGACGTATATGAAAAAGTAGGGGACTACCTATAAAAAGAGAGTTGGGATCACGGTGAACTGCATCTAGGCCCAAGATAGTCTTTACTATGATCGTAGGGAATAGATTGCGCCCTCAGTACATACCATCCATTATGTCGAACATCTCATAATCCCTAGCCATGGGATCCTCGCCACATACCAGTAAATATTGGGTGAAAAAACAAAAAAGCACCACACCAGTGTGAAAAATGGGTACATCATTAATGTAACACCCTTATTCCTCCTAACACTGTATCGGCGTACCGAAGATCGAAAATTTTTTTTTTCAACTTAATCTTTATATTACAATACTTTATTAGCATGCTTTAGCTTATTTAAAAATAAATCATCAACAACCTATAATTGTCCTAAATCACTATGCATTTAATAAAGTTTTTGCAATATAACGGCTGTACATAGAACTAATCTCCTGAAACGTAGACAAACCATATAGCCCCTCAGAGGCACAACAATCAATAATATAATTTATATCCATATACTGTCATCCATTCCATTTCATTCACAACCCAAAACAGCTTACTAATATAACTTCAGGTTTACATTACACATCCAAGTAAAGTTTACACACACACACACACACACACACACACACATATATATATATATATATTCATTCACAACCCAAAATAGCTTACTAAAATAACTTCAGGTTTACATTACACATCCAAGTAAAGTTTACACACACACACACACAACACACACACACACACACACACACATATATATATATGTACATGCCAAAAATTTAACCAACTAGAGCATCTTAAAAGAAGTCCCTTAGAGTGTATTCCTGCTCCAGCTCCTGCTGACCTGTGCATAGTAAAAATTACACGCTGAGCACTCGACATGCTCAGTGGTGACTAATAATCGATACCTTTCCTAACATTTTCTTTTTTATTCTTATATATTAACATATATGGGAACATAATTATAAAATCATTTAATATTATTTCAAAATATTAATTTTGACTTATTCTATAATATTATTCATTACAAACGCATAATTACAATTTTGCCATTATAAGCTTAATTTTTGTTCTTTAAACTAATAATTGAAACATTTTATTTCTATATACTTAAATTGTCATTTATAAGCAAAATTATATTTTAGTCCCTAATAACAATAAAATTCATTTTCTCAACAATTTAACTATTATCTGACTATTTTATCTTTATTTAAGCAATTTTCACTTAATTTGCTTACTTTTTTTATACTTTTGGGAAAAATTATCATTTTACCCCTAAACTTTCTTTTTTTTTTCATTTTGACCCTTTTCACTTTCTTTCTTTCTTTTTATGGTCTTTTCACTTATTTATCAATTTATTTCCATTATGCCCCTAGTATAGACCCAACAGAAAATCTCAGATCGAATACTCGAAACATGAATCCCACGGGCCCCACTAAAAAGAGAAATAATTTTCAGGGAACCATTTTCAAAACACTGCACTTTTCACTTTCACTTTAACACTTAAGCCATGGAGATCAATGATCCTACCCATAGCAAAGCAAGTCGCTATGACCTACACCGCGGTAAATGGTATTCCTATGGCTAGCCAACTATATCCAGAACTAGTTTTTACTGCCATACTAATTCTAAGGGCACAATAATAATTATTTTATAAATCCTTTTAATTTCTAAAAAATTTATTGGTTGACTTTTTAATCCTTTTTATTGACTATAATTTAATCTCATATAAATTTCATCATTTTCAACATTGTTATGTAATTATTAACCAATAATTCAATTATTTTTAATATATGCATTAATATTAAATTCTTAATAAAATTCCAATAAATCCAAATAAATACCAATAAAATTTATTTATGCATTATTTATTCTTTAGTGTCATTTTTCATTAAAACAATCAATTAATTCACTATAAATCACAACTTTCCTTATATACATACACTATACCTATTCATAAAATTTTTTAAATAAATTTCAAATATTCTCAAAAAATTCATAGACATTAATTATCAAGTCTACTATTATTTTAAGCTAACATATATTATTTATTTGCATTTTTCTCACTAGTTTCCCTTACTAACAATTTCGGCCACCACTATTTTTCATCTTAAAAATTTTCTTTCTTTCATTTTCACTTTCCATTCATCCTTTCTCTAGTTTAATTACAATTACCCTAACATAATTGCATCAATTAATCACTTTAAACATTTTTACCCTAGTTACATAATTGAGAAAAATTCATAAACTTAGAAAATATAAAGATTAATTAGTCACTTACAATTTTCTCTTGAATTAAGGAGTCTAAGCTTCCTTTTCCTTGCCTTTGTCCTTGGAAAAACTCTCTCTTTCTTCACCACCTACATAGGTCGGCCACTTAAGCTTAGTTTCTCTTATTTTTTTTTTGTCCTCAAATGAAAAATCCAAGCTTATAATCAACATCTACACCTCAAAATCTATGGAAACACTAAAATTCTCAAGTGAAGCTATTTTAGTGATCTAGAGGGATGGAACTACAACTCCTAAGTTAGCATTTATGAGAGATCTTGAGTGGTTATGAAGCAAGAGAGAGAGAGAAGAAATAGAAGGTGTGTTTCAACCAAGGAGAGGAAGGAAGAAGATGAGAAAATTTTTCGAGATTTCTCCAGAATTTTGGCCCTTATATACCTCTCCAATGGGCCTAAAATTGGGTCAAAATGATGGGCTTTACCCAATTAACTATAAAGGCCCAATTTAGGCCCCTAAAGGTCCATTCAAATTTCTCTCTCTTTCAGCCATCAAATTACTCTAAAAATAATTTCATCACTCTTATCACATAAAAAATAGCTAGTACGCAAATTTTTGGCTCAATTAGAGTTCGTTATTGGTCCTATTCGACAACTATCGATGTCACCAAAAAATTTCATTCTCATCACTAAAATATTCTACACAAAAATTCATGTAGGCATGTAAAATCTAGCAATATTCGGAGTTCGTTCACTATTTTTAATTATTTACACAAAATCAAGTCAACTTCCCTACCAGGGAAATTGACTCGCTACCTTTTTTGTATTTTTTAACCTTTGGAGGCCTATTTGACCTCAATTTTAATTCAAATTTCAACTCCGGACTCACCATGACCAATACTTTCCGATGGTCCAATAAAATATTTTTGACTTACGGGTGTCCTTTCAGGCCCAAAAAATACTATTTACCATCGAAAAGTACTGTTCACTGCTAATCCGGTGTTGAGGCCATTACAATCAAAATTCATGAGAACATCAATCAACTGTTTTAGTGGAAATGTCCTTTCGAAGAGAACCAGACCTTGAGCCTTAGAAGGTAAAACATCGAGAGCATGAACCACTTTTTGGGGATACCTAGAAATAGCAGATGGTAGACAAGGTTAGACACCAGGCTCAAATCTAGTACCGACCATAGAAATAAAATCCTCTGGTAGAGGGCAGAGCTCTTGGTGAATAAAACTGAACATAAAAAACCTTGAATTTTAGAATCGAGCAGCAGCAAGCAATATGCTCCTATCTAGAGACACTCTCCTCAAAAATCTCAAACTAGAATAGGGAACCAACCGGTGATCCTTCTAAGTTCTCGAATCATTTAGCAACCGATGCAATTTTGCAAGTCCAATCATCATAGTAATGGAATTTTCCAAGCACCCTCGATCAAAAAGGAATAAATGATAATGAATGACTGAAAGAAAAGAAATACGAATAAAGGAATAAAAGAAAAGAAAAGAAGAGAGAAAAGAGTACTTGAAAGAAGCTTTCAAGAAGATGAAAAGTTAAAGGCACAAAATCCAACGAAATCAGGCATTATTTATTGGAAAGTGATGAAGGATGATTGTCCCTCACCAGGAGTGAGTCATGGGTTACCCGTCCCTCACCACTAAAAGGTTAAAGTTATATTTTGCATGTCCCATCCATTGCACATACATATCATTTGTAATTACCTTTCTTCGTGCCTCATAGGAAGCTTGAAAGGCTTGACAACCTGAATTTTTAAACCTGAAGGTTCTGAAATACGAAAAGTCATTTGCTTTAAAGGACACTTAAATTTCAGGGGGTATTCCAAACTTTCACGTGACTGTAAATTAAAATGTAATTAAAACCTATGAATAAATGTGAAACTAACCCCTAAAAAGAACATTAATAATGTTTTAAATTAATTTTAGATGGATATAGAATGAAAAATTGATGAAAATGGTTAAAAAATCAAAGGAAAAGAAGTTAAAATGTGAAAAATAGGAGAAAATTAAGAAATGAGGGCATTTTGGTCATTTTAACTTGAGGGACGGGACTGCCTGCCCGTACCATTTATCGCTCAGCGAAGGAAGGGTTGTCTGTCCCTCATTTGATTCTGGCCATATAAAGGCCATTTTCTATTTTTTTTTGCCAAACTTCATTTTTTTTTACTTTTAAGCTTCTCTCTCTGATTTTGTATGTTGTGCCTGTGGCTTGTTGTGTGTTGTTCAAATGAATTTTTGTGCAGGGGGTAGTCACATTCCTAGGCGGAATGCTGCCAATTTTTTTCTCACTTTAACAATTCTCGTAGAGCATGAAATGTTGAAATTTGTATTGTTTGGCAGCCCTAAAGGCCTGTGATCTACCGCTTGCCTTTAAATATATTTTTTTTATGCAGGGGGCAGTCACATTTCTAGTCGAAATGCTATCAAAATTTTGTCAAAATTCCTCAAAAGGCATGTGTTGTTTGTATACGAGGAGCAATCTCATTCCTAACAAGAATGTTGCTCGGATTGTACTTAATTTCTTGTGAAGGATGTAAGGCAATTTCATCTTTATTTTTGTGCATGATAGTTAGAACTACATGTGCATTTCTTATAGATTATTTATCGATATTTAATATAATCCTGACATTCTATCTTGTTATGAACACAAACTATCATATAATATTTTTGCAGGATGCCTCGCAGGACAGCACATCCATAACCTTCCCAGCTAGTGCTTGATTACATGATGGCTACACAGGCTAGGAGGTACAAAGTCCTTGGGCAGGTCCAGTACAAAACTAGTAGATTTATGTCAAGATAGGTCCTTGAGGACTTTGGATTACTTAAGAAGGCTGATAGACTGTTAGCCAATGTAGGTTGGACCTACTTCTTCGCCCCGACCTTCTGGACATACCCAAATTGACTCAAGAGGTCTTAACCACCATAGAGTATGAGGGACACTAGTGGTCAGATACTCAAGAGTGGGCAGTAAGATTCAGAGCCTTGGGCATACCATTTACGATCACCAGGAGTATATTTGTAGAGACTATGGTGCTTTTTAGTTGACCACATATGGTCATTCCACCCAGGATCATGGATAGGGAGAGATGGAGGGCTGTGACATTTCTTGAAACTATTTGTGACTTAAACAAGGTGAAGAGCACGATGTTGGCTCTTCAGATCTATAGATACCTATAGAGAGTCATGTCCACCTCTTACCTTATGCGTACTGGAAGCCTAGGTAATGTTACTTCAATTGATGTCACTAGCTTGTGGGGGATATAGGTGGGCTACCCTATATATATCATGCACAATATCATCTTGACACTGACTAGGGTGAGCACTAAACCAGGGACCCAAGTCTGCATAAGAGGAGTCATCCCTGGACTGTTGATATCCCTCAGATTAGAAAAGCACCATTTTGGAGACCCTATCCTAGAAATTGCAGGTGGTTATTACCATGACTATGGTGGTACCTATACATTCGATATGCAATTCGATATACATAACCTCCTTGGTGGTTCATCGCACACTTTAGCATGCCTCAGATCCCCCATAAGACATCAAAGGTCACCGTCTATGAGGTTTTCACCATACAGACATCCTGGAGCATCATCATCTACAGCTCCTCCGCCTTGTGGACACCCGGAGGCATCTAGTTCGACTGCACCTCTACCATTAGTTCCACCATCTCCTGTACAGGGAATAACATTTCCTCGCTCAAATGATATCTCAAAGAGATTGGCTGTAATGGCCTAAATATTGGATTAGTCAGGAATAATATTTTTCAACAGTAAATAGTGACACCGAGATGTATAGTACCTCTCAGAGTTGAAAATTATTTTATTTGATCATTAAAAAGAATATGTTAGTAGGAGTCCATGATTTAAATTTGGGATCAAATAGAGGTCATTTGGGCCTCAAAAATGCATTAAAAAGTTAAGTCACTCCCAAATTTGGAACAGGACTAGTTTGACTAGACCATAAAAGATGTTATGGATCTCAAAAAATAATCCAAAAATATGAATGCGCTCATATTGATGAGTAGAATTATATGGTAATGAAAAATTAATTTTTTCGATGGCATTGAAAATTACGTTATCGAACTGATAAAAGTGAACCATATCAAAAAATAATCTTTGATTAACTCAAAAATATTCATGGAGCCTAATGAATATATTTTGAGAATTATGGAAGTATTTTTGGGAAGGTTTGAACATAGAAAGTAAGAGAAAAATAATGATTTTAGTTTAAATAGTAAATTATTGACTGTGGCTTTGATCAAGACTTTAAAAATAGCAAATAATCTTTTATAATTGTAGAAATTTCCATTTTGGCTCTAATTAGTATTTAAATTATTTGATAGTAAAAAAATAATTTTATGGTAACACCAAAAATTTACTAATCGGACCAATTTAAGTGAACTAGATTGAAAATAGATTTTGATTGAGCTAAAAATTTCTATGTAAGCTAAGGTATATATTTTATGAGTTATGAAATCACTTTTGGTAGAAATTGAGCTTAGAAGGTGAGAGAAATAACTTTGGAAACGTATAATAGACTCAAATGGATAATTGGGCTTAAATTAGGTTGGGCCAACTTGGTTGGACCAAGCCCAACCCATTAAGAGGCTTATAAGAGACCAAAAAGTCTAATTTTTCCAAAATTCACCATAGTCTTCTCCTTTTTTCCCGTTTCTTCTTCTTGGCCGAATTTTTTTCTTTTCCTCTCAAATGGTTTCTTTATCTTCTACTCAATTTTCTCCCTAAACTCAAGCCTCCTAAGTAAATTTAAACTCTTCTATTAATTGGTAGAAACCTTTAACTTCTATTTATGGTGAAAGAAATGATAGAAATCAAGGATTGAAGTTTACATGTCAAATTGGAAGTAAGTAAAAGTAAAATTTTTAATTCAAATTAAAGGCATATATTGTTGGATTTAGGTGTGTAGAGTTTATTTATGATGATAAAATCAATTATTGAAGCATAGTTTTTATGGAAATTGCATGGGTATTTTCAGCCACCTTTAAAAAAGAATGAAAATGGTGTAATTTCATGAATTTAAGGTGCTGAAAATGGAGATTTAAGTGTGAAAGACAAGGAATCAAGGTAAGTGGATACAATATCCCTTAATTTCCATGAATTTTGTGTAGTGGTATGATTATGTAAGTTATGTAATTATGTATATAATTCATGGTAAATTGAAATAAGCCTTATAAATATGTTTAGGGGTGTTAGAATTGATGATTTAAATGCCTTAAATAAGCAGAAAAAAATTATATGGTATGGATAATATGGAAGTCGAATTGAGTACTAAGAGATACTAGGATATATTTAATGATTTAATGGAAATTAAATGCATAAACATGTTAATTAAGGTTATATATATGTGAATAGAGCTTATAAATGAAAGTTTAAGTGCTTAAAATGGAGATAACTTATGTTAATCCAATAGTTATGAGGCCACAAAAAGAATAGTAATTGAAAATATAGTACACAGTGATTTATTGAGAATTATTAAAGTTTAATTGAGTATAATTTACATTGATAGCATATTATACTTTAAATGAAGTTATTAGAGTATAATATATTTAATTGAAATAATAGTGAAGAATTAGTTAAATATTGATAAGATAAAGATAAACTAACATTAAAGAGGTAGAATGGTAAAGTTAATGCAGCTAAATTACCTTTAACGATATTGGTATTAAACGAAAAACAAAAAGATAAAATGAAAAGGTATATAACAAATAATTGAATTAAGTGGGATAAATAAGTCTATCTAAGTGGTGAAATTAATTAAAATGAAATTGTAATGATAGTTATGTACCTTACCAACTTAAATGCAGTTAAAGTTTATCAATATAGAAAGTTGATAAGAAAAGATGTGTAGTGATAAGTATAAACATAAATTTAATATTTGTGAATATGATAGGAAATGACAAGTGCTTATGTAATCAAAATGTGTGTGCATAGAGTTAAGGATATTTTGCGTTAAGTCTGATAACCAAGTGAATATGGATTATGAATAATTCTAAAATATTAAATGCATGGTTGTTGAATGATAATTGTATAATAATGTTAAGTGAAATGACAATTATATTTTATTTAATATAAGCCTAGAAATATGATTGAGGGCTTTTAAAATGAATTTATACATGAAAAGAAGTATCCATGAATTTATTATGAATTTATGAAATATGTATGAAGATTTTTAAGTGTGAAAATCCATTATGCTTAAAGTGAAAATAATGAATTATGATGAGATAATTCATGAAATTTGTAAAAGTGATGAAAAATTCAATTAACTAGTTATTGAAATGTAAATGCAAGTGAAAGTGTTAAAATGTGTAAAAGTGATGAAAGAATTGAATGAAAAGTGTACTTAAATGAAAAAGCAAATGAAAATGCCAAAAAGTGGAAAGTGATTCTAAAATAAGTAACATCTCCTTTAGTAGTGGTTTGACGATTTAAATCTAGTTCAGGATATGATTGGCTAGCTATAGGGATACCTATACTACGATGCAAGTCATGATGACTTGCTTTGCTATGGTAGGATCGTAATTATCTTTCATAGGTTTTGTACTGACTGTTCTATTCTATGGTGTAATGGTCTTTTAGGATCATTTCCTATTGCATTGCTATGGGCTTGTAGGATTCACATCCCGTATATCCGATTTGAAAATTTCTACCGGGATTATTTTAGGAATATAATGGTAAAAATGAGTTAAAAGTACAAAATGTGAAGTGAAAAGAAGATTAGAGTGAAAAAAGACCTAATTGAAAGAAAATAAAAAGTTTAGAGTCAAAATGTTAATTCTCCTAAATAATAAGTTTACTGGGTAAAAATGATAAAGTAATGAATGAAAGGGTAAAAAGGATAAAATAGTGACTAAATAGTTTAAATATGAAATTTTGTAATTTTGGGACACCAAAATGCAATTCGACATGAAAATTATAAAATAGGGACCATTTGGTAATTTGTATGCCAAATAATGGGTTTAGAGTGAAAATGAGTGAACTAGTGGCAAAATTATAAATAAAGTGTAAAAATAATAGTTTTGTAATTAATTGAAAAGAATGAATAGATTCAATGGTTAAAATGGTAATTGTGTAATGAATAAAAATATGAAGATTAATTCCTAAGTGAAAACAAAATATAAGTGAACTTATTTGTAAAGAAAAAAAAAGAATTGGTACTAAAATATAAAGTGGTAAGAAAATAACATATTAAGGATTAAAATTACAATTTGTATAGTGAATAGTAAATGAAGTGCGTAAATGAGTTCAATTAGTGATATTAAAGTAATTAGTTATAATTTGAGGGCAATATTATAATTCAATGAAATGTTAATTAAAGGAAAAAATTGTAAATGAACCCTATTATATAGTGAAATGGGGACCAAAAGTGGAATTCTTGCACTTAAGTAAAAAGTGAGGACTAAATCGTAATTTTACATGTCATAACATGTATTAAAAGTAAAAGATAAAAAATGAGCTATAAGAGTGAATAGTGAAAAATATAAGGTAAATTGGCAAATGTACAACTTTAAGGATCACATTGTAATTTGCCATTAATAATAGTAAGAAAATGACTAAAATGAAAATTTAGAAATAGTAGGGTCCATCAGTGTAATTAAAAGTATATTGAATATTATTTAAGAAGTGACAAAAATAGTAATGTTTGGCAAGTGAAGGGTAAATTGTAAATTAATGGATTTTAAGGAGGATTTAATTGGAAATTAGTCCTGATAAGATTAAAGGAAGCTTAGCCTACAAGCTGAATTAGAATGTGATAAGTAAGTAAAATAAGTCTGAAAATGTTATAGATAGTGTTAATACATAGGATATTGATTTTAGTATTAATGATAAGAATAGTGGCAGTAAATTAATTAGCAGTGCTATTATAATGTTAAAAAATTATCAAAAGGGTTAGCAAAATATAGACAGATCATAGTAGCAATGAAAAGAAATGACAGAAAGATTGATTAGGAAAGTGAGGTAATAGTATTGCTAAATAAGATCCTAGCACTTAAATGTAAAGTAATAAAAGTGTAAGCATAGTAATAGTCAATTCTAATAGTTGATTGATAATCGAGATAGTGATATTAAAAGAATTAACGACAGTATAATATGATAAACAAATAAGCTTGTGTATACTTGCATGTGATTAAGATGGGAAAGTTTGGGATATGTATCCTACCACTGAGCATTTTTAATGCTCAGCGAGTAGTTTTGTGACTGTGTGCAAGTTTCGAATACAGAAATATTCGATAAATTTTGCAAACAAATATGGAAGATGATGGAAGGCTTAGGCATGTCATGTATGTTATTATAAGAAATAGGAGTGTAAGTGTTAAAATTATGGTTATGTACAGATGAAACTCTAAGGAGTTATATTGATAGATTCCAGAGCCTGGCCTCTAAAATAAGGAATCTACATCCTAAAGTAGCCATTAATGCCTTAGCACGTAGTATACCAAGCATTTAATTATTTAAATCCATTATGACCTGCACTTTAATGAATTTTATAAATCTGATGGAAAGGGCTAACTAGTATATATAATTGGATGATGCCCTACGAGCTAGAAGATGTATAAATTTGATGGAAGATAGAATACAACCCTACGAGTGGGAAGACCTCAAAGTAAGGAAATATAAGGAGCCAACACCTCGAAAAACAAAGGGAAGAGGGAAGAGAATGAGCATGCAAGATCTAATCCCCATGTAAGTAATATGGACAGAACCTACACTCTACTCAACTCTTCTCTTACCAAGATTTTAATGTGGATAAAAGAGAAATACAACAAGGTGAATTGGCCTAAAAAGCTTTTTGATTGATCATACACCCGAAGGGACAAAAACAAATATTGTGAATTCCATAAGGACATAGGTTACACCACTGATGAATGTAAATCATTAAAAGAAGAAATTGAGAGGTTAATACAAAAGGGGTCCCTGAAAAGATTTGTGAGATCTTCACCGCAAGAAAGGTGTAAAGTGCCCATAGGTAACAAAGGCAGGTCGAATTCAGAAGAAGATGATGAGTGGTGTAGACCCAAGGATGTTGATCAACAAAGACAGAGACTGGGTGTAATTAATATGATTATCGAAGATTTATCCTATAGAAAGGATTTTGTGAAAAGAAAGAATGGAAAAGGTGTATACTTCTCTGCTAAATTTGAGAAGTTACAATCAATCACCATTTCTCCTAAAGATGCGGCTGATCTAAAGTTTCCCCATGAAGATGCACTAGTAGTCCAAGCAGAAATCAACAACTTCCTTGTAAACAAATTTTGGTGGATAATGGTAGCATAGTGAACATACTCACTGTAGAAGCTTACAGGCGAATGAATCTACCAATGGGGGAATTGAAACAAATAACCACCCCGATGATCAGACTTGACAATGCCACTGTTCTAGTAGTTAGATATATAGAATTCTTTATGAAAATGGGAGACAAAGCAATGACTCACACTTGTAAAGCCCTATTCATGGTTATAGATGTGAACTTTGCATATAATGTAATCTTTGGAAGACCATTATTATTTCAAATAAGAGCAGTCACCAGCATAAGATACATGATGATGAAAATTCCTACTAAAAAAGGGGTAGCAATTTTGAGAGGAAATCAAAAAGCCTCGAGGGAGGCCTACATTGCCATGGTAAAAAAAGAAAAATAATCATACATAGTACAACCTAGCCTAGAGAAAAATGAAGAAGATGATTAACCCAGGATGAATCCAAAAGTTGACACTATCATAAAAGGACTATCTGGAATGAAAGTCTAGATAGGCTTGAATATGTCGGAAGAGGTGGAGGAATAAATAATGCAAGTGTTGATGATCAATTAATCCTCTTTGGCTTGGAAACCAAAAGACATTCAGGGTATAGACCCGGAGGTGATCACCTATAAGCTAAACGTGGATCCCAACCATTCTCCGATCAAACAAAAACTAAGGAGGCATGCACCCAATCATAAAAAATTCATTTCTAAAGAAATAGACGGATTATTGAAAGCTAGGACTATCAAGGAAGCTAATTACCCTGAGTGGCTCACCAATGTGGTCTTGGTAAAAAAAAGATTAGTAAATTGAAAGTTTGTGTGGATTTCATCGATCTCAATAAGGCTTATCATAAGAATTATTACCCACTTTTGAACATCAATCGATTAGTAGATGCTACGACATGTCATTCCATCTACTTTTTACTTAATGCCTATATACGGTACGATCAGATTATGATGTGACTACTTGATTAGGAAAAAATGTGCTTCAATATTGATGATTGCACCTTCTACTACAAAGTCATGCCATCCGGGTTAAAGAATGCTGGCGCAATGTATCAATGCCCGATGAATAAAATCTTCAAAGCATAGATCAGGAAGAAACTAGAAGTATACTTTGAGGATATGATTATGAAAAGAAAAAGTATGGTGGATGATGCACTTTTTCTAAAAGTTTAAATACAGCAAGTATACGGTGTATCGATTATAGTACTTCAGATATCGATCCCATGAGGAATGTTGATTAACATTGTACACTATTACTACTCGATTTTAATCTTGTTTACAATGCTCATTAATTTGAAAGTTAAAACTATTACTTTACTACTCTAAACTAAATAATATTCTATTTTAATGATAATTCGAGAAGACTTATGAATATGATGAATGTAACATATACATAAATATGGAATTTGATATTTTTCTCTTATTTATAATTCAATCTTTATCATGTAAGCCAAGTTGGAATAATGTTCTATGTCGCAGCTCTCGCATCTAGACTAGATTATGCCTTAAACATACATTTATGGTTCTAAATCGCAGCTCTTGCATTTAGACTAAAATTATATAAACACACATTTAAAGAATAAAAACTAACCTGTAACAACTATCTCTACATGCGATCTCTCAAACTATGCTTTGATAATGAATTTTCTATTAACTTTCAGAAAGATGTTGCTCTCGCTAACTCTCTTACTTATAACCACTATGATGATTTTCAGAGAATGAATTGCCATCTAAGGTCGTTTTCCTTAACTTATAATGATACTAATAAAGTTTTAATAACAAATCCTACATTTAAAGATAAACGAAAGAGAAATGATTAAATATGAATAATAATAATCAAATTCCTAAAAAGAATTCATAATAATAACAAAGAAGAAGTAAAGATTAGAAATAAAAGAAGGGGATCTCTCAACCCTTCTTCCTTTCATAAATTGTAGTCTTCTCCCTTGTATTTGCCTTCTCTTCAAGCCATGAAACTGAAACTAAAATCTACAACTATTGCTCTCTAATTACACTTTCAAATAAAAAAAAATGATCCATCTTCCTCGGTTATAACTTCTAGGGTATTTATAAATTTTCAAGCATCATGTCCCTTCAAGTGCCTCTCCATAGGTATGCAACCCTTGGTGTCCTTTTAGGTGACTTTTCAAGTTCAACTATCTTTAATCGCCTTCTGTCGCGATTGCAACACCTATCGCGGTCGCGATAGATCACATTTCTTCTTTGTACCTTTCTCTTCCTCATCTCTTGCCCTAGACATACGCCCTTGTCGTGCTCACGACAGGGCTTCTTCTTCACTCCTTCATTAGTGCTTCGAAATTTGCCCATTTAAACTCCAAATTGATTCCTTAACTCCTATAAAACAAATAAAACAACCAAGAATACACAAAACACATAAAAGCAACAAAATACACATAAAATATATTAATATTAAACACTATACTTGCTAAACTAAGCACACATAGATACTATTTATAAGCTTTTCAAGCTCATATCAATGGAGCATCCTGCTGACCTGATGAAGGTACTTAACACACTTAATCAATTCCATATGAAATTAAATCCAGAAAAATGTATGTTTGGAGTTCCTTCAGGAAAGTTTCTAGGGTCATGGTTTTTGAAAGAAGCATAAAGCCTAACCCCCAAAAAATAAAGGCTATAATGGACATACATCCTCCAACTAGTGTAAATGATGTTCAAAAATTAAACGAAAGAATCACTGTATTAGGCATATTTATTTTATCTTCAGGTAAGTGATGTACACTTTTTTTTTCAAAAAACTTAAAAAAATGATGTTTTACCAAGGAAAAAGACCGTAAAAAATCCTTTGAAGAATTAAAATAATTTTTTAGCAACCCACCATTGCTCAACTGACCAATTACAGGCGAGATACTTTACTTATATTTATCCACTTTTGGAGAGGCAGTGGCCACCGTCCTGATCAGGGAAGAAGGAACTCAACAAGTTCCTATATATTACATTAGTCAAGTATTGAGAGGTTTGAAATTGAAGAAAAATCCATTCGAACAATTAATCATCACGCTTATGATGAGTACTCAAAAATTGAAAAGGTATTTTAAAGTTCATATTGTCATAGTTCGAACCGATCAACCATTCTGAAAATTTTTTCAAATGTCAAATTTAGAAGGAAAAATTGTAGTGATAATTGTGAATTATAGTATATTTTTAATGTGTTTTAGGTTTTTAATTTAGTTAATTTGGTCTCAATTTAATTAAATTTATGTTTAATTAGTTAAAATTTGTATTTTAAGGTTTAATTGAAAGTTTTGGTATTTTTCAGTGCCAAATTAAAGAAAAAAAGGATTAAATTAAAGAAAGGAGAAGTTTAGGGGGAAATTGTAAATTTTGAAAAAAGTGGCAAAATTGTGTCGTGGAGTACAGAGGCTCATCACTCGGTTGAGTGATGAACTTACTCTCCTAAGTGGCCTATTTACTCACCCAAAAAAGAAAAGTCACTTACCTAAAGGAGCAAGCTATTTTTGTCCAATAAACTAAAGTGACAAAGTCACTCACCCAAGGAAAAAGCATCACTTCTTGAGTGATAGAATCACTCTCCCGAGTGCGAAAAGGCAAAAGATGATATAACATGCTATTTAATTAGAACTCTTCTCCGACTTTGATTTGGAAGCAATAAAGGGTAGAAGTTCTCTCCAACGCCTATAAAAAGAGGACTAAAACACCAGAATAACACATATAGAGAGAGACATCAACTCAACTACAAAATTTAGCTTAGGTTTGGTTTCAAGTTATTTTTCTTAGCTTGTAAAGAACAAAAGCTTGGAGTAAGAAGTTTTCTCTAGTTTTATGTAAATGTTGATCAAGGGAGCTTCTATACTCTATATTTTTTATTCTCATTCTTAATTTTGCTTTAGTTTTCAATATGAATAGTGAGTAATTCTTTTTACTTTTGCTAAATGATACTTGAATCCTTAAATTTTTATTGTGATGACTTAAGTTGAGCTTTATATTCAAACACAAGTTGGTTATTTCTTAGTTTTAAATATATTCTTATCTTTGATTATATTAAAATTGATTATTAGTTTATTGATTCAATAACTAAAAATTGGTTTAAGCATAGTTGATGATTTGCATATTCTTGGATTAATTCTTTAGTGTCAATGCATGATTTTTTTCTGCTTTTGAAGTAATTGTGTATTGGTAATATTTATTAATACTAATAGAGGAGGAACTAAGAATAAATTGAAGTTAAATTTACTTGACAAAGAGTTTAATGAATGTTTAGGAAATTAAAAGTAGATTTTTATGCTAAGTGTTAAATTATCCTTAAAAAATAAATTTGATATTTAAGAAAGATATTCTTGATTCAAGATATCAGGCTCTATTCATCTAGTTTTTTTCATAATCACTGGCATTCCTATTAAATTTAAGTCATTGCAATATAAGGTTAAGGTGGATAGTCTTTTAGTGAAAGTTATTTTAATATTAATTTTTATCTACCCTGCTTTCATTCAAGATTTAGTTTAATTATTTTTATTTTTAGTTGTTTACTTTAGATTGTTACTCTTTGTTATTCAAATTTCTGTCTTTAATTTAGTTAATCTTCATAATTGTAACTTTGGGATTTCTCATCACTCTCACACACAGTTTTCATTCTAAAAATCTAAAATCTTTCCTACATACACAAGGTTCCCTTGGGTTCAATATTTAAGGATCATAATTATATTTTCCTATATTACTAGCCGATCTAGTACACTTGCTATACATTGATTAGGTAAGATGGGCCATCAAGCTGTAATCTTTTGATATTCGGTAGGAGCCCATAAACGTTATCAAAGTATATGCTTTAGCATACTTCATTGTAGAGTTCACTGGAGAATACAAAAAGCAAAGGATGGAAGGAAGCTCCTGGGAAGTAATCATAGATGAAGCCTCCAATAGCAGGAGATGAGGTGTTGGCATAGTCATCAAAGGACCTTCGAGGATAATTGCTAAGTATGCAATTAAATTAAACTTTAACTCTTTTAATAATGTTGTAGAATACGAAGCACTACTCCAAAGCCTAAGGTTGGTCAAGTCTATCCAACTAGAGAACTTAAAGTTCAAGCGACTCATAGTTAGTAACGAGCCAAGTTTTGGGCAATTTTGAAGAAAAAGAGAAAAATATGAAGAAATACTTGACAAAAGTCAAAATTACCCTTAAAGAGCTTGAAGAAGGAGGAACAACGTGGAGCATCGAGAAAGTCCCGAGAGAGGAAACAACAGTAGCTAATCAGCTAGCCAAACTAGTAGCCTCAGATCAACGTATGATAAAAAAGGATATAAAACTTGAAGAGCAATCACAATCCTCTCTAGAAGAGCTAGAGAAGATGGAAATTGATTAGGAGCCAGAAACATGGATAGCTTCGATTGTCCAGTAGCTTCAGACAGGTGAACTTCCACAATACAACATAGAGGTTAGGAAGATCAATAGAAAAACACTTAACTATACCATGATTAAGGGAAAACTTGACAAAAAAGCATTTACTCACCTTTGGTTCAAATGTATGACAAAGAAGGATTGGAATTACATCACAAGAGAAATACATGAAGGAATATACGGGGCTCATGAAGCCAGTAGAGCAATTACAAGAAAGATATTGAAAATAAGTTTTTTCTAGCCAAACATCTTTAAAGATTCTCAAAGCTAGGTTAAACGATGCCTGCAATGTTAGATACATGAAAAAAGCATAAGAGAACCTAAGTATGAACAATCCTTGATCAGAGTATAATGGCCATTTGACCAGTGACGTCTGGATATTTTAAGTCCATTCCTCTAAGGCAAGAGACAAATGAAATTTCTTATCATTATAATTGATCATTTCTCCAAGTAGATAGAGGCTGAACCTTTAGCCACTATCACAACAGAAAAGAATAAAAAGCTTCATTTAAAAGGAGATTATCTGTAGGTATGGCTTGCCAAAAGTCATCATAATAGATAATGGAAAGTAGTTTGATAGCTCCATATCTAGGTCCTTCAATTCTAATTTTAAGATCGATTTGCAGTTTACCTTTGTCACTCATCCACAGACCAATGGCATGATCGAAGTATCCAATCGAACAATCTTAAAAGGAATAAAGAAAAGATTGGGAAATGCTAAAGGAAATTGGATTGAGGAATTGTAAAATGACCTATGGTCTTACAAAACTTTCCTAAGGGAGGGAAAATATCAGATGCCATTCTCTCGAGTATATGAATTGTAAACGGTTATACCAATGGAAATTGGAATTCCATCCTACAGATTGACCCTTTTTTTTAAACAAGTGAATAAGGAAGAAAGAAAATATGACCTCAATCTCATTGAAGAAAAAAAAGAAGATACCTATGCAAAAATTACAACATATAAGCAAAGAAGGGCTAGATATCATAACAGTATGATAAGGTTATGAACTTTCAATGTTAGAGATTTGGTCTTAAGGAAAGCAAAAATTGGCACAGACAACACAAGAGTTAGAAAACTTATGCCCATCTGGGAAGGCCCCTATGAGATATCAAAAGTATTAAGCAAAAGCACTTACAAGCTAAGGACAATAGATGGACTTGAAATTCTGTGATCTTGGAATGTAGAGGTGCTTAAAAAAATATGATGTAATAACTAAATGTAATTCTCAACCCATAAGGTTGATGCAAGCTATTCTGATCAAGTAACTTTTATACTTATAATTCAACTAAGTTATAGAAAATAGTGCCAAAAAACTTTTAACGGAAAAAAATAAAAAAACTCAAGCCTTCATTTAAAGAGTTTTCTTAAAATACAAAAGAAAATCTTAATTCTCTACATTTTCTTCATCTTCTTTTGAATCTTCTTCATCGATTGAAAGCTCTGAAAGTACAGTAGGGTCTTCTGTAAAATTAAAATCTCCTTCAAAAATTGTTTTTAACACTCTTAAATGATCCTAAAAATCATTTTAGATTACATGACTCCTACTTGTTCAGCCAATTCATTCTTCTGCCGCTTTATTTCTCCCTTGTAATTTCTCCTTGAATTCTTTATTTGCAGCCTCTATTTTCTCTTTTAGCTCTCACTTAGCATCAGTTTTGTTTACTAGTTGCTTTCTCTAAGCTGGATTCTCTAAGTATAAATGTGTCACCCTTTGCATAACCTAATGAGATTAAACTGCTTAGAAAAAGATTTTTCACAAAAAATATATATAAGCAACAAACAAACTTACCCTCATAACCTTAAAGTTAATTTTGGCTAATTCCTTATGAGGTGAAGAAATAAGGCGCATCTTATTTAAATTTTTCTCCAGCATCAGTCCTCAGCTAATAAAGTCCAGCATTTGGGCATTTCGAATGGAGCACCCCTCTCCAAACTTATGCTACAAGAGTATTAAACACTGTTTGGACCTTGATTTCACCTCTAGTAGGAGGGATAATAGTGGTAAAGGATGGAGGATGAATCTCTATAACTCTTTCAACCTTATCTTGGGAAAAAATCTCTATCCCTTCTTTAGATTCATCTTAGAGGGTCAGCTTTGAAGCTTTATGAGATTTATTAGGTTGAGCGGATTTATCACCTTTGGGGTAGACTTTCTCATTTTCTTCTTATCGAGATTTTTCTTGACGTTTTTTGACACCTTTTTTGCAAAATCAACATCCATAGAGGCTACGAATAAAGAAGATAAAAGAATTAGTAAAGAAAGAGAAAAGTCACAAAATAAAATATTATCACATGATAATTATACTTACGATCAGTCTTAGGATAATAAAAAATATGGTGATTAGCCTCAAGAACCGTCAGCCCATATAAGGAATCTAATAAAGAGTCAGAATCGATTGATTTTCCCTGGTGGTCCCTAAGATATTCATTAACGCGCTAATTTCTAGCTTAAAGTCATTAAAACCAGTCATTAGATCCTTTAAATTATGTGGTTTATCTAATCGGCATAGGCTCATTCTAAAACCTCCTTTCTGCTCGGCTAAAAAGTAGGAAGAGTAAACAACCTTCTTTTACACCTACTTGAGAAATGATACTCATTCCTACCGTTATGACTAAAAAGGTAGAAAAATGGGTGAATAATCCCAAGGAAGGAACTACATGTACTTTTTCATAGATAATTTTAAAACAAGTGATGGACCTCTATCCATTTTGGATTTAATTGATTAAGAGCGACCTTATAACCCTAAGAATACTAACATCAAAAAGAGGTAGGGGAAATCGCATATTGCATTTTAAACTACCCTTATGATATATGAAACATTCATTACTATTCTCTTTAAATGGATGATAAAAAAAATAGATATAGATATAGGGCACACTAGAGTCAATACACTCTCTAAAATTTATACTTTATCCTAAGGTCATTCAATTTAGTAGTGGTAAACTTAGTGTGTTCGACTATAGTTTCTTTTCCTCGATACTCTTTAAAGAACCCTGTATCCAAATCATCTCCGCTTCAACTCAGAATGCTACTAATAAAAGTCATTTTAAGAGGTACATTTTTGAAAAAAGAATTCCTAATTTGCTCCCAAAAAGTAAACTTTAGAATAATATAAAAAATGTTTAACTTTGATGACGAGAAAGATAATGAAGATGTTGACTCAGAAGATGAAACAAAATTAAAGGAATCATACAAGTAAAGAAAGCTTACTTGATGAAATTAGCTAAGAAATTAGGAAAGGAATGTTGAAAATGCAAAGAACTCCGAAGCCCCAAAATTATAAAAAGAAGAAAGCTTGAGAATTTTTGTAAAAATTTGAAAGGAAAAACCCAAAACCTATTTATAAGGAAAAAAAGGGTGACTTATCTAATATGCTTGATGCACTTAATGAGAATATGTTGGGTGGCTTGAGATCATAGGAGCTATTAATGGCATGATAAATAAAGCATTATTTATAATTGATGACAATACAGGTGAAGGGTTCCATTCAGAATTTAAAATTCAAATTTGAAATAAACTTTACCCTTCTGGTTATTAAAATGTAGAGTTTCGAAAACATTATTTTATAAAAATACCGATAAGATTGATTTATAAGGGAGATAAATGATAACATCCTCTATAATTAGGTCCTAAAGTCTAAAAGCCTAATTCACGTGTAAGCCCACAACTGGGCACCAAAGATAATTCGATCAGAGTGATGTGATAAGATTATCACATCAGTACGATAGTATAGCCTCCATATCCTCACCTAATACTGCTTAATTAACTGGTATAGTTGCTACAGTGCAGTTGCATCATTACCCTGGGTTACTATTTTAGGCACTCAAAAGCCTAATAACCTATGACCATTAGAATGCTATAAATAAAGAAAATGTGAAAAGCTTGGCCCTCGATAATGTTAATCTCTCTCTAAAAAATCTTTTTTGCTTATTTCTCTCTCTAAAGGTTGCTTGCTAACTTAAGCATCAGAGTGTTTACCTCGATCCGATCGGGTGCTTCTTTTTTTGCCCCTCTTTTTTCATTTCTAATCCTTTTGGAAATATTAGGGGGTAAAAGAGTAAATTTAGTATAAAAATAAGGAAAATTCTAATAAAATGAAAGTTTAGGAACCAAAATGAAAATTTGACATGGAAAGTGGAATTAATAAGTAAAAAGCGAAAATAAATAGTAATAAAGAAAAATATATATAGAATTGAATAGTCAAATTAGAAACTTGACTAAATATAATATTAAATAAAATTTTGTATAGTGTATCCACCATTAAGCAATATATAAAATTGCTTAGTATGTGGTTTTGTTTTAACTACGTGTAGAGGATAGGTAGCTGGAGGTAAGAGACTACATGAGGAAGCTTGTGACATGTACATAGAAAGAATAAGGGTTAGTTTCACTCATGGTCATTGAACTTGTGAAGAATTATGCAAAAATCATAAGAGAAAATTTTTTTTCATAAAAATCACTGAACTTTGCAAATTTATACAATAAAATCACTTTGATTGGATTCCGACAAGGAAGTCACCGAAAAATCTACGTTTCATTATCTGGACTTGCCACGTCAGCATGCCACATGTCATATTGTGCTGACATGTGGACTTTCCGGCGAATTTTTCGCCAGAATTCGATCAAAATGACTTTATTATATAATTTTGCAAAATTAAGTGATTTTTATGAAAAAAAAATTCTTTTATGATTATTTTATAATTTGGTCACAAGTTCAATGACCATAGATGAAACTAACCCGAAAGAAGGAGAAAAGATTAAATAACATGTAGTTGTGGATATTTTAAACTTATATATACTTAAATAAATGTATAAATGAACTTAATGAAGTTATGTACTAGTAAATTAATGGAAGTATTTAAGTATATAAATTATGTAATATTATATGACATTGTGGTATGTGCATTGAGTATAGCTGAACTGTGTATGATTTATAGAGATGGTTGTGGTTGATTGTATTGGTGAAGGTTGTGGATTAGTAATAGATTATTGAGAGTGTTTTTGAAACTCTTTGCAAGAGGGCATGCATCGGTTATATATAGCCGTTGTGTTGCCCAAATTTTTAATAAATTGTCAGTTGTGAAAATGATGAATAAATTTACTTGAATATTATGGTTGACATTTGTGGATTAATAAATAAGATAAGATAATTTAATAAATAGGGAACAAAACAAGTCATTTATAAATAAATAGTTGGATAACCAAGGATGCCACCAAAAATTATGATGCTCTGGCATTCGAACTAATGTTCGGGTGTAGGGTGTCATTTATTATCATAATTTCAGCAACTATATTGGTAACTTACAAGACTCTATCATTTAATGTCTTAAAATGCATTGTTTGCACTCAAGGTGTCATTTTTTGAAATTCAAAATTTTTCCCAACTATTGTCGATATAAATGTTTTATACTAAAGGAAGATTTATGATAATAGATCATGACAAGCAGTTTGGTAAGCCAAACTGCTTTGCGTAATTAACCCTCCCCGAATAAACAATCTGGTATACATGTCCAAGCTTAAGAGCTCGAAACATGATTTCCATATTCTTTAGCACTTTTGTTCTTCCGGTAGCTATGGAATCCTTAATGTATTCTAATTTTGTTGGAATAGGAAATAAGTAATTTCCCTTATCTAGACTTTCACTATAGAAAGGACAAGTTTCTTTTCATTTTGGATTTGCAAGTGCACTCAAACTCTGCTACCTGCCTATATAAATAGTAACTGCCTATATAAATAGTAAAGAGATCACGATATACTCTCTATAGAAGCAATCTCTTAATTTTCTTCTTTCATCATAATTTCTAACTTAACCATCAGAGTCTCTCTTATTGGAATCCTATCAAAATTTTATATTTTTAGGTGACTCTATCCCCAGTCTATAGCTTGGGATTTTTGGATGGTCATCAATAATGACTCATTAAACACTGATATTTATCAATTTTGAAAATAATAAATATAAATTCAAATAAATTTAAAAATTTGAATCACATGACACGAGTTGATTTGACATCACATTAAATCAAACTTAACAAAAAAAATTTATAAAACAAACTTGATTGGTAAAAATTGAAAATGTAATTGGTTTGTTTTTTTTTTAATTTTGATGAAATTTTTATTGAATTTTGATATTATGTGATATTATATAAGTATAATTGAGTATCACGTGTTATAATTTTTGAAAAATAATGTTAATTTATGTTTATTATTTATAAAATTGATATATATGTGTGTGTGTGTGTGTGTGTTATGGTTAAATTTTAGATATGTAAATGAATTATGATTTATATATATTAATTAGGGTAAACCTATCTTCAGCCTCTCGAACTTATTCTAAAAGTTCATTTTGACACCTCAACTCTTGTAAAGATCGAACAAATAATTATTCTCTAAAACTATGAACCTTTTAAACCCAATTTGATGATATGGCAGCGACTACAACTTATATAAAACATCAAGTGCATGAAGAACTCTATTACCTATAATCAATGGTAAAATATTCAAGAGATATATGCTATCTGCAGTTTCTATTCTTAATTGACAAAATCCATTTCTTCTCTTTCTAACCCATCACCCTAATTTCTCTATTCTTCCTCTTGTTGTAGAAAAATTCTTGTATTTTTTCATTCGATTCTTCTTTTTATCTCAGATCCTAGTCAAAATTTATGTTGTGAATCTCCAAGCATCTCACATTTCTCCAGTGCAATAATTACATAATGAATTAGCCTTTGGAGATTTGTCATTGTGGTGAATATACAGTGATGAATGTTGGATGGAAGCAATTAAATCCTGAAAAAGAGGTTTGTTACATGCAGGTTTAGAAAGATAATTATTTGTTAGTTTATTTTCATTTTCTAATTGTACTACATTGCGCGTAAAATGATTGCTGATCTTTGTGATTTGTATTAGGAGGAAGGGGGTTATGGATAATTTAGATGGGTTAATAAATAGTTTTCTTATCAGGCACAAAAGGTGATATAGGGATTACTTAATAGGATAAAGCTATATGAGAAGGTAGAGGAGGAAAAGAAAAGGAAAGGAAAAAATAGTTGTTTCGCATGGTTAACTGTTGTGATTTTAATTTTAGTATTGTGGGTGTTGGTTTTGTAATGGGGATGTTCTGTAATTTATATATGTGTATTTTGTTGGGAAATTAATGATGTCATTTGGATTATTGTGGAATCTTGATGTAAACTATTTGGTAATTTAATGAAATTACAGATAATTTGTTGCATAATCTATGTAATAAATAGCTAGTAGAGCACAAGCAATTTCAAAATTGGATTTTAATTGATTGATGAGAGGTTAAAAAAAAGTAGAGCACCACTAATCAAACTGCACTATAAACATAATTACCATAAACCTTAATGCAATTCCAGAACATAATCCATTGACACAAAATACTTAAAGTCGATTTAATATAACCACAAAATGTTCAACATATTGCAATTGCAAAATAAAGTAGCCCTGTAATTATTAAACAAAATTGTCAACATAAATTGTTTAACAAAATGCATAAACATATTGCAGTAACATTACATAATACAGAATGTGTAATACAAAATGCAATAAGACTGCATATTATAGGGTGAGACTACATAGTTCAATATTTAACAAAATAAAATATCAATATGGATGAATCCTGCTTTGATAGTTGCTTGAATCATTCTTGTGGATTTGAGGTGGTAGTTGCATTTGATGAGCTTGCTTTTGACCTAATTTTTATAGTAGCAACAACCCTATATTGCCTGAGCTATGAAGCCATCACTACATTTCTACCTTGCCATCTGGGTCTGTTAGGTTGGAAACCAAGCTCAACATTTATCACATTTGAGTTCTAAACATTAAGTCTAACTTCAATTAGTCTCTCTGATTGTCTTCCAGGCTATTGAAGTTAAAAAAGAAATAAAAATAAAAAAAAAAACTCATTGATAACTAATTAAATCAAATTAAAGTTAGAATTGGGTTGTTACTTACATTCAAGTAGTTATTCCTATATTCTCATCAATAAATACTCCAAATCTATATTCTCTAAGCCTTTTATATTTTGATACCCCTCTCCCTTTAACAGATGTTGGTGGTGGTTGTGTCGATGGGACAATCTAAACATGTTCAAGAATTGAATTCGAAATGGGTTGGCTTTATGAACCAATTCCTCTTCCTCTTCATTTTCCCCTCCCTCTTTCGATGGCTTGCCTACCACCTTTACCAACAAAATTGATTATTCTCCCTCTTCCTCTGCCTTTGGCATATTGTATTTTTTCTCTTACAATAGTAGTGGTATCATCACTTATAGGGGTTCCAAATTGGAAACTCGATGATGGATCATGATTTGAAGAGGGTATAGCTTCATTGACTCCATGTCTTCTTTCAGTTGTATAAGAATTCTCTCCTATTTGTAACAAAATCTTTTCTCATAATATCAAAATGATAAAAAAAACCCCCATAACCTAATATCTTCGAGTGATATGCCAATTCAACTAACGAGAAATAATCTTTATCAATAATCCACTCCTTAACTGTTCCCTTCCTTAATTACTTAGACAAACTGCCATTTTTAATAATAGTAACCCCATAGTGAAACAAACACTTTACAAGTTCTGTCATTGGTTACCACTATAAACAACTACAAAATAAGACAAAAAATTGTAAAATAAGATATACGAATTTCACCATAAAAGAAGTCGGTAAAAAAAACCTTAAAAAGCACTAATTTTCCACTCAAATAATAGAAAAACCACTCAATTTATATATAGTCATTATGGAAAAAAAGGAAAGAAGAAATCATACCTTTTAATCTCAAAGAAATTATACCTTATACTCTCAACTCTTAATCTTGAGTGGAACTGTAATCGTAAACTCTGTTTATTGCAAATCAATAAGTTCCTATAATCACAACCTTTGTCTTCTTCGACTCACATTACGGGTACAAAGGTTGGTTAGCTCAAACACTCATTTTTGAATTTGAGATAAGATTTTTGAAAAAAAACCTTAGATGAAAGATCGTACCAACATTTCCTCTCAACTTAGTTTTCCAGAAATCCACAATTTTTTACCTGAAATCTTTTTTTTTCATTGTGAAGGTAATTGTAATGACATATGTCGGTCTTTATTGCATGATTGCCACATGTTCACAGAGAAGGGCAATTGCAACTCACGCTCTATATCTTGCCGCTTTCAGTTCAATTTTGGGTTTAAAAGGTTCGCAATTTAAGAGAAAAAGTGTTTATTCAGTTTTTACAAGAGTTGAGGTGTCAAAATAAACTTTTAACACAAGTTCAATGGGTTAGATATGAATTAACCTTATTAATTAAGTCTTAAAAAACTAATAATAAAAAAATACTAAAAAACAAATAATTTTTCTTTGAACCGTCAATAGCCCAAAAATAAGTTTTGTTATTTACTGTTTAAGTGAAAGTTTCAATACGAGGAATTTACATAATATACCATTTTTTTGACCCCACTTTTTAAAAATACACTCTTTAATTTTACAATTTTAAAAATACTTTTTTTTTAATTTTAAATTTTTAAAAATGCCTTTTTTATATTAAGCCTTAATTTTTAAAAGTGTTGCCACTCTAGCTCGCCCCTCCGCTGTACTTACACTCAATTGGCCAGAGCCTAGTGGCCAATTGCAACTAACTACCGTGGATTCTCCACCACTGTCGGCTAAAATAGAGGTTTCGGTGGAGGACTTGGAGACATTGCTATCATTGGATGTAGCTGCGGAGAAAAGAATCGAACGACTTGCTATGAAAGTAGGGGAGAATTTGTTTAATTATATGCAATCCTTTTATGGAGTTGATGGGAGCAAGTTGATTATACCTATCGATATATTTTAGACTGCTGGTTTAAGAAGTTTCAGAAGAGGGCTAAGCATGACCTTGAGTATTTGAAGGGCTTTGTGTTGTAACCTTTGAATTTTAAGGTATTCCACCCCCCCTGTTTTCATCATTTGCTTTCAAGTTTGGTCATTTTGTTGTTGATATAATAGATATAATTTTTTATTATTTAGTAGGGTTGTTTTAACTAAAAATATTGAATCATTTTTCATCATTACTCTGTCTTATAATATTTTATTTTTTTTATTGTCCTTGGTCATAGTAATATGGGTCTTCTTTTATCAATAGTGTTAAAGCTTTTACATATCTATAATTTTCTAATTTTGCCAGAGTTTTTTGCTTGTTCAATAATGTATTAAAGCCTAATTTTTGTACTTTTCTTTAGTTATATTTTCGTCTAAGAAGCAAAAAACCCTTATAGTTACAGCTTTTGCCATTTTCTTAAAGTCGTAGCAATTGTTCACCTTTATTATAACATTGCTTCTTATCAATTTTTAAGTAAATAGAAAAGGGGCCTCCTTTAGTTGGCCGAGAAAGAAAGCGTATCTTAACTTAAATAAAGCATTGTAGATACATATGCTAGCACTGGAAATGGTCAGCTGTTTATAATGCAGGCTTGCTAGGAGTGAAGTGATATGAGAGTTGTTAAACATAGGTTTTAAAACACACTATTTTATGGAATGTATTAGAGATACCAAACCCCATTCAACTTTAATGCTTATTTAATTGACTTCAATATTGCGAATGAATTTTCCTCCATTTTTCTTGATTTATGTTTGCCTATAGAGAAAGTTCTACTCTTGTTTTGCACTATTCTTCTTCACCTCTTTTGATTTCAGTTTAGTATTTCACCTATCTTTCTTCTTTGTAATATTTATATGATCAACCATTTGAGTTACTTCATGGATCAAGTTCAATATGACTTTCGATGCTTGCATCAGTCTTTGGTCTTTTAATTACATATTTCAATTGTTAGGATTCTTCTAAACATTGTGTATCATCTTAGCCAACATTTGTATTCCATATAACATTTATGCCCGATTGGAATAGGAAAACTTGTGACATGGAAACAACAGCCTGATCATCATCCTAACTGACGTTGGATGCTTTATTATTGAGATCAATCTCAAGCCCTTTCTTGTATGTGAAGCTGGACTTCTAAATTTGGTTCAAACCCATGTTTTTGTAGTTCCAGTGATGAGTCATACTAGTGTGATTTGTCATTCCAATTTTTGAGGCTTAAAATAACTTTTATACATGTTGAGCGGTGAATATTACTCTGAGAAGCTCTAATTTATGACTTTTTTTGGGTTGAGATGAGTTCAATTTTCTTTTAGATTTAATATCATATGTGTTGTTTTTGTCATTGGAATTGTATAGGTTTGTTCTCGTTATCAAATGCTAAACACATGATTTAATTTAAATATAGATCTTTAATTTAAGATAATAATTTATTTTAATCCAATGAAGATTATTGAAATTTTTTTTGCAGATAATTTTGCAACAGCATCAAGAAAATTATTATATATATTGACTAACATTCAATGAAAACTGCAGAGGGAAATGCTTACTTTTAGCATAATGAAAAAAATTGTAATTAGTCTACTAAAGTAACTTGGTTTTTTTAACTTCATTAGCCATGCAAAAAAGAATATTATACTAATCATTTAGGTTGTTAATGACAAGGATTGTGTATTTTGCATAATTTCTGGTTCAGTAAAATATAAAAAAATAAAATTCAAATTTTAGAAAGAAAATATTATTATGAAATTTGGTATCACTACAAGAAAATTGAGTTTTAACGATTATAATTTAGTGAAGGGACAAAAATCTGATCATAAAAATATGAAAATAACGAAGGGAATTTAATTGGTCATTAGATATTAAACTTTATTATTATTTAACGAAGGGTTTAAATCCGGTAGTTGAAAAACTATAAATCTAGTCGTTATTGCCTTAAAAAAATTGGCGGTACATAAAATTATCCCTCCAAAACAAATAAAGCACAAAACACTAGAAGTGAAAAAATCTTGTAAAACACAAACCATTTCCAAAACACAAAGCCACTTGTGTTCTATCTTTCCAAACGCAAACCCATCTAAACCTAATAAAAATTGTAGAAGCTTCGATTAATATTTCTTTGACTATTCACCTCGATTAACTGCTTCACTTTTCTTGATTTTGCAAGATCAAGTTTAATTTTCGCTCATCCAATCGGTCTGGGACACTGCGCTATCAACGATTGCAAGTGAGAAATTTAAAAAACCTTCTTTCTCTTTTGATACCAGTTGAATATCACTTCATTTCTGATCTTCTTCCAGTCGAATAGGAAAATAGGGTATTTCTTCGTGATTAAAGAACTAACTCTGAGATATTCTAAGGATTTGGGAATCTGTTGTGCTAATTTATCTAGTAAAATGGTAAGCAATTTTGTTTTATTTGGTTCTCATTTCTTTGAAACCTAACCCCTGCTAAATTTTTTGGGTTGTTCTTCTGATTTTTTTTTTCATTTCAAGGTATGCATCTGGTAGAGGCACTATACAATTAGCTGACTCTTTCGCTATGCGTCTCTTTCTTAATTTTTCATTTTGTTTTATATTCATGGATGTGATTTTGTAGGTAACTTTAACTTCTGTATTTGATCGGCTTTCTATGTGTTTTGGATCGAGTTTGGTGACTTTGATCGATCATTGGTTCATAAGCTCATCATCAATGGGATGCCACAAAGATATTTGAGATTTATTCGCTTTCTTTAATTTTAATTTCTGGACTTGCTCTTCTGATTTGGTGTTTAATTTGGTTGACAGGTTTAATTTGGTGATTCTCTATGTTACTCTTTACTCACATGAAAACAGAGATCACACATAATGTCTATGGCTATGGCTTTCTCTAATTTCTCTCTTCTTTGCTCTAAACCCAAATTTGTGGATTTTCAATCCTGTTTTGGTTTGGATTCTTCCCGAATTCACATTTTATGCAATCCCAAAACAAGGTATGACTATTATCTTTATTGCTCTGTTTTGCGAATTTATCCAATTTGCTTCACTTCTTTCTTCAGATTTATGTACTGTTGTTTCCTTACTACTGACTTCTAGATTTTAAACTCAGTTCTTTACTACACCTATTAGCTGGATATGCCTTTTGTTGTTTTTAGTTTATTGTAGATTTTTTTAAATAAAAAGAAAAAGAAACTTGTTATAGTTTCATGAGGTGGAAGATATTATTTTTGGGTTTTCATATGCATAAATGCACTGGAAATGTCCACCTATTTCAGGTTGAATCTGTGTTTCAAAGTTAATAGATAATGTGATATCTATGGTTATATGGAGAATAAAATAAAATAAAAGTTAAGCTTATATCCATTATGCATAACTAATAGCATATTCATTTTCAGTGTTTGATAAAACTATTCATAGCAAATGCTATCATCAGTATTTTGGTCTCATATTAGTGTCTGTTATATTGAGGTTTAACCAATCTGATTGTCATTATTGGTGTCTGTAATTTAGCAATGCCATGTAAAAATATAAAATTATAATTTATTATTGATTCAATTTATTAACAAAAATTCATTTGCAGCCTAAACAAGAACTGTCTCAAAAAGAGAAACCTAAGCATTAAAGATTTGGTTGTGATCTTTCAGCCTAAGCATTTATTTTGTCAAGAGTTGGATGGGATGCGAATTGGAAAGCGGAAGAATTTTGTAAGACTAAGAATTGTTACTGCTATATATATATATGAAACACATAATTATTTACTTCTCACTGGCTATTTACCTGTTGTAGTTTGATAGTGAAGGGCTAAGGTTACATAAGATAATTAAAATAATGAGTTTGTTTTAAGAAGTTAAGTTTATTACGATGGCTAATGAAATTGAACTAATAGTTAATCTTAACTAACTGTAATACAAGTTAATAGAGTGGAATCTAGTTAGTGCTGCTAAGTTACGTTTGCTAGCAGCCTTTGACTAGACAAGCTATTTAAGTGCCATTGGTTATGGTTTTGGTTCTTGAAGAGATGTTTTGTAATGGATTATATCTCATGTTTACCTTAGGTTTGTGAAGAGATAAAAGGGTAACTTATCTTAATTTTCTTTCCCTTTTTTTTAAAAAAAATTCATTAATTTGTCTTCATATACTTCTATTATGCTTGATTTGTTCAGTGACCAATTTTACCTTTAGGAGAGAGTATAGAGTATTGAGTAAAATTCTCTTTCATAATGAAAGAGAATCAACACCAGGCTGGACAAGTCCTTTTTGTCCTGCTGATAGCTATTATTCTTTTCAGCAGTGAAGGCTTTGTTTTATTTATTTATTTATTTATTTTCCTTCTTAGGCAATAGCTTTTTTTTGTTCCAATGGCAGCCGGCTCTTTTTGTACATCAACAACTATTTTTGTTTTGTTGGCAGCAAACTTTTTTTTTCAGCAGATTCATTCATCTTTTAGTGGCAATTTTTTTTTCAATGAAATCTCTAAGTTATTAAAAACAACCGCCAACAGCTAGGATGTCATAAGTTGGCTTTTTGTACAAGCTGATGTACATGTTTCTTATTTTATTTTAATTTTTTCCTTTTATTAAGGTACATGTTTTAGTTATGTTCTTTACTAGTTTCAATGTTGAAAGGGCATAGTTACTTTCCAATAATTGGTTTTGGTGATGATCTTTTCAATTGTTATTCTTGCAGCTTACTATCACACTAATATTAGCCAATTGCATACTTGTCATTTAAATGCAGGAATTATGTGTTAAGAAGATAGATCAAATCGATGTGGAAATGCTCGGGCTTTATGGGATGCTTGTGAGTTTGGTTCAATTGTATCCTTTTAGCAGCATCAAATACATAATTCTTTGATTTTGAATTACTTCGCCTTAGCCATATATGGAAGTGAAGTTTTATGGTACATTCCATAACTTTGTTTAGATCAATATTAGAGGTGAAGAGCCTTGAATCTGTCACCTGGTTTGCAGATGTTGTAAGTACCAAGTAAAGATTTGTTAAGTGCACCGCTCAATTTCTTAGGCATTTCTAGATGAAAATTTGCATTTCTATGTTGCTTTTACTTTCAAATATTAGCTATTATAGGCTATACCATCTCACTTTTACTTTCAGGTTATGTAGCTTGGTTATTAGATATGGTTATGGGTAATGCATTTGGTGAGAGTTTTGTACATGCCAGTTAAGTGGAGCCACAATGTTCAATCTCTCTATTCTCACGGCTGATATGTGGGCTTTCTTTTTTCGAATCTTCTTCTACTAGCAGGAGGTACTAATCAAGCCAACATTCTTCTTTAGTTATAGTTGACAATTTTTTTATCTAACTCTATAACCAAAATTATTTGACATTCCTGTATCCAAAAATGACTTGACCACAGGTCTAACTGTAAGCTGATCAGATTAAATTGTTTGGATTGTAGGTTGATTGGTTATATTTTGTTGCTTTTGCTGTTGTAATAGTTGGACTAGACATTTACTCAACAATGTATGTCTGCACAGTGAAAAGAGAGCTTTAGTGTTTATTTCGTTATTTTTTCTCTTCATTTTATTTAATTTTACGATTTCTTTCTATTCTTTCACTCTAAACACCTAAAGTCAGGTCTCATTCAGGTAATAGAGCAACTGTTTTAAACATCCTTTATGTTTTAAATCCTTCATTCCAAGTGATATCATAATCATTTGTTTCAAAAAAAGTCTGAAAAATCCAACTTATGGTTCTAGTTTTGCTGTTTAATTCTACTATAGTATATGTTTAGTTCTTTTATTCTTTAATCTCATCTTTAAAGTCAATTGATTTTGTCTTCTCTTAGTACTTGCTTGTATGGTAGGATCTCAGTATCAACTAAAAATTGGTTTATGTCAATTTCTATGTTAGCTTTAGATTGTTAGCATTTGCACACAAGCCGTTACTGTATGTGCTTGTGCACACCGAAACTAACATTGGTGCTGGATTTTGAAGGATATAAATAATGAATTGTCATGCAAACTTGTTGCCTACACTCAAAGGTTAAAGCTTTTGACTGCTCAAAGTATGGTGAATGAGAAAGCTCCGGCAAGGTTACTTGATTCTCGTACCACACAGGAGAATACTGCATATGCAGATGAGGGTGATGAGGTATGATATCTAATGCCAAGTATTATATATTATTACAACTAGCCAAGTTTATACGACAGAGTCCTATGGGACTCTTGCACTTTTTGGTTTTCAGTCTTGCATATATTCTAAGCTTCTTAGTATATATTCTTCACAACTGTTGTAGCATATCCAATTGATGTAGTAGCAAAATCTAGTTTCAAAGCAATAGCTATAAGTTTGTCACTAATTCAAATAAGTTGAATTATGGGGGCATGTTTGAGTTTTTTATTCAATTTGAGGTTAATTTTCATCTTGTTTGATTTGCAATATGATAATATGTTGTTAATATATTATTAAACTTATTATTATTTTTTAGTTTCTTAGCCATTTGATTTACTACTTTTATAAATGAATATTAATTATAATTTATGTTTATAGGTTTTTCGATCAATGGACAATAAAGATTTGATGCTCATTATTCATTTTTTTAAAATTCTAGTTAGATAGATGTTGGTATAGCAAGAGGCTATTTTTCTAAATAAATTTATGTGACAAATAGAATGCTAAACAATTTTGAAATATTGGTATACATTGTAATTGGATTTTTGAAATTTATGAAAAGAGTATTTATTATATTTTTGGACATGTATGTATGTGTGGGAGTGTGAATGGGGTGTACGTGAAATATTTAAATAAAATTTTTTATATTAATGATCGAATTTACATTTAGCAATGAAAAATTCGATCGCCATTTGTAATCATTAATGACCAGATTTTCTTTCGTTAAAAGATATAAACAATCAACGAAGGGAAATTTTGGTCATTATAAGTTAATTTTTACGATCAGATTTTCCTTTGCTGAAAGTGAAAAATAATTAACAAAGGAAAAATTTGGCTGCTAAAAGGATTTTTTAACGACTGAAATTCCCTTCGTTAAAAGCAGAACACAATTAGCGAAGGGAAATTCCATCGCTAAAAATTTATATTTAATATCCAGATTTTTTCCGATCGTTAATACCTTTAACGATCGGATATCAATTCGGTCGTCTATACTATTAACGACGTGGCTTTTAACGACCGATGAAGATCGAATTTTTCTGGTCGTTATAGTGTTTTAACGACCGTATTTCAACTTGTAACAATCGGATTTTTCTTCGTTAAAGAGTATTTTTCTTGTAGAGTATATTAGACGGTCTACCAAGTATACCAATGGGTATACCAAATTTTATAATGCAAATCATGTTTTGAAATTTGATATATATACCAGCTAGTATATCTGGTATACCATTCGGTATACCAAATTTTAGAATGCAAATATGTTTTGAAATTTAATATACCGGATAGTATACCAGGTAAGCTGGTATACCAAATTACAGAATATTAATTATGTTTTGGAATCTGGTATACTGACTGGTATACCGTTCGGTATACCAAGTTTTATATTACAAATATATTCTAAAATTTGGTATACCGAACGGTATACTAGGTATACCAGCCAGTATATTGAATTTCATAATGCTAATTATATTTTGGAATTTGGTATACTGGCTGTAAATTTTATATTGTAAATATATTCTGAAATTTGGTATACCAGTCGATATATTAAATTTCAGAATGCTAATTATGTTATGTAATTTGGTATATCGACTGGTATACCTGGTATATCGTTTGGTATACCAAATTTTAGATTGCAAATATATTCTGAAATTTGGTATACCTGATGATATACTAGGTATATCCGCCAGTATACTAAATTGCATAATGCAAATTATGCTTGTTTTGACCATACTAAACTTCACATGAAATTTAATACTCTAAAAAGATATATTTTTGCAAATATATTTACATCTAAGCAAATGATATTACTAAAACCTCCATTTATAACTTGATATATATTCTTATTTTAATTATTTCAAATAAAACCGATAATGCAAGGCTTGCGTTCATCTCTACAAATGCAGGAGCTGTAAGTTGCTTTCTTTTCTTATTTCCCTTTGTATTCAACATTATTAATTAATTAGAATTGAGGTAAGAATGATTTGGTTCTTCAATGAAATTGGAGATTGCACGATGGAGTAACAAATACTACAAAAAAAATGCAGAATAGCAATAAAAATTAGCGAGGATAAAAATTTTTGTTGCTAAATGCACTATTTAGCGACAACATTGCGACAAAAAATGATTTTTGTCGCAAATATTGTTAGGGTTAAGTTGGAAAATATATATTGCGATAATTTAGCGATAAATAAATTTTGTTGTAGCTAATCTTGGGCGCCAAACTTTTGGCATAAAAATAGCGACGACTTTGCGAGCTTAAAATCATCGCTAACTCTTAATGCATGGCACGATTGATTTATTAACCATTTAGCAAGAACTTAATCCTCACTAATTTTGCAAGAAAATAATTCTCGCTAATTTAGCGAGGACAAATCCCTCGCTAACATTGAAATAGGTGGCATTTGATTGATGAACCATTTAGCGAGGACCTAATCCTTGCTAATTTTGCGAGAAAAACAATCCTCCCTAATTTAGCAAGGACAAATCCATCGCTAACGTTGAAATAGGTGGCATTTGATGGATGAACCATTTAGCGAGAACCTAATTCTCGCTAATTTTGTGAGAAAAACAATCCTTGCTAATTTAGCGAGGATAAATCCCTCGCTAATATTGAAATAGGTGGCATTTGATGGATGAACCATTTAGCGAGGACCTAATCCTCACTAATTTTGTGAGAAAAACAATTTTCGCTAATTTAGCGAGGATAAATCCCTCTCTAACATTGAAATAGGTGGCATTTGATGGATGAACCATTTAGCGAGGACTAATTTTGCGAGAAAAACAATCCTCGCTAATTTAGCGAGGACAAAACCTTCGCTAATGGTTAAATAGTTTAACACTTAAATTAACTAAATCGAATTAAATTATTATTTTTATATTTAATAATTAATATTAATTTTTATTAATTATATAATAAAAAAATTAAATTACATGAATATGATTCTTATAAAATTAGCTTAAAATAAATTCTCGTCAATTTTACAAGAGCCAAATCTTAGCTAATTACAAAATTAGCTTGGAAAAAAATTATCTAAAATTTTGTGAGAGCCAAACCTTAGCTAATTGCAAAATTACATTGGAACTAATACAATCAGCGAAAACTCAAGCCTGGCTAATTTAGCTAGGTAAATTTTCCTAGCTAATGTCCCCCATGAATAAATTGCGAAAGCTATTGTCCACGCTAATTTGGCGTGAGCATTTTGCTAGCTAACTAATACAAACACAAGGTAATTGGCGTGATCAATTTTCCTTGCTAAAGTTTAGCGAGAGTTCTTTGTTCTCACCAATGTTGAAAACCCCATTTCTTTTTTAGCGGGATAAAGATTAATTTTAGCGGGATTTCATTGAAAATTTCAAAAATCTCTCTCCCAAAGAAAAATCCCCAACTCTCTTTTAACTTTTGTCTATTGATCTCGGCTAAAGAAAAATCCTAGATCTCGCATTGCCTAATCCAGCAATGCTTGATAAAGAGAAAGCTCGAGATACTGTAAGTTATTTCGCTTTTCATATTTGCTTTTGTTTTGTTCCTAATGGTTTTTATTGTCTTCACTATCATATTGTTTTCTATAAATCCAATTTTCCTTTCTTCAATAGGAATAGTATTTACGATTTCATTGGCCATATTTGTAAACAGGTGGCTCTGAAGGTTTATTTGCCCAAAACAGGGTTGTGGATTTTATAGAAATTTGATCACTCTTCAAAAGGCGGTTATGATTTGTTGGGACGGACTAAAGATTAAATAAGAACAACTGGACAAGTTAATGCTGCTCTAACCGTATGCAAAGATTTGAAACTGGATGGCCTTGTTATTATTGGAGGTAAGATCTACTTTCTGCGAAGTGTACCTAATGCAGCTATACATTTTTTTTGTCAATTTTAGGGGTTACTTCAAATACAGATGCTGCTCAGCTTGCTGAAACATTTGCTGAGGCTAAATGCCTAACAAAGGTAACATGCAGAGTCTAAACTAGCATTCATGCATTTGTTCGACACTTCTCTCATGATTGTGTGCCCTTCCTTCTATTGCTCAAAACTATGATCCATGCAGGTAGTTGGCATTCCTGTTTGTATGCCGTAACCTTGTCAAGTTCTTTGCTTGGCTTATCTTACTTGCTTCTTACTTTGGTTCTATATGTGCGTGTTTGTATTTATTATTCTTTGTGTATAACTTAGATCATAGCTGTTGTTTTTATTTGAAAAATAAACTCATCTTCTATTGGGTAAATAGAAAAATAAACTGTAAATTGGTTAATGTTGGATGAACAATAAAATTATAAACTAAGATTTATCAAGGAACAGGGACTGTTACCTAGTTTTCGACAGTATTTAGCAAAATTTTTCAAGTTGTTTTTATGGAATTGAATATTGTCTTGTTGTGTTTTTCCTTGGTTCACAGTGCTTTATTTTCTAGGTCGTATATGGGTTTCGATAGATGAATTGGTGGCTTATAGGGTAATGAAGTTAACTAAAAAAAAGGAGTTGTTAACTTGTCTACTATATGTGAACTTAATAGTTAAAAGTAACATTAAGATAGGTGGATTTGGTTTAAAGATATGAATTATGTTTTAGAGTGGGAACAGGGTTTCTACACTGTATAAAATTGATTCTTGATGGTGGTCATTAGGAATGGGTTGCGTTCTGTTTGTCAATAACTGTTAGTTGTTATAAGCTTAACAGGGTTAAGTGGTGGAAGTTGTCACTTTCATTGAATTGGTAAGTTAAATGATTTTGTTACTAAATTCTCAAATTGCTTATAATAAATGATTGGAATATTGTCTGGTACTTTGGACGAAACTTGGTTTAGAGAGCTTAATATGCGTCTCTGGCATCGTGAACTTAAATTATTGAGATTGGTAACATTATTTTGAGTGCAAGAATAAAATATGTTAGGATAAATGCCTTTATGTTGTAAGGTTTTGTCATAATTTGATATAATTTTGCTTTTATTTTTCAATGCAAATGTTATTTAGCTTTTTCTTTTAATTATTTGATGATTGATGATTCTTTGATTTGGTGTTGGTTTTATTTTTCAAACTTCTGCTTATTAGAGATTCAGGTGTCGATAAATCTTGTCTACTTCTTAGGTTTGCTATAAGTTTCTATAGCTTATAATTAAATCTTTATTTCTTGTTTTTGTTGTTCATTTTTTGGATACCTGCTTGTGATGATAAAATCAACTATAGTTTACAATTGCTTCGATCCAATTTGTATTTGCTCTAAAAAATTATAGTTGAGCGGTATTTAAGAGTTGTTGTTTTTACTTTCAGGTACCCCTACGGATTGCTCTGCAGGATCTGAAATAAATGTTTATAGTGCAATCTGATTTTTTATTACAAGATAAAATGAAGTTTAAAATATTTACAAAATATTCGAAATTATTTTTCTTATGACTTCAATAAATAAGGATTTTGTACACTGTGGATTTATTGTTACTTTTGACATTACTAGAATTATATATAATCAACCATCAGGAATAAGTCAATATTATCTATTCATGTATTTTCCTATTGATTTTCTTTCTTTTTCCTTCATTCAACCATCGGGAATAAGTCAATAATATTATTTAAATAATATAATTTCCATATTAAATTAAGAAAACAAAAAATTTCATATCAACATTTAGCAAGAATAAATCTCATACTAAATTTAGCAAGAACAATATTTGTCACAAAATACATGTTAAAATTTAGCAAGGAATTTATCCTAGCTAAAATTTAGCGACAATTTAGTCCTCGTAAAAGTTAACGAGAACTAAATTCCTCACAAAACTTAGTGAGGATTTTAATTTTCGCTAAAGTTAGCGAGGACTAAAACCTTGCAAAACTTAGCGAGGACTAAATCCTCGCAAAAGTTAGCAAGGACTTTAATCCTCGCTAAAGTTAGCGAGGATTAAATCCTGTCAAAAGTTAGCGAGGACTAAAATCCTCGTTAAAATCAGTTAGGATGACTTTTGTTACAAAATTTTTGTCCTCGCTAAACTGATTTAGCGACGAAAAATCATTATTTAGCGAGAAATTTTGTCCTCGCTATTTTGCTTTTTTCTTGTAGTGAAAATGCTTTAAAATAAAATTAATCATTAAAAGAAATTAAGAACATATAAAAATAAACCAACACATAGCCATATGCCAAATGAATCTCCACCACAGAATATTGAAATGAAGATCAATGGGCATCGAGGTAAAACATCAAAACTTTCTCTCTCAAAATGAACTAGTTGGACATACCCATATGAGAGCATCCTGTTAATTTTCTAAACAAACCTAGCTAGTGAAGAACAAGAAGCAGAATGTAGATAATCAAACAAATAATGGAGGCAAAATGTCACATGTGTCAACGAATAATAGTTTATATGAACAGCTGTTAGTGTTTAAATAAATACAAGTAATGAAAAAACGATTAAAGCTTTCACATATAGAAAGGGATGAAGTTGCAGAAATCAAAGTTCAACCTCATGATTTTTAAGGCAATCAAAATCGTACTATGATTAGTATTCTAAGAAAATCGACGCTCGCTATCTCCATTGCACGCCATAGAGGTGCAGCAAGAGACAAATGATGGCAAGTTAAAAGATTCCTCCTCCTGCGACTGCAACTATGTGGAATGGGAGATTTATTGCTGAGTAAGACACTAGGAACATCAATAAATTACCAGTTATTTTCTGACAAATTTTGTATAAATTTAATTTTTAAAATTTTCCGAATATTGCAATGAGAGTGGTCCAGTAAGCGATTTTGACTTGTCCAGTAGTTCTGTAAACCAATACAGTAGTAAATTGCTATTTTTTAAATAATATTATAAGTTTCATACAAATTTAACCTACCCTTAAAACATCCGTTTACTCTCCAATCCAAGGAAATTATCGGACCCCGTATGCAGAAGAAGTTCAAGGCGGAACATGGTTTTCATGTGAAGGAGGGAAGAAGAAGAAGAAGAAGGAGGAGGCGTGAAAACAAATGAAAATTTGAGTTAAACTAAAACGGATATTTTTAAAAATGAAAATTTAAAAAAGGTATTTTTAAAAGTAAAAAAAGAAAGGGGTATTTTTAAGTGTTACCCCTTTGTTTTTGGGTAGTTTTGTAGAACTCCCTTTCAATATCTTCACACGGAAAGAAGAAAGTACACCCAGAGGGACCTAAATTTTATTGGTTATTTACCCAGTATCTGTGAAACTATTATGTATTACGTAAATATAAAAATATATTCTATCTGAAAATTAAGTAATTATTGAAAAAGTTTTGGTTAAAGAGGAGACGCTAGGATTTTGGGTTTTATTTCAATTTACTGCAGTTTTTATCTCCTCACTTCTATTCAATCTATTCTGCCCTAACACTATGTCCTTTTTCTAACCTAACCCTATGGACTAAGTTCATTGATAAATTATTACAATCAAGAAAAAGAAAAAAACCAACAGTTAACAAAGCAAAACTACCCAAGTCTAATCAAACACAAAATCAGAACTTAAAAAAAAAAAAAAAAAAAAGCAGTTGCCTTTGAATCTGTCCAAAGCCCAAAAACAAACCTTTATCTTCTGTGCAACTTGGAAAGTTCCATAATTCTAAACCCATAATAGCAACTTCTCTTTCTTTCTCTTTATGCCCATCTTTAACTTCTTATATTCTCCATATCTACTTTGAAATCAAGAAGAAAAAGAGGGTATAGCTTGAGCTTTTTCAAAGATGGGGAGAGGAAAGATTGAGATCAAAAGAATTGAGAACTTATCCAACAGGCATGTTACTTATTCTAAAAGAAGAAAGGGGATTATGAAGAAGGCTGAAGAGCTCACTGTTCTTTGTGATGCTAAGGTTTCTTTGGTCATTTTTTCTAGCACTGGCAAGATGCATGAGTATTGCAGTCCTTCCACGAAGTATGTGTTTTTCTTTTCTTATTTTTGCAGAAAGTACGTGTTTCTAATCATCTGTCAAGCCTGTTTTATTGGTGTGAAATTTTTATTCCTGAAGGTTGATTAATCTTTTGGAGGTTTATCAAAACAAATCTGCTAACAGATTGTGGGATTCCAAACATGAGGTGGGTTTTTTCTTTTCTTTAATTTCTTGTTCTTGTGTGTTTTGTTTTTATTTTTTTGGCTAAAATTATGGGAAAAACATAAACTTTTAAATTCATGAACAGATCTATAAATGGTTATACAATATTTTATGCGTTTCTTTGGTGAAAAACAACTAAAAGCCGTTTTACTTAACATCTATATGGGCATATATAGATCTAGTAAAAATTGCTTTCAAGACTTGAAAGAACGTGTTATATAGATCATTAGAAGCGACAGTTTAATGATGTTAAGCTAAAACATCCCCTCTGTCTGCAAAATTCAAGGGTTAAGCTAGCTCAGAAGCTCATATGATTAACCATCATATAAAACATGCTACTCTAGAACAGATCTATTCGTTGGTTGTGTTTCTTTTCATGAATTCATGTATCTTTTTTTTTTTTTAAATCTTTAACATTTATGGTTTTCCTTTCTTGAAAAAAATAAAACAGAATTTGCATAATGAAATTGAAAGAATCAAGAAAGAGAACGATAGTATGCAGATTGAGCTCAGGCATTTGAATGGGATAGACATCACTTCTTTGAAAATCGACGAACTTCAGAACTTAGAGAAAGCCCTTGAAAACGGCCTTGCTGGTGTTCAAGACAGAAAGGCTAGTTTATCATATCAATCTGTTCTTCCCTTAATTAATCTTAATATATCTTACTTAATTTCAATTTTTTTTTCCAGATTAATTATATGCATATTTTTTTTGTCTTTTTTTTGTTATGACAGATGGAGATATACGATATGCATGAGAAAAATGTATGGATAGCATCCCCTTTGATATATTACAAGATCGACTCGCTTCAGCTAATAAGCTTTGGTTATTATTTTATACAGATTAAAGTTACAGAAATTTGATAAAGACTTTTTAATTTTGTTTCAGATAAGGTTGGAGGAAGAAGAGAACAAAAATCTGAGGTTTCTTTGGGTATAATCCTATTCTTTCTTCATTTCATTTGATATTTAGTGTAACATGAAATATGTGAATTAATTGTAACAATCACTAAGTTAATTATATGCTTGTAAAATTATATAAGATTAATTAATTTGAAGCTAATAAGAAACGATTAATTAATAAGAGTAATTAAGAACCACATAAGAAGAACACAGGAGAAGAGTAATTAAGTAGCTATATACGAAGGAACAATTTGTTGCCTGCTGGATATAAGCCATATATATATAGCCTAGCGGAGTTAACTTTCATAAAAAGAAAGAGCTTAAAACGGAGTTAATTTCTAGTAATTCCCTTTCATTTAATTATTTGACAATCTTATAAAATCCAAAATTAATCATCAGGATCAACAGATGGTAATGGAAGAGAAGGTGAGAGAGATGGAAAATCCTTATCATCAACACAGAGTGAAGGAGTACAATTCACAACCACTGCCTTTTGGGTTCCGCATTCAGCCCATTCAGCCTAATTTGCAGGACAGAATGTGACTTGCCATTTTCTTAATTAATTATAATTACCCCTCGTTATGTAATAACCTGTCTAAGGGACTTGATCTTGAGCTTTAATTACTTAATCACGTATCATATTTTATGTAGTGAACTTGGCCTTCCACACAACTACTCAATGTTTAAGGTCAGGATGACCATATTTATGTTTGCTTCCGTTAAAATATAATCACTTCTTGCTTCTCTATTTTATTAACTATAGTGCATGTTTGATTGTACTATTGATTCTTACTATTCCAATCCAATTAATGCAACTCTTTTTATAGCCCTTTTAACCCTTTTCTTTTGGAGATCACCTAATGGTTTAGAGATGGAAAATATTATGAAAATTCTGAAAATGATATAATATTTTTTTCATACCATATGTCGACATTTTTTTAATTAATCCATATATATAAACAATTAATACAGTTTTCTTAGTCAATTCTCTTTCTAGTATACATTGCTTTATGCAATATGCACCTCTTATGAATATTTAATTGCATTTTACTGCATTTTTTTTATAATGTCTACAATCCCTACTGCCTAAGTTTATCAAATAATTAATAGTTCAGTAAAGTAAAGAGCTTGAAGAAAAAACCAACGGATATCAAAGCAAAACTACCCAAGTCTAATCAAACACAAAATCAAAAATTTCAATTAAAAAAAAAGCAGTTAACTTTGAATCTGTCGAAAGCCAATTCTAAACAATTAATACAGTTTTCTTAGCCAATTCTCTTTCTAGTATACATTGCTTTATGCAATATGCACCTCTTATGAACTATTTAATTGCATTTTACTGCATTTTTTTATGATGTCTACAATCCCTACTGCCTAAGTTCATCAAATCATTAATAGTTCAGTAAAGTAAAGAGCTTGAAGAAAAAACCAACAGATATCAAAGCAAAACTACCCAAGTCTAATCAAACACAAAATCAAAATTTTTTTTAAAAAAAAAAAGTCCAAAAAACAACTCTTATCTTCTGTACAACTTAGAAAGTTTCATGTCTTCAAACCCATAATAGTACCCATCTTTATCTTCTTCATCTCCTCCACTTATTTAGAAATCAAAAACAAAAGTTAAGAAAAGAGCAGCTTCAAAGATGGGGAGAGGAAAGATTGAGATCAAAAGAATTGAGAACTTATCCAACAGACATGTTATTTATTCTAAAAGAAGAAAAGGGATTATGAAGAATGCTGAAGAGCTCACTATTCTTTGTGATGCTAAGGTTTCTTTGGTCATTTGATGAATGAGTATTTCAGTCCTTCTCTGGAGTATGTGTTTATTTATTTATTTTTTTCTTTTTAGAATTTTATGTTAATATTTTGATTTCTTGTCATAAAATCTATTTCTTTATGGAAAAATGATAATTTTTTAAGGTTGATTAATTTACGGGACAAGTATCAATCTCTATCTGGTAAGCGATTTTGGGATGCTGAAGTTGAGGTGAGTTAGATTCATCCCTTTTGTCCATTGTTTCTTCATTTTTAATTCTTTTGCTATAAAGATGATAAAAAACACATAAGTTATAAATTCTATAAAAAGATCTACAAATGGGAACAAGAACTATACATGATCAGTAGATCTGGTAAAATGCATTTTGATTTGCTTTTGCTTTCGCAATTTAGATCAGAAGCAAGCTGAAGTTATATCTCCATAAATGGATGGATCAGATTGATTAACCATCATGTAAAACCAGCTATACTAGAGCAGATCTGCTCATCGGTTATGTTTCTTTTCATGTATTTATTTATCTTTTTCAAATATATACGATATGCATGTGAAAAATGTATATAATATAGATTCATAAGATTTAGCATATTGTTGATTTCTTAAAACAATTCTTGATATTTTAATTATGTTTCAGATAAGGTCTGAGGAGGAGGAGAACAAGAATCTGAGGTTAGTTTGGGTATGATTCTATCTTTTCTCCATTTCATATCTAGGATAAGACGAAATATGTAAATGGGAATATAATTTATGAAATATAAATAGATTCGTTAATGATTCGATTCGATTAATCATTAATTTTTTAAAATAAAAATTATAAATTTAAATTTTTAATTTGGTTCACCTAAAAATTGGTTTTTTTAGCTAACCTAAATTTCGGTGCAAAGGGAGACGTGAGTTAGAATACTGTTGGCAGTTACATCTTTATTAATTCCATATCCTCCAATTTATTGATTTTAGTCGCTCTTTCCTTTTTTCTTTATGCAACTTTCACTCCTACTTTCTTCACACGCTTTAAACAAACCAAAGTCTCCAAAAACGATCCAACCACTATACAATATGCAAACTTCGAATTCCGGTAAGGCCATTTCTGCCGTGATTTTGTGCTTAATAATATGCAGAGTATCTGCACTGGCGCCTGCTCCAGCTCCAATTTCCGGAATGGGCCTGCCGACAGCCGCTGAACCCTCAGGTTCATCGGCGCCAATGCCGGAAAACGATTGCTTGACGCAGCTGGCGAACGTGTCGGATTGCTTGAGTTATGTGACGGAAGGAAGCAATACGACGGCGCCTGACCTCAATTGCTGCCCGGAGATGGCGGGACTGGTGGATAGTAACCCTACCTGTTTGTGTCAATTGCTGAGTAATTCTCCATCACAACCAGCAACACTACAATTTCCTTTACTATTATTAAGAGGTGAAACGGCTACAGGTACATTAAACCCATCTACAAGGCTAACATCGTAAAAATCGGTGTCTCCGAGGGTAATTTCAGCAATTGTGTTGGGTGGGCTACTTGGGCCTGAACAGTTTAGAGATGTTCCACAACTGCCTGTTTGGCATGATCCGGTGCCCTTTTTGTCGAAATTGCAGCCGGTTAGAGCCCATATCCGGCCACTCCAGCCGGTTGGGGCGTGGTAGAAGGCAGTTTCACCCGGCTTAAGGGTAAAACCATCTCCATGACTGTCGTCACCTTTTGTTATTATTCCAGGCCATATGGTGTATTTGCAGTTATTAAGCAACGTGAAAGTTTGTGTTGTTGTGGAAGCATTTTGCCCCATCAACATGTTACAACATGAAGTTATTGATAGTTGATATGTAATCTAAAAGCTAAATGCAAGAACTAACTTTAAGGAAAAGCCCCTCAACTATGTGGTCTTAAGGTTACTAACACCTACATGAGACTTATAAAATTATTGCAAGAGATCATTGAGAACCGGAAATGATACCTGTCGCTGGAGTGGCCGTAATTTTCTTTGTAATATTTGTTTATATATATATATACATACACTCGTTAAAATTGAATATTTAGTGAAAGTATTTCAACCGTTAAGTCAATTTATAGGGAGGAAATGATTTTAGAGAGAGGTTTCAAGCATATGTGATCTATCTAAAGGATTTCTATAGCTATTACTATTATGTTTGTTAGTGTTTTGTCATTAATGGCTATCACTATAAAATGCTCGACAACAATCGTAACGGTTGAACATTAATTATGTAACGTTTTAACCATTGTTCTTATTAATTTTCATATTTATTGGATAAGACTTAGAAAATACAGATTGAATAATTCTATCAATTTTTATGCTATGAAAAACAAAATAATACATATAAAAGAATATGATTGCCAATAAAGGAAATGAAAACAGCTAAAAGTACCATATTTTAAGCCCCCGCTGAGCGTAACTCTGCAATCCAAGGCTGTAAAGTAGCCCATAATCCGTTCATTCTCATTTGCAGCAGATTGAAGCTACCTAACTGAAAGAGGGTTTTTGCCAATAAATCCCGAGGACTTGGTTTGGTTAGTTGCTCTATTTCTCCCCATACAAGCACACAGTCCCATGCTAAAGTCCTTCTCCTTCTCCCTTCCCTTCTTCTCCACCAGGTATCCTTCTCTTTCTCTGATTTTGATACAAACATTCTACTCTTTTATTTTTGTTTTCATATTTCCTGTTAATCTTATAACTTTTGTTACATTATAAATGCAGAACAATTTGTTCCGCCAAAATGAGCACGGAACCTGCACCATACCCAATTTCCCCCAAGTTTATTTCTGTTGAAGGCTCTGATATTCATTCCGGAAGCAAACCTAATGGTAATGTTATTCTTCTCATCTTTTGCTTTATCTTTCAGTGTTTTTTCTTGGATCCCTTTTGTACATGGCTATGATTAACTGTCGCTAATGTTTAAAATTATTGCAAGAGATCATTGTAAGTTATTGATAGTTGATATGTAGTCAAAACAGAAGGTTGAGGAGGTACTACACTTACTAACCCATTAATCAGCTTAATCTGTCTACATTAACGTTTCTCACAGTCCAGTAATTTTCTTTGTAATATTTTGTTTATATATATATATACATGCACTCGTTAAAATTGAATATTTAGTGAAAGTATTTCAACCGTTAAGTCAATTTATAGGGAGGAAATGATTTTAGAGAGAGGTTTCAAGCATATGTGATCTATCTAAAGGATTTCTATAGCTATGACTATTATGTTTGTTAGTGTTTTGTCATTAATGGCTATAACTATAAAATGCTCAACAACAATCGTAACCGTTGAACATTAATTATGTAATGTTTTAACCGTTGTTCTTATTAATTTTCATATTTATTGGATAAGACTTAGAAAATACAGATTGAATAATTCTATCAATTTTTATGCTATGAAAAAACAAAATAATACATATAAAAGAATATGATTGCCAATAAAGGAAATGAAAACAGTTAAAAGTACCATTATTTATGCAGGAAAAGGTTATCCAATAATTACCCAAGGAAATTGTACGCTTTTCAGGCAAAGATGTATATGTTAAAAGAAAAAGAGTAGAATTGAATCGGTTGCACCATATAGACATGGAGGAAATGTTATGCATGCACTACGCACATGGACGAAAAACGTTGTCTGTATATACAGGGAAATACTTCGTAATCCCTCAACTTTTCACTTCGATGTTATCCATACGTTTCTTAACAAGTAAAACGCCATTCAAATTTGATAAATTCCCTATTTAATAACATATCGGTTTTCGGAATATTATCTGCATCAAATTTCGATTTGATTTCTTATGAAACAATTCGAGTACCTAAAAGTAAAGATATTTGATGAATTTTTCCGGCGAGTGAGTTCCGACGATCAAATTAGAACGATATTTTTTAATGGAACGATAGGAAAAAAAATGCCAAAAGATACTTGAAATATAACCCTTATTTGTAGAGATGCCAGCGAACTTAATCTCTTGAATATGGCTATTTTCTCTTTTAGGCAATGTTTTTAAAATTGGAATAGCCCGGTTAGTTGGTTCAACTGATTAAAATTGGATTGAACCGAAAAAATTGGGTTGAAGCTGAAAACTGGCGAATCGGATTTTTTGCTAAAAAAGGTAAAAAATCATATATTTTTTTGTATTTTTTGCCCTAGGACTATACAGATGGCAACTGGTTGGGGTATGATGAATAAGGATTAGGTTTTCCTTGGTTGAGTTGTAACCGGTTAAATTATAAATGGATAAAATTTTTATGGACTATAAATGGTTTGATAAGTCGAATTCGGTTATATGAATCATACATCACAAAATTTGATTGAATTACTCTGCAAGTCAAACAAATCGTACTATAATATATTATTAATGGATGAAACTGAATTTGAATAACATTTTTACGAGGATAATTATTTTGATTATTTGACAATCTGTTTTTTAACAGGAACAACAAATGGCAATGGAAGAGAAGATGAGAGAAATGGAAAATCCTTGTCATCAACATAGAGTGAAGGAGTACAATTCACCACCACTGCCTTTTGGGTTTCGTACTCAGCCCAATTTGCAGGGGAGGATGTGAATTGCCATTTTCTTAATTATAACTATGCCTCTATAGTTAATAATTAATTAGTTAATAAGTTCAAATTTGTGTAGGATCTTGTGGTCTCAAGCTAATGCTGAATCATGTACTAATTATAGTGCACTTGACCCGCAACACAAACAACTGAATGTTTAAGGTGGTTAATCTATGATTTAATGTTTCTCTCTATTATTATATACTTATTATGTAAATTGATATAGTAATTTTAAAAAATAAAATAAAATAGTTATTGCCATCGACACATGTACTTTCTCTATACTTATTCGTATGTGTGCTGGCATATATACTGTGAAAATAAAAATCATAATAAATAATTTACATCCCAAATTCGGTTAAAAAAAACACTTAAACTTTTCATACACTCGTTACACATTTCATTTTCACATAATTACACCCGTCACTGCTCTAATTGAACAAGTGTCATCACACATGATGTGCACACACCATGAGCTCATGAGAGTTAAAAAAAAATATCAATAAACTTAATGCATATTCTACACCATAAATTTGCCCAAAAAATCCATTATACACTCTAACTATTCAAGTGTGTCCCATTACACACATCAAATAGACAAAATTGTATTGTATTATTATTATTATTATTATTATTATTATTATTATTATTATTATTATTATTATTATTATTATTATTAATGATATGCTCGTACATTTTTCTTTTAAAATTAATGATATTAGCTTCATACATTAAATTAACCTTGAAAAAAAAATTCAATTCAAAGAAAATTATTAGTGTTTTTCTCTTGTGTTAATTTAATAAATCCCATTTGTTATTGTAATTTTTATCACAATTGCCCTTAAGTTTTTTAAAAATTATTCACAAATACGTAGAATAAGTTAAGGTATGATTGGCTTTTTTTTTTTCTCAGAATTTTTACAATTTCTCTAAATTTAAGTTAGCAAAAAAAGCAAAACCGATGATATATCAATTTATCAATTATAAAAGCAAAAATTTTTTTTGGACTTGAATTGAAATATTTAAAAAATTTAAATATCAAATCGCCACATTTTAATGATTAGAGTAAAACTTGATATGATTATAGATAAAAAGGCAATCCATAATTTACTTTTATTTCCTACTAAATTAATTAACACTAATAAATTACAGCGGCGGTGATGGATGCAATTTTACCAAGTTTGGGTGGATAATAGGACATCAAAAAAAAATTTGAGTCTTCATTTTTTTTTGGGGGGATAAAACATGCATTATGCCATATGTGCACAGGCATCCCACTTAATCTTAAGATATCTTTTTAGGATGGTGGTTGGTGCAGTTTTATCAAATTCGAATGTATAAATTATGCCGTGTAAATATGTGTTATGCAGGAATTTTTTTTATGAAAGCCAAAAATAAAAAAATTAAAGTTAGACTTCAACACCTAATTTATATATTATGGACAAGTATTTTTTGATAAGATACATTTTGCACACTATTTACCACTTTTAACTTAAAAAAAAAAGTTAATAATGTAACTATTAACAATGCAATATAGTGACGAATTCTGAAAAAACAAATCAAATTCAATTCCTATTCAAAAGTTCTTCGTATGATTAATTTAAATTCAGATATAATAATTTATAAATGATGTAAAACATTGCTTTTTAAATATTTAAATATTTAGAGATGTTATTGTTATTGATGCAACCTTAAATATTATTCGTTTTAATCCTAAGTCAATCTTAAATTCATTCAATAATTCGTACAGTCAAGTAAAGACAAGGAAAAAAAAACAAATGGGTTAATAAGATAAAGCAAAACTAACTACCAAAAAAAAAACTGTTTCGTTGAACCTGCCATAGCAAAAAACAAACCTTTATCTTCTGTCTCGCTAGAAAGTTTGGAATCCACAAACCCATAATAGCAACTTTAATTTCTCTACTGCTTTCCTCTCTCATCTCTTCATAGCTATCTTTTATTGTTCTGAAAGCAACAAGAAGAGGTAGAGAAATGGGCTGTGCTTTTTCAAAGATCAAAAAACTTGTGAAGTTATTCAACAGACACGTTACTTATCCAAAGAGAAGAAAGGAGATTATGAAGATGGCTCAAGAGAAGAAGCTCGTTGCTTATTTTTCTTTTCTTTCACTTATTTTACTTTCTGTAAATATATTTAACTTTTAGGGTTTTACTTGTTTTTCTTTTAAAAACAAACAGAAGCTGAGTAATGAGATTGATAAAATCAAGAAAGAGAATGACAGCATGGAGATTGAGCTGAGGTAAAATTATTTCCTTTCTAAAACTCTAAATTCGAAGTCTATTAATTTATCTCATGCCTAATTATCTTATTCAGGCATTTAAATGCGATGGACATTAGTTCTTTGAGCATCGAGTTTTTTTTTTAATTTAATTTTTTCTTGTAACAGATGGAGATATACGATATTCAGGAGAAAAATGTATGTACATAGAAGACTATAATTTTAATTTATATCAATTTTATTAATTAGTTATTCATTAGTATATCTTTATTCTACTTAGATTAAAATTGCAGAATTTCTGAGAAATAAATTTGAGTTTTTTTATTCTGTTCAGATAAAGATTCTGGAAGAAGAGAACAACCAACTAAGGTTCATTCTGGTATTTTTGTACTCCCTAATTTCTTAATTAGTGTGAGATGAAATATGTAAATTAGAATATATTAGTAGCAGCTACTAATTATGTTTAGGGAATAAATAGACCTTTCATAATCAAGAAATGCAACACTTAAGTAATTAAAAAATATTATTCAATACTCTTCTAATTGAACAGGATTGGAATTTCACCTGCTCTACCCAAAAATATATTATATATAAAAATTACTTTTAAGCAACATTAAAAGAGAACAGGAGAGGAGTAGGTAGGTAGGAGTACAGAGAATCAAAAGTTATTGGCCTTGTGGTTTTAAGCATATCCTAGCGCACACAGAGTTACACTCAGCATGAGCCATGAAGAAGGAATGTAATTATATATTTAAATGAATTATCATTAATAATTCCTTAATTATTTGACACTTTTTTAAAAATACCATCATTAACAGCAATAGCAAGAGGCTGCTTTAGAAGAGACGATGAGAAAGATGGCCATAAAAGGTTGGTGTGCATAGAATGCATTCAGTCTTTCAAATTGGTTACTGTCAGTCGCCAAATGAACTTCTGTCTCTCCCTTTTCACAATGCTCATTATATATATTTATGTACAAAAAAATGGAATCAACTAAGAAATATTTTGGTCAGTCCGGTTATATATATATATATAACAATGTATTTTCATTAAAAGTATAGTCTGTTCCATTATATTGATTTTTCATCAGTAAAATTGAACTAAATACACAAATTCAGTTTGGTTTTATATACTATACCAGCTGCACAACAGATTAAGTTTTGACAATCGGACTGTGAAAAAAAAATAAGTTCTATTTGATCAGTTAATTAGATTTGAGCCATAGTTTGTTAATGTTACTTAAGTGTTTGATTAAATAGATAAATTTCATGTGAAAATAAGTTCTCCATTTATTTTGTTAGATCACGACAGTTCTCATAATTTATATATATAAAAAAAAAAAAGTCAAAAGAGATTAATTAATAAAAAAAGTTTCAATAGAAAAACTCGATAAAAGAAAATTCATGAGTTAAAAATGCATTTCCTCGCATGCATGTTTGACTTCAACTTGAAACTTTTTATTTAGATAACTTGGAAGCTCATAGGCATATATATAAAGGGAGAATAGAAAGTTTATCAGATGATTCAATTCGGGAAAATTGAGGTGGAAATTATTGATGCATTAATAAGAATTTTTTATTATATATATAACAATTATGAGTGCCTACGATTTGATTTTAATCGAAAATTCAATAGAATTAATCTGGTTAGTTCTATTTGATTATTCGAATAATCAATTTAAATTTGATTAGTTAAATATGTAAATTTTATTTAATTTATCCATTTGGTTCAGTTAACAATTAAAATAAAAAACAAAAATTTTAAAACTATGCATTTTTGCTTAAAATTTCCAAATTTGGTAAATGGCTCCATTTTGGTTTGATGACAAGAATTTTGGTTTTGGGTTCGCAGCAATTTGTACCAAAATTCAGTTTCAATTTTGGAACTTACAATTTTAGGCTTAGCACCCCAATTATAAAATGTCATGTGAAAACTACGTGGCCTGAAATTGTAATGAACATGATTTAAAATTTAATGTCATGCCAATGCTACATGGCCTGAAGTTGGTAAGGATCAATATTTAGAATTAAATGGTTCAACCAAATATACTTTTAGTAAAATCGAAAAAAAAATTATAAATTTATAGTAACAATTATATATATATATACACATAATCAAAAGGATTTTTTGAAATAAAATGGATCAATGTCTAGGACTATCTCTACTTAATTAATAAGGATTTTTCTAAATAAAATGGATCAATGTCTAATTTTTATCCCAAAAATCACACAAACTGTTTTATAAATATGCATTGAGAGAACCAATATTCCTAATTCAACAAATGGCCCAATTTCTGTATGTTATCTTTTCTTGTATTATTGTTCTTTTATGCCTTTCTTTATTTATTTAGAATAATAAAGGATTTTTCGAATGTTAATCTAAAAACTTACTAAATAATTTTATATAAGTTTGAGTGGGATTTTTTTATATAAAATGAATAAATGTCCCGATTTTCATCCATAAAATAACATGTAAATTGAAGGATTTTTCTTTATAAATACAAATGATTATTCTACCTTTAAATTAACTGACACGGTTTTCTTTCAAAAGCCATATGGGCTTAATTCCCTCATTTTCATTCAAAATACACCCAAAACTCTTGTGTAAATATGCATACGAAGATTAATGTCCTCATTTAAATAACTCAATTAATTTTCCAATTAATGTATGATTTATCTTTATATTTATTCTTGTATTCTTTAATACTTTATGTGCCATGCTTTTACAACTTTTCACATTTATACTTTATAGCTTTCTATTGTGCTTGAGTGCATCTTATTTTTTTAGCATAATATCTTATATGAAAAAAGAGATAGAATAAATTAATCATTAAAATTCATTTACTTAACACAAACCAAATGTATAAATAAGAGTGAGGTTTTGAACTATCTTTGGTTTCGGCCTCATGAGGTTAGAACTTACTTTTTCAATATTTTATTTGGTGGCAACTCTATGATAACTAGCTTGTGGTGCCCTCATAGGTTGATCATCAACAATAGATGAGAATAAAATCTAGTTTATTATGAAGCAAACAACTAACCTTCAAGAGTCAAATGAACTTTGATCCGATCTCGAGCACTAATTATGGGCTTTCGAGAGCAAATTGGATGCCTACAGGGTTTGATGTGCATCACACACCCACACTAAATTGGATCAAAAAGATAAAGTGTTTGTGAATGGGAATGAAAATGAACCTGTGGTTGTCCTTCTCCCTAGTTAGAGCTCCAAGCACCCACCTAACTACAAAAAGTCACCTAAATAGGTTGATATCAAAAGAGATGCACAATAAAGAGAAGTGCGGATATTTTTTAATTTTGGAAGGATTTAAGGGAGATGGTCAGAAGTCATCCCTACCTTTCTTGGATAAAGGAATTATTAAACTGATGGAACACTTCACTAGTGATTAATACACATGGCTAAAGATAAAAGTGAAACACTCTACCAACAATTGATCCATATGATCGAAATCACGATCACAATATAAAACTGGAGCACACTGAAAGAGGGATAATCTAGAAGGTTATTTTGACTTATAATAATGAGGGAAAGAATTACGTTGTAGTGTCTTTAAGATAGAACTATAGTTCAAAAGGTTGTTTTAACATCTAATGATGAGAAAAAGAATTATGTTGTAGTGCTTCCAAAGTAGAATACACAAAAGAAGCAAGCTTTCGAGCACATACTATCAATGACTCCTCATAAATGCATATTTACTAGAATTTCTCCAATAAGAATATGGTTTCAAAAAGGGGCAAACATGCCTACAAATGATGTCAACCACCACAACTGTAAGGTTAGGTATGCCTACAGATGGCACCAATCATTCTATAGTTTTATTTCATTTTGCATGCCAATAAGCTGCTGTTAACCAAATATAACAATCTTATCTAATTTCTACATGTCGATAGATTAGTGCTAATTAGATATAATTAACTCATTTTAATTTTGTATGTCGATAAGCTAGTGTTAATCGAACAGTTAATTGAGGGTTAAAACATTGACAAACTAATGGTAACTGCCCAACCGAGGGTTAACATATCAACAAACTGATGGTAGCTATCCAACCAAAAGTTAACACGTTGACAAGCTGACAATAATTACCCGATCAAGAAACTCACTAACTTAAATGGTACGTTTTTCTTAAAGGTAATCAACTAGAAATTCACTGCCTTAGGTACGAGTTTTTTCCTTCATTTTAAATTTTGGCTCACTTTGGCACTAGTGCACTAGTTTTTCAAAATTAAGGGAAATTGTAGACACCGTACACTATGATCCAAGGCAACCTAGATCAAGATTACTCGATGATGAGAAAATAACATATTTCTGATAAAGAACATAAATCTAGAAGCTTTGACCTCATTTTTGTTTTCATTTTCATATAAACTCTATGTTTTCCAAGTGTTTTTTTTTTTGAAGTTTATAACAAAAGAGAATAAAAAATCTTGAATTTGACATTTAGCCATAATAAATAGGCATTTATCATGTAAAGGACGGTCATCCATGGTGATTTTCCTCCAATCCAGGTCAAATTAATGGTATTTTTGTAATTTTTAGGGAATTATGTAAGGGAAGGCCATCTGTGGAGTTATTTCCAGATTTCTCACATTTTTCAATTTTAAAAATCTAATATAAGGATGATTTGAGGGAATCTTCTAGTTTTGAAAGATATTTTATCATTATATATATGGAGAGTTAGAGTTGGATTGGGTTTCTAACTTTCCTCCAGGTATAAAAAGCTCAAATTAGGATTTTGAGAGGTTCAAACTTTAGAAAAAAAAAGAACAAGATTTTTGAGATAAAAAAAGTCAATTTTCTTCTCTTAAGAACTAAAGTTAAATACATATTTCAATCTATAAAAGGCATAAAAAACTCTTATTTTGCTTGAGCACAACTATCAAAGATCGGAGTTAAGATGGACATTTCTAATCCTACACAATTAGAATATCCTGATGGTAATATTCTAGGTCTTTCTCTCTTTCTATTTCTAGCCCATCTTTATAATCATCTGAATAAGCATGTATATAATATTGTAATGCATGTTTTTTACATTTTTCTATTTGAATTTGTTTGATTTCTTTATGCCATGATGATCTCGAGGTGGTTAATATGTCATAATAATATATTAGAGTTTATTTTCCTCTACGGATGCATACTTATTTTTCATGATAAAATTATATTTTATATGTTATTTGATGTTATTACTTAATTAAAAAATATGTTTTAGGGATCATAGGTAGATCTGATATGTCCTAGGATTAGAAAGTTGTATATTTAAGGCTTTTTGTTTCTTTTTATGATTGTTATTTGAAAAACTTGCTTTTATGTCTATTTTTGGGTGATAGCTGAGAATAAAACACCACATCTGCCCGTCTATATATGCGATAGGCAGGACATCATGATGCTCTCTCCCCGTCCCATCCTTTTTTTTGTTGTGGGCATCCGTCAGCTCCTAGAGGCATCCATGGTTTGACTATTTTGGCTTTTTAATGCATTTAGGGTCTATTTGGCATTTTTTTTAATAATTTTTTAGTATTTTTCATGTTAGTTTACTTTTTGTATTTTTATTTGCAAATATTCTGCTCTATATCTTTATTTTGCTTGATTATAGTTGTCTATTTGTTATTTTGATTTGATTTAGTACTCATTTTTTGATTAAAAATGCTAACTAATCAACATATTATGTTTTGTGTGAGTAATTTATTTTATGAGCTTTTGGAGTCCTCAAGAGTAACCATGCTTCAAGAGTCATGCCCCAATCAATTTTGTCACCCTCTATCTATTTGATTATTTTGTATTTATGATTATTTCTATTTAATTTTTGCTTTATTTGTTTAATTTTTGGTTTCTTTTTATTTTGGTTGTATTAATTTTTGAAGTTGTAATAGATAGTAATAAAATGATTTTTGCACGTTAAATGAAAAATTCATTTGAAAATTATTTTTAATTAATCAATTGGATTTTCTTTAATAAAATGAACTAATGTTCAAATTTGACCCCAAATCGCACCACAAAAAGGGCACCTCATTTTCTTCAAAATAGGATCACTCATTCCATATTTTCATAAAAAATTGAACAAAGGCTCTTTATCCTTTTTTGTAAAAACTGTGTATGAAAGAACCAATGTTCTCAAAATTCAATCAACTCCTTATTTTATGCATGCTATTTCATTTTGTATGTTATTGTTCTCTTTGAGATGATTTTCTTATATATGTAATAAATTAAGTAAGACCTTTTGTTTATTTATCATTTTTTTTAAATGATTAGAGTTTTTTTATAGCAACGCATCATGTGAGAAGGGAGATAGTGGATCAATACTTAAAACTCAATTATAAAATAATACTCAACTAAGGTGCAAAGTAAGAGTGATGTCCCGAACAACGTTCTCTATTTGGATATCAAAAGTTCGAGATTGATTTTCAATGTTCTATTGGGTGGTGACTTCATGACACCTACCTCTTTGAGCCCATATTAAATACCTTCATAGGTTGACTAACAACGATAAATTGGACTTAAAGCCCTCTCTATTATAAAGTGGCCAATTTATGATTAATAGTAAGCCTCATCTAATCTACCCTAAAATCAAGCTTTTGAGAACCCAACTAGAATCAAGTAGGGCTCCGGCACGTATCACAGTGTCAGTACTTATTATTTGAACTTGCTGAAATATTTGAATGGCTGCTTGAAAGGTTAAACATATACTGGCATTTTAGGTTTGGCTAAGTGTGAAATTGGAGTTTGTTAGTATATTAACAATTAGTTGATATAGTGGATTTTACGAGTTGAGAAGTAAAGCAAAATCATGAACATGAATCATGTTGAACCAAGACAAATATCTATGTTATTGAAAGTTTAATTATTATTTATTAGGCTTATATCTGCACAGAGGTATAGTACCACTATTGCATTTTTTTCCTATAGTTAAATTGGTTGCTGTTTCTATTTCTATGTTCTATTGTTGTCAAATTTTGATCTGTATGTATTGGAAATCAGTAGTGGCTCTTAGCATTAGTTTGGCTAGAAGTAAATGGAAGAACTGTTATGGGAACGAAAGGAGCTAACAATAATATTTTTATTTGAGTTTTGATCTTGGAATAATTAATTCATGTTATTTTGAAGAATAATAGTTAGATTATTGGAAAGTAAATTAACAAAAGAAAAATAAATAAATAAATAAATAAATAAAATAATAATTCATGGAAATGTAATGAGGAATTGGATTATCTTATAATTTTTTAATTACTAAATAGGTGCTTGGAGTGGTATAACATTTATATCTGTAAGACAATGATAATTAAAACTTGATTTTTTTTTAGTTTGCTATTACTTGGTTGAAAAAGTTGGTATTGTTTGAATTGATAGTGTCTAAAAGTGTAAATTAAGTGAATTGCTACCTCGGTTAGGTGGAATAATTTTGGTAATTGTATTGAATTTGTGCTTTACTACAAAAAAAGGGATTGGTTTACTATTTACGATCCTGGTAATAAAGTAAGTTAACGTGATATCACAGTTATATGTCATATGATTCTTTGATAAATATTCTTAACATCTGAAAAAGACACTAATGAGTGATTAAGAAATGAAAACTTTTACGGATGCATATAAAATGAATTGTAATAATTGAGAGAATAATAAATTAAGAGATATGCAATGCGTATATGATGAATTGTTTGAATATCCATGCTGTTCCACAATGGTTATGATTACAAAATTATGTTTGTTACCTAAACAATGTGACAGATGATGTATCTAATGATAGTTGAGATTGAAAAATGTCAAGGCCATATGGTGTTTATAAAGAAAAATAATTTGTTTTGAAGTCTGTACCTTATTTGTATTGAAATACGGTATTAGAATATAGTCTTTCAAGTAGTGGAATTTCATTGCAAATGTGCCAAATGTTTTGAAATAATTAAGGAAGGCAATATTGTGTTGTAAGACAGAATACAGAAAAGTGACTTGAAATTTATTTGAAGTGAATATATGTGAGTAAGATATCATAAATATCATAATATGATTGAAAAAAAATATATAATTACCTTTAGTAAACAGTAGGAATTCCTGGGTAAGATAAATTTTGCCGACCATGGGGATGGAACTATAGTTTAATATTTGATTAATGGTGATTTATATATTGTGAATTAGTGAGATAGGCCTGAAAAAGTCGTATCTATCAAGCCAATAATGTCGTGTTCAACAGGCTTAAAAGGTTGTATCCAACAGGCTTAAGAAGCCTTCGTACCATGTATCCTGTTGATGCATTCGGATTACTTTGGGTAGTAAAAATCTTAATTAAATAAGCAATATTAGAAAATGATCTTACATAATTAATGGTATAATAGAAATGACTTTGTGCATGCACATAAACTAAATATTCACGAATATATGTTGGAAAATATTAATTATAGCATAAAGCATGGCATTAAATGATCAAAATATGCAAATGTAAATTTATATGCATTGTGTAATCACGTTAAGTTGCTTATGAATTCTACAGAAATAAATGGATGATTAATAAGTAGTATATGGCTAAGAAAGTTATTTTATTGTATGTTGTGTGTGTGCACTATGCAATAGAAATTGGTGACCTTTGTATGATATTATGATTATGTATGTCTGTGTTTGGATTTTATATGTGTGGTCTATATTTTATTATAGAAAAAAAAAAAATTGGTAGTCACCACTAAGCTCATAGCTTAGTGCTTGGTTATTTTCTATTTTGGTTAAATGATTGTATTTTAAAAGAACAATGGAGGTAAATTTCTTAGATCTATTACAATATTACTAGCTGGAGTCATATCAAAGAGAATGAAATAGGCATGGAAAGGAGCATTTTAAGATGTATTATGAGTTTTGTTCAATATATTATCATGTACACATATAAAGTTTAAAATTGTATGTAGTTTTGTTTATAGAAATGAGAAGTGTAAAGAGAAGAGTTTGAGTAGTATATCATGTATCTCTAGAGAAAACTGTACAGGTATATATACACAGGTAAAGAATACAAGATAAATACAAATAAAGAGATAACTATAATAAGGGATAGAGTATATCTCTTAACAGCCCCCCTCAAGCTAATGGGTGTCCCAAACTTGCAGTTTCTGGTGAAGAGTAAGGAACCGTTGGGCACCTAGTGGCTTGGTGAAGATGTCTGCTATCTGGCCATCCGATGCAAGAAATTCAATATTCACAGTGCCATTTTCCACCAATTCCCTGACAAAGTGATAGTCCAACTCAATGTGCTTAGTTCTAGCATGAAAAACAGGATTTCTACTTAGGTATATTGCACCTATATTATCACAATACATGGTGATGTGGCGAAGTTGACAGAGACCTATTTCCTTCAGCAGAGACTGAATCCACAACAGCTCAGCAGCAGCATTAGCCATGGCCTTATACTCACTCTCTGTACTGGAGCGAACAATTGTTGGTTGCTTCTTAGCACCCCACGAGACAAGGCAGTTACCAAGGAAAACGCAATACCCTCCAGTTGATCTCCGGTCATCTGGGCAGCCACCCCAGTCGGCATCTGAGTAACATTGTAGAGAGTTTGCAGGTTGAGCTGAGAGAAGGAGTCCATGTCTGCTAGTACCTTGTAAATACCGAAGTAATCTTTTTACAGCCTTCCAGTGTAAATCTGTTGGGGCATGCATAAATTGACATAACTTATTCACTACAAAAGATATGTCAGGGCGAGTCATGGTGAGGTACTGCAGTGCACCCACAACCTGGCGATATTGAGCTCCGTTCTGAATAGGCTGGCCCATGGATTTGGACAAATTGGGTGCAGTAGCCATTGGTGTAAGGCAGGATTTGGCTTCAAGAAGATGGGTGCGCTCCAAGAGGTCATGAATGTACCGGGATTGCCTAAGTAACAGACCTCTAGGTGAATGATCAACTTCTATGCCAAGGAAGTAGACAACTCGACCAAGATCTCTGATAGGAAATTCAGCCTCCATGAGAGAGATTGTATGTTGAACAGATGCCAAAGAGTTTCCTGTTATCAAGATATCATCGACATAGCACAAAACAAAGGTTGAAATGTCAGCACTAACATAAAAGAATAAAGAGTTGTCTGCCTGTGATTTTTGAAATCCCTTAGACAAAAGAAAACTGCATAATCTGGAGAACCACTCCCTAGGGGCCTGCTTAAGTCCATACAATGATTTACGCAGGAGACAAACATGCTCAGGGTAAGATGCATCTAGAAACCCCGGAGGCTGCTGCATGTATACCGTTTCTATCAAATTTCCGTGTAGGAAAGCATTGGAAACATCTAGTTGATGTATTGGCCAGTGATGTAAGGAAGCAAGAGCAAGAATAATCCGGATTGTAGTTGGTTTCACCACTGGACTGAAGGTCTCATTATAGTCGATACCAGGCTGTTGAGTGTACCCCTTTGCTACAAGACGGGCCTTGTATCTGTCCACCTTGCCATCAGTTTTTCGTTTGATCTTGAATAACCACTTACAACCAATGACATTCGTATGAGGAGGACGAGGTACCAGTTGCCAGGTATGAGTAGTAAGCAGGGCCTGTATCTCACGAGACATGGCATCACGCCATACTGGTATTTTTCGAGCAAGTGCAAATGTAGGTGGTTCAGTTTGAAGAAAATCAGTGGAAGAAATAGAGTGTGTGAGAGCAAGGTATTTGGGTGGTTTCCTAGACTCTGGTGGTCGAAGGAGCATCGGGTGTGTCTTAAGTGGTGGTGGTGGAGCAGGGCAAAGAGAAGGAGAGGAAGTAGATGGTGTAATGGAAGAGCTGGAAGCAGTGGGCACGGGTGTCTGGAAAGAAGTGGCATCAGGTTGTAACAAGGGAGAAGAGGATGAGGGAAGTGAGGACATACCAGAGGAGGTGACTGTTGAGGTCGAAATCGGTACTTGCCAAGACATCCACGGTGAAGCAGTTGGAGATGAGGTGGCCGACTCATGTGATACAGATAGCATGCTGAATGGAAACACAGTTTCATCAAAGCTGACATGTTTAGCAATATAAAGTCTGTCACTAGATGGATTGAGGCAGATGAAACCCGAATGAGATTGTGATTTTCCTAAATAAATACATTGGTGGCTAAGAAAGTCAAATTTATGCTTATTATAGGGTCGAAGGAGTGGATAAATGGCACACCTAAATATTTTGAAGCTTCTAAAATCAGGAGTTTTGTGGAAGAGACGAAAGTAGGGAGACTCATTTTTAAGAGATGGAGAGGGCAGACAATTAATAAGCTCAACGCTAGTGGCTACTGCATAATTCCAAAACCGGAATGGGACTTTGGAATGGGCAAGTAAAGTGAGACTTGTATCTATTATATGGCGAATTTTCCTTTCAGAAATGCCATTTTGTTCATGAGTGTAGGGGCATGCTAAATGATGGATGATGCCATGTTTGTGAAAGTAAGGAGATAGTTTTTGAAATTCACCACCAAAATCAGATTGAAATTTCTTGATTTCACAATTAAATTGACGTTTGATCATTGCTTGAAAGTCAAGAAAAACTCGAAACACATCACTTTTGAATTTGAGACAGTAAATCCAAGTGAACCGTGAGTATTCATCAACAAATAAAACAAAGTATTTTTGATTTAAAATGGAATCAACTGGAGCAGGGCCCCATACATCAGAGTGTATTATTTCAAAAGGAGCTGTGCTACTCCTAACAATGGGACACAAATCAGTTTTGGTTAATTTTCCCAAAGGACAAGAAGAGCACTTTTTATTTGAAGCAGAAAATGAAAGCTGGTTGGAACGTAAAATAGAAGAAGTAATTCTCTTGTTACTGTGACCCAGCCGTGCATGCCATGTATCATAGGAGACCGTTTCCCCAAGAAGAGCTTGCTTCAGCGTGGATGGCAAGATGTACAGACCACGATCACTTGGGCCTCTCAAGAGTATGTCCTTCGTCACCTGGTGTTTCACCAAAAAATAGGAAGGCCAAAATTCAAAGAAACAATTGTTATCTTTAGAGAATTTTTGCACAGAGAGAAGAGATTTGGTAATTTTAGGAACCAATAAAACATCATTTAGATGAAGGTTTGAGTAAGAAGAGGAACCAGTATGAGTGATTGCCATACCTTGGCCATTACCAACCCGAATGGTGTCTTGTCCATGATACGGTGCCATTGTGTGCAAGTGGTTGGGATCAGCAGTCATGTGATGTGTGGCGCCAGTGTCAGGATACCAGGGTCGTTGAGGTATAGGAGCCAATGGTGGAGAGTTCCACTGAGTCTGCATGTGTGGATGAGGTGTAGAGGGTGGAATCCAGGCAACATGTGCTTGGCCACTATAAGAGTTGGTAGCCGAGAAAGGAGTGTGACCAGGAGGTGCAGGTGTGCGAGGTTCATACCTTCGACGACAGCGATCTGCTGTATGGTTGCGCAGGTGACAGATCTGACATGGGCCTCTAGGACGTTTGTTATTGGTATTTTTATTGCTGACAGAGTTGTGGGCATTGGCAGGGGCTGTTGGTTTTTGAGCAAGGAGGGCAGTCGGGTTCTCATGATAACTTTTTAACAGGATTTCATGTGCAACAAGGTGACCATAGAGTTGATAAAATGTTGTTGGTGGTGATTGCATTGCAAGAGATGTAATAATAGAGTGATATTCATGGCCAATGTTACGAAAAATAATGGCATTGAATTGGGAAACATTGAGTGGAGCACCTGCTGAGGCAAGTTCATCAGCAAGTGCTTTAGCACGCTGCAGATATGCAGCAACTCCAGTGTCAGTTTTCTTCAACTCCTGGAGTTCTATGTGGATTTGCAACTGTCGATTCTGAGATACAGATCCAAAAGCATGGGCTAAGGCTTGCCATGCTTCATATGCTATCTCCACACCTACAACATAAGTAAACACCTCTTCAGTTAGAGAGGCGAAGAGCCATGTGAGAAGTGTTTGGTCCTTTTGGAACCACAAGGAGAAATCAGGGTTGGGAATAAGACTAGATATGTCAGAAGGAGAGGGAATAGTCTGAGGTGGTTTTGGCATGGTGCCATCTACATGACCCATTAATTTATGGCAATTAAGGATAGGGAGGAATTGGGTTTTCCATGTAATGTAGTTGGTGCGGTTGAGTTTGACAGTAAAAGCATGGTTGGTGGAGAGTGGGTGAGATGAAGGTGCTGAAGAGATGTTGGCCATAGAAGAAGCCGAGGGAATAATGGAAGATGTTGACGAAGGAGATGTTGTTGGTGAAGGGCTGGATGATTTAGAGGACATGGAGAGTTCTAGGTTAGCTCTGATACCATGTAAAGAGAAGAGTTTGAGTAGTATATCATGTATCTCTAGAGAAAACTGTACAGGTATATATACATAGGTAAAGAATACAAGATAAATACAAATAAAGAGATAACTATAATAAGGGATAGAGTATATCTCTTAACAAGAAGTTTATTGCAAGTGGTATATCTGTAATGTAATTTAAAAAAAAAGTAAGATCACGATTCTTGAATTATTGGTCGAAATAGTGGTAGAGGATATAACCTTTTGTGTAAGGAGTTTGAATTGGTGTTAGAGGGCGGGATAGTAAAGACAAAGGAATGTTGCGACTTTTTTACTAGAAGAGTGCTATACATTTAGGGAAAATTTTGCCAAAATTTTAATAAAAATGAATGGTAACAATTTGGAGTAATTGTATTTGAATTAAAATTTTATAGTTCACTTTTTATACTGGATTATAGAACTATTATAGCATTCAATATCAAATCTGTTCATCAGACCGGATATAGGTGTTTCACAAAGTTTATCATTCGATTAAAAATCTCATATAGTTTTCACTTTTTATTTTGTTTGATCTCATTAAGAAATAAGGTTGGGCCAGTTGGAAATAGGCAAGTTAAAGATCACATTGCATGACTTTTCCATGTTACACATCTATATTTGATCAATATTGTTAATTATATTGATACATGTGACCAATTTTGGTCTGGTTGCAATAAATGTAACAAATATCTCTTTTATCTTACATTGATATAATTGGTGGATGGGATTGATAGAGACAATTTCAGTTATGATAGCATTTTTGAGCTCATAATGTACTAAAGTAATATAAAATTACTCAAGTTATCAAATATTTATATGTATAAGATCCAAGTGGAAAATTGTTGGAATTTATGGACCCTGTAGAAACTAAATATGTAAATATTATATATTATAAGCTATTACAATTTTAATTCAAATAATATTTATTTGATTAATTTAAAATCAAATTAAACTTAATAATTACCTTATTAAAAGTATGGGGATTATTTTATAAATGTATAGAAACCTAGTTTTCAAACATTTAAGGTTATAGTATAATTAGGTTACAGTCCTAGTTTCACAAAGATAATGCTAACCCTATTTCATCATTTTCTCTCCGATATTCCATTAGTAAGTGTTGTGCCACCTAGTAATTATAAAATCTTTGGATCATTGATGGTTATGGATTTAGGTATGATTTTCCTTGTAATTTTATTTTCAATGATTTGACATGATAAATTTATGGAGTATTTGGAATCTAAGGTTTTATATAACATGCGAGGCTGCTCGAGGAGAGTCAAAGCTAAATCTAAATAGGATCGAGACCGAATATCAACCACTTTAAATCACTGAAAGAAGCAAAAGTGGACTAAATAGATACTAGCGAAAAAAATAGCTAAGTTCTAATTAAGTTTTTCAAACCTCAATACTCATAAGATCTCCTCAATATTCATAATTAAGTTTAAGATCTCCTAATAATTATCTTGATTTTCCAATAATTTCACTCCATATTTATCACAAAAGAATTTTTATTTTTTGAAATGAGAGATACTTTTTCAAACATTTAAGGTCTAGCTTTGAGCTTGATTTTTGGACTTGCGTAAATAGGGTTAGTTTCATCCATGATCACTGAACTTATGACCAAATTATGCAATAATCATAAAAGAAATTTTTTTTCATAAAAATAACTGAACTTTGCAAATTTATATAATAAAGTTATTTTGATCGGATTTCAGCAAAAAGTCAACGAAAAGTCAACATGTCAGCACAGTATGACACGTGGCATGCTGACGTGACAAGTCCAAATGATGACACGTGGATTTTTCGGTGACTTTCTCGTGGAAATTCGGTCAAAGTGATTTTATTATATAAATTTGCAAAGTTCAGTGATTTTTATAAATTTTTTTTTATGATTATTGTGTAATATGGTCACAAGTTCAGTGACCATAAGTGAATCAAATCCTGCATAAATAGTTAGTATTACATGTAAGAAAGAGATTAAGATTTTTTGGTGTTTCTAATATTGTGTAGGTTGCTATAAATGAAGAATATCTTTTTGTGTTTTATATTATTATATGATATAAGTAGAAAAATTTCAATGAATATCTTATTGTATTAATCTTTTATTAAAATAATTTGATATTATTTTTAATAATTTATAAATATATTTTATAGTTGATGAATCATTTTTAACTATATAGGTGTATGTATTATTTTAATTTCAAAAATTAGAAATGCATTCACACCTTTTTAATGAATTTACCCTAATAAACTTAGGATTTATAAATAGATAACATTTCTATTTTATTATATGAATATACTTGATAGTGTTCTATTTTTATGATTTTAAAGTAAGAAGAAATTTTAACTTAAATGAAATTTAATCTTCTCGAGAAATATAGTTATAATAAGTGATAATAGAATTGTGTAATCGAGCTCTCTTGAGCAGTCTGATTCATATGACATTCGGTTAGTCTTGGATCCAAACAAGTTACTTAGTGATGTCATTTTATGAAGTCACATTTGGACAAGGACTCATGATATCTCCACATTTTACCTAAGTTTAGTGTGTTTTTAAGTATGATTTTTAATTGTTTGGGTGTTAATTTAGGTGTTTTTTATGTCTAAATTGTTGGTATTTTGAGTTAAGTGTGTTTAAGTTTGTTTTGTGTAATTTTACAGTTTTTTATGTTGGAAAAGTTTCAAATCAACCCGACAGGAATGAAGGAGCTCCCCACTAGGTTGCTTAAGGCAATTCACATGTTCAGAACAGAAGTAAACAGCTCGACAAAGAAGAATTTCATCCCCATCGAGTGCTTGTTGTTTTCCAAGCAGAGAAGAATAACTCGGTAAGGATATAAAGGCATCCTATTGAGTCATCCATCATTCCATGAAGAAAATAATTAGCTCGATAGGGACATCCTCTCATCCCCACCCAGTGCCCTTTGATCTCAGCCTTTTTCCATTCAATCCGGTAGAGACAACTTATCTTTTCCATCGAGTTCTTTGTGCAGAGTTACAATAAAGGAAGTTTTTAAGAGTTTGAGTGCAATAGAACTTCTCCTATTTTAGGTCTTTCAAGTATTAATGTTAAAGGGGGGATTGGGGGACAATTTGAATAGAGTTTTTCAGGGTTTTATTTCTTTCTTTTACTTATTGTAAACTAGGATTTTATTTTCTCTTTTTAGTTTAGATTTAATATTAAGATTTAAGGAGGATTTCAAGGTTGAAGAAGATTAGAACTTTAATTTTTATTTTCTTTTTATCAAGGGTTTATTATGAACTTTATCTTTATATGTTAATAATTATATTCTTAATGTCTGAGTAGTTCTTCATGCTTAGGAATTCGTGAACCATATTTTTATTGAAACTTTGAGTTTAATGAATATTTTAATGTTTTTTTTCTATTTTTTGTGATTAATTTTGCATTTATATTGATGTTTGGGTATGATTTTAATGTATCGAGGATGATTAAATATTGAATCCAAATTTTAATTATATATGTATATGTCTTGCTCTTTTATTTTCCGCATCTAGTTATCTTTATGTTCCATAAGAATATTTTGATTCCTATGTACAGATTATATTTAGTTCAGGTGTGTTAGAAAATAAATGGATCTTTAAATGGGTGTTATGAGAGGAGATTCATTTGAGATCTAGGAATTTATAAACCTGAGCTAATGCTAGTTATTAAGTTGTTCTTAAACTAAGAGCTTAGTGAACTAGAATGGTGTTCTTAGTAGGAGACCTATTTTGAGTTGGGATTTTTTCAGATATTCATGTTAATATTATTTTAATTCTTTTCAATTACTTTTATAAGGATATAATTTCCTAAGCATTAATTTCAATTTTGTTGATTTCCTTGATAACCTTATTTTAATTTAGTTGTTAATTCTTAAATTTAATTTTATGTCTAGCTTAAAACTCCTTTTAATTCAAAAATTAGGAAATATCTTAGATTAATTTCGCTAATTATAGATATTTTACTTAGCAATCCCTTTTCCTTTGGGTTTGATATTCTTAGAGTCTTAAATATATTCCCCTATATTACTTAATCGATTAAATAAACTTTCTAGATATCAGTCAAGTTTTTGGCACCGTTGCCTGAAAACAACAATGTTGTTTATTTAATATCTTTAATTGAATTAGTCTGAGATTTTTTTATTTTTGATTTGGTGATTATCTTTGTAGAAAGATTTCAAGGCATTTTCAAAATGATTGCATATCAAAAATAGTTATTTACAAATATATATCATTGTTAATTGCATATTAAAAATAACAAATGCATATCTAGCTTGCCCTACGTCCCTAACTAGCCATGAATTCCAAATAGACTTTGGTACATAAGTTGGACGACTGACTTGAATTCCAAATAAGAATTCCTTTCTATTGGTACATAAGTTAGAGGTAAAACTTGATTGACTATAAGCCTCATAACAGGAACCCCTTCCTTTCTCAAGGATGAACATAACCTTGATAATTCTTTTATGTCTATAACCTGAATTTGTCAAAAATGAGAATAAAAGCAAGCCATTAATTAAAATGATGAGTCCTTCAGCAGTACTCAAACATGATCAATTTGCTTACACGTATCGACGCACATTGATTTATTCCCTTTCTTTAGCACCGAACCAAAGATATTACCAAGAAATTAGTTTCATCTGCTATAAGAAAAAATTAAATTAAAAGGAAAATTGAAAGTTATCCATCTGCTATAAGAAAAAATTAAATTAAAAGGAAAATTGAAATTTAAATACAATATATGAATAAAGTGAATAACAAAGTAATTACAGATTAAATCAAACATTAAAACTCAATCCAACATTAAAACTAAATCAAACATTTCAAATAATTCAGATGTAAATTTAGTATTAACTAAATTGTTTTCCTATAAAAATCAAATCTTAGATTTGCACGTTACCAAATTTAATATTAACTAAATTGTTTTCCTATAGCTACTAATTATCATTCTCGGACCTTGGGGCAAAGTAACATGAAAATGAGGATCCTTTATCCATTCAGAGAGATATCCTGATAACTTATTAACAAAAAACAAAGATAACCACATTCTGAACTCTGAGTTATACTAGCCAGGCAATCATTACTTAAACCGTTATATACCGGCAAGGAATTTAAGACCAAAAATTTTTGATTCTTATATCAAGATAAAGTGTGTGTTAACTTGATATATATATATATATATATATATATATATATATATATATATATATATATATATATATATATATATATATATATATATATATATATATATTGACCCAACAGGACTCTACATAAATGATAGGATGCAAGGCAATAGGATTGCATTAGGAACATGGTTGTTATGGCTCATTAACTATCACAGTAGAAAATTCTATACATGAACAAGGTTGGATGAGTAAATGTGTTTGAAATCTTAATATATAATCTAGCAGAAGCATCTTTTAACTAAGTGAATAAAATAAACAGCGCAAGAAATTCTACTCCAAAAGATATCTGTGCAATGTGGAAATAATAAAATTGAGATAAATCACCTAAGAACTTTCAACTATGTTATAACCTTCACTCAATTCTTTCATTTCCTTCACCTGCACAAATAATAGTAATTAATGGGCAAACAAAATTTAATAAAAAAACTAGATAAATAACCATAACCAGAGAACTTTCCCACCTTGTTATATATGACTTCGACCTGCAAACATATAATATTGTTAGATCATAGGAACAAAATTTAGCTCTCAGCTAAAAAAAATCAATACACGCATACATAAACAAAGGAATGTTCAAAAACTTGGTGCTAAATACAACATGTACAGACAGAAACCACTGGTTAAATGTTACCCTTGAACTCTTGCTGTCCACATCATACGGACCCGAGTAGAATTGCAGGCGCCCTTCATTCTCCTTGGCAGCAATTCCAAGAGAAGGCGACATCCTTAAGTTCAGATCAAGATTGTGCTCGTTGCCTACAGTAGAAATCCATAAACTCATATTAACTCATCACTAAACCCAATTCCATATCACAAATTTAAAAACTAAAAATGACGCATCCAACAGCTAATCAATTAGTTAATACCTTCACTGCTGGCCTCAGACACCATCTCCTTTTCATATGTACTTAGCTCAAAGTTGGTCATTGCTTCCCTTCCATTGCATTTGATGGCAACCTTGTCATAAGCCCTGATTTCCAGAAAATCAAAAGAGAGACACATGTTGGAAGGAATGGTATTCAATTTGAGAATTCAGGTAATAAATTGAGTATCAGAAGAGTGTAATTCATGATCATTAGGACCTTACAGCTTCTACTTAACTGCATCCCACACCTGAACAATATGCTTCTTTGAGCTTTCCAAAGAGCCAGTACCAGTTAGAGTAAGATTATGTCCTCCCACTGGACCAATAACAGGCTATTTTTTCACAAGAACAACAACTGTAGAAGTTAGCAGTGGTAGCAATGTCGTGACACCAAAAATAAACCTGAGAAAATGAAATCAAACTTAAATAAGGCCTTAAGGATCATCAGTAACATAAAAATCAAGGGTAGCCACCTCAGGTACCTTACACCATAAGCATCCACTAGATAACCACTAAAGTAGGAGCTTACAATTCCACCAAAAGCTGAAGAACCCCAACATAAAGATTGAAGAGATCCTAACATGCTTTGTGACTCACCACGAGCCCTCTCTACCACCATGGAATCAACAACCTATTAATGGTCAATTTTTACATACAAGAAAGTTAAGAACAAACTAAATGAAGACAGCATAATGAAATACAATCTTAAAGACCAAGCAGTCACATGCTTTTTTGAGAGCATTACACATACAAAAGCATAACTAATTGCATGTTCATACACACATGATAGTGTGAGGGATGGGGTTGAAACATGTTGAGACATGACTTGCAAAAAATACAATGGCAATTTAGCAGCTTAATGTATGGAATAAAGATGCATAACTGACTTTTATCCTTATCTCTCTTTCACTAATGATCCTTCCAAGGTATGTAGAGCTCTCCTATGATTGGTATAAATTAGTGTGCGAATGTGCATATTTTATTTCTTTCACTAACATATTCACTTAGTGAATCATGGATAATATTGCACTTAGAGAAACACCTCTAAATCATGGATAATATTCACTTCAAAATGAACTCCATCTCTTTCTTTCTTCCTTTCTTTTTTACAATCTCACATTAAAATGAACCACTGCTAACTATTACCTTAGTAAGAACAGTTCAACCTCATGTCTATTCCTCTCTCTTATGATATTATACTTATTTTTCTATAACAATCTTACTCACTTGAAGTTTAGAGACTCTGACCACAAGCCCAGTAGGAAAAATTAAAGTTACACTCTAAATAAAAAAATACAAAGGTAAAACAAGAAATGTACTAATTCCAATCCCTAAGTTGAAAATTCTATGAAAGAAATAAAATATGAACATTCACACACTAATTTATACCAATCATAGGAGAGCTCCACATACCTTGGAAGGATCTTTAGTAGTTTTTTGGAGTTTATCAGAGAGCCTAATATACCTAAAAGACCAAAACATCGAAATAAAAGCAATTGCAATGTCACTAGCTGTAGCATAAAATGTAGTAGGAGTGAGATTCTACCAGTCACTATGATGAAAAATGAAAGAATCAAGACTGCAACCACAGTGCATATCAGCTGCCCCCAAAATCCAAAACTCCCCAATTGCTTGAAATACCTCGATGTACTCTTTAATCGCTTCGCAACCTACAAAACACAATGCAAAGATCCAATCTTTGCCTCAATTCATATTAGCCAAGAAATACCCACAATCAAAATCAATAAATTAGGAAGAAATACGCAACCTAGGTGAGCTTGGCCCTCTCGGCGTCATTACCTAAAGGAATGAAAAATAGAGAAACTGGGGAAGAAGCGTTTGTTTTAATGAAGGAGATTTTGAATTCTCTTTTATTAAGAGGATATTAAGATAAACAAAAGTTGGGGAATGGTATTGATTGCATGAATTTTGGCAACCAATTTCGAGATTTGGGCTGTGGTTGAGCTGATTGGTGGTGGCGATGAAAGAGAGAAGACGTAAGACTAAGGTCACAGTTGTGACTGCCACCAGGGAGTGAACTACCAGCAAGAGTAGAGTCTGCATAGTTAAATTATGAGAGTGCAAAGTGAAGCAATGAAGTAAGGGGAGACTGGGGAAGTGTGAAACTGGTTTCATTGATGACGTTATTTTACTTTATTCACTTGAGAAATGAGGTTATGAAAACCTGGATTGAGAGGGGGGAAAGTGGGCGGCAACATATAAGGAAAGAAGTTTTAGGGATAATGGGCGGCAACAATAAGGAAAAATCCCGCTCAAAATTTTGGGAAGTTAGAAAGGGCTTGGCTCTTGCCGATTTTGCGAGAATTATTTTCCAAGCTAATTTTGCAATTAGCTAGGGTTTGGCTCTCACAAAATTGGCGACAATTGTTTCACAATCTAATTATGTAATTAGCTAGGGTTTGGTTATCCCAAAATTGGTGAGAATTTTTTCCAAGCTAATTTTGTAATTAGCTAGGGTTTGGCTCTCACAAAATTTGCTACAATTGTTTTCCAATCTAATTTTGTAATTAGCTAGGGTTTGGTTCTCGCAAAATTGGCGAGAATTTTTTTCCAAGCTAATTTTGTAATTAGCTAGGGTTTAGCTCACGCAAAATTGGTGAAATTTTTTTTCAAAATAATTTTGTAAGAAACATATTTTCGTAATTTAATTTCTTCATTATATAATTAATAAAAATTAATATTAATTATTAAATATAAATATAATAATTTAATTCAATTTAGTTAATTTAAATAATGATAATTTAGTTATTGGCGAGAAAATTAATCTTAGCTAAATTGGCGAGAACTTGAGTCCTCGCTAATTACTTCACCTGCCATACGATTTAGAAATTAGCAAGGATTAATGTCCTTGCTAAAGTAGTGAGATAAAAAGTTCTCGCTAATCTATTCACATGTAACATGCCAACCTATCCAAGCATTAGCGAGGACATTTTTCTCGCTAATTAGCGAGAACTTTAGTTGTAGCTAAACTGGCGGGAACTTGAGTCCTCGCTAATTACTTCACATGCCATACGATTCAGGAATTAGTAAGGTTTAATGTCATCACTAAAGTAGCGAGAAAAAAAAATTCTCGCTAATCTATTCACATGTACCATGCCAAGCTAACCAAGAATTAGCGAGGATATTTTTCTCGCTAATTAGCGAGAACTTTAGTCATAGCTAAATTGGCGAGAACTTGAGTCCTCGTTAATTACTTCACATGCCATACGATTAAGGAATTAGTGAGGATTAATGTCCTCGCTAAAGTAGCGAGAAAAAAAATTCTCGTTAATCTATTCACATGTACCATGCCAACCTTAACAAGAATTAGCGAGGACAATTTTCTTACTAATTAGCGAGAACTTTATTCGTAGCTAAATTGGTGAGAACTTGAGTCCTCACTAATTACTTCACATGCCATACGATTCAGGAATTAACAAGGATTAATATTGTTGCTAAAGTAGCGAGAAAAAAAATTCTCGCTAATCTATTCACATATACCATGCCAACCTAACCAAGAATTAGCGAGGAATATTTTCCTCGCTAATTACCTTACATGTCACATGAATTAAGCATTAGCGAGGACAATTGTTCTTGCTAAATTATCGAGGATAAAATTGCTTGCTAATTAGCGTGGACTTTGTTCTTCCATGCTAAACTAATTAATTTGCTTGACTATTATGGTTGCCAAATTCTTGCTAAATTTTTCACCAAAATTTAAGCACCAAAATTAGCGACAAATTGTCGATGTTCTCGCTAAATTGTTGCAAAATATATGTTCATTTGCATCCCCACCAGTATTTGTGACAAAATTCATTTGTCGTTGCAATTTTGTCATTATATCAGTGATTTATCAACGATTTTTCTTGTACTCGCTAAATTTTATTGCTATTATGCAATTTTCTTATAGTGCTCATTACGCATTTAGCCAGGTTACAAGCCAGTCAAACAAAAAATAAAAATCATGACATGAGTGGCAACTAGCGATAAATGAAGAAACAAATACTTTGATGAAGAATGGGTTCATAAGAGAAGTGCTCTACCCGGAATGGTTATCCAATGGGTGCTTGTGAAGAAATCCAATGGAAAATGGAGATTGTGTATCGATTTTACTAACCTCAACAAAGATTATCCTAAAGATAGTTACCTATTATCGAACATTAATTTTTTAGTGGACTTTACAGTCCATTTTAAAGAGTACACCTTTTTAGATGCATCGGTAGGTTACCATCAGATTCCCATGAGTCTAGAAAATGAGGAAAAAACAACATTCATTACTCCAGAGTGCTGCACTACTACAAAGTAATATTGTTCGGTCTTAAGCATGTTGGTGAAACTTATCAGACCAAGTTGTTTGCTGATTAGATAAATTGAAACATGCACTACAAGAAAATTCCAAAATAGCAACGAAAAATAACAACGAAAATTATTAATTTTCCATTGCTAATCAAAATTAGCAATGGAAAAATTGGTTGCAAGTTTAACAATTGCTATTTTTAGCAATGAAAATATTTTTTTGTTGCAAAATCCAACCAAGGTAAGATTCGGTGAATTGGTCAAAATTACCAACAACATTTAATTTTCGTTGCTATTTTTAGCAACGAAAATATTTTTTTGTTGCAAAATCCAACCAAGGTAAGATTCGGTGAATTGATCAAAATTACCAACAACATTTAATTTTCGTTGCTATTTTTGGCAACAAAAATGACATTTTCGTTGGTAAATTTAGCCAATATTATAAAAAAAATTTCGACGAAATTTTCTTCGCTATTCTATCAATAAAATATTGTCAATTTTTACATAAAATTACTTTTAGTTTTTCAATGTCAACATTTCTTATTGGCAATAGAATGGATTGCCAATAGAAATTTCCTCTTCCACTGCAAATCAGCATAGCTGAATTGAGATTTTGTTAAAGCACTTAAAGAAGGAACATCACCAAATACTAAGTGCTCTGCACTTGCAGGTTTCATGTCCACTATGGGAATAAAGTGCAAGTGAAAATATCTAAATTTAAGAATCAAAAACCTTACACACCATAATAACTGATTAATGACCTGTAAGACTCGAGACCCAAATACTGTGCTTTAATTCTTCAGTAAATGTTTATTAGTACAGTGGTTTCACAAACTAATAAAAAGTTTGCACCTATTTTCAAGTGTAAAAGTTAACTCGAGCTATTTTGTTCAAGATTACCATTGAAAATGTACTACTTGAGATGTTAACCATATAGATGCTAATAAGAAACACAATATTTACAGCCACAAAATCAAACACAATGAAAATTCAAAGCAACATAAGCCTGCACCTATTTTATAACTGGTACTAAAATGTAAAGGCTAGAGCTATATATCTCTTAGGAAGTCTACATGCATGTTTAACAATGAATTTAAGCAAATGGCATCACACAAACTTAGTAGCATGTTTTCCTTTATTGCCCATTAAACACCTGAACATCAGTATAAAGTGCTATTAGATAATCCCAAAATAAATATATCCTAGGCCAAACTACAAACCAACCTCTACCATGACCAGTGTAAGGGAAGAAAATTACCCCATAAAAGGTAGTGGGCCCATCAAAAATATTATCAAGCTCATAGTCACTGATAATGTTGTCAATGCATATATACACATCTTCAATGCTTAAGAGAAAGCCAATGTCTGCTTATGCTTTGAAGCATAGAATTGGAGTGAAACTAGTGGTGTGATTTTCTAACCCAAGTGTAGGTTCAGTAAATATATCCGATGTCCTAAAGTTTACCTGCCAAATTTCTTATAAAAATCAGAATAGAGAAACTAGAGATAAATAGGAGGTACATGGTTACGATAATGAGAAGGCCATTGCTCAAATTCCAAAAACAAAAAAAAGGCAAAAAGGCAGCATCAATTTTAAAAAAGAAAAGAAATGTGATTCATTGAAACATTGACAATAAAAAAGCTATTTATATTTAATAGCTTCACTTTGCATTAAGGTAAAAGAACAAACCCTCTAGCAGAAATCTCAACAAGAACAAAAATTGAAAGATTGGCACCTAAATCTGGTACCATTCACCCCCTAACACAGGCATAAATCATAAATTGAAGTACATACACACACACCCCCCTGTACTTCAACAGCCTAAAAGAATTGGAAGGGAAACGAAAAAAAATAGGGGTAAGCATACTGATCAAGAAAGAATTGTATAGCCTTAATATGTAATCAAATATTTGCAATAGTTATCAAGTTTGACACTAATTATAAACCTAGTTTAAAAGAATATCTTATACATAAATAAAAACTAATTAAAACTTTCATCCAAGCTTGCCAATCTATTGATCTATAGTTCAAAAACAAAATATAGATCCAAAAGTTCTATATAGAGAGGAAGAAAAATAGATAAGTAAAGTAGGTAATTATTGTGTAAAATTATAAAATTACCAAAATGTTATTCTTAATTTACTATATCTAGAAGTCCTATATGCTCAAGTAAGAATCCATGAATCAATAATTGTCCTAGTAAATCCTTAATATAATCCCTCATTAAATTCATTAGAGAACAATTGCATAATTACATATCACAAAACCATAAATGAGACGAGCAGAGCTTATTGATTCACCAATTTGAGAAAGGGAAAAGTACACCTTAGAATCACTACCAGCAATAGTATCCCACATCTCCTTGATGTTACTAGACTATCATTAGTCTGAATGTGGACATAAATTGAATAATACCACCAGACTATCATTAGTTATAAAAAGAAAATAATAGGAGATTCTAAAGAAGGGAATTATGAATGGCATACCACCTCAATCTGGCAAGTGGGCCTAATGCCACCACAGTGACTTTTCCAGGGTAGAGATTTGCTTATTCTACTAGAAATTCAATTGTTGATTATTCAATTGACTTTCCTTTTGGTGGGGGAAAGTTTTTGTTGCCAAGGTCATCAGCACCATGCATTTAAGTCGCTCAAACTAACCATAAATAAATTTAAAACAATGCATAGAAACATATTCAAATAACACTAATCTATATATTATACAAAATAGTAAAAGCCACATAAATTTTTATATTAACAGTAAATATAAAAAAACTAAAGTTCATAAAAAGTCAATTAAAAACTAACCACAAATAAAAGTATTAAACAAGACAGTGATGATTTTCAACATAAGGTTATGAACATAATAGCTTGCTAATCTAGAACCCAAAACTAGCAGTGTTTACCAAAAAAGAAAAAAGTAAGTTAGACCAATGTCAAAAACAAACACACAGAAAAAATTTTAAAAAAAGACCTACCTCCTATAGAAGCATAACCCTCTTTACTTTTAGGGGCATGAAACATAGAGATTAATTGAGCTAAAAGTCTATGAAGAAATAGAAACAACATGGGAAGTCTTATGATATCCTGTATTATAACCTACAGATTATTAGAATGATTTCCCAATTTAATTTCAAAATAAAAGTAAAACTAAAAAAGAATAAAGAGAAACAGTAGAAAGGCATACTAGGTTAGCAAATAAATTCATGACCTGCAAATAAAAAATGAAATTTTTACTGTGATGTTGGTGACTAATTATTCACAATAAATTCATAACACCCAAATAAAGTACAAATTGAAAATTGATTAGCATCTTTCGGCATTCATTAGAAAGAAGTCACAATAATTCGGTTGTAAATTTAGACCATAACAATTCTCATAGCAACCAAAAATTAAGAGTGTATTTCAAGTTCAAGTAAATATAGACCGTAGCAGTTCTCATATCGATGGCAAAAATAAATTCCTAGGTAGGGTTTATAGTTTTCAGCAAAGGAAATAATGCATCCCCTACTGATGTTGCTATTTTTCTGCATAACATCAATATATACAAGAAAATTTATAGAATAACTTATGAACAAATTATTCATTTCATTATAGTGACAAAACCCTTTTCTATACAATTAATAAAAATTATTATAAGCAATTCCAAGAGTGAGATATTAAATGTCAATATTTCTTTGATTCTAATATATAAACCATACCTAAAATACTTAAAATAGTTAAATGATGAACTTGCAAAGAACATAATATATATTAATGTATATATACATATACACACACATTATGTTATTTAGTAATCTTCTAGCTGATAGTTTTGCTAAGAGAAAAAAAGTCAATCATAATCGGACATCATCGTCTCAGATCTCCAAACAAAAGCCAAAGTAATGGCGTTTGGAGTCAAATTCACAACCAACTCTGACTTAAGCAATCATGTTACTGATTCCATTCACCATCTACACCATTAAAAATTAGCAGTTAATAAATCTTAAGGCTAATGTTTCTTAAAAATGAAACAATAAATATATATATATATAGAGAAGGGAAATGAAGAAATAAAGCATCATCCCCTACCATGATAGCAATTTCATTCGGGACCAGCTGCCCTTTTTCCATGTGTTCCTTAGCCCTCTTCCCATTTTCACTTCCAGAAGCAATTTCAGCTCTTAATAGATCTCCAGTAGCAACATGTACCAAACTGCATTCAACGGGATGACTTTATTCAACAAGCACAATCGAAAATAATAAATTACACCTAAATATTACAAAATTAACATGTAATTCCAAAAAGAAAGTTAAAATAAATTATCATTCTTTGAACCATTTAACAGCAGGAACCTTCTATTTGAGAATGGGACATCTCTAAAATAAATTATGGGTGAACTGCAAGACATGGCTTCTCCCATTCTTGTTTTTCTTGCAAAAGATAGATCTAGCCCAAACTCAAAGTTGATTATCTTATTATGAAGATAGATAGACCGACTATCGTATATGTGGAGGGGAAAAAGAGTAGGAGAGGGGAGGCACCAGTGTTGGAGAGGAAAGGAAGAGGAAGAGGGAGAGTACGAGTGCGAGGGCGAGGGCCGGGGAGAGATCGAGGTTCACAAAAAAATGAATAATAGTGAAAAATTTTTTACTGCAAAAAAAAGGAAAAAATGAACTATTTATACCTAGGCAAGAATTATAATAGCAATGAGATTTTATTTCGGTTGCTAAAATAGCAATGGAATGATATTTCGGTTTCCATTTTAGTAACAGAAAACAAATTTCATTGCTATTTTAGCAATTGAAAAATATTTTGTTGCTATTTTAGCAACTAAATACAAATTTCGTTGCTATTTTTCTTTAAGGTTATTTATTTAGCAACATAATTATTTTACATTGCTAAAATAGCTATGGATATGACATTTCGTTGCTAAATTAACAATAAAATTTGCTTTCCATTGCTAATTTTTGTTCCAAATTTTTTTACCATATGCTAGCGCTTTATTTAGCAACAATATAAGAATTCCATAGCTAATTTCCAATACTATATTTTGATGCTAAAAATTTCCTCCACTTTTAGTGATGAAAATTAACAAATTTTATTTTTATTGCTAAATCTAAAAACTTTAACCAAAAATAGCAAAGAAATTTGATTTCCATTGCTAAATTAGCAACGAAATTTCTTCCGTTGCTATTTTGACATTTCTTATAGTAATGGAAGTCTATATGGATGATATGATTGTCAAGAGCCAGACCTCAGTAAACTTACCAAAAGAACTTAAAGAAACGTTCTCAACTCTCAGAAAGTTCGATCACATGTTAAACACAAAAAAATACACTTTTGGTGTTTGCTCTGGTAAATTCTTGGGTTTTATAATCTCCAAGGGGGGAATAAAAGCTAATCTGAGCAAAATTGAGGCCATATTAAGCATAGAGCCATCAAAATCAATCAAAGAAGTACAAATGTTAAATGGAAAAATTAAAGCCCTAAGAATATTCATCTTTTGCTCGACCAAATGGTGCCTTCCATTCTATAGAGCACTAAAACATCTAAAGAATTTTAAGTGGACCTTAAAATGCCAGTTGGCCTTTAAAACTCTAAAGCAATTCTTAAGTACTCCTTCTATATTTAGTCGACTGCAGTCAGGAGAAATATTGTTCATATACTTATCAATTTTGGAGGGGGCTATCAACTCTATTTTAGTTAGGAAAGAGAGCACACAATAATTTTCAATCTATTACACCATCAAGGTTCTATGAGGAGCACAACTGAGATATCCAATTTTAGAACAACTAGCTTTGGCTTTAATCACCTCATCTATAAAATTATAGCCCTATTTTTAAGCATAAATAGTAATTATTTAGACAAATACTTGTCTTAAAAAAGTGATGCAGAGACTGGAAGTGTCTGAAAGAATAACCGAATGGGCAACTCATTTGGATGAGTTTGATATTTGATTTGAATTGAGGTTAGCAATAAAGGCTTAAGTTCTAGCTAATTTTGTGGCCGAGCTACACGCCCTTCCTACCAAGCCAAGTAAGATGTCATGGAATTTGTATATAGATGGAACGATGTCCTAAAAAAGAGTTGGAGGTAGAGTGGTTTTTTCTAGTTCGAGCATAATCTTTATTTGGGGAATGGCTAGGATATCTTTTCTAGTATCCAATAATGTGGTAGAGTATGAAGCTCTATATTTTGGATTATAGCTTGCCTTTAAGGTAAAACTAGACTCTTTACTTATTCATTCTGACTCTTAGTTAGTCGTCAGCTAGTTACTCGAAAGGCTTAAAGCTAGGGAGCCAATAATGATAAAGTATCAAGATCTCGTATGCACTTTTCTATCTCAACTTGAAAAAAGCATAAGCTTATGGGCTATTAAGCAAATACCTCAGGAAGAAAACAAAGGAGCCGATTTATTAGCTAAACAAGCATCTCTATGTAGTATTATCCAAATGGCAGAGATAATATAGGGGATCATTGTTCAACCATCGTATGAAACTTATTTAGTTGAACTTAATGAGTAAATGGATGGATAGCTTTTGTCGATCTATCAGTTCTTAGATACATATGCTCTTCCCAAAGACCATATCAAAGCCAAAAAGATTATAAAATGATATAGCCTTTAGGCTACCTTGGAGGGAAAGTTATATATAAGATCTTATTTTCATCCCTAGTCATTGTGTTTGAGCTTAGAAGAAGGTCATTATATCCTTAGGGAAATTAATAAAGGCATCTAAATAATAACTCAAAAAGCCCTATTAAAGGGATATTACTAGCCAAAAATGGAAGCTCAGAGGAGTTAGCACAAATGTGATAAATGCTAGTGGTTTTGGAAAAATTATTCATTAGGAATTAGCTTAACAAACCTTAATCTACAGTCTATGACCTTTCACGCAGTGGGGGATAGACATACTGGGATCGTTCCCTTTAGCTACCGAACGAAGGAAATTCTTAGTTGTAGTAGATCATTTCATAAAGTGAGTTAAAGTTAAGCCCTTGGCAACTATTACTACAACAAACATAATCAAGTTCATTCAAAAATCCATCATCACCAGGTTTGGCATTTCACACACATTTATTACTAGTAATGGGAAACAATTTGACTATTAATATTTTAGGAATTTTTGTAAGGAATTGCATATTCAGCTCAGATTCACATCGATTTATCACCCATAATCAAACTATATGACTGAGGTCACTAACAGGATTATCCTAATAGGGCTGAAGAAAAGGCTTAATGATACTAAGGGCCTTTAGGTGGATGAGCTTAATAATGTACTATAGGCATTCTAAACACCTCCTCGCTTGGTGATAGGCACAACATCTTTTTCTCTAACTTACGAAGTTGAAGCAGCATTCTATGTATGATCAAAATGCCAAACATAAGAACCAAGAAGTATAATAAAGTAACAAACAAAAATCTATTATTACACCATTTAAACATACTAAAAGAAAAAAGAGAGCATGCCCAACTCTGAGCTGCTGCATACAAGTAGTGCATGGCATCATACCATGACAACTAGTTAAAGCTTAGAACATTCCGTGTTGGCAAACTCATACTTAAGAAAGCCATCAAAATGCAAACTGTGGCAGGTGTCAATAAGTTGAGTCCTGATTAGGTAGGAACATATGAAATAAAAAAAATGTGAATTTCTAGGCTGTTGCCTCAAGGATACATCCATAAAACTATTACCGCACTCTTAGAACATTTCTAACTTGAAGAAGTATCATCAGTAACGCTTTGCTTCGTTCGGTAGTTTTTCCATGAGCATTATTTGTTATTCTTTAGCTCAGTTTAATAGTTTCACCAGGAGCATTTTTTGTTATTCTTTAGCTTAGTTCGATAATTTTGCTAGGAGCATTATTTATTAGTTTAGAAGTTTTTCCAATAGCTTTTTTTTGTTATTCTTAGCTTAGTTCAGCATTTATTATATAAGAATTCTTTCTATTTTTTGCTCAAACTCGGCAATTTTTCCACAAGCATTTTTTATGTGTTAAAGATGAGCTTGGCAGCTAAAGCCACAATCTCTTCATTAATAATATAAGTAACTTAGCTTGGCAGCTTAAGCCATGAGCATTTTTATTACTTAATAGCTTATTAACTTAAACATTTATCAGTTTCTTACTCCTATTAAAGTTTGGCACTTCTTTTGGCACCTCTAGACCATACTTGTACTCGAGCTAGCCTGGTATACCATATATGATAACTCATTAGTTTATCAACACTTCCTCAATTTGTTTTGATAAATACGAGATAAAAATGAGCTACATAATAGAGCTTAGAGATCAAGAATTATTAAGATAAAGAGTGAAGGAAAAAATTTCATTAAAAGCTAAGTAAGGTTTATTATAAAAAAGGACAAAAAAATGCTAACTTTGGCTAACTTTGGCTCAACATCTAAAATTAAAACCTAGCTACTCTACGTTAGGTTTGATCTCTTCCATCTAAGCAAAGTCCTGTTTGGAAAACTTATCCTTCACATCCTGATAAGCTTATTTCTATAGGTTATGCACTTATTGGTAGCTAGATCATCGATCTTATCCTCAAGCTCGACGAGCTTCATCTCCAATTTGATACAGTTCTTCTCCAAGTTGGCCTTATCTTACAAGCTTTTCTCTAGCTCAGCTTTAGAGGCTTGATGCTTCTTTTTTTCCTTATCACTAGAGGTCTCTGCCTTAGGAAGCTTCCAAGTAACTTCTTTAGCTACCTTATGGTTCGACTCTGCCACCTCTTTGGCCTTACCTCAGCCTCGAAAGCCTTATTCTTCTAGTCATTGGCCACCTACTTGACCTCCTTCAGTTTTTCCCTAACTTGGAAACATTTTTCTTCTCCTCTCTTAATAAGCCTATGAGCCTACTCATCATGTCAATCATAGCATTCAATAAAATTGAACTCTATATAGAAAATATGTTAGCACACTTTACTCAAAGAAAAATAAGAATAAAAATAGTTCAAAAATGATACCTTAACTTGATGCCTCTGTATGGCTGCAGACAGGCTATCAACTTGTAAATTCAAAAAGGGCAACACCTTGTTCCATATGCAAGTGATCGGTGAGCAAAAACTATTGAACTCTAGGTTAGAGGAGCTACAAGATCGAGTATCATGCTACCAAAACCCCTAAACTTCGTCTAAAAATTTGTTGAGCCTTTTATTCTAGTTCAGAGGGGTAGATGACTCTTCCTTTAGAGTTTGAGAGAATGAGGGCCTAAGCAGTAACACTGAAAGCTTGCTCATACTTATTGGAATAGATATATTAGCTGAAGGAGATGCTGGTGATTCCTAAGATGTTGTAATTGTGTTGGAGGGACTATTGTTCGAAAGGATAATGATAAGTGGGTTTTGTACTGAACTCCTAGAAATGGTTGCTATAGTTGGTGTCGTACTTGCTTGTCCAGGGTTTTTTGTGACCTTAGCTCTCTTGGCTTTTAGTTTTTAGCCAAAGGATTGCTTTCCTGCTCTTTTCATAATTGCAAAACAAGAACACAATGAGAAAAATTAGATTCTATTTTAACATAACAAAACATTATTACCTCGTTTATTCCTCCAATCTCCTCAGTGAGAGAAAGGGTCAAGGAACTCATAAATATCTAACTTGTCTTGGGTGAGCTCTCTCCATCGGTCTAAGGTTATTTCCTAAATTAATGTCTTTCTTGTTGACAAATTACCCTCAAAAAGTTTGGATAGGAAAGTCATGTTTGCTCTCCACGATAAAAAAAGGTCTTTTCCATTCTTTAACGATTTCGACTTCCCTAAAAAATGCCATATTTGGGCTGAGCTTGGAAATAATTATGATCCTCTATTATTACCTTGAGTCCAACAACATGGGTCATACAACACCCTTTACCTGACTCGATAAATAGACCGAATATTGAATATTTCACCACCTAAAAATCTAAAATAAAATTTATTTTCTCTATCATTAATCATACTAAATTTTTAACTCTCAATATTTTTACCAAAAAATGGACAGAGTTTCCCCTATATGAGGATCTATCCCAACCACATCAATAAGATATAAAAATGTTCCAACTACCATAAATTATAAAAATTTACTTAAAATATATTTTATTAATCATCTTTGAATTTATAATTATATAACTATTTAATACAAAAACATCAATTAGGAAGCCATCCCAATTTTCATAAAGAAAATCCTTAAACAACAAAATATATGCCAACCCTAAGTATCTATCTCGAAGTGAATGAATTGCCCCTTTAGTTCTTAGTAGATTACTGGTACAAAATCATTAATAAAAAAACAAAAATAAACACCATGAATAAATAAATAAATAAATAAATACTGAAAAGAAAAGAAAAGAAAAGAAAAAGAAAAATACATTATAAAATTAACTACTTTAAAATCCTCATCACAAAGCATAATTCAAATGTGAACCTTACAAGTAATTTTATACACTCATTTTCATTAAAATTACAAATCATTTTTTTACCTTTACTATAATCCAGCATTTCATTTATTTTAAAATAAGTATTAAGTATGTTTTTGCCCATAGTAACACAAAGGTATTTACCAAGTGGATATGAGGGAATACGACCTTATAGGCCTGGAGGAGTACGGCTTCCAAGGCCTGCAGAAAAATGACCAATACGGCCTAAAGAAATCAACCCCTTTTATTGGGCCTGATGTATACGACCCTTTATTAGGCCTGGTGAATACGACCCCCTAGTGGGCCTGATAAATAAATTATAATATAAATTTTCATTCTCAAATCACTCAACTAAGTTTCTATCCCTATGGCCGGCCAATTATATCCTACTCAAAATTCCCACCGTTACTAAAGGCATTAATGTCACTATATTCTCACATACTCATTATCTATTCTAAAATATTATCAATTTCTTTATATTAGTATTATTATTATTATTCATGTACATTCATTAACACCACAATGTACTATTTACGGCTTGCAAGGCTTGGAGAAAAATGACCATTACGGCCTAAAGAAATCAACCCCTTTTATTAGGCCTGGTGTATACGACCCTTTATTAGGCCTGGTGAATACGACCCCCTAGTGGGCCTGATGAATAAATTATAATACAAATTTTCATTCTCAAATCACTCAACTAAGTTTCTATCCCTATGGCCGGCCAATTATATCCTACTCAAAATTTCCATCGTTAATAAAGGCATTAATGTCACTATATTCTCACATACTCATTATCTATTCTAAAATATTATCAATTTCTTTATATTAGTATTATTATTATCATTTATGTACATTCACTAACACCACAATGTACTATTTATCACTTATCAATCTCAATTTATCATTAGATTCATCGCCAGTCATCTCGTACAAACTATTCACCTTATATTATAATTATATTCATAATTAAATTTCATCAAATACCACCAAGCTTGAACCACACACACTTAACCGTTTGAACATTTTACTGTATCATATTTACTATTATAAATTATATTTATGCAGATATAAAATTTGGCTAAGAGTAAGATTTTCATATAGCAAGTTTTTGCATCCCATATCAAGTACATTATTATATTAATAATGAATTCACATTTTAATTACCCAATGTAATTAGATAAATTAGCAAACTATAATTACAACATGATAGTAACATATCTATATACTTATTACAGTGCGAACCTTAATTTTGTATAATTTCAATCTATCTATATTGCACTTTTACATTAAATTTACATTTACCTTCCTTATATCAATCAATTACTTTCATCTTATTGCAAAGTTAAACTATTTTTTATAGCTATTAATACTTTTTTTTTCAATTAGTTTCCCAATCAACCCCTTCATTGGTCAATTTACTATAAATTATAATCATGTATATGCATATTTTCCTAAATCTATCATACAAACAACATTTAATTTTAAAATTTTTCCTATACCCACACAAGAACACATTTTCATAAAGTCTCAAACATATAGCAAATAAACATTTAAAAGAAAAGAAAATTTAGTGGCTGCAAACCTTTTTTTAATGGCAAAATAAAGCTTCAATCTTCCAAAAATACTCATTAATAATCAAGCTAGATCTTTTACTTCTATCCCCTTCTCTTTCTTCTTTAAATTGTCCTCTTCTTCAATAAACATAATTCTCAATTTAAACCAAATATCTCAAATCAAAATGATATATATACAATTTAGGAGAAAATTAATTGATAAGTATACAATTTAAGGTTAATTTCCTCAATAATAGATAAAAATAAAGAAATAAAATTTAAATCCCTAACCCCCAATTTGATTTCTACCATTATTCTCTCCTTTATTTAGATTTTTAAAGTGCATACATTTACACCTCTTGGCCATCGATCAAGGGAGGAGTCAAAAAAGAGGCAGGTGGCCAGCGGGTAAGGAGAGGTGACGGGGTTATTACCAAAGAAGGAAATGCAGCAGCCAATGCTACTTTTCTCTACAAAATCCAATGGAAAAGAAGGGAGAAGGAGAGAGAAGAGGGTGGCTATCAATGGCTGGTGGTGGAGGGATCGTGTTGACAGCTATAGAAAGGGAAAACGCAGGTAGTGAAATGGATGGGAAAAATCAAGGAGAGGGGCTGGGCACGGGAAAAGAAAGAGAGAAGAGCATATTTTTTTATTTTTCTTGGCTAAAGTTCCCTTTAATCCCTCCTTATTTCCCTTTTAAATCCCTCCTTACAACTCTATACACTTGAGTCCCTATTTAATTCAATTTTAAACCCATTTAAATTGTTTGAAATTCGTATTTAAATTGTATTATATTTTAATTTATTTATTTGGGTTTCCTATAATTGAATTTAACATATTAATTCCATTTTTACTAACTACCCTTTTTGGGTATATTATTTAGGGGTGTTACATTTCTTCCACTCTAAAAAGAATTTAGTCTTCGAAATTACCTAGTTAAAATAGTTGTGAATGTGTCTTTCTCATCGACTCTTCTGGATACCATATGGCCTTCTTAGTGTTATGATTTCTCCAAAACACTTTCACCAATAAGACAATCTTATTTCTTAGTTGCTTTACTTCCAAAGGAAGATATCGATCCCAACTACCTTCAAAATCTATTGCACAACTTCTAAGCATATCTTCTAGTACCTATCACATCATAACCACACAATTACTATAATTTATTACATTATAAATCTTTAATCACTTATTAAAAGGTACTTGTATCACCCTTTTAAACTATCTATCCATTTTAGGATGAAAAGCAGTGCTAGATTTTTACTTTATACTAAGAGCCTCTTGAAGTTTCTCCAAAATCTCAAAGTAAACCGTGGATCTCTATCTGATATAATTAAAGATGGAACTTTGTGTAATCTTATTATTTCATTAATGTATATTTTTGCAAATATGTTCATCGAATAATCAGTTCGGACTAGTAAAAAATGCTGACTTTATCAATTTATCAACTATCACCCACACTACATCATATCTTTTCTTGGTTTGTGGCAAACCACTAACAAAAATCCATAGTAACATCATCCCACTTCCATCCGGGTACTACAATGGATTGCAACAAACCTTATGGAACCTTATGTTCAACTTTCACCTGTTGGTAAGTTAGACACTTTATCACATACTCTGTTATGTCTTTCTTCATCCTAGAGCACCAATAATGAGTTTTTACATTTTGATACATTTTGGTGCCCCATGGATGCATATCATATAAACTATTGTGTGCTTCCTCCATAATTTATTTCTTAAGTTCTTCACTGTTAGGAACACAAATTCTATCTTTATAGCATAGATAATCTCCTTCTTTAATAATAAATTCACTATCCTTTCCCTCTTAAATTTGCTTAAAAATGATAGTGAGCTTCTCATCATGTTTTTGCACTTTCTTAACTCATTGTAACAATGTTAGCCTACGCCTCAATTCAGCTACAATGCCCCCATCATTGGCTAATCTTAGTCTGACATTCATAACTCTTAAAGCTATATAAAAAGACTAAAATTAGAATTCATATGTCATATCATACATGAAAATTTTAAAAGTACCTTTATTTAATCTAAAAATTTACCTGCTATAGATTTTAGTACGTAGTTCTTCATTTTAGTTGCAGTTTTCTAGGGTTTTATACTTAGAATACGTAGTTTTACTTGTAAAAATCACATTTTTACTAATATCACTAGAGCCTACTAACCCATTCATTTTGGCTATAAATAAATAAGGAAATAAAAATATAGGAACAAGAGAAAGATTTAAGTCACTAACCTATAAAGATTAAAGAATGAAACTAAGGAAAAATAAAGAACACAAGAAAGAAGTGGATAAAGAAAAACAAAGTGAAAATAAAAAAGATAGCAAGATCACAAAACCATAAAAGGTAAAATTGCAGAAATGAGAAAGGATTTTATAGAAAAATGATGTCATCTGATGGATGACACTTGTTAGGATTGGATGAACTTGGTTTTATAGCCTGGAAGCATTGAAGCCATTGTGCAGGAATTGAAGCACAAACAATTGTCACTCACGAAAAATGAGAAGATATTATTGCAACAGTTATTATTGCAAAGACCTAAAAGATGCCTCATTTAAAGCAGATGTTAAACCTCTCGATGTCTTGAAGAGTAGAAACATCCCTACAACATAAATGTCTTGTACCTCTGGGGGGACTTATGATAATCGAACTGTGCAATCAAGCTCCTTTGAACAGTCCAGTTCACATGAAATTTGATTAGTCCTAGATCCAAATAGGTTACTTAGTGATGTCATTTTGAGTAGGGATCATCATGGGATGGGGAATCCCCAAAAATTTTCCCTGTGGGGTAGGGATTGGGGAAAAAGATTTTTCAACTTAGAATTCAGGATGAGGACGAGGATTGTGGTACCCGCCCCTAAACTTTAGTAATTAAATTTAATTATATTTATATTATTTAATTTTAAATTATATTTAATTTTAATTTTTTCAATTGTTAAAATTTATATTAATTTGATTTGTAATTGAATTTATATTTTTTAATTATTAAATGTTATATTTCAATTACAATTAATTGTTAAATATTATATTATAGTTATCATTAGATTTTTTTTAAAATTAAAATATTTTTTTTGGACGGGGTGAATTTTTCCTCTGAAATACTACCAAGGATTGGGATGGGGAATCCCCACCTCTGCGTGGGGTAGTAAGTGGGGAGTCATTCCCTGCTCCATAATCATCCCTAGTTTTGAGAAGTCACATTTAGACAAGGACTAGTATTTTAACTAAAGAGTGTGGAAAACTTATTCAAGAAACCTAGCTTAGTTTTCTGATTATATTGTACATTGTTGTCGGTTTTTGCAAGTATATGAAATCAATTCTAGTGATAAAAAGTGAATGAGTTATCGTTCCCACAAGGACTGATGATCAAGTATCAAAATTATGATAATTTTATATTATTTAGACAGGCAAGACTGAAATGATTAACTAAATGAAAATTATATAAGTAAAGCACACAAACAATTGAAAGATTAAATAAAATCACTAAATGGAAAACTAGGGTATCTTTGAATTCACTTGAATCTATCTCTTTGTTTATATCTATTAGCAATCAAATTTAATTACTTAAGCAAGGGAAGAATAATTCTAATATATTTAACATGCTCTCCCAAGCGATGTCAAACTTATTCATCAATTTTCATTAACCTTTCATAATAGTTATTAATTAGTGAAAATAGAACTATGACTATTCTTAATAATTCCCACAAGTCAAGTTATATTATTTTCATTCAAACTATGTTCTTGTGTTGTTCACAATTCAATTCAATCTCAAAATTTTCCTTCTGTACTAATTTTAAGAAAATAAATCAATCAATCAGTGGCCAATTAATTGAAAGCATTAAGCATAATCATAAATAATTGCATAAGCAAAGAAAACTAATCAGATAAACCCAAAAAAAGAGAATTCAAGATACATCAAAGATAACCCTAAAAGAGATTTAGCTCATGCTAATCATGTTCAAGAATCCAAAATAACAAATCAAATTCAATAACATAGTTAAATCAAACTTGAAATTAAGTAGGAATGAAAATCTTAGTGCTTGAGGCTTCAACTCCACATAAATCTTCAGATCCTAAATCTTGAGTTTTTTCAATTCTTCCCTTATTTTTTTTTCTTTTAATGTTTCTGTCAAATATTTATAGGAAAAAAGGAATAACTCCAGCTTCTGTAGTTTCCCAATTAAAATAGAAAAAGAACTCTACTAAAATTGGAAGTTTCACCAAAATATACTTCTTTGTTGCATGGCCAAGTAACATGAAGACTTAAACTTTTCACTACCATTTGTGAAAGAAAGATTATCCATGCGTGGCCAAGTAAACTTTTTCCCTTTGATATGTACAACCATGCATAGGCATAAATTGCCTTACATAGCCAAGTGTGATTTTGTTCCTTATGGTGCACGGCTAAGCAAGCTTCTACTGCTCTCAATGCAACTCTTCAACTTTTACTTATTTTTCTTATTTTCTTCATACGCAGGCATTTATAATTTTATGCATGGTTGAGTAAATTGCCTCTAGACTAAAACGTCACACTTGTTTGCTTTAATTTCTCAAAATTACGAATTTTGCCCAGAGCTTCCAACCCATTAATCATTAAAGATTAATAAGATTAAACTTAAAACCACCAAGATTAACATAATTAAGCCAACTTAACAATCAAAAGATAAAAATTAAGAATAAAGCAAAAATATAGTAAAAATTAACTACTAAACTGCTATTTGAAACTAAAATTACTTAAAAATGATCCATAAAAACCTATGTAAAACCTACTAACAAAATATCCCAAAACTTGAACTTTGTTCGTCCTCGAGTAAAGAAGAATAAACCACACTTTTGAACAATTCAACTCAGAATTTCAGATGATAGCAACCAATCTTAATCAAGATCAGTAGAAGCATAATTTATCAATTATCACAAGTACATTTTTTGTTTTCCCTTTACACTCCAAATCCCATGAATTACAACTTCCTATAAACCATGGCTTTCAAAACTAAATGGACTTCTCATAAGTAGCTAGCATTTCACAATAAATTGTCATCAATCCACACCAAATATAACAATCTCAACCAAGTTCTCAAGAATAAGATATAGAGAATTTAGCATCATGACCGCATAATTAAATATCGATAAGGGTTAAGCCAATACATAGGGAAACATGTACTCAACCTGCCAAGATAAATAAAATTTACAAATTCGTGCAAATAAATTTAGACAACACAGGTGCCATAATTTTTTTTCTTTTGTTCTTGATTCACTTTTCCTATTTAAGGCATTTTTAGTGGCTTTTGTTCGAGCTTATATTGGCCTTTATGGGAGTACACTCTCCCAGCACTAGTTTTCTCCATACATAAAGCCCATTATTGAGACTTTGCTTAAGGAAAATAGGTTTGAACCACTTGAATCAATCAACGATGGTGAACCATTAAATTTTATTTATTTTTTTACTTGTGTGGTAAATTTCGAGCTATGAACGGCCCCTATGGGGTAATACTCTCCCAGCATTGATCTTTTTCATTCATAAGGATCATTACCAAAACTTTACTTAAGGGGAACAGGTGTTCTACCACTTGAACCGACCAATGCTGGTAAACCACTTCTCAAAAAGGAAAAGATAAACATTTATATTTTTCTATATTTGGTTTCATGACATCCCATATTTCTAAATTTATTGCTTAAAAAAATTTAAAATTTTATGCATACATAGTTAAAATTAATCATGTTGGATGCAAAAAAAAATGAGAAAATTATTTGTGCTAGCTTATTAAAATAAGTCAATCTAGATCTAAAAGTTATGCTTTAGAATGTTTGTTCATTGACAAAATGGAGTTCAAGCATAGAATGATCAACCTAACTTAGCCATTGTCCAACTATAATCTAGCTTAACTTAGTCTTCATTTAGATGCCATCATCCGAAATCGAGCTCAAATACATTCAAATTCAAATGCCAAACAAGGTCCAAAAAAATTTCAAGCTCAATATAATATTTCTTTTCAAAGATAGCCTAAACCATACAAAACAAATTGCAACCATGCCCAAACTTAAAATATGCATTGTCCTCAAAGCATCATGATAATTGAAAGGGAAAAATATATTAAGAGAAATTAAAACACTTCCCTAAAATTGTGAGGACTACATAGCATGAGAGGCTATGGAGGTGGACGAGAACATGGTAAGAGGGAAGCAATTAAAAACTCCATTCGATCCCGCAGGTTAGAGATTTGCTCTTGCACATCATCAATTCCGGCATCAATATGAACTTTCAATTGCTCAATAGTTAAAGTGGTGTGGAATCGTGAAACTCATTGTCCAATGAGCAATTGGTGTTCTTTTTATTTTTCCCATTTTCTATTCCACACGGTAATCTCGTTGAAGCCACTGCTCATTTTGCTTTTGTTTCACTTTTCTTCTTTTTAATAATAAAAACTATAAATCTGAAAAAGAAAAAAATTAAATTAAAAATCATGAAATCACTAATTAATAATAAAAATAATATAAATAAATATTAAATCTAAAAAATAAAATAAAAATCAACTAAAATTCAAATTAAATTCATGAATGAAATACAATAAATTAAAAAATATATATATTGAATGATTGGGTTGCCTCTTAATTAGCGCTTTATTTAACATCTATAACTAAACCGAATTATGCCATTTTACTTGAGTCGTAGGACTTCAATGGATGGGATGCTATCACTCTTGAAATAAGTATTTAGTCGGTGTCCATTTACTTGAAAAAGTACGATCCTCACTTCGAACTTCGATAGCTCCATGTGAAAAAATCCTTAAAATTATGAATGGACCAGACTAATGAGATCGAAGCTTACCTGGAAAAAGCTTAAGATGAGAGTTAAATAATAAAAACTTTTGTCCAACATAAAACTCGTGTCTTACAATATGTTTGTCATGCCACTTTGTGGTCCGTTCTTTAAAAATTTTGGCATTCTCATAAGCTTAAAGGAGAAACTCATCCATTTCATTGAGCTGTAACAATCATTTTTTTTCTTACAGCTCTCTCATCAAAATTTAATAGCCTCATTGCCCAATATGCTTTATGTTTCAATTCCACTGAAAAATGACGAGATTTTCCATATACCAATCAATATAGGGACATCCCAATTGGAGTCTTGAATGCTGTTTTATATGCCTATAATGCATCTTGAGCTTCCATGCCCAATCTTTCCTAGAGAAACATACCGTTTTCTCAAGAATCCTTTTGATTTTCCTATTAGATATTTCAACTTATCTGCTAGTTTTTGGTGATATGGTGTACCTACACGATGAGTCATGCCATATTTTATCAGTAAGGAATCTAAGTAACCATTGCAAAAATGTTTACATCCATCACTGACAATAGCTTGTGGGGTTCTGATATGTAATGGCCCCAATACTGGGTTAGCCATGAACAATATTTTCCAACAATAAATAGTATTTTTCGGGCCCAAAAGTATACCCAAAAGTCAAAAATATTTTATTGGACTGTCGAAAAGTATTGGTCATGGTGAGTTCGGGGTTAAAATTTGAAGTAAAATCGAGGTCAAATGAGCCTTGAAAAGTCAAAAATACGAAAAAGTTAGCGAGTCAATTTTCCTGGTAGGGAAGGTGAATTGATTTTGTGTAATTATTAAAAATAGTAAATGAACCCTGAATATTGCCATAATTTGCTAGTCTTTATGAATTTTTATGTAGAATATTTTGGTAACGAGAATTGAATTTTTCTATGACACCGGTAGTTGTCGAATTGGACTGATAAATTTAAATTGGACTTATTATAGACTTCGATTGAGCCGAAAATTTATATCCGACCTATTTTTGATATGATAAAAATTATGGAAGCAATTTTAAAATGAATATGAGTTTTAAAAGTGAGAGAAAAAGTTTTAAGAGTCAAAATGGTAAAATTATGGATATATATATATATGTGTGTGTGTGTGTGTGTGTAAAAAAAATGGCAGCCGATGTTGGCCACAAATGGCCTAAAGGATTAGTAAAAAGAAAGAAACAAACAAAAGTTGACCAAATGTAAAGAAAAAAAAAGGAGATGCAATGGACAACGACGACGCAAGGCAGGGAAGAAAAGAAAAGAAAAAGAAAAAGAGGGATCGACCACCACCGGCCGCACCTCCCGCCAACCACCACCGCGACGGCGACAAGCGGCGTGCCATCTCTCTTTCACCGACGTCCAATCCCGCGATGGCGCTCCGATAGTTCAATTTTTCTCTTTTTCTTTTCGATTAGTTTTTCTCATTTTTCCGGCGATCTATGGCAGCGACGGTGATTCTATTACCATCGGCCAACTCCCAGCAGTGAGGCGAGTCTTTTGGTATACTCCATGGCCCTTCAAACGCCGACTATTGATATATCGAAAATGGATTTGACGAGTTACTCAAGTGTAGATTTCGACAACCAATAACAACATTTGAGCACGTGACCATCGAAAAATGAATCAGGAGAACCCGATCTACATGTTAGCAGTGTTAGATTGTCACCAAAGAGATTCCGGCAGCCTTCGACGACCAGTCCGGTAAGCAAATTATTAAGCAAATCAAAGTGAATTCGACCATTATGGTATGTGACTATAAAATCTTTTAATTTCCGTTAATGTATTGATTTTTCCTTTAAATTTATTAAGGAAAAATATTGAATTATTGAGAAAAATTGAAATTAACGTTATGGTTGTTCAATTAAATGTAATTAAGTCTAATATAATGTATACATTGAATTAAGGAAATTTATTAAGAAATTTCCTTTGTGAATCAAAAATTCTCTTTTAAAGGAAATGAATTATTGTGTTATAAATTAATTGAATTAAGTTTTAATTTGATAGAAAAAAAATGAAATAATATGTCTATAAATTGTTACGAAAATTATAGAGATTTATATGAATATGTTTGGATTATTTATTGAATAATGAATTTGATAAGAATAGTGAATTTTTGTTAATTATGTTATAAAATAATAGAAAGCATAAAATGAATTGCCCATACATTTTTATGAAAAATTTAAAGAATTTTTTTAAGTGAATGTATATACATATATGATGAATTATGGTAAAATAATTCATAAAATATGCAAAAATGACCATAATTAAAGAACAATGTTCATATAAATTTTTATGAAATTTATGTAATTTATGGGAATAATTTTGAAAGTAAATATGAAAGATGCTTAATTGAAATATTAAATTATTGAGAAATAATTCAATAAACAATTAAGAGTTGGTAAATTAATGTAATTTAATTTACAATTCGTATAAAGAAAATGAAGGGATTAAATATTAATTTTTTTTAGAAAATAAAAAGTGTAGTGAATAAATTAACCGTATCGAATTATTACCGAATAATTCATAATTTGAATAAAAATGATGAATTATTATAAATAATTCATAGTACATATAAAAGTATTTCAAATTCAGATCAATTGTCAAATTTAGATTGATAAAGTACGAAATTATTTTAAAGTCAAAGAGGATAAAATGAATTTAAAAGTAAATTATTGAATTATAAGTAATAATTCATAAAGTGTAAAGTGTTAGAGAAAAAGAAGAAATGGTAAATTATAATAATATAATTCACCAAGTGTTTAAAAGTATGAAAAGTATATTTGGCTATAAGTAAGTGATTTGAAAAGCTATATGTTCGAAAAGTATTAAGTGTTCAGATTGAATTATTGTAAAATAATTCACAAAAAGTGATCAACAATACAAAGTAATTGAAAAGAGAACATAAACAAAAAAGAAAAAGTTACTGTATAGTCAAATGCACTAAAAATAGTGCGATTGACAAAATATTTTGTGATAAGGAAAAGGAAAAAAATTAAAATTATTAAAGTTTGAAAATCATTCAGAAAGTTCTTGACTGTTTTTGCCCTTAGCAATAGTCAGGTAGTGATATTCTTATTCAGGATATAATTGGCTAGCCATAGGGACACCCTATACAGCAGTGCAAGTCATGGTGCTTGCTTTGCTATGGGTAGGATCTTTGATCTCCATAGCTTCAGTATAAAGTGAAAGTGAAAGTGCATTTATTTTCTGCTCTATGAGACTTAATCTTTCGAGAACATTTCTCTATCTGTTCAGTGGGGCCTTTGGGTCCATGTTCCGTGTATCCTTTTTGAGAGACCTATCATATTGCACTAGGGGCACATTGATATGAATAAATTTAACTTGTAAAAGTAAATTGAATGTAAATGTTATAAATGAAAAAGGACTTGATTGAAGAAATATGAAAAATTGGGATGAAACTGAAATGGTTCCCAAAGGTTGTAATTAAAAGCAAAAATGAAAAGAAAATATTTTATAAGAATAAAATGATAAGTAATGTTTGTACAACAAATAAAAATATATATAAAAATAGTACTAATTGTGTATTTAAAGTCAAAAATGATAATGATGTATTTAAGTGTAAAATTATAACTAAGTAATGAAATTCTGAAAGTAAAGGCTAAATGAATAGTAAAATGATTAAAAGACGAACGATTGTTCAGTTAAAATAAAAAAGGTAATAATTATGAAATAAGTGCATAAAAAGATTTATTTGTAAAAAAAATAGAAAACAAAGATCTGTATGCAAAGTGTTCCAAATAATTGCATCACTTTGCATTAAAAGTTAAAATCTTTGGTAATTGAAATGTGATAATTAATTAAAAGCCAAAATGAAATAAATGAATAAATAGAGAAAATTGTAATTATATTATTTAATGAATAACTGTGTAATTAATCGAGGAATGAAACAGTAAATGGACAAAGTACCATAAAAAGATACGAGTACCAATGTAACTCATTAAATGAAATGACAACTGCATCAAGTGATTCAAAGTATAGGACAAAAGTTAAGTAAAAATAAAAGTAGAAAATGTAAAAGTGCAAAGTCAATATGAAATCGAATTACAAATGGAAGTAGAGTAAAGTAAATTGAAAGGTATAAGATCAAAACAAAATGATAAAAAATGTTGGTAAATAATAAAAATAATATTAAAGAAATTAAAAGTAAATTTCTGATAAATAAGAATAAAAGTTTGCATAATTTATGTAATTATTCTTTATTTGGGAAATTTTAGGATTAGTAATCACCACTGAGCATTTCTAGTACTCAGCACGTAGTATTTACTATGGGTAGGTTTTGAAGTGTTGCAAGAACTTGATACACAGAGAAGCAGAATTCGAAGATGAAGAAAGTTAGTTGTAATTTTATTTTTAGTATTTATGACATATATATACTTAGACAGTGAGAGTATAAAACTGAACTGTATTAAAGGTAATATTTTTTAAATGATTAATATTGTTATGTTTGGAGAATATTAGTTAATGAGTTGTAAATGACTATCATTGATATGTGATTGGTTGTCTATAATGTATATTACTATCGGATATGATTTGTTGTGCCTCTAAGAGACTGTGTAAATTGTTTAAATTTTTCAGGAGGCTAGTAAGTTCTAGTCGATGTGCTGTCGAAATTTCGTGAATTGAATAAAATATTAAATTGTATCAAAGTTGTTTGGCAGTGATTGAAGTTTGAAAAAAAAATTTACCGTTTACCCCTAAATTTTGCATCAAAAAATATTGTTCTGATAAAGGTGTTACATTTAATGGTATCAGAGCAAAGGTTTAAGCAGTTCTAAGATCGGATTGAGATAAGGTTAAGTGATAGGTTGGTCTGTAAATACATGCCAAAAATAAGAGATAAGTGTTAGGAATCTAATGTGCACGTGCTCTCCTCTTTATTTTAAAATGTGAAAAGTTGACATTTGACTAAGATTGTCAGATGTAAATTGAGTGATTCTATACAGCAAAGATGATAGAGAGTGAGAATGAAAGTATTGCTGCTTGAGATCTATTGGAGGTCAAAGCAGGAAAATGAAGTATTGACTAAAACTGAATGTAAATGTGAGGGATTAAGTGCCTATGTGGATGAGAAATAGTCCAAAGAAGGACAAAATAAAGAGTATGTTAGAAAGTTAAAAAGGAATTGTATATTTGGTTCAGATAAATGGTACATGATACAGAGATACCTTGATTGGATTATCATAATTTAAAAATGTTATTGAGTAAATTGTTATAAGTTGAGGTTGTTTAAGATGCTCTATATACCTATCAGTGATTCCTTTACAGGTGTGGGGATTTGATTGCACATTACATAGTATTGGGATGGGCTATAACATTTGTATCATATGAGAATACATGATAGTATTCTATTGCATACATGAAATCATACATTCATTGAATAACATTTCACATTATTTGACAGCATCTAATTTGCATCATATTGTGTGCATAGACCCCACTTAATAGGATGAAACTAACAAGGGATATGATGAGCATAGGGATGACCTAAGAATAAGACGAGAAATAGTATACTCAAGATTATTTTCTGTATCTGATGTAGCCCTTATAGGTTATTGGTCATGTCAGTTAGATTTGCTAAATCACCAACCACCTTTGTGCATTGATGGGAAAGAGTTTTTCACCTTTACTTAGATCTATTTTAGTGGATTTGAGTAATCACCATCTGGTATGTTTGGAGACATAGAAAGAATATGATAAGTATTTGAGATTTGCTCTACGAGTATTGAAAGGAAAACAAATATCTGCTCAGTTTAGTAAATTTAACCTTTGGTTAAATGTGGAGTTCCTGAATTTAGCCGGGTACTACATAAAAGTTAATGAAGTGGCTGAAACCCTCAGCAAAGGAATCTGTATGTGATAAGTTGCATACACTTAAATGAATATGTATGATTGAATAAGGAGTAAGAATGATTAATGATAATGTTTTCGGTTCTTTGAGCCGTGAATGTCAATTTAAGTATGGTTCCAGATAGGGTATTCTTAGTTGAATTATAAGTGAAACCGATATTGTGCATCGAATGAGAATAATGGATCAGAAAGAGAATGTTTGATCGATAGTCATTGTGAATAAATTAAAAGATTCTTACTGAAGCCCATTGAGATCGTAATACTTTACATCCTGGAAATTATAATATTTACCAAAATTACAAGCTTAGTATTGAAAGTCAGGTTGAAAGTGTAATGTGACAGGTATTGTAAGTGAATGTTTGCTATGCCATCAAATGAAAGCGAAGCATTAGATTCCTTCGGGAATTGCTTCGACTTATAATGATATCTTACTAGGAATGGGACAATGTGATCAGAGATTCTAATATCGAATTGTCTGTGCTTTAAAGAGAAAAGATGTTATATAAGAGATTAGCAATAATCTCAACATTAGCATAATGATCCACCCTTGTACTGATGGTCATTCGGAGTGGATAATTTAGATAATAAAAGAATAATTGTGAAAAGTACTTGCTCTTAGTAGAGTCTGTATGTGACAAGAATATCAAGTTCAAGAGAAATCTGACTCTTATCGAGGCATTGTCAGAAAGGAAATATCGAGACTTTTATGTTGAAATTAATTAAGTGTAAGAAAGTCAACAAGAGTTAATTTGATTTGAAATATGAAAAAAATCTACACCCAGGATTATATAACCTGTGAAAAGAGAGTGATGAAGATTTTGATACTGAAAATGGTTACTTTAAAAGTGAGTTCCATTAGCAAGATGCTTCGGAACCATTGAATGTGAAAAAAAAAGTTTCAATAAGATGATAGTATCGTATACTCTACTCCTCGATATAAGTAAATTTCAAGGACGAAATTTCTTTTAGTAGGGGAGAATTGTAATGGCCTCAATATCGGGTTAGCCGTGAACAATATTTTTCGATAATGAATAGTATTTTTCGGGCCGAAAAGAATACCCAAAAGTCAAAAATATTTTATTAGATCGTCGGAAAGTATTGGTCATAGTGAGTCCGAGGTTAAAATTTGAAGTAAAACCGAGGTCAAATAAGCCTTGAAAAGTTAAAAATACGAAAAAAGTTAGCGAGTCAATTTTCCTTGTAGGAAAGGTGAATTAATTTTGTGTAATTTTTAAAAATAGTAAATGAACTCCGAATATTGCTATAATTTGTGGGTCTTTATGAATTTTTATGTAGAATATTTTGATAACGAGAATTGAATTTTTTTGTGACACCGGTAGTTGTTGAATTGGACTGATAAATTAAATTGACTGATTATAGAATCTGATTGAGCCAAAAATGTATATCCCACCTATTTTTGATATGATAAAAATTATGGAATCAATTTTAAAATGAATAGAAGTTTTAAAAGTGAGAGAAAAAGTTTTGGGAGTCAAAATGGTAAAATTATGGATATATATATATGTGTGTGTGTGTGTGTGTGTAAAAAAAATGGCAGCCGATGTTGGCCACAAATGGCCTAAAGGATTAATAAAAGGAAAGAAAGAAAAAAAAAGTTGACCAAATGTAAAGAAAAAAAAAGAGATGCAATGGACAACGACGATGCAAGGCAGGGAAGAAAAGAAAAGAAAAAGAAAAAGAGGGACGGCCACCACCGATCGCACTCCGGCCAGCCACCATAGCGACGGCGATGAGTGGTGTGCCGTCTCCCTTTCACCGACGTCCGGTCCCACGATGGGTGCTCCGATCATTCAGTTTTTCTCTTTTTCTTTTCGATCAATTTTTCTCATTTTTCCGGCAATCTACGATGGCGACGGTGATTCTATTACCACCGACCAACTCCCAGCAGTGAGGCGAGTCTTCCCGTATACTTCATTGCCCCTCAAATGTCGACTATTGATGGAACGAAAATGGGTTTGGCGAGATACTCAAGTATAGATTCTGACCAATAATGACAACGTTTGAGAACGTGACCACCGAAAAATGAATCAGGGGATCCCGATCTATAAGGTGGCAGTATCGGATTGTCATCGGCGAGATTCTGGCGAGCCTCCGACGACCGATCTGGTGAGCAAATTATTAAGCAAATCGAAGCAAATTCGACTGTTATAGTATGTAACTATGAAATCTTTTAATTTTTCTTAATTTATTGATTTTTCTTTTAAATTTATTAAAGAAAAATATTGAATTATTGAGTAAAATTGAAAGTAATGTTATGATTGTTCAATTAAATTTAATTAAGTCTAATATAATGTATACATTGATTAAGGAAATTTATTAGGAAATTTCCTTTACGAATCAAAAATTATCTTTTAAAGGAAATGAATTATATTGTTATAAATTAATGGAATTAAGTCTTAATTTGATAGAAAAAAATGAAATAATATGTCTATAAATTGTTACGAAAATTATAGAGATTTATATGAATATGTTTGGATTATTTATTGAATAATGAATTTGTTAAGAATAGTAAATTTTTGTTAATTATGTTATAAAATAATAGTAAGCATCAAATGAATTGCCCATACATTTTTATGAAAATTTTAAAGAATTTTTTTAAGTGAATGTATATACGTATATGATGAATTATGGTAAAATAATTCATAAAATATGCAAAAATGACCATAATTAAAGAATAATGTTCATATAAATTTTTATGTAATTTATGTAATTTATAGGAATAATTTTGAAAGTAAATATGGAACATGTTTAATTAAAATATTGAATTATTAAGAAATAATTCAATAAATAATTAAGAGTTGGTAACTTAATGTAATTTAATTTACAATTCGTAAAAAGAAAATGAAGAGATTAAATGTTAATTTCTTTTTTAGAAAATAAAAAGTATATTGAATAAATTAACCGTATTGAATTATTACCAAATAATTCATAATTTGAATAAAAATGATGAATTATTATAAATAATTCATAGTACATAGAAAAGTATTTCAAATTTCGATCAATTGTCAAATTTAGATCGATAAAGTACGAAATTATTTTAAAGTCAAAGAGGGTAAAATGAATTTAAAAGTAAATTATTGAATTATAAGTAATAATTCATAAAGTGTAAAGTGTTAGAGAAAAAGAAGAAATGGTAAATTATAATAATATAATTCATCAAGTGTTTAAAAGTATGAAAAGTATATTTGGCTAAAAGTAAGTGATTTGAAAAGCTATATGTTCGAAAAGTATTAAGTGTTCAGATTGAATTATTGTAAAATAATTCACAAAAAGTGATCAACAATACAAAGTGATTGAAAAGAGAAAGTAAACAAAAAAGAAAAAGTTACTGTATAGTCAAAAACATTTAAAAAAGTGCATTTGATAAAATATTTTGTGATAAGAAAAAAGAAAAAAATTAAAATTATTGAAGTTTGAAAATCATTCAGAAAGTTCTTGACTGTTTTTGCCCTTAGCAATAGTCAGGTAGTGATATTCTTATTCAGGATATAATTGGCTAGCCATAGGGACACTCTATACCGCAGTACAAGTCATGGCGACTTGCTTTACTATGGGTAGGATCTTTGATCTCCATAGCTTCAGTGTAAAGTGAAAGTGAAAGTGCATTTGTTTTTTGCTCTGTGAGACTTGATCTTCCGAGATCATTTCTCTATCTGGTCAGTGGGGCCTTTGGGTCCATGTCTCGTATATCCTTTTTGAGAGACCTGTCATATTGCACTAGGAGCGCATTGAAATGAATAAATTTAACTTGTAAAAGTAAATTGAATGTAAATGTTATAAATGAAAAAGTACTTGACTGAAGAAAAATGAAAAATTGGGATGAAACTGAAATGGTTCCCAAAGGTTGTAATTAAAAGCAAAAATGAAAAGAAAATGTTTTATAAGAATATAATGATAAGTAATGTTTGTACAACAAATAAAAAATATATAAAAATAGTACTAATTGTGTATTTAAAGTCAAAATGATAATAATGTATTTAAGTGTAAAATTATGACTAAGTAATGAAATTCTGAAAGTAAAGGAAAGCTTATCAATCAAGTATATCAATTATACATTATAACTAGACTATACTTACATATTAAGGTCATATATCTTAGATTTGCATACATCATATATCAATGAAAAATACACATTAATAGGTGTGCATATACAAACATTGTGAACACATATATATAATCATAAGAAAAATATTTCATAATTTATATACCTTGTTATATTGTAACCATTTATGATGTATTTATACTGTAACATAGCCTGCTTAAGTTCTAAAGGTGGATAACGAAAACGGTGGATACCCGAGGATATCAAAATAGTGGATATCCGAGGATATTAGATCTATGGATCCAAACGGGTCATCTATATGGTGAACCGATCAAATTGATCCAATCGAGGTCAACTAATAACCCAAATGGCTGTTTATGATCCCATAGGATCAACTGTACTTTAGACCTAAACAGGTCGACTATGGCAGCTGCAAAATCCCTATAGGTGCCTATCTATCCACAATTGAACTCTAATTGTAAGCAATACTTTGTTTAATTTTGTTTTCATATACCATACTTGCACTTAATTAAATCAATTTACAAACGTATAACTATAGTGTAGAAATATTATTACTATAGTATAACTATGTATACAAAGTTTATGTATATTGATTCACATAGTTTTTTATCGTGTTATCATTAGTCATCATATATAGCTTGATCATAACATGGCAATCAAGTAATATTTCATACCTATTTAAGTGATCAACCTAAGTCATGCCTTGTTCTTAAAACTTTCCAATACAACACAAATTAGGTATATGATCATGTAAAAAGATCTAAAATCTCTAATTTATATAAATACATGTAACCAATTTGCCATTTAACATTAAAATGTTTTGTCAATTGAGCATATATTATTTTAATAGTTACCTTAACATGTTATCCATGAGACATTACCTGTGACATGGTCATACTATTATATTCCTTATTTCATAGCATAGGTACATGTCAAAATATACACTTACTCATCATAGGATTTCATACATAAAATTAATCTTGCATTTAAGAATCATGTACAAATTTAATTACAAATATATATATATATATATATATATATATATATATATATATATATATATATATATATCAATAATCTTTACCTATGTGCATGTATGAATGTATATGTATACATATAACCTTTTTTTAATAGTCATATCGCATGCCATATCCAATTCATTATGTATTCACATAGACACATATTTAACTTAACTATTTTAAAAAAAAAAGCTTAATGTAAGACATATTAAAATTCTAAGCAAATGGGAAAACAAATTTTGTGATAATTTAGCGATAAATAATTTTTTTTTAGCTAATTTTGGGCACCAAAATTTTGGCATAAAAAATATAGACAACTTTACGAGCATAGAACCCTCGTTAAATCTTAATTCATGGCTAGAATGATATATGAACCAGTTAGCGAGGACTTAATCCTCGCTAATTTTGCAAAAAATAGATCCTCACTAAATTAGCGAGGATAAATCCCTCGCTAATGGTTAAATAGTTTGGCATTTGACATATGAACCATTTAGCAAGGAATTAATCCTCATTAAGTTTGCGAGGAATAAATCCTCACTAAATTAGCGAGGAAAAATCCCTTGCTAACGGTTAAATAGTTTGGCATTTGACATATTAACCATTTAGCAAAGACTTACTCCTCGCTAAGTTTGCAAGGAACAAATGCTTGCTAAATTAGCGAGGATAAATCCCTCACTAATGGTTAAATAGTTTGGCATTTGACATATGAACCGTTTAGCGAGGACATAATCCTCACTAAGTTTGCGAGGAATAAATCCTTACTAAATTAGCAAGGACAAATCCCTTGCTAATGGTTAAATAGTTTGGCATTTGACATATGAATCGTTTAGCGAGGACTTAATTCTTGCTAAGTTTGCAAGGAACAAATCCTCGCTAAATTAGCAAGGACAAATTCCTCGTTAACGGTTAAATAGTTTGGTATTTGACAGATGAAACATTTAGTGATGACTTAATCCTCGCTAATTTTGTGAGTAACAAATTCTCACAAAATTAGCGGGGACAAATCCCTCGCTAACGGTTAAATAGTTTGGCATTTAACATATGAACCGTTTAGCGAGTACTTAATCCTTGCTAATTTTATGAGGAACAAATCCTTGCTAAATTAGCAAGGATAAATCTCTCGCTAATGATTAAATAATTTGGCATTTGATATATGAACTATTTAAATCCTTGCTAATTTAACAAAAATTAGATAATTATATTTTAACTATTTTTATATAATTTAAATTTTATTTATATTTAATTTAGTAAATATATTTTTTAGCAAAAATTAAATAAACTAAATTATCATTATTATTTAAATTAACTAAATTAAATTAAATTATTATTTTTATATTTAATAATATTAATTATTATTAATTATATAATAAAAACTTAAATGAACTTAATTATTGTTATTTAAATTAACTAAATTAAATTATTATATTTATATTCAATAATTAATATTAATTCTTATTAATTATATAATAAAATAAATAAATTACGAGAACATAATGCTCGCTAAATTAGCTTGGAAAAATGTTCTTACCAATTGTACGAGAGGCAAGCCCTAGCTAGTTCCCCAAATGTTTTAGCGGGATACAAAAAGGAGTTAGCGGGATATATTTTTTCTAAATCCCTAAAACCTTCTTTCCCTTCTATGTTGCCAGCTTCTTCCCCCCCCCCCCCTTCTTTCTTTCTTTCTTTCTTTCTCTTACAGCTCGATGTGGCCTGTAAGATCGCTGATAGGTGTCGAATCCGATCAAAATAAAATTTTCTATTCTTCTAAATTAATAAAATAAAGTATAGCAAATAGGTTCATCTCCATAGGGAATGAGAATCAATTTGCTTATTCTTTTATACCAAAAGTAACACAATGGGGATTTGGAAAAATGGATTAAAGACTAAATTAAATTGAATGCTATGAAAATAAATTCAGTAAAAATAATTATAGAGAGAAACATCAATCAAAGATTTATTTTAGTAGAAATTTAGTTTGTTTGATCATTGAAAAAAAAATATATTTTCTTGAATTCAAATTAGTTAGAATTATTAACAAGCTCTAATAATCCTTTAAAATAAATTGATGATTAAAACAAGCTCTTTAACCAACGTTCTTATTAATCAATCAATCCTAAATAAGCTCTCAGGATTTGAATGATAAATAGCTTTAAGAACATTTTTCTAAAACTAATTCCAATCAGTAACACAAATGTAGTGTTATTTAAATTGGTACAAATATTTTCTTCACTTTGAATCAACAACTCATTCTACTAAACAAAGTGATTTACCACAAGTATGAAGACACTAAATATGTACGAATTTAACATCTTCAATGGTGGACACTATGGATTTCTTGTTCAAATAAATTATATTTTATTTGACCATGAATCCACAAGAGAATTAAATTGCAGAAAATACTTGAATTGAAAATAAGAAAATAAAATAGAAATCTCACAAACAAACTTGAATTAAAACCTCAACTTATCTTTGATTGAAAAGAAAATCTTAGCCACTCATGGCTAGAAAAACAATACATCAATTAAAATAATACTACAGAAAATAAAACTAAAAAAAAAAAGATTCCTCTCGAAGAGCTGTCCTCAGGCTTACACAAAGCTCCTATTTATACTAGATTTTCAACCCCAAATCTGGATGTGGATTGAATCTCAATTTGAATTTAAATGATGCTAAAAATATGGCCAGAATCAAGGAAGATAAAAGTGTGATTTGATTTGAAAATTTCCAGCTTTTCTAATTCGTTGCATCTGGTCCTTATTTCATCGTTTCCTGCATTCTTGAAGTATCTTTTCAACATTAACCTTGATTTTCTACCTGAAAACAAAAAAAAAATTAATCTAAAGTATTTAAATTTAAATCAAGATTAATTTTGAAGAGATTTTATCAATTAATTTGAATTATTTTGACTTTATCATATTCCCCCACACTTATTCTTTGCTTGTCCTCAAGCAGAACATATTCCATGAAACAAAATTAAATACTTACTCATTTTCTTTTGATCCTTCAAAATCATCACATATTACAAATCAAAATTGCTTCAACAAGCCAATCATAAATCCATAATCGAAAATTTATATTCTATTCAAATGAATATCTGCTCAATCTCAACAATTTTTAATGACATCAAGTAAGCAAGATCCAAGCATCCTCACAAAAGTTTCACTCAATTCCCACAAGTGTTTTAGGTGGTGTATAAGCACTCAAAACGCAACATAAAAAGATGTTACCATAAGCTTGAAAGTACGTCAACAATTCTACTACTAACATGATTTTTATGCATCAATCAAAAGGGACTTTTAAATGGGTTGTAATGAGGCTTGGGTAAAGGGTATGGAAAAATGTCATTTAGGTAAAAAGTCATCAAGATTTTTTTTAAGAGATTTCGACCATATATCGAAAAAATTCTGAACATGTAGAAACAATGCTGAAAAGAGTGCACCTTTTATAGATCTGATTGAGGACTCGTACACTTTATTCATATCTCACCTTTTTTTTAATTTGACTTTTTCCACAAAGTGTAATATTTCTTTGAAAGAGAACGGTCAGTCTCATATGAACAAGCAATTCTTTTGATGACAAAAAAGGTTCTTTGGGGTAATGTAAGGCTAGTGACTTAATTGATGTAAATTCAAAGAAAATTTTAAGCTCAAAATGGGTTATCTAATGGAATTTCTTGGGTAAGGCTATTTGAGAGTTCAAATTGGGGTAATCCTAATGCCCTTTATCATTTTAATGCATAAATTTCAGTTAAATGTAGTTTCAAAGTGTACGCAAAATCAAGTTCTAGAACATGCAAGCTATGCTGGTAATCACATCAAATAGAAAAATATATTTTAGGATGACGGTTCAAAAGCTCACAGGTGGATAAATTGATGCTTATTTCTCACATACTTATTAATCAAATCAATTATCAACATTGGCAAAAAAACATTTGTAATAGAAGATAAATCTCAATTACTGTTCACAATTGAATTTTGAAGAATATTTGGCATGTAATGCAATTGATATTTTTTAGACAACCAGAAAAAATTTCAGCTTTAATTCTTGGTTCGAAAAAATATGTTTGCAGAGAATCAAAACAAAATATGAGCCTAAAAGGAATCAATTCAAGTCAAAGCAATCCACATTAAACAAAGTCTCAAAGCATACTTTGTAGAGTTAAAAAAAATTCATGCATAAATTTCACAAGCAGATATCCCCCCACACTTAGTCTCTACATTGTCCCCAATGTAAAAAATATGATTAAAATACTTAAAAGAAAAAAGAAAGAATTACTGCCCTGAAAATTATATGCACGGAGGGAGGATTGTTCATCAATTTCAGCAGGTTAGACACAAGCATCAAGCAATCTGCAAATTCAAAAATGAGCTGCCAAATATATATAACTAAGTGCACGATGAAATATCTGTAATCCAACATAAAATCACCCAATTGGAGAAGGAAGAATGTGTCATGTTGATTTGATGCTGATGAGATTAAATGGTGGACGAACACCGGTTGCGATTACGGTAGCTGCACAACGAAGGTTGAACGATTTACTACAGCGGCTGTATTGGTGGTGTGCCTACAGCTCCTGATTACTGGAAATAGCCATGGTGAAGAGGTGCAATTTTTGACAGTGAATGGCAAGAAAATTGAAGGGAAACGGTAAGGAGGTAGGCAACGGCTGGAAAGCAGAGGCGGCAGCCAGGGTTTGGCTTCGGAAGAGAATATCTGCTAGAGAGAAAATGGATAGAGGCAGCGAAGGGTTAATAGTAAAAAGCCAAAAATAAATTAAAAAGTACTAAAACTTAACTCTATATACTAAGTAGTAAAAACAAGTGAAAAAAACTAAAAGCTAATAACTTTATTTTCCAGATTACGTGGCCATCAATTTCATAATACTACCAGGCTCATGCTCAGTTATGAATGTTCATACTGATCTTTTTACCTTAACTAGAGGTTGAAGAAACAGTAAAAACATAACTATAACTTTACAGTTAGAATGGAAGAGTTCCAAAGACTAGTTTTAGACATGTTTTGCTGCATTCAACCTGAAGAATTCAATAGCTCAATTTATTAGCTTGAGAAAAAGAAATAAAAAAATTGAAATTAAACTAAATAACTATAAAACTAAGCCACTGAAATCCTAAACGTTCAATTGGGTTGCCTCCCAATAAGTGCCTAATTTATTGTCTTTGGCTAGACAATGCCATCTTTTTATGTCTGATAATTTGGTGCTTCCACCATTGCTTCTTCCATATTGCAGACCTGAAATCCTTCGTAATAAGGCTGTAGACGGTGTCCATTAACCTTAAACACTTTTTTGGTACTTAAGCTCTGAATTTCTACAGCACCATGTGAAAAAACGTTAGTAACGATAAAAGGACCTACCCATCTCGACCTCAATTTTCCAAGGAACAATTTAAGCCTAGAATGATATAACAAAACTTTTTGACCAACTGAAAAAGATTTTCTAGAAATATTTTGATCATGAAAAAGTTTTGTTTTTTCTTTATAAATTTTTGAGTTTTCATAGGCATCATTCCTTATTTCTTCCAATTCCTGGAGCTGTAATTTACGGTGATTTCCAGCCTCATCAATTGTCATATTACATTATTTAATGGCCCAATAAGCCTTGTGCTCCATTACCGGTGTCTAGCAAGTGTACTAGATCGGCTAGTAATATAGGAAAATATAGATTAAGACCCCAAATATCATACCCAAGGGAACATGAATTGCTAAGAATAATATCTATGTATAAATTAAATTAATCCGAGATTGTTTCCCAATTTTTTTTTGTTTTAAAAGCAAAAATTAAATAAAAGAAACAATTAAACAAAACAAAAGCTAAAACATAAATTAAAAACAAAACAATAACTGGAATTCTCTTGCTAAGGAAACTATCCACCTTAACTTTCATTGTAATGACTTAAATTCAAATAATAACACCAATGATTATGAAGAATTCAAATAAATAAACCCAGATAACTTTATTCAAGATTATCATTCCAAGCATTAAACTCCCTTATTCAGAACAATTCAATACTTGGCATAAAAGTCTGAATTAATCCTCCTAGATGTCTATTAAAACCTTTCTCAAGAGATTCAACTTTCACCTATTCTTAGTTCTTCCTCTCTTAGTATTAACCAATAAAATTAACACATAATTATTTCATATTTCGGATAATAATCATGCATAAACATTAAAGAGTTAACCCAAGATCATGCAAATCATTAACTATATCAAAACCAATCTTTAGTTATTTATTCAATAAACCAACAATCAATCTCAACACAATCAAAGATAAGAATATGCTTAAAACCAAGAAATAATCAACTGATATTGAAATTAAGCTCAAAACAAAGTCATAACAATGAAAATGTAAGATTTCAAGAATCCATTAGCAAAAGAAGAAAAACTACTTCCTAAACATAATTGAAAACTAAAGACAAAGTTGAAAAGAAAAAAATAAAAATACAAGAACACGTAAAGTAAACTAAGCTAAATTCTAAGATTAATCCCTAATTCTCTAATCCGATCTTAATTCTTTCTTCTTTGGTGTTTTAGACTGCTATTTATAGGCAAAAGATGTTGTGGATTCCTTTTCAAACTCTTAGAATCAAATAAGAAGCAAATTCTGTCCAAAACAGGAAGCTCGGGAGAATCCTTCATCGAGTTGGAAAAGCATCACGTGGCCACGTGTTCCCTAGTGTATTTTCACACGTGGCCATGTGTTGGTTTGTGAAGAAAATCACGTGGCCATGGGTTCTTGCATTCTTTTTCTTCACGTGGTCACGGTTCTTCATGTATACTTCTTCACGTGGCCACGGCTCAAATTCTTCAATGCCTTCACGTGGTCACGTGTCAAGGCTCGGGACTGAAGCTTGTTTTCTCGCCTAAACTTCCAAATTTACAGTTTTGGCCCAAATCTTTGCCCTTTTTACAATTAAGTCCTTTTTCTTGCAAAATAATCCTAAAAAACACCAAAATTTACAATTAACTCCAAAAACATAAAACTAACAAATTAAACTCAAATTAAACCTAATTAACAAAAAATTAACTTAATTAAATACCTAAAAACACACTAAAAATATCATATAATTCACCATTATCACTCCAATTCAACAGGAAGGTGGCATGGCTTACCAAAGATTAATCGGTAGGGAGACATCCCTATTGGAGTTTTATATGTTGTTCGGTATGCCCAAAGAGCATCCTCAAGGCGTGTGCTCCAATCTTTCCTGCCTGGGCTTACTGTTATTTCCAGAATTGATTTAATTTCTCTATTTGAGACTTCTGTCTGGCCATTTGTTTGTGGATGATAGGCTGTTGACACCTTGTGTGTCACATTGTACTTCTTCAACAAGGCTTCAATCATTTTATTACAGAAATGGGTTCCACGGTCATTGATTAGTGCTCTAGGTGTTCCATATCTTGATAAATTTTGATTTTTAATAAAACCTGCAACACTTTTAGCATCATCAGTCTTAGTTGCTTTTGCCTCAATCCATGTTGACACATAATCGACTGCTAATAAAATGTATGAATTGCCAAAGGAAGATGGAAATGGTCCCATGAAATCAATTCCCTATACATCGAATATTTCACATACTAAAATAGGACTCATGGGCATTTGATTTCTATAACTTAAATTTCCTGTCCTTTGACAATTTAAACATGATTTACAGAATATGTAGCAATCACGAAATAAGTTAGGCCAAAAGAAACCACATTCTAGCACTTTACGTGCTGTCCTCTTGGAACCGAAATGTCCCCCACACTCATATGAATGACAATATTCAATGATGGTTGGAATTTCCCTTTCAAGAACACACCTGCGAATTAAACCATCAGAACAATATTTCCACAAATATGGATCATCCCATACATAATACTTACAGTCACTTTTAATCTTATCTTTTTGGGCTCGAGTTAAATCATCAGGTAGTGTTCCAGTGACCAAGTAATTGACTATGTCAGTGTACCATAGGGTTGAATTTTGTAAATGATAAAGATGTTCATCAGGAAATGTATCGCTTAGAGGCATTGGTTCTTCACCATTTTCTAGCCTACTAAAATGATCAGCAACTAAATTTTCTGCTCCCCTTTTGTCTCGAATTTCTAAGTCAAATTCTTGTAACAAAAGAATCCACCTTAGTAATCTTGGCTTTGCTTCCTTTTTTCTCAGTAGGTACTTCAAGGTTGCATGATCAGAATAAATTATAACTTTACTATCCAACAAATATGGTCTGAATTTTTCTAAAGAAAAAGTTATAGCAAATAATTCTCTTTCAGTCATTGAATAATTTTTTTGAGTCCTATCAATGATCCTTGAAGCATAGTATATGGCATGAGCAGCTCTTCCACTTTGCTGTCCGAGAACAGCACCGACGGCATAATTGCTGGCATCACACATGATTTTGAAGGGCAACTCCTAATTGGGTGGCTGAATTACAGGAGCTGAGGTCAATATCTCTTTCAATTTTTCAAAAGATTTCTTACAGTCTTCACCAAATTCAAAGGGTACATCTTTTTGCAGCAATTTGCACAAAGGTTGTACAATCTTTAAGAAATCTTTAATAAATCTTCTATAAAAACCTGCATGGCCAAGAAAAACACGAACTTTCTGCAAACAAGTGGGGTAAGGCAAGGATTTTATAAGATCAATTTTTGACATATCAACTTCTAAGCCTCGTTAAGACACAATGTGACCAAGTATTAGCCCTTGATCCACCATAAAATGACATTTTTCATAGTTTAAAACTAGATTTTTCTCAATGCATCTTTGCAAAACCTTTACCAAATTTTTTAGGCATAAATCAAATAAGTCTCCATAGACAGTGATCCCCAGTTTGTCTTCCATGGTTAACTCCAACACCTGCTGTGCCAAACTATCTATAATATCCACAACAAAAACAGAGTCAGTTTCATGAGAAAATTTCATGGAATCATAAATATTAAAATTTATCTTTTAACCATCAAATTCCATTGTTAAAGTTCCTTTTGCAACATCTATTTTTGTTCCAGCCGTTTTCAAGAATGGTCTTCCTAAAAGAATTGGAGCTGAATTAGAGGATACATCATCCTCCATGTTCAAAACATAAAAATCTATAGGAAACACAAGATTCTTAACTTGAACAAGAACATCTTCTAATACTCCATCCGGATATGTATTTGACCTATCAGCTAATTGGATAATGACATTAGTTGCCTTAAGATTTCCTGCATTTAGATAGTGATAAATAGAAGTAGGCATGACATTTATAGAAGCACCTAAATCTATCATTGCTCTTTCTATTTTCATATTGCCAATCTTACATGGTATGGTAAACATTCCGGGATCTTTACATTTTTGTGGCATTTTTCTTTGAAAAACTGCCAAAATGTTTTCATTCACAACAATTTTTTCATTCCCTCTCAATTTTCTTTTAGAAGTGCATAATTCTTTTAAAAATTTGGCATAACTAGGCACTTGTTTTATAGCATCCAGAAGAGGAATATTCACTTCAATTCTTTTAAAAAAATCTAAAATTTCCTTTTCTTTTTTTTTTCTTTATTTGATTTAGCAAATCGATTAGGAAAAGAAGGAGTACTTACCACGGGATTAATGGGTTGTCCAGGGCTGTTGGTTTCTTTTTCATTTTCTTCTTCTATTGCATTTTTTGGGGTTGCTCTCACAGGTTCTTTCAATTCCTTCCCGCTACGCAAAGTGATGGCACTTGCATTTTGCTTGGGATTTATCACGGGTTGAGATGGTAACTTACCAGAACTTTGTGACTCAATTCTCCCTACTGATGTTGCTAACTGACTCATTTGATTTTTCAAATTTTGTATGCTTGCTTCGATTTTCTGCTGAAATTGTTGAGTGTTAATTGCAAGTGTTGTAACTATTTGTTCAAGAGACATACCTTTAGGTTGAAATGGAGGTGCTGAAGTTGGTGATTTTGGGTACATCGGCTACTGAAAATTTGGAGATTTTTGTCCATAGCTGAAGTTTGGGTGTTGACGCCATCCAGGATTATAAGTTTAAGAGTACGGATCATACCTCTTTTGACCTTGATAATCACCTGTAGCATTTACTTGCTCGAAATTTTCTTCTTGAAGAGTTGGACACATGTCAGTTGCATGTCCAAAATGAGAACAAACACCACAAGCCTTTGCTTGTTGTTGATTTCCTGCACATAATTGTTGCACGAGATTAGTCAAATTATCAATCCTTTATTCAATGGAATTAATACTTACTTCATGGACTATTTTTGTTGGTTCTTATCTCACTCCAAATTATTGCGTATTGGCTGCAATTTTAGATATTAATTGCTTTGCTTGAGTTAAAGTAACTTCTACTAATGCTCCTCCACTTGCAGCATCTATCATATTGCGATCAATAGGCTGTAAACCTTCATAAAAATATTGAATTAGTAATTGATCACTTATTTGATGTTGGGGACAACTTGCACATAATTGATTAAAACGTTCCCAATACTCATGTAAGGATTCGCCTTGAAGTTGACGGATTCCACATATCTCTTTTCTTATTGAAGTTGCTCTATTTGCTGGAAAAAAAATTCTCAAGGAAGAGTTTCTTTAATTCATTCCATGTTGTGATCGAGCCAGAAGGAAGGTAATACAACTAGTCCTTGGCTTTGTCTGTTAGAGAAAAAGGGAATGCAAGTAATTTTACTTGTTCTTCTGAAATCCCTTGCGGTTTCATGCTTGCGCAAATAACATGAAATTCCTTCAAATGCTTGTATGGGTCTTCTCCTAAAAGTCCACGGAAGGTTGGAAGTAAATGGATAAAACCAGACTTTAATTCAAAATTTACCTCAAGAGCAGGAAAATCGATGCATAGGGGCTGATGGTTCATGTTTGGAGTGCCCATTTCTTTCAGAGTTGGCTCACGAGCACCCATATTTTCTATTGAATATTGATCTTGAACTGTTGGCCTTGAAGTTAAATCACCAGCTAAGCTGATTTCAAATATAGAGGCAGTTGTAGGGACTGATTGATTTCCATGGCTTTCTTTTCTATTTTTTCTTTCTGTCTTCTCAATTTCTGGATCAAATATCAAATTTCCTGTATGAGAATATCGAGGCATAAGACATAAAACAAATTAATTAACACCATTCCCCGAAATTTGGCTCCAAATTTGATAGGTGTCGAATCCGATCAAAATAAAATTTTCTATTCTTCTAAATTAACAAAATCAAGTATAGCGAATAGGTTCGTCACCACAGGGAATGAGAATCAATTTGCATATTCTTTTATACCAAACGTAACACAATGGGGATTTGGAAAAATGGATTAAAAACTAAATTAGATTGAATGCTATGAAAATAAATTCAGTAAAAATAATTATAGAGAGAAACATCAATCAAAGATTTGTTTTAGTAGAAATTTAGTTTGTTTGATCATTGAAAAAAAAATATTTTCTTGAATTCAAATTATTTAGAATTATTAACAAGCTCTAATAATCCTTTAAAATAAATTGATGATTAAAACAAGCTCTTTAACCAACATTCTTATTAATCAATCAATCCTAAATAAGCTCTCAGGATTTGAATGATAAATAGCTTTAAGAACATTTTTCTAAAACTAATTCCAATCAGTAACACAAATGTAGTGTTATTTAAATTGGTACAAATATTTTCTTCACTTTGAATCAGCAACTCATTCTACTAAACAAAGTGATTTGCCACAAGTATGAAGACACTAAATATGTACGAATTTAACATCTTCAATGGCGGACACCATGGATTTCTTGTTCAAATAAATTATATTTTATTTGACCATGAATCCACAAGAGAATTAAATTGCAGAAAATACTTGAATTGAAAATAATAAAATAAAATAGAAATCTCACAAACAAACTTGAATTAAAACCTCAACTTATCTTTGATTGAAAAGAAAATCTTAGCCACTCATGGCTAGAAAAACAATACAGCAATTAAAATAATACTGCAGAAAATAAAACTAAAAAAAAAATTCATCTCGAAGAGCTGTCCTCAGGCTTACACAAAGCTCCTATTTATACTAGATTTTCAACCCCAAATCTGTATGTGGATTGAATCTCAATTTGAATTTAAATGATGCTGAAAATATGGCCAGAATCAAGGAAGATAAAAGTGTGATTTGATTTGAAAATTTTCAGCTTTTCTAATTCGTTGCATCTGGTCCTTATTTCATCGTTTCCTACATTCTTGAAGTATCTTTTCAACATTAAGCATGATTTTCTACCTGAAAACAAAAAAAAATTAATCTAAAGCATTTAAATTTAAATCAAGATTAATTATGAAGAGATTTTATCAATTAATTTCAATTATTTTGACTTCATCAATCGCTTTTATTCCTGAAATCAAGTCCTCCTCCTCTTTCAATTTGTATAAAAAAGCTGAAGAGAAGGATTGGGTTCATGTTAAGAGGAAAAGCTTGAAGGCGGTGTTTGAACAGTGCCAGAAAGCCAACCGTAGAGATGATGTCGATGAATCTATTAAAGAGAGCTCAGTGGCATCGCTTGGTGATCGAGAACCCATCGAGGTGTGGTTTTACGATGTTTAAGATCTGTTTTTGTTTAGCTTTAGCTTGGCTAAGGAAATTCGAGGTTGAAATTTGGATTACTATAAAATTCTTCATTAATTGTGAGAATCGGGGAATAGTTTAATGTTTTGATTGTGGATATATATATATATATTTATTTATTTATTTAAAAGGGGTTTAGCTTTTAAGTAATGTTACGTAATGTTTAGTTTGGTTCAATACACGATCCAAGGGTAAATATCAGATTAGTTGATTTTTGCAATTGTCAGTTTATTTATATTGGTTGTTTATCATAATACATGACTTTAAATTGATAAGATTATTTTTCTCTACTAAGCACATTTGTCCGCATCCTTCTTTCGGTGGATATTGAACTTTATTCAGATCAATGTTATTAAAATCAGACCGGATAATGAACCGAAGAGCTTAAGGGTTCATGGTTCGACCGGTTCTTTGGGGTTCAATTGGGTTTTTTTCATTTTTTAAAAAATATATTATTTTTTAAGTTTTATATAAATATTATGAAAATATCACTATATAAAAAAATTAAAAATAGTTTAGAAAAATATATTTATCATCAAACATTAATAATAGGACTATATTTTCAAGTCATTCAACATTTATAATAAAAATTTAAGATAAATATAGTAAAAAAAATGTAAATTTTTAAAGAAATTCTTCAAATATAAATTATAAAATTTTATTTTATTTATAAAAAATTCATTAAATTGTTTGAATTTTAATTATTTTGTATTTATAATTTTATTTTATTTTTTCCAGAAAAAATAATATTGTATAAATATTTTGGACAAAAAGTTGGTTTTTCTAAAATCAAACCGGTTTTTATCATTTAACTCGGATTTTTCCGGTTTTTTCGGTTCAACCGAGTTTTTGGCGGTTTGAAACATTATTTACCGATTTTTATCCAATCCGGTTTTCATCCATTGAACCAACCGGACCAGCTAACGGTTCGCGGTTAAAACGATTCGACCGCCCGATCCGGTCCGATTTTAATAACATTGATTCAGATGGGAGGAGAAGTGTGTAGACTTTAGAATTTAAAACTAAGAGAAAGTTGAAAGACCTGTATAATCTCCTGTAGTTGACTAGCTGTTACGTGTATATGCTTTTATATATGCTTATTATATGAATGATTTCTGGATCTTCAATAAATACTCTCTACAACTTTCTCTTTTTGTATTCAATTTTGACCCATCTGTTTGTACAAAATCTTAATATTATATGAATGATTCCTTATCCTTTGCAATGGGGTACTCCTATTCTAATATGCCTTATTATCAATGTTATTAAAATCGGACTGGATAACGAACCGGAGAGCTTAAAGGTTCGTGGTTCGATTGGTTCGTTAGGGTTCAACCGAGTTTTTTTCATTTTTTAAAAAATATATTATTTTTTAAGTTTTATATAAATATTATGAAAATATCACTATATAAAAAAATTAAAAATAGTTTAGAAAAATATATTTATCATCAAACATTAACAATAAGATTATATTTTCAAGTCATTCAACATTTATAATAAAAATTTAAGATAAATATAGTAAAAAATTGTAAATTTTTAAAGAAATTCTTCAAATATAAATTATAAAATTTTATTTTATTCATAAAAAATTCATTAAATTGTTTGAATTTTAATTATTTTGTATTTATAATTTTATTTTATTTTTTTCTAGAAAAAAATAATATTGTATTAATATTTTGGAAAAAAGTTGGTTTTTTAAAATCAAATCGATTTTTTATCATTTAATCCGGTTTTATCCCGGTTTAATCGGTTTTTGGCGGTTTAAAACAGTATTTTCCAGTTTTTATCCAATTCGGTTTTCACCCATTGAACCAACCGAACTAGCCAACGGTTTGCGGTTAAACCGATTCAACCGCCCGGTTCGATCCGATTTTAATAACCATGCTTATTATATGAATGATTCCTTATCCTTTGCAATGGGGTACTCCTATTCTAATATGCCTGTTTTAGAATTTTGAATATTAACTTAGTAATTGATGTTTTATGCTTGGCAGTTTTTGTTAGTTATGTCTTGGTAAACTGGATGCATCCAATCCCTGGAAATTTAGTGTCCTCCCCATTCTGAATACAAATTGTTATGAGTTGTATTCTTGTCCAATTTTCTCTCCTAATTATTTGTTCAAGATAAAATTTGAACAATATATACTTCTGACAGTAGTAAGTAAATAAATCAACCAAATTCGCAAAAAAACATCATATTACATTAAGATTTCCTGATTGTACGCTGTACAATGCTTTTATTAAACTAATACATAAATTTATCAATTGCCACTTTTACTAATTTCTAGGACTTGAATTGACTTGGTAATCCCACTTCTTGAAGGCCTTTTGGTGGTTGTGTCTTAGTAAAATAGGTTGCATTGAGTCCTGGAAATAGAGAAATTTGTAATGTTCTCAAGATTACAAAAGGAATAAGCATTTTTTTTTCTTTCTTTCTTTCTTTTTTCAGCATTGAATGTGGCAACAATCTAAATTGTATTGGAAGAACTTTTATGAGCAGCTGATATGGTGTACTGTTCAGTTAGACATAACTTCCTTGAAGTTGGCCCATATCATGCATCTTCACCTCTTGACTATTATTTTGGTTTTGAGATTAGGTTGGCTCATATCATGCATCATCATTGTTGGTAGCATTTAGGCCTCCAACTCCAAGTGTTCTTAGCCGAGGGATTGGCCTTGAAGGACTCTCTAGCGTCTTAGCAGGTCTTTGGGGTACTGGAACTGGCTTTACAACTGAGAACATGCACACTATTGTTGTCACTACACCATCTTACTTTCAACATTTCTGCAGGATGTCGCCCTACATGATTCAAACAAAATTGCTGCATTTGACTTCGAAGGATGTCTTGCAAAAACATCTATCACAAGGTATGTATCCTTACCTTTTTCATATTTTTACAAGTTATATAAATTGATTTGGTTTAAAGTGATTCCTTTAATAGGAATAGGCACGATAACTCGAGAAACAAGCCCTTTTTTACTTCCTTGCAATATCGACCGAAACCTACATAAATATTTGGTTAGATGTTTAAGATCAACACTTGGAATATTAAGTTCCAATGACACTGGGTGGAGTTTTTTATTATCTACAATCAATCACTACGACACAACTATAGGAATTGGAAGCAGCTGACATTTCATGAACTGTTTACAACTTTTCATTGTTACTGCTATATATGTATGTAATATTTTAGATATATTATTAGTAATGTTATACACATATAAATAACAATTTATTCATATACATATATATATATATATATATATATATATATATATATATTGAGTAAATAAAAATTTCATATTTTTTAGTTTATTGTTTATTATTTAAATAATGAAATTTTCGTATTAAATAATGAAATTAAAAAAGTTCATATCAAAATTTAGCGAGATAAATTTCATGCTAAATTCAATAAAAACAACATTTGTAATAAAAATACATGCCATATTTAGTAAGGAATTTGTCCTCGCTAAAGTTAGCAAGGACAAAATCCTCACTAACTTTTGCGAGGATTTAGTCCTCACTAACTTTAGCAAGGACTAAATCCTTGCTAAAAATTTTTAGCAAGGACTAAATTCTCGCAAATTTAGCGAGAATTTTAGTCCTTGCTAATTTGGCAAGGATTAAATCCTCACTAAATTTTGCAAGGATTTAGTCCTCACTAACTTTAGCAAGGATTAAATCCTCGCAAATTTAGTGAGGACTAATGCCTCGCACAATTTAGCGAGGAATTTAGTCCTCACTAAATTCAGCTAGGATGATTTTTGTTACAAAATTTATTTTTCTCGTTAAATCCTCACTAAAATGATTTAGCGAAAAAAAATCATCATTTAGCGAGGAATGATGTAGGAATGAAAATCTTGGTGCTTGAGGCTTCAACTCCACAGAAATCTTTAGATCTCAAATCTTGAGTTTTTTTAATTCTTCCTTTTGTTTTTTTTTTCTTCTAAGGGTTCTGTCGAATATTTATAGGCAAAAATGAATAACTTTGGCTTCTATAATTTTCCAATTAAAACAGGAAAAGAACTCTACTAAAATTGAAAGTTACATCAAAATATACTTCTTTGTTGCACAATTAAGTAACTTGAAGACTTAAACTTTGCATTGCCGTTTATGAAAGAAAGACTACCCATTCACGGCCAAGTAAATTTTTCCCTTTGATATGCACGGCTATGCATAGGCATAAATGGCCTTCCACGGAAAAGTGTGATTTTGTTCTTTGTGGTGCACGGCCAAGCAAGCTTCTACTGCTCTCAATGCAATTCTTCAACTTTTACTTGTTTTTCTTATTTTTTTCATACACGGCCACTTACAATTTTATGCATGGCCGAGTTAACTGCCTCTAGACTGAATGTCACACTTGTTTGCTTTAATTTCTCAAAATTACAAATTTGGCCCAGAGCTTCCAACCCATTAATCATTAAAAATTAATAAAAGTAAACCTAAATCCACCAATATTAACACAATTAAGCCAATTTAACAATCAAAAGATAAAAATTAAGAATAAAACTAAAATATAGTGAAAATTAACTACTAAATTGCTATTCTAACCTAAAATTACTTAAAAATGATCTAAAAAATCTGTGTAAAACCTAATAACATACATCTTCCTCAATGGGAGTCATGTATGAACACAGGAAATCCTAACTAAAGTAGGATTTTTGTCCCTATAAATAAGCAAGGTGTCAGGTATTTTTCCCTCTCTTGGTTAATTTTACTCTGAAACATATCTCTTAAAGCTTTTACTAATTTGACCATCGAAGATTTTTGTCATCGAGAATCTTGCCAGAATTCTTTGTTTTTAGGTACCTTGAGAGTCATGAAAAACGTTGTCATTCAATTCGGACCTAAGTAACAGCCCAATAAAATCGAGCTATTATCAATAAGGGATATAAATCCAAGTTTAAAAAGAAAAATAAGGGATATAATTTTATATTGAAAATAAATCTAATTTCTAATCTAATTAGTGTGCTTAGCTAATAGATAAATCTCTCCATAGAGGCCTAATTACTACATTTAAAATACAATGAAAGACATGCTCTTTAATATTTACCCGATTTCTCAAACACTTCTACTAATTTAGATATCGAAATATCTTTTATCTCTTTCATAGAATTTCAATGGAGAATAAATTTCTTCATGAAAATTAAACAATACCTAATTCAATATTCTAACTTACTTAACAATCATCAATTTCCAATAAATGAACATGTTTTCCATTTTCTTGGAATAATATTTTTGATTTATCAAAATAAATGCAATTTTTAAAATTATTTACAAAAAATAAATATTTCAATTTAAAAAAAAAGTATATAATACTATATTTTCTGTAAATAACACATCCTAAACTTTTCATAATTTTCCCATTAAATTAAAAGGAAAAAGGGAGATGAGAGACTATGGGCCTATGACTGGTTTTTAATCTTAGGTACTAGGTCAATAACCACCAAATAAACATTGAGCGAATATACATATCTTTCCTTAAATTTTGATGTGTTTCAATACAAAATATTTTTTTCCTTAATTTTTCTTTTTTTAGAAACATTTTATGGAAAGTGTTATGTTGTATGGTTCCTCCATTTGTTTTTGTAAGTGTTATATATATATATATATATATATATATATATATATATATATATATATATATATAATACATGTTATATTTAGTAAGGAATTTGTCGTCGCTAAAGTTAGCAAGGACTAAGTCCTCACTAACTTTTGCGAGGATTTAGTCCTCACTAACTTTAGCAAGGACTAAATCCTCGCAAATTTAGCGAGGATTTAGCCCTCGCTAACTTTAGCGAGGACTAAATCCTCGTAAATTTAGTGAGGACTAATGCCTCGCAAAATTTAGCGTGAAATTTATTCCTCACTTAATTCAGCTAGGATGATTTTTGTTGCAAATTTTTTTTTTCTTGCTAAATTCTCACTAAAATGATTTAGCGATAAAAAATCATCATTTAGCGAGGAATGATGTAGGAATGAAAATCTTGGTGCTTGAGGCTTCAACTCCACAGAAATATTCAGATCCCAAATCTTGAGTTTTTTTTTAATTCTTACCTTTATTTTTTTTTCTTCTGGAATTTAGTCCTCACTAAATTCAGCTAGGATGATTTTTGTTACAAAATATTTTTTCTCACTAAATCCTCACTAAAATGAATTAGCGACAAAAAATCATCATTTAGCAAGGAATGATGTAGGAATGAAAATCTTTGTGCTTGAGGCTTCAACTCCACAGAAATCTTCAGATCCCAAATCTTGAGTTTTTTTAATTCTTCCTTTTGGTTTTTTTTTCTTCTGATGTTTCTGTCGAATATTTATAGGCAAAAATGAATAACTTTGGCTTCTATAATTTCCCAATTAAAATAGGAAAAGAACTCTACTAAAATTGAAAGTTTCATCAAAATATACTTCTTTGTTGCACGATCAAGTAACTTGAAGACTTAAACTTTGCACTGCCGTTTGTGAAAGAAAGACTACCCATGCACGGCCAAGTAAATTTTTTCCCTTTGATATGTACGGCTATGCATAGGCATAAATTGCCTTGCACGGCCAAGTGTGATTTTGTTCCTTGTGGTGCACGGCCAAGAAAGCTTCTACTACTTTCAATGCAATTCTTCAACTTTTACTTGTTTTTCTTATTTTCTTCATACACGGCCACTTACATTTTTATGCATGGCCGAGTTAATTGCCTCTAGACTGAATATCGCACTTGTTCGCTTTAATTTCTCAAAATTACGAATTTGGCCAAGAGCTTCCAACCCATGAATCATTAAAAATTAATAAGAGTAAACCTAAATCCACCAATATTAATACAATTAAGCCAATTTAACAATAAAAAGATAAAAATTAAGAATAAAACTAAAATATACTTTAAATTAACTACTAAACTGCTATTCTAACCTAAAATTACTTTAAAATGATCTAAAAAAATATGTGTAAAACCTACTAACATACATCTTCCTCATTGGGAGTCCTGTATGAACACTGGAAATCCTAACTAAAGTAGGATTTTTGTCCCTATAAATAAGCAAGGTGTTAGGTATTTTTCCGTCTCTTGGTTAATTTTACTCTAAAACATAACTCTTAAAGCTTTTACTAATTTGACCGTCGAAGATTTTTGTCATCGGGAATCTTGTCCGAATTCTTTGTTTTTAGGTACCTTGAGAGTCATGAAAAACATTGTCATTCAATTCGGACCTAAGTAACAGACCAATAAAATCGAGCTATTATCAATAAGGGATATAAATCCAAGTTTAAAAAGAAAAATAAGGGATATAATTTTATATTGAAAAGAAATCTAATTTCTAATCTAATTAGTGTGCTTAGATAATAGATAAATCTCTCCATAGAGGCCTAATTACTACATTTAAAATACAATGAAAGACATGCTCTTTAACATTTACCCGATTTCTCAAACACTTCTACTAATTTAGATATCGAAATATCTTTTATCTCTTTCATAGAATTTCAATGGAGAATAAATTTTGTCATGAAAATTAAACAATACCTAATTCAATATTCTAACTTACTTAACAATCATCAATTTCCAATAAATGAACATGTTTTCCATTTTCTTGGAATAATATTTTTTATTTATCAAAATAAATGTAATTTTTAAAATTATTTACAAAAAATAAATATTTCAATTGAAAAAAAGTATATAATACTATATTTTCTGTAAATAACACATCCTAAACTTTTCATCATTTTCCCATTAAATTAAAAGGAAAAAGGGAGACGAAAGACTATGGGCCTATGAGTGGTTTTTAATCTTAGGTACTTGGTCAATAACCACCAAATAAACATTGAGCGATTATGCATATCTTTCCTTAAATTTTGATGTGTTTCAATACAAAATATTTTTTTCCTTAATTTTTCGTTTTTTAGAAACATTTTATGGAAAGTGTTATGTTTTATGGTTCCTCCATTTGTTTTTTTAAGTGTTAATTAATACAGTGTGCATATGTGATCTAATAGCATATAGATGCAACCACCGTATCACGCTTAGTTATTTTTTTTTTCCTTTATATTTATAGTATATGTACACATAGATTGAACCTTGACAAAGAGAAATTAGGTAAAGTCTTGACATTGTTTAAGTGGATTTGGTAAGGTGTGAAGACAAGGAATTTCAAGTTTATTTCCGATATTCTTTCTTCCACATTTTGTCAAACTGATTTTTTCAATATAAAAAGAATAAAAGAAATTCCGATATTCCTCGAAGAAAAAGTAGTGCTTTTGGACAGCAACAAAAAAAATAATTATTTATAAAGAAAATGGTTTATTAGTCCCAACCTAACTTAAATAAATTAAAAATGAAAAGGGACCTAACTCAAACAAAAATAAAATAAGAATACATATTTGAAGTCAACTCCACTCAAAGGAAAAAGAATCCGTGGAATTTGTGAAGAAAAAGATATCTTTCAGATTTTGTGTTATTAGTCAAATTCCATTTTAGTCTATTATGGTAGGCTAAGAAGCTTAAAAAATTATTGTTATTGGGATATAAGATAATAGATTAACAGTTGACCAATTATTTTAGATTTTTTATATATATTAAAAAATTAAAAGTTAAAATAAACGAAGTATTTTTGAAAAAAAAAATTAAAGACTTAAATTTATTGAGAGAAACTTTATTTGTAATAAATATTGTAGCGATAAATATTCATTAAAATATAATTAAAGATCTTGAATTCAAGCCTTTGGTTTCTTTTTTTTTTTCTTTATAGAAAAAATTATTAAGAGAAATCACGAATTATTATATTAATTTTACTTTTTTAATGAAAAAAATTCATACTTTGATTATTAACTTTTAACGATTTTACATATTAAATTTGTATACTTTTAACAATTTTATATATTGAATTTCTTTCACGAATTAGTACATGATTAAAGGTTATGTACTCGGAAAATTTAGCAAATAGTAATGACTGTAGCTGTGGCATATAAGTAAATTTCGAGAATAAAATTTTCTTTGTAGGGGAGAATAGTAATGGCCCAAATACCGAATTAGTTAAGAATAGCAAGTCGCCATGACCCGTACCACAGTTATACGTTTAATATTCCTATAACTAGTCAACTATATCATATACTAGATTTAACTACCAGAGTACTACGAAGAGCAATTCAATTATTCACTTTCCAATCATTTTTCATTTTCAATTCATTTGCCAATACATTATAGATCCAGTCATTCAATACTCATTTAAAACTTTCAAGTAGGTTCTATATATTTGATTAATTATCATTTCATTCATTCTATAACACTTATTTCCTTTTAGTCTAATTTATATCATTTCTTTTCCACTTGATTTAACATTTTCGTAATATTCACTTTAAACTTAATATATACAACTTAAAATTCGTTTAAATATTTTTATACATATATATATATATTCATTTATTTATATCCAATACACTTAACATTTTATTTATTGATTATTATCGTTATTTTTATAAATTTACAGTTTTTCTTCATTATTATTAGTCTAATTATTAATCTTGCTATTTATTACTATTTAGTCATTTACTCTTCAACTTTCCTAATAATTACTTTAACAACTTACATAACTATCTTTAATTACAATTTAATCCTTAAATTAGACACGTTAGTGTCTTTTTATACTTTAGTCCCTAAACTTTCATTTATTTACAATTTCATCATTCATTTTTATTTAACTTACGTAAAGCCAACATTTAACCACTTTTTTTTACATTTATTAAAAAATGGCAAATTAGTCAATTGCTAATATTTTTTATAAAATCAAGTTTTTTCAATCATTTATTTAATTTCCATGTCAAAGCGAAAGTGATATGTTATAACGGGACAAAGGAAGTAATATTTTAGATAATTAATAGTATTTAATTTAGATTACATATCTAATAAATTTAACATATTATCTGCCATTACATCATATTATTATACATTTTGTTTCAATTTGATAAGCATATTTCTAATTTTTCATTTTCTATTTATTACATACATATCTCATTTGACAATTAAAATTAATTAGTTAACTTTTTAATATACACTTATTAATATATTTTTGTTACCTACAAACATTCGTTAATTAATATCTCTTACTTTTTTTGTGTCTATAATAAATGTAGGAATATGAAAGAAAATTACAAATAAATTATATAGTTTCAACAATATTTATTAATTAATTTTCTTAATGGGTGAGATATTGAAATTTAAAGGTGTAATTACAGGATGTAGCAACTGAGTCGATTTGTAGAAAAGTTCAGTATATTTCTTTGATTTTTTTTAACTTTATCCATTAAAAATTTATTTATTGATTCCAGCATTAAAAATAAAAAATAATGGCAGCATTAATTGAGAATTTAGAAAAAAAAATGTCCTTCACGGTTTTCCTAGGATACTATAAAATTAATGCTCTTGACATTTTTCTCATAATATATTTGAGCATTAACCGGTTAATCGGTCAATTAGCAATTTTATTAAATCAATGCATTAATTTCAGTTAACCGGCATATCGGTTTCAATTTTTAACTTGATTTTTTGGATCGTTTTATCTGTTAACCACTAAAAAATTTTAATATATAAATTTAATAAATTATACAATTTGTAATATTATTTTTAATAGTTAAAAATGTTTTAAAAAATAAAAAATATAAATTAAATACAATATCCATTAAAAAAATAAAATCGAAATAAAAATTTCATAATTAATTATAAGAATTAAATATATTTAATATAAAACTAACAACATAGTGCTAATTATGTAATAATAATAATAATAATAATAATAATAATAATAATAATAATAATAATAATAATAATAATAATAATAATAATTTATAGAATTTTAAAGTTTATTTACTAAAAATATGTATTATAATAATATTTTAAAAAGTTATATATCATAATATTTATAAATTACACAAATATTAAAAAAATATAAGTGTAAAATTTAAAATATAATCTATAAAATGTGTATAGATCGATTAACTGTTTGGTTCGGTTAACCATTAATTTTTAAAAGTAAAAATATTAAATCTAAATTTTTTGTTCGATTAATTTAAAAATCGATTCGATTTCGAATCGATTTTTCAATTAATTAAAATTTCAGTTTTTTTTTTGCTTATCCCTACTAAAATACTCTTTACATTTTTTTAGAATAGTAAAATATCTCTAATATTTTGTTTTACAGTGCTAAAATGCCTCAACTTTATTTTGAATTTTTCAACAAATATATGCAACGATAACATAGAGTACTTTGCCATATATTAACTCCATGTCATGCCACATTAGCATTTTTTTTTTTAATTTGGAGTTGATGGCAGTAAGTTATAGGGCCATTTTAGTACTGTTTTAGTTACATTAAAGAACATTTTAATACTTTTTTCTTATTAATGTCATGAATATTTTAATACAATTTAATTAACGTTAAAGAAATTTTTATTTTAGAATTAATCATAAAGATATTTTAATATTATGAAGACAACGTAGTATGTTTTAGTACCTTTCACCTTATTTCTTTCATGTTCTTAAACAGATTAACATAGTTGCTCTTTCGTTTTTTTTTTTTTGCTCGTCAAACACTTTTTGATGATTTTCTCAAGTTGATTTTATTGCTAGTAATTATTTTCATCTTTTAAATATATAAATTTTTGATTGGGAAAAAAATCGAGGGAAGAATTGTTTAGTTAACGGAATAAAAATGCTATGAATTATTTAATTGACATTTAAAAATAATAAAAATTTAAAATGTAAATGTAAAAAAATTGCAGATCCTAAAAGACACTTAAGAAAGGGGATGAATTGAATGTCTTAAAATTTTTTTGTCAAATTTCTAATTAAACAGAATTATATATAAGTGCAGATTTCTAATAGATTTTTTGATAGAAAATGTAAAAAATGTAAGACAACAATAATAATAGATTTTGCAAGTTCTTTTCTCAGATTAAAACTTCTAAATTAATTCTGAAAATATGCGAGTAAAATTATATGTTGTGAATATTTTACAAATCATTTTATAGAATTTTGAAAATATAGACTTCTAGAATATAAATCAGAATTGTAGAAGATAAATAATAGAGTAGGAAAGTATAGCATACACATAATTTATAGCAATTCGGCTATAATGCCTACATCTACTGCTCAAGAATTATTGAATTACTCTTGAGCATTTCTCTTCACTCCTAACTCTTTTAAGGGCAAGAGTCAAAGCCAATATACAATATATGTATATATATCCACAATATTTTTTCCAAAATAAAATATTTAAACAGTTACTAGAATTTTTCTCTTAGATTCTAGCCAATCCAAACTCACAATTTTTCACAATAATAATTCCTCATAAATAATTACAATAAAAGCTATAATCAAATTGAGAAGAACATGTAATGATGAAGTGCAAAAGATGGAAAGTAAGATTTTAAAGAAATAAGCTTTTTTCTCTTAAGAGGTTGAAAATTCTTTCTAAATGATATCTAACCATTTAATGAGACTTACAACATGTATTTAAACCCAAAAACTTAGTTTTAATTAAGTATAGAAATCCAAAAATAGCCATTTGTGACCGTTAGAGGGCAAACTAGATAATTATGGTTCAAACTAGCTGTTAACTAACCGTTATTTTATCATGTTATTTTAGATAAATTTTAATCGGAAATATGTCCAGATTTCTAATCCAATTTCTAATGCACAAATTTCTGACAGACCAAATTCTGAGCCATTTTCTAAAAGAACAAGTTTTGACTAAAAACTCATTTTATGACTTCAAAACATTTTTATGCATATTTAATATTTAGAGAGTGTATGCATGAGTGATAATTTGAGCCTCAATTTGATATTATATTTTAGTATCCTAATTTCTTATATACTAAGATATTCTTCATCTTGAGTCTTTAAAGGTCCTTGACAATCTTCACTTTTGATATATATACATCAGAAAGATGTATAGAATTTTCTGCAAAAATAGCTTAAAATATAATTCACAATAAAGTTTATTTAATGTTTGATTATCATCAAAATTTGGATATGGCCTTGAGCCAATAATCTCCCCTTTTTTAATGATGACAAAACTTTAATAGACTTCTCTTGGAAGTCTATCTACGTTAGTCTATAAAGCTCCCCATGAATATATGCATGGCGGTATTTACAAGACAAATAAAACCTGTAATAATTAATTTTTAAATCCCCTATGTAGATATTTCATGTTGTATAAAATTATGTATATCAAGGAGTATAAATAGTATAAATAATTTCAACATAACAATTTTATCATAACAGTCCTGCATAATTTTCAGTAAATAGATGCCATTCAATATCATTAAATCATATAATATTTCTCCCTCGTTTTGTTAGCAATCAAAAAGGAGAGTCCAATACCAGTCATAGAAAAAATAAGATCATCATCCAAAAGAAATACCATGTTCAGGTACCTAACAAATTGTTTTAGGTAGAGAAACAACAAAAAACAACAATAAAACTTAAAAAAAAGGATCAAAGATCTACTTCCATAAGGAGAGAGCTGCTGTCCAGTTGACCCGATTAAGGAAGATTTTTGTCACAAAGAATAGGAGTTCGAGTATATTTCCTCCTAGGCAAAATGAATGGCTCTTTGATAGGTAATGAATATGCATGAACTTCTGGAACATGTTCATGGGTAGTGGAGGCAGGTGATGCCATGTAAAATATCTACTTTTTAGTATGTATTTTCTTATATTTAAGTAGCTAAGTATTTAATATTATGTGTATTTTATGTGTTTATGTTTAGTTTATGTGTTTATTTGTGTTTTTAGGTTAAAGTTGATGCAAATGTGAAGTAAAGTGATGAAATGGTGAAGATTCATGGATAAAGCTCACGAGTCGTGAAGTGGCTCACGACTCGGATAGAATGGCATGAGACGTGAGGATGCTTACGAGTGAGGCAAAGACGACTTGCTCACGAGTCGGCTGGATGTTCATGAGTCGGCTGGCAGTTCACGAGTTAGAGGGAAGATCACGAGTGAAGAAGGCTTGATGGAATTCACGACTCGGCAGGAAGTTCACGAGTCGAACAAGGCACCTATTTTCAAACAATGCCACCTTTTTGCACCCGATCTCTCAGCCAACCATCAAGACTTTTCAGGGTAGCTTTTCATCTTCACACCTAATCAGAAGAGGCACGATTATAGAGCTATTCTCTCTATAAATAGGGATCCAAGATGAGGAAAAAGAGATCGATTAATATTTAGTTTTTAGAAATACAATTATTATTTTGGATAAACATTTTTACTTAGTTTTTATTAGAAGATGGCAAGGGACATAGCCAAGTAACCAGAGATAAGTTTCTTTCTCTTGTTTATCTTAAATTTAAATATATAGTTGGCTAGTTTCCTTTGTACATTATAAATATGTACTAGTATTTGCTTAAGACATGTTTATTATTCTTATTACGAATGAAGTATGATTTACATCCATTTGTGTGCTTTGATTTGCTATGTATGATTGGCTACCATATTTGGCATGTTAGTCAATTTGTTCGCAACGAGAGTTGGAATTCTTTGATGGAAAAACAAATGAATGTACTTGAAGCATTGAATTCACTTAGAGATAAGGAATTCACTTTGAGGGGTTAAAGAATTGGCATAGAGCTTTATAATTTTTGTTTATCTCTATAATGACACGAGAGTGCTTGTAGACGCTAAATGAAAACATCTTTACTGACAACGAGAGTTGATTTAAAGAATCTTGGCTAAATTCTCTAGTCACTTCATCCATACAATTACTTGATCTTATTCTTAAATGAATTGCTTCTCTTATTTATAATATATCTTCATACCATCATTTAAGTTATCTTTAATCCAATTTGATTTAATATATGCAAAGTAGTTTAGATATTTAATTAAATACATAATCTTCATTTTATTCGTTACCTATCCATCTATTCTTTATGGTTTCAATACAAAATTTACCCTGTTCCCTTTGGAACGATACCCTACTCATCCTATATGCAGTCTAGTGAGACTAAGGGTTTAAATAAATTCCCATCAGATTTTAGCGCCGTTGCTGGGGAACGGTTTAAACGAATTTTTATTGATTAAAACAAAGTAGTAGTTGCTTTAGGACTGTATGATATTATTTAGGATTCAGTTTTCTTAATTTAGATTTTATTTGTTTTATGGTTAATTTTCGATTTTGGTTTATATATTTTATAGTTGTAGTTTTTATTATATAATATCTATTTTGTTTCCTTCAGTTTTTGATTGAGTTAAGTAATTTTTGCAGACAAGTTGCAGCGCAGGGAAACATTCACGAGTAAGGTTCGACTCGTGAAAATGTTCACGAGTGCTCCAGAAGCAGCAGCCTACCGAGTCGTGAAGAGCCTACTGAGTCGTGAAGAGCTTACCGAGTCGTGCATCCCAGGATTGACTTGTGAAGGGTTTCATGAGTAATACAGATAGGAAAGGTTCACGAGTCGTGAAGTTCTGTCTGACTCGTGAATATTTTTCCATATGCCAACATTCAATTTTTCACAAGTCGTGAACTTATGTCTGACTCGTGAACATATTTACATGTGCCGACTAATCTCATTCTTCACGAGTCGTGAAGTTCTATCCGACTCGTGATTCACTATTCTCGATTTTACCGAGTCATGAATTTTACCTCTTTTTCTTTCTTAATTCGTTTTTCTTTCTTTCTTTAATTCTTAATCATTTTACTTCTTCATTCTTTGCGGTTTTAATTTTGATTAACTTCCCTTAATTAGTTTAAACCAAGAGGGGGGAATGGTTACAAATCAAAACTAGGGTTTGTGAAACAACATACCATTTCAATTTTCTCCCTAATTTCTCGATAAATATTGCAGTTCCTATTTTCTTTCCTTTCACAGTTCTTTTCTTTTACTTCACTCGTGCACTTACTTGGTTTTGGTTTTGTCTTTCATTTCTTTCTTTTACTTGCTATTCTCTTCTACTACTCACCTATCTGTGTGTTTCTCTTCTTCATCTTCTTCTTTCACTTTTACATTCTTGCATTTCTTTTTCTTTGTCTTTCTTTTTTTTTTCCATTATGGTGAGAACTAAGAATGTTTGCACTTCAAGGGGACAACAAGGGGCAGATGCAGCTGAGCTTGAAAGCCTCTCAACATAGTTTGGTGCTCCATTTCCCATTTCATCTGTGCATGAAGGTAATCATTTCCTTGCTCTTAAGGATAGGGCAATTTCCCAATGTAAGTATTTTCCAGACTCTCTCCTTAAACAAGTGGGATTGCTTGATGTAGTGAATGAAATGCTATCTCAATGTGGCTTATTGCATTTTATTAATATGCATGAATAATTTTATACTGATTTGGTCTTGGAGTTTTATACTAATTTGAAAGAGAATGCAAAAAATCCTAGACTAGTGGACTTTCGTTTGAATGGCATTGATTATACACTAACTTATTTTATGATGCATCGCATTTTTGGCTTTAAACAATCTGGATTATGTGATCCGCCTAAGGTTTATAGACCAAATGAGTTTTGGCATTTTCTAACTGGATTGACCACACCATTTAGGGATAGAGAGGCTAAATCAATGTTTATTACCGATTTGAAATACTGGATTTTGCATAAGATATTAGCTTCTGTTGTTTTTAACAAGCTTGAGTTCAATAGAGTGTCTCATCACAAGTTGTTTTTGATATGGTATGTGCATACTAGAAAATCTATTTGTTGGTCTTATTGGATTTTCAATCAATTATTGCAATGTGTTGGTCGTCCAGAGTCTCCTATCACCCATGGACATGTCATATTTGCTATTGCTAGAGGTCTTGATATTGATTTACGGACTTATGATTTTATCCTTCAATGTTTATATTTTTCCAAACATCTTTTTGTTCGAGGTGAAATTATCAATAATTCCTTTCAATTTATTCCACCGCTTTCACGATCTTGTTAGAAGGATCTTGCAGGACCATCAGTCCACAAGGAGCTGCTGTGGAAAGCACTTCAGATGAGCCAATGCAAGAGGATCAAGGGCATCATGATGATATTATGGCTGATGTTCCTAGTGAAGAGGCTGCTCTTTAACCCACTGCTAGATCTTCCTCAAATACTATCCATTCTATGTTCGATTAGTTACCGCAAAACTAGTCCACCATACAACATCAAATCACATCCTTGGAGCAAGTTACATCAAATTTGGTTCGCCGTCAACGCTGCCTTAAGCATAAGGTGGATACCTTAATTGCCCAAGCGAGCTATGTGGTGCCCTCTCCTCCGCCTTCACTATGATCTTTAGGGGAGTTTTCTTTCCTCTATTTTGTTTAGTTGTTTCTTTTTTTTTGTTTTGTTTCTTCACATTGAGGACAATGTGTGTTCTAAGTGTGGGGAAGCATATGTTGTTTGTTGTATGTTTAGCTTCACATTGTTATGTTTGTTTGGTTGTGCCTTATTTTCTTTATTTAGACTAAACTTTTTTGTAAGTTTTATTATAAGTATTGCTCACATTGTATATAATATAGGTTGTTATGAAGAGTCATTTTCCTTTTTATGCTCATTTGATTAGTTTTTCAAGGCTTTTGACATGTGTTTTATGTTTTAAAGTCATATCTTTTTACTTCTTTCAACATTTTAGGTTATTTAGTCTCTTTACTAACTATGCTTTAAGGTTAGAATATGCTCATTTAGTTTAAGATTTTAGGATATTTGTTGCCCATGGAAACTATAGCAATAATACTTACCTTTACCTTTCAATAATGGATGAGGGCTAGCAAAAAGAAAACATATGATGAAATAAAATAAAATAAAATAAAAGCAAGATGTATACTCAAAAGTTTAATAAAGTATGGGATGGAGTGTAAAATGCACCCATTACTACATTTTCTTGCTACTCTAAGTACGTGGGATAAAGCTTTAAGAATACCCATGCTAAAAGTAAAAAAAAAAAAGATGCAGTCTAAAAATGCTATGGGATTGGTTTAAAAGTATGTATGCTTGCAAATTGTCCTAAAAGGCAACTATAGTCTTAGAATCTTAAGTTTTATAATCAATATTCTCTCTTGAGCATGGTTAGTTTTGAGAATTTATTATCTTGATATTGGATTTAGTAAACTTAGGTGACTTGGTAACTTAGAATATATGTCTTAAGATTTGATTTACTGATATTTTGAGTGTTTAAAGTATTTGACTTCATTTCAATTTTGTTTAAAGTGAATATTGAGCAATGCTTTATAGTATAACTTACTTAGTTTTAACTTGGCATTAATTTTTCTCATTCTTCTCTTGCTTGAGGACAAGCAAGGTTTAAGTGTGGGGGAATTTGATGCCATGTAAAATGTCTACTTTTTAGTATGTATTTTCTTATATTTAAGTAGCTAAGTATGTAATATTATGTATATTTTATGTGTTTATGTTTAGTTTATGTGTTTATTTGTGTTTTTAGGTTAAAATTGGTGCACATGTGAAGTAAAGTGATGAAATGGTGAAGATTCATGGATGAAGCTCACGAGTCGTGAAGTGGCTCACGACTCGGATAGAATGGCACGACACATGAGGATGCTCACAAGTGAGGTAGAGATGACTTGCTCACGAGTCGGCTGACAGCTCACGAGTCGGCTGACAGCTCACGAGTCGGAGGGAAGATCACGAGTGAAGAAGGCCTGATGGAATTCACGACTCGGCAGGAAGTTCACGAGTCGAACAATTCACCTGTTTTCAAATGATGCCACCTTTTTGCACCCGATCTCTCAGCCAACCATCAAGACTTTTCAGGGAAGCTTTTCATCTTCGCACCTAATCGGAAGAGGCATGATTATAGAGCTATTCTCTCTATAAATAGGGATCCAAGATGAGGAAAAAGAGATCGATCAATATTTAGTTTTTAGAAATACAATTATTATTTTGGATAAACATTTTTACTTAGTTTTTATTAGAAGATGGCAAAGGGACATAGCCAAAGTAACAAGAGATAAGTTTCTTTCTCTTATTTATCTTAAATTTAAATATGTAGTTGGCTAGTTTCCTTTATACATTATAAATATGTACTAGTATTTGCTTAAGACATGTTTATTATTCTTATTATGAATGAAGTATGATTTACATCCATTTGTGTGCTTTGATTTGCTATGTATGATTGGCCACCATATTTGGCATGTTAGTAATTTTGTTCGCAACGAGAGTTGGAATTCTTTGATGGAAAAACAAATGAATGTACTTGAAGCATTGAATTCACTTAGAGATAAGGAATTCACTTTGAGGGGTTAAAGAATTGGCATAGAGCTTCATAATTTTTGTTTATCTCTATAATAACACGAGAGTGCTTATAGACTCTAAATGAAAACATCTTTACTGACAACGAGAGTTGCTTTAAAGAATCTTGGCTAAATTCTCCAGTCACTTCATCCATATAATTACTTGATCTTGTTCTTAAATGAATTGCTTCTCTTATTTATAATATATCTTCATACCATCATTTAAGTTATCTTTAATCTAATTTGATTTAATATATGCAAAGTAGTTTAGATATTTAATTAAATACATAATCTTCATTTTATTCATTACCTATCCATCTATTCTTTGTGGTTTCAATACAAAATTTACCCCGTTCCCTTTGGAACGATACCCTACTCATCCTATACGCAGTCTAGTGAGACTAAGGATTCAAATAAATTCCCATCAGTAGGTGGACTAAACAAAGCTAGAATTATGTTAGTTATAGCAGCATAAGTTTCACTCAACTTACCGAAGATAGATTGTAATTCCTTGAGCTTTGGCCGATCTAATACAAAATAAGAATCAGGAGTAGGAAAGTAGGACTGAGTGGCTGGAGACTTTTTCGAATGGTCATCAAATTTGGTTATCATCTTGGAACTGGAGGATTTCTCAACTGTAGAAGTAGGAGGTTTTGAAGGCACTTTGTCCCTAACAAAGGACCCAAACTTAGTAGAAGAAGAAGGACTAGATGACATTTCAGAAGCATGACTTGATTTGAGAGCGTAATGCCCCTCAAACTTATTCTTAGACTGCACATCAGATTCCTTACTAGATTTTTCCTTAGATGCTCTATCAAATTTGTTTCCAGATTGACTGTCAGACTTTGCTTTAGATTTTTCTTCAAAATTCGTATCATATTTTCCATCAGAATGCTCAGTAGAGTTTTCATTAGATTTGGAATCAGAATTTTGTCCAGAATGTTCCTCAGATTGCTTATCAAAAACCTGTTCTATCATTTTGGGTTTACTGATTTTCACTCCCTTAGATGCTTTTATCAGGATAAGTAGGTGAGCAATTTGTTCCTAAAATTTCTCTTCTATATGCAAAGAATCAACTTGCATCAATTCTTTTCCTTTTTTGGACTCTTATATAGCTAACTTACTTGATTTTAGAGCAGTTAATTCAATACATTTTCTCTTGATTGTATGAAATTTTTCTTACCAACCTTTTTATAAAATACAAAATTGATTTTTTCAATCTTATAAGCCTCAAATTTTATGTCATCATTCAACAATTCTCAATGTTTAAACAAACGAGTTATGATAAGGCTATATGGTTTTTTTCTCATCTACAGAACGTGTAGCCATGTAATTAAAAATTAGGAAAGGTAAGTTGACATTTTTGCTCGAATGAAAGTGCCACAGGAAGACAATATCTAGTTCGGACAAATAAGACATAATCCCAGCACATAGAGTAACATACAAACTCATGCATTTAGTTAAGACCCAATACTGTGCCAATAAGGTTGATACCAAAGGATACTTAGAAGCACCATTGCCATCACTTGATATTAAACTCAGAAATGCATCTTTGTTCTGTTCATCAAAGTCTAAAATGTTATTGTTGTTTCATGTACATTTAGACCCATGTAGAGGCATAGAAAAAAGTTATCAATAAGGGAAGGACTTACAGTGAAGATGGATCCTTGCAAATCAACCTTGAACCTTTTTTCTTCAATTTCAAATCGAAAAGAGTAGAACTCACGAACCAGATCGGGAAATAACTTCTTGCATCGAAAAGTTAAGAATTTTTTCCACTTATATTTTTCTACGTATTGAGATACATCTAGTATGATTTAAACAAGATCGATCCACTCGATGATTTTAGGTAAAAGAAAAGGATGGGATGAAAGTGAGGTTGACGATGATTTTACTAGGACGATTTTCAATTTTGTAGATCTAGAGGGCATCAATTTTGGTGAGGGAATAGGAGTGGCTTGTGTATCTGGTGAGGGCACCGAAATCGGTGATGGAATCCAATGTGGATTACACTTCGCTAGGGTTTTTGATCGACCCATATCGACAGTGATTTGAGAGAGAGAGACGAAAAGGTTGAAAAAGGTAGAGGATGTGTTTATCTTTGAGAGATCGATGAAATTAGGGATTACAAAAAAATGAATTTTTTAAAAGACAAGGAGACTTAATAACTATAATTAGAGAGAAACTAGTTAGCAAAAAAAAATCAAAATTTAAATAAATGCAGTAAGATGATTTGACAAATGAGAGACTTAGGCATGCTCAAGTAATGATAGCATATTAGGAAACTATAATTTTGTAGTTATCCAGATGCGGGAACCCAAAAAAATCCTAAAGGATAGGGCTACCCCTATATAAGTTTAAAATAACACACATAAGATTTTAGGGGTAGTAGAGATATTTTGCATAAATATTTGACTATTGCCTCATATCTATAACTTCTTCAATACATAAACATCCCTTCAAAAATTTTAAGATAGACTTTTAATTTAAAAAAATAAAATAAAAAATAGATTGTTTAAGCAGAAGTTTTTCCTTAGTTTTTTTTAAAAGAGATGAAATTTTTCTTTTAGCCATTAAAAGAGAAAAAAAATGTTAAATTTCTAAAATACAAATTCCAAACTTTCTCCTTAGTTGACATAACCTTTATTCTTTGAGTGGCTTTGTAAAGATATCTGCAATTTGATATTCTATTGAGACAAATACCAGCAAGATATCTCCTCTTTGCACATAATTTCTGATGAAATGATGATGAATTTCTATATATTTTGTTCTTGAGTGTATAATTGGATTTATGGTAAGATTTATAGTACTTGTGTTGTCATAAAATATTGAATTTTGTCAAATTCGATTCCATAATCTTTCAATTGTTGTTTGATCCATAGAATTTGGGCAACACATCCACTAGCTACCATGTATTACGCCTTAGTAGTAGACAAAGTAATAGAATTTTATTTTTTGCTTCATCACGTAATTAGAGAGTTGCCTAAAAAATGGCATGCACCAAAAGTGCTTTTTTATCGATTTTGTATCCAGCGTAGTCAGCATTTGAATATCTAATTAGGTTGAAAGAGGTATTCTTTGGATACCATAATCCTAAGTTCTATGTTCCTTGCAAATATCTCATGATTCTTTTTACCACAGATAAATGGAACTCTTTTGAAGCTGATTGAAAGTGGGCGCACATACATACACTTAAATTAATATCTGGCCTACTTGATGTAAGGTATAATAACGATCCAATCATTCCTCTATATAATTTTTCTTCAATATTTTTACCTTTCTCGTCGTTTGTCAACTTAATAGATGCACTCATAGGAGTACTTGTAAATTTTGCATCAGACATCTTGTATTTCTTTATCAATTCTTTTGTATATTTTACTTGGCTAATAAAAATACCATCTAAATATTACTTAATTTGGAGACCCAAAAAGAACGTTAGCTCACCCATCATGCTCATGTTAAATTTTTTTTTCATAATAGCTTTAAATTCGTTGCACAAGAAAATGTTAGTAAAACAAAAAGCTATATCATCAACATATATTTGAACAATTAGAACATGAGATGATTTATCCTTGATAAAAAAGTGTATTGTCTACTTTTCCTTTATTAAAACCATGAGCTATTAGAAAATAGCTTAATCTTTCATACCAAGCTCTAGGAGCTTGTTTCAAACCATACAAAAGCTTTTCTAAGTTTGTAAACAACATCTAGATGTTCAGAATTTTTAAAACCAATGGGTTGTTCTACATAAACTTATTCATTTAGAAAACCATTTAGAAAAGAACTTTTAACATCCATTTAATATAATCTAAATTTAATGAAATATGCAAATGCATATAGAATTCTAATAGTTTTTAGTCCAGCTACAGGTGCAAAAATTTCATCAAAATCTATACCTTATTCATGATTATAGTATTGAGCCACTAATCTAGCCTTATTTCTGATGACATTACCTTTTTTATCCAATTTATTTCTAAGCACCCATTTTGTTCCAATGATAGACAAATTGAGGGTCTAGGCCCCAAAGTCAAAATTTTATTTCTTTCAAATTAATTTAAATTTTCTTGCATCACAATAATCCAACTATCATCATTTTAAGCATAAATAAAAGTTTTGAATTCAAGTTGAGAGATAAAGGCAACAATAACACAATATTTTTTTAAGGCTCTTCTTATCATCATTCTTTTAGAAGGATCGGTTAATAACTTATATTTGGGGTGATACTTATGAAATCTCCAATCTTTAGGCAATTTTGGTGTTTGTAGTTCAAATTGTTATTCTACCTGAATTTTTGATACATTTTTTATCTTGTTTTTGGCTCCTTTTCTGATTGAATTTCTGGTTCATTTTTTGTATCTTCGTGTTGCTCCAAAATTCTATCATCCAAATTTGGTTACTGATTTGGTGACTTTTTTGTCTCATCATTCTTTTGAATTGTGACATTTTCTTTCTCAAAACCTATTTTATCATCAGAATAAATCTTTTCTCCAGAATTTATGTTAGTAAAATCAAATTTAACATTTATGGATTCTTCTAGTTTATGAGTTCTTTTATTAAAAACTATATATACTTTAGAATTTAAAGAATAACAAAAAAATATACCCTCATCATATTTTACATCAAATTTAGATAAATTATTTTTATTGTTAAAAATGAAACACTTATAGCCAAAAGGTTGAAAATAGTTGATGTTTTGTTTTCTGCCTTTCCATAGCTCATACTAAGTCTTTTCTAATACTGTTATGATCAAAATTCTATTTAGAATGTTGCACACATTGTTGATAGCCTCGACCCAGAAATACTTTGGCAAATTATTCCCATTTAACATTGTTTTGGCAATTTCTCGAAGAGTTTTGTTCTTCTTTTCTATAACACCATTCTATTATGGTGTCCTTAGAGCAGAAACTGTATGACTTATTCTAAAATTGTTATAGAATTCTTTAAATTTCTTATTCTTAAATTCTTTTCCATGATCACTTCTAATGCTTGTGATTTTATACCCTTTTTAATTTTGAATCTTTTTACTCAACTTCTTAAAGGTTTCAAATGCCTCATCCTTATGAGCAAAACATATTACCCATACGTATCTTTTGTAGTCATCCACCACATTAAACACGTATGACTTTCCACTAATACTTAAAGTACTTATTGATCCAAAAAAATCCATATGTAAAAGCTCTAAAAGTTTCTTTGTGAAAGTTTCATTTTTAGATTTATGTGAATTTCTGGTTTGCTTCCCAAGTTGGCATGTCTTGCATACATGATCTTTATCAATCTTGATTTTTGGCATTCCCTTCACTAAATCTTTTCTTACTAGCTTTTATAATGCATGAAAGCTTGCATATCCCAATCATCTATGCCATAAAATACTTAGATCTTCTTTAGAAATTAGGCACTTAGCTTCACTTTTTTGGACATCTTCTAAGCTAACCAAATAGATATTTCAGCTCTTTACCCTTTTAGAATATATTTTTTAGTTCTAACATCTTCTACTCTATAATTATCGACTTCAAAATTACTCTTTTCTTCTTGTCACCAAGTTGACTAATACTTAATAAATTATACTTTAGGCCTTTAACAAAAGAGACATCTTCAATAATTGGATTGGTTCTAATAGTTTCAATACCAATAATTTCCCCTTTTATATTATCACCAAAACTAACAGAACCACCTTTAGATTTTTTTAGTTTAGAAAACTTAGTTCTGTCCCATATCATATGCCTAGAGTAGCTACTATCCATATACCACTTTTATATCTTGGCGCTCCTTAGGCGAATCTACAAAGAGATCAAGTATTTTAGGTACCTAACTTTTCTTGGATCCTTCATGGTTAGTTACTACATTTGCAAAATTTTTAACCACCCATTTTTTATTAGTTAAATTAGCATTCTTTTTATAATAACAAAATTTTAAAATATATCATTTTCTACAGCAATAAAAGCATTTAGCAGAAGAGCTAATTACCATTTTATCATATGAGTATTTTTATACCTTTTCTGGGTGTAATTTTTATGATAAATTTTTGATGTACTTGCATAACTATTATGAACAGATTTTGCATTTAGATTTTCAACAGAATTTTCATTGCACACATAAATCTATTTTTCTTTCACATTTCATTTTTCTTGTAAGGATATAAATTTACCTTATAAGTCAGAATATTCATTTTTAATTTAATTTCTATTTCCTTTGCATTTTCCTATTCCACATATAGTGCATCAAATTTCTTCTTTATTTCTATATAGGTTATTTTTAGCATACAATATTTATGATGCAATTTTTCAAAACATTCAAGCATTCTTTCATATTTATCATCATTTTCTTTTATATCAGAATCACTTGTCTCAGAATTTTCTGAATTATTTTTAGGTGAACTTCTATCTACAATATTTTGTTCTTTATCAGAATTAGATTTTTGCTCTTTACAATCAGAAATTGCCATCAAACCAACATCATCAGAATTTGCAAATTCTGGTTCACTTATTCTTAATTCTTCACTATTACTCCACGTAGCCTTTATAGATTTCTTTTTAAATATTTTCTCCTTTCTTTTAAGATTTGGACACTTGAATTTGATGTGACTAGGTTTGTTACATTCATAGAAAACCACTTCACCAACATATTTTGATGAGTTTTTTACCTTATAATGAGAGAATTTTTTGTGCTATTTTATATACAATTTTTTATCTTTTCTGTATAGCTTTTTGAATTTCTTTGTAATTAAAGCCAACTCATCATCATCTGCAGAATAGCCACTTTTAAATTCTGCTTTGAGAGCAATAGCTTTCAATTTTCTATCTTTTTCTTTTTCTACATCTTGAGAATTAATGTAAAGCTCATGTGAAATAAGAGATCCATAAATATTATCAAAATTTAGAGTACTAAGATCCTTATCTAAGAGAATTGATGCTTTTGCTTCTCATCTAGGTGTGAAACCTCTAACAAACTTAGTAATTTTATTATGTTCATCAAGCTTTTACCCAAGAGCTTAAATTTCATTAGTTAACTTAACATACCTATCAATTACCTACAAAATTAACTATTCTAGCTTCATTTTGAAAGCTTCATAATCAATCATAAGAATATGAAGCCTAGTATTTTTAAATTGATTCGTACCTTTATATGTAGCTTGTATCTTATTTCATTTTTTTTTTGTTAAATGACATCCAGAAACTCTATTGAATTCATTTGTATGCAGTGAATAAAAAAGTATGCTGATAACTTTAGAATTCAGCTGCACTTTTCTCTTTTCAGCTTTTGTGAACTCTTTTCTTATTTTTGGAACTATAGCGAAATTTGAAGCACCTTCCTCATTAGATGTCTTTTGTGGATGCTCATATCCATCTTCAATAATATCCCAACAATTTATATCTTGAGATTGGATAAAGTATCTCATGACATCCTTTCAAAAAGAATAATTCTCACTGCTGAATATAGAAGAACGATCAATAGAATGTCCCTTTTTTAATGGAGTAACAATTGAAGAATTACTAGATTCGATCATTTTTAGGATCACTCAAGGAGATTAAGCCTTAGAAAATTAATAAAAAACCACTCTCATACTAAATGTAGGTCCCGAAAGACACTCAAGAGGGGGGTGAATTGGATGTCTCGAAATTTTTTGATCAAATTTCTAATAAAATAAAATTGTATGCAAGTGTAAATTTTTGATAAAATTTCTCATAAAGAATGTAAAAAATGCAAGGCAACAATAATAATAGATTTTGCAAATTCTTTTCTCAGATTAAAACTTCTAAATTAATTCTAAAAATATGTGTGTAAAATATATTGTGAATATTTTAAAAATTGTTTTACAGAATTTTGAAAACACAGACTTTTAGAATATAAATGAAAATTGGAGAAGATATAGAATAGAGCAAAAAATTAGAGCATACACAGAATTTATAGTGGTTCAGTCACAATGCCTACATCCACTCCTCAAGAATTACTATTGATATTTTCTCTCCACTCCTAACTCTTTTAAGGGCAAGAGTCAACGCCAATATATAACCTATGTATATCTACCCACAATTTTTTTCCCAAAGTAAAAGATTTAAACACTTACTATAATTTTTCTCTTAGGTTCTAGCCAACCCAAACTCATAATCTTTAACAATAATAATTCCTCACAAATAATTACAATAAAAGTTATAAACAAATTGAGGAGAATATATAATGATGAAGTGCAAAAGATGGAAAATGTAATTTTAAAGAAGTAAGCTTTTTCTCTCAAGAGGTTGAAAATTCTTTCCAAATGATATCTAACCATCTAATGGGACTTACAATATGTATTTATACCAAAAAACTTAGTTTTAAGTATAGACATCTAAAAATAGCCGTTTGTGATCGTTGAAACGCAAAACAGACAATTCTGGATCAAACTAGCCACTATTTTATCCTATAGTGTTGGATAGATTTTGATCAGAAATATGTTCAATATCTAATGACATAAATTTCTGACAGACCAAATTTTGAACCATTTTCAAAAATAATAAGTTTTGGATAAAACTCATTTTATAACTTCAAAACATTTTTATGCATATTTAATACTTGGAGAGTGTATGCATGAGTGATAATTTGAGCCACAATTTGATCTTACATTTTAGTATCCTAATTTCCTATATACTTAGATATTCTTCATCTTGAATCTTGAAAAGTCCTTGACAATCTTCACTTTTGATATATATACATCAGAATGATGTATAAAATTTATTGAAAAAATAGCTTAAAATAGAATTAACAATAAAGTTTATTTAAGATTTGATTACCATCAAAATTTAGATATCACATTAAGCCAACAAAAATAGTTATCCTAAACGCATGTAAAATGATTAGTAAATAGTATCATATAAATATAAGCCCTAACATTCTAACCCCTTCTATTTGTATTTGTATGTATATATTTGCACCGTACGTAATTCCACATTATGAAAATAATGTAAAATTACTATTATTATTCGTCACCATAAAATTATTACTTGCTGCAATTTCTTGACTTTCCCACCTCTCAATATGCCATTTTTTTTTTTGAAGTGGATCATTAGATATAACCAAAAAGAAAAAAAAAAAAAGGAAAGAAAAAAGGAGAACGGGTTACTATAGTAACCTTGTGAATAACGTTTGCCAACCTTTTTTTCAGGTAATGTTTGCCACCTTAAGTGTGAAACTCATAAAATTATAAATTAAATTACTCTCATTAAATTTAATTTAGATAAAATTAGTAAAATTAAAATACACAATTTTATTAATATTACATTAAATTAATTTAAAATAATTGTAGTACCACCACAATATAATAAATTGAAGAAAAAGCTAACTCATAACATTTTGCATGATAAAATAATTGTATATTTTTTCAAAATTTTCATGTTTTGATAGGTATCACAACAATTTTAAATTAATCTCATGTTAAATTAATAGATTGTAAATTTCAATTTTACCAATTTCATCTAAATTGATCGAATATGAATAATTTAAAAAGTTTAAAATTTAATTTTAATTTTTTAAAGTATAAGAACCGAATTTAGAAAAAATATTAAAATTCAAGAATCCGATAATGTGTTATTTCAAATATAAAATCTTAATTTGACATTTGTTACCGTTACCAGTCACGTTGTTCAAATACGCTTCAGCCAGCCATTTTTATAAAATAAGCTAACTTTTTAGCTCCTCAAATTTTAAGGGAATTAAAACCTCAATCTGAGACGTCATCTATTTTGTTTTTAATGAACTTAAATTTTATTTTGTATTTGGAAAACTAAAGATGCTATTTGCAAGTAAAACTTACATAAAATTGTGAATTAATTATTTTTGCTTAAAGAAAAAAATGAAAATTTAAATGCAAAAATCGATAGAAATATAAGAATGATTTATATGTATTATATAGTTTGCTTGATCTTTCATGGAAAATTACGAAAAAAGAAAAAGGTTATACCTTTACATATTTTCACTTTAGGAAACTGGGCAACCTCTTATTAGTTGTAATTTATATATGTGAAAAGCATATTCATGTACCAACAATTTCAACTATATACATATAGGTTAAAATTAGATTCAAAACATTATTAATTAATTAATTGATTAATGAATTAATTAGGTGAAACGAGAGGGAAATTCTTCAACTTTTTGACTAAATAAATTAAGGAAAAATATAAACTGATTATGATAAATGAATTAGTACCAAACCCAAGTGGTTTTAAATAATTCGAAACTTTTTTTACCAACCCAACCTTAAAGACCACACAATTAACTAAAAACTGCCCCGAAGAATTACAGAAATAATAACTACTGACCACTCTATTCGTATTTGCCTATAAATAGGCAGATAAACAGGCTCATAACATCGTACCAACAAGAAGAGAAATTAAGGAAACAAAAGAAAAAAAATAAATAAAAATGGAAGATATGTGGATTAGGGTTGTGTTAGGATTAGTTTCATTGATAGGGTCATGTGTGTTAGTGATATTTCACAAGCACAAATCCCAATACAAACATGAAAATCTTCCACCTGGAAAAATAGGGTTACCGTTTATAGGAGAAAGCTTAGAGTTTTTATCAGCAGGATGGAAAGGACATCCTGAGATGTTTGTGTTTGACAGAATACAGAAGTATTCATCTCTTGTTTTTAGAACTAATCTTTTAGGACAACCTGCGGCTGTGTTCTGTGGTTCTTCCGCTAATAAGTTCTTGTTCTCCAATGAGAATAAGCTTGTCCAAGCATGGTGGCCTGACTCTGTTAACAAGATTTTCCCTAATTCTCTTCCTTCTATTTCTTCTGAAGGAGAAGCTAAGAAGATGAGAAAGCTTCTCCCTCACTTCCTCAAACCTGAAGCTCTCCAAAGATATATAGGTAATTTTTAATTTTCTTGTATGGGTTATATAAATTTTACCAAATTACATAATTTATCTTAATTTTACTCACTTAATTACTCGAATTTTCATCTATTTCTTGATGAAAATTTGACGTAAAAATAGTTAGGAGGAAGTGAAAGCGGTTGAAAAGAATTCCACATAAGATAATTAAAAAGTTTATAATTTTGTTGGAAGTTATTTTGATGTAACAATAAGTTCAATGAGTTAGATCAAATTTGAAAAAGGGTTCAATCCAATTCAAATTTTATAAATATAAATGACCGTTTTGAAATGGATTAAATACGGTTTTAAATTGTTTGAATTTATTTTTGATTTAGTTCTTTTTTCGTAAGCTAACTTTTTGATTTTAACGTAAAATAAATAATAAAAAAAATTTGAGACACAAGTATATTAAATAATTATAATCTCGATGCATATTAACTTTTAATTATAATAATATACTACATTACCACTAGAAAATCTATGATATTTAATACATAAAGTTCTCGGCATTCATTTATAAAGTTCACATTATCAAACAAATACAAATAAACAAATACTTACATTTATTTATAAAGCTAACTATCCAAGCTCAAAACCTTATAATCAAGAATATAGGTAATTAATCAGTTAGGTTAGAATTTGATGTTTCTGATCGAGTAACAACAGTACTGTAAGTAAGTGTGCATATATATATATATATATATTGACATGGACACGTGAGAATATATAGGTCAAAGGTAAATGGGTCGTGGATATATAGATAATGCGCCTACGCATTGCTTAAAATTATTTTGATCACCTAAGTAAACATATAATTGCGTAAAATGAATGTACTTGCAGGTATCATGGATAGTATTGCAGGGCGGCATTTCAGTTCTGAATGGGAGAACAAAGAAGAAGTAGTAGTGTTTCCATTGGCAAAACACTACACATTTTGGTTAGCATGCAGGCTATTCCTTAGCATAGAAGATCCAAACCATATAGCTAAATTTGAAGAACCATTTCAGTTATTAGCATCAGGAATAATTTCTATACCCATAGATTTGCCTGGAACTCCATTTAGAAGAGCCATAAATGCATCAAAATCCATAAGAAAAGAGCTACTGAAGATTATAAGGCAAAGAAAAACAGACCTTGGCGAAGGAAATGCATCAGCAACACAAGACATTCTGTCTCATATGCTCACTACTTGTGATGAAAATGGACAGTTTATGGATGAATCTGATATTTCCAATAAAATTCTTGGTCTCTTGATTGGTGGGCATGACACTGCTAGTGCTGCTTGCACTTTCATTGTTAATTATCTTTCTCAACTTCCTCACATTTATGACCAAGTTTTTCAAGGTAAGTTTATTTATTTATTTCATATGATTTGGAGCATCAGTTATTCAGGGTACGTAATATATTATATATCAGCAGATTTCAACCTTTAAATCAAAATTTATTCTTAATCCAACGGTTGATGTATGTTGAAGTAACATATATTGGATATACCGAATAATCGTACAATTATTTATTATATGTGAAATCTTGAATAGTAGGAAGGAATATACAAAAATTGGAACTCTAAATAGGTAATTGAATTATTAGACATATATGAGTATATTTTCGCCCCAAGAAACTGAAGAATTTTATGCAATTAAGATTATAATGCTATGAAGTGAAATTGGATTTATTTGGTACATAGCAATCGTGCTAGGATGTCCTCACAACAAATCCATTAATTAGATGTGCTCTAATAAGCAAACCCTTCTCCTTTTTCACATTAATATTTATTTATCTTGGCTTAATTTTGTCTCCACTAGCTGAAAAGGACTAGTAAACTTCATTTCATTGGCTGGCTTTTCTAGCTTCTTCTTAATTTTATTTTTTAACTCTTAAAAAATAAGATTTATAAATGAAGAATTTTGTTTTTGATAAATAGAGCAAGTGGAGATTGCAAAATCCAAAAGAGAAGGAGAGCTGCTGAATTGGGATGATATTCAAAAGATGAAATATTCATGGAATGTAGCATGTGAAGTGATGAGAGTTGCTCCTCCTCTTCAAGGTGCTTTTAGAGTTGCCATCAACGACTTCATCTTTAATGGCTTTTCAATTCCAAAAGGATGGAAGGTATTAATCCTAACTAATCCTTCATTTATTTCCTTCTCAATTAGTTAATTTTCATCCCACCTGAATTTGAATATAAATCGGAAATGAAATTTATAATTTAATAATGCTGGTTGGTTCAAGCAGTTCAATACTTTTGTTTCTAAATAAGATCTTGAATTGAATCTTATTAATGAAAAAAAAAATTCAGTGCTGGAAGAATTTTAATCCCCCTAATAAATTGATATGACTGAAATTTGATTAATTGAATTAATAATGTATTTACGAATGCAGTTGTATTGGAGTGCGAATTCGACCCATAAAAATCCAGAATATTTTGAAGAACCAGAGAAATTTGATCCAAGAAGATTTGAAGGAAAAGGACCAGCACCATACACATATGTACCATTTGGTGGAGGACCAAGAATGTGCCCTGGAAAAGAGTATGCTAGATTGGAAATACTTGTTTTTATGCATCACTTGGTTAGAAGATTCAAATTCCAAAAGATTATTCCTCATGAAAAGATTATTGTTGATCCTTTGCCTATCCCTGCCAATGGTCTTCCTGTTCGCCTTTTCCCTCACCAAAAAAATCCTTAAATTCTTATTTGTATCTTTATTTTTTTACGTAGAATTTACCACGATTCAATAAATAAAATATATAGTTTTTTCCCAATCTTTAAATTTTACAATCCATAATTAATTAATTAGTTAGGTCATATTTTTTAATGTTTTATATCAAAATAATATGTCAAAATGATATATTTTTTAAATTTTAATGTTATATTTTTCCCAATTTTTTAATGTTTTATATCAAAATAATATATTTTTTAAATTTTACAATCCATAATTAATTAATTAGTTAGGTGAAGAAGAATGAAAAAGGAAGGCACGAGCTTTCATACGGAAGTGGGACCGCAAGGGTCAAAATAATATGTCGATTTGGTGGTGGGGAAGACTTTGATAGTGGCGTTTGGAGTTTGATCTCTTTCGCCATTATTATAAATAAAATCTAGAAATGGATATTAATTCCCATCCTTCTCCATACTAAATATATCATCAAGTTCATTAGATACTACCTAATAATTAAACGGTATACAACAATTAAAAGAAAATATAAAAAGATTGTACACCTAGTACACTTACAATATATACCAAGTACACAAGTTATATACATCCAGTACACGCACATTATACATCCAGTACACACGTAATATATACCTAATACACACGTAGTATACAACAAGTACACACACATTATAAATATATTGTTTGCAATGGTCACTAAAAACTTAGACCGACTTGACTGTAGCTAGACTTCTAAAAACACCAAAGTCAAAAGTTTTTTGTCGGTAAAATTATTAGAAACCGTAATTTCAAATCGAAGCTAAGCGCTATAGTTTGAAAATGGTGACAAATTTTATAAAGAATGAAATATGGTTGATGTCGTTTAGTAAAAGCATAATTATGACAACCATTCTTTTCAGCCACTATGGTCACCCTAAGTTTAAACATATAGATGATTAGAAGTAAATGTTGTCGTTAAAAATTTCTTGTGATTTGTACCCTCGGTTGCTAAAAGTTTATATTTAAAAATTTATAACAATTAAAATAGATCAGTTGAAGACAATTACTAAAAGTCTAAAGCTGACAGTTAAAAGGTTAGACGACCATTTTTTATAGGTTATACTAGTAGCTAAAAGCCCCAGTTAGAAGTGTAGCTGACCAAATTCAAATTCAAATTTAAATTCAAACTCAGTCATTAAAAATCATTAGCGACCTCAATTCGTCGCTAAAAATGAAAAATGGGTCTTACAAGCTTGTAGCTACCAAAAAAAATCCGGTTAACACTGAATGCTTGTTACAAAGTCATAAGGAAATTTCGGGGACCGTAAAAATAATTGTATTTTTCAGTTAAAGTCAAAATTATAAAATTTTGAACCGAAATGTTGATGATATATCATGCCAAATCAACTTAAAAACATTCCGATTGAAATATAAGCATGTCATATTGGACAAATGACATGTTGGAATTACTGGTTTAACTTTTCTTATATTGATTTTGGCTACACTTGAGAGATACAAAAGGATTAATAATAATAATAAATAATTATTCAGAAAGTAAGAGAGATAAAATTGAATACCTTAACTCAATTATTTTTCTTGTATTTTTGGGCAACTGTCGTCGGATTTTTCCAAATAAGATTTATTTACAGTGATCAACTATCGAAGATAATGTGATAGAAGTAGATCCTAAAAACTCAAGTCAGAAGCGACTCAAATCCATTAGATCGAGATTCATAGGATCTTGTTGAGAGAGTTATAATGGGCATATCCGATTGGTCTTACTTTACTCGGTTCGTTAAGTGTGGTCACATGATATTTGGGCCTTATAATACTTGTATGGATTTAACTAGGCTCCAATGATAACGAGTATTATCATGTATTTCCTCTAAAAAGCCCAATCAAGGATGCATGCAAACGAACCGTCACTTTGCTAATTGGTGAGAGTTGCCAATAGTTGATAATGTTTCGGCTTTCAACTCTTATGTGACACGTGTCACTTTTAGGGCTAGAACCAAGTTAAAGTTCCCTGTCTAGGCCGACGATTGCTTCGCGATAGAAAAGAGACTCAACTCAACTTGCCGTAATCATAAATCTTGAAAGGTGTGATATGGCATATCAAGGTGTCTCTATCTCATCGCTAGCAGTCGATGACTGAAAGGCATCTAGTTGGGTACCACAAGACCGTAAACAAAGATTAAGGCGAAATTAGCTGAAATCCACTTATGTCTCATCAAGTTAAAACAAGAGATTTTCAAAATCTCACTCGTGGCCTTAGAAAAATAATTTTATTTTATATCAAGGGATTATTACATTTTGTATATTTTAAAATTTTATAATTCTATTCATGCTTTACAGATGTACTTTTCATTTTATTATTAATAAAAGTTTAATTTGCATTTAAAAACTACATTGAGTCATACAAAAATATAAAAAAAAAATTATTATTATAACATAAAAAAAAAGATAAATTTTTATTTTATTTCAACCAAGGTTAAAAATGCCAAAAATTTAGAATTTTAATGCTGAACTTTTATCCATGATCATTCAATTATTACTATTTTTAATTATAATTTTATCGACAAGTCCAATTTCTGATCCTAGTGACCATTATTGTAAAAATAAAAAATAAAAGTTAAATTATCACAATGTTATAAATTGTTTTATTGTGACCGCAAATGAATAATTGAATAATCAATGCAAGGATAAGATTAACTCTCGGACTGTCACGTGAGTGCGCCGTGTAGGTCAAAGTTTCCAGAACAATGTCCAGTCAGCATGCAATATAAGTTGTTTAAATTTTTTTTTCAATAACATTTTTTCTTATTTAAATGCCAATAATTTTACGGCCACAGGTCATCAGTACTACTACGAGAAGATATTGTTGAAATGAAGAAGCTGATGTGAGCTGATTGGATTGAGCAAAATCTAGAACCTGGAAGGAAATCAGTCCGGTTGGTCCGAACGTCAATATTTCATAATTTAAGTCAATAAGAGATTTTAGAAAAAAAAATAAGGAAAAATTTTAATAATGCAATACATGAAATTATCCAGAATTGAACTATTTATAAAAGATAAGGCTTATTAGATAGGAATATTCGAGTGAAAATGATTGATAGACAGAGGATATAATCTGACAATAATTTAACTGTTTATATTATGTTAAGTATATCAGTATAGCTGACACAGCATGGCCTTATCGGGTCGATTAAATTAAGTGCCGACTAATAGATTCGATACGATAAATCACACGTGTCCGGCGGGATTTAACCTGTGGGCTGCTGTCCGGTGAAATGGATCTCCGGTCTCATGAGTTTTGTAAAATTACCTGTATTATCACTAATTATATATTATTGTTTTAATATTTATAGACCGGATCTAAACAAGAATTTTGCATGTGCTTATATGGGTGGTGGGGGTCCGTTTGGATGTAACTGCATCCATCTTCCACGACTCTCTGTTCCATTTTTTTTTTTAATTACCTTTTGGATTGTATAGCCTAATGATTAAAACTAAAAAAAATTAAAGAAATGACATATTTTCCTATATGTCAGCGTTGTATCAATGCTTTTAATTTAGATTGACAAAAGTTACTTATAAGAATATTTTTATACCAATTTTCATTAAATCCGAAGCATTTTTGCTTTAAAATAAATGATATGGGCATTTAATACTCTTAGAGGAAATGTAAAGCACATTTTTGTACTTTTTCACTATTTAGAAATCACTTTTCTAATTGATTACAATTTGAATCCCATCCTTCTCCATACTAAATATATCATTATCAAAAACAAGCTTTTGATGGGGATAGCTTAATTCCCTGCTTTGGATTTGGAGACGGTACTTTCATTTCCACTTGATTTTTCAGCATTTAATGTTTAACTTGTAACATGAACATCATATTCTTGAATATTTTGCAGCATCAACCCAGGATCAGGCTGTCTTCAGTTTCTATCCAGACGAAACACCCTGTAATGGATTTGTGGATGTCCTCAGACGATACAGAGACATTGTCCCCGGCCTTAAGCTTGCTGGTATTTTTATAAACCTGTCATTTTCAAATGTAAATTGATTGAATTAGTAAATTTCAGATATTGGATAGTTTATAAGAAAAAGTTTCAAAGTAAAAAAATTTTTTTGCTTTGTATTTTTTTTGTATTTATGTTATGTGGCCGTCATTAAATTTTTGTTATGACAGGACCGACGTCATTTGCACCCATAATTGAAAAGGGAATTAGTATTGTTGAGAAAAGTGGCGGGCATTATCATGTTCTGTTGATAATAGCTGATGGCCAGGTAATTGACTATCGAGTTGGACCTTTCTCCTTTTGTAGTTATAACAAGTTCATTTCACAGTTGCAGAATGCAATTCATTCAGCTCTACTGCCATAATAGGTGACTAGGAGTGTTGATACACCTCGTGGCCAGCTCAGTCCACAGGAGCAGATCACAATTGATGCAATTGCAAAAGCAAGGTGACAACCAAAATCTAAATCAAATTCAATTATTAAAAACAGTGTAAAAATCATGGTTCACATTCTAATTTTTTTTCGGCGAAGCTAGCAAAACAGAGCAGACTTTACTGTTCTGAAATCACGGGTTGCAAGTTGCCGGTGGATTGTCAAATTTGACCTCTTTGTTCTCCGTAATGTGAAACTGATGGATTGTCCGTACGTAACCGGTGGATGCTCAGGTTTTTTTTTTTTTTAGCATTCTTTTGGATAGGAGTTAGCAGATGCAAGTAAGAACACAGAATTGAATTATTTTATTTATTTTATAAAGAATATAGAATAATTAAAAGTAATTATTAATTTTATATAAATGAAAAATGCATACTTTCAATTTAAGAGTAAATCAGAGTAATTTTATATTTATTTTAAATTATAAAAAATTAATTTTAATTATTCTATATTTATTTTAAACTTACTAAATAATAAAAAATAGATAAAATTAAATTTAATTTATTTTACTCTCATTTAGTCTCAATTACTTTTTTCTCACTTACTCACATCAACTTCCATTCAAACAAAAGTTTAAGGAAGGAAAACAAGGAGACCTTCCTATAACGTTAAAATCAGTTTTAATTCCTACATAAGTATTATCAAAAATTCAATTTTTTAATTTAATTCTTGGCATGATTTGAATTAAAATTCCTCTATTTTAATTTCTAGCTTCTAGATCATTAGGAGAAATAATTTGTATTTTATTTTAGCAGAAATATATGACTTGTTGATGGTTTTGTGAACATTGATATTATTTATTTTGAAAGTAATATCAATGCTAAAGGTTAAAAATGCAACTTGTGTCTCTGACTAAAGGGCTTTCGGTGAATTTATAAATCCTGTACAGCGTACATGCCTAACAAAACAGATTATGGGTGCCAACTGCCAACTTTTGAATGTTTGTGTTATATACAAAATCAATAATCTGTGTATTAATTGTCAACTTGCCAAGATGTCAATCATTTTCAATGTCATAAACGAATTTGTTACAGTTAACCTCAGGATCTTCTGTTTGTAAACAATAAGAAAGTGTTATAATTAATATCATTGGGCTGAAACAAGTAATAATTAAGGCAGAAATGACAACTATTTTTAGATTTTATAACATTACAGGATGAATTATTAAATTATTGGACCTCACTTGTGCATACACGTGACTTAGTTAATTCTAAATTTAATGGAAACGACATGCCTCACATTTCACTATGTTATTATTTTAATATATATTTTTCCTGGATAACATATATATATATATATATATATATATATATATATATATATATATAGTTGTAGGGTCTGAATTTAATTTCACATTAAAAAGAATGGTCCCAGAAAAGATTTTGCCAATCATATAAATTATAATCTTACATTTGTATACACATTCTCTGCTCTATCAATTGGTTACTTCTTTCCCATTTCATCCACATTATATATAATTTTCATCATATCAATTGGTTACTTCTTATCCATTTCATCCACGTTAAGATAATTAATGATTTTGCTTAATTTTATAAAAAAATATATTAAAGAAACTGCAATGGCTTCGTTTTAAATTAAAATATTACTTTTCCAATATTATTATTATTATTATCCAATAATATTTCAAAAAAAAAATTGTAAAGAGAAGTATTGAAAAAGAGAAATATTAATAATTTTATTAAATATTTTATTGATAACATGACAAGAATAATTGGAATGCACGCAATAAATTTTTTTTTCTTTTACATGAGAAAGAGCTTTATTAAGAAGAAAATAAAGCTGAAATTACAAAGCTAATGGGAGACAAGTCCCAAAAACAAAGACATGGTATCGAATAAGAATTGCAGGCTATAAGATGCACAACCTTATTTGTAGATTTATTCACAAAACCAACAATTAGGTATATATTCGAAGTAAAAAACAATAATCATGAACTAACATGTCTAAGATCTAATGCTAAAGTTTGAATGGAAAGTTGTGACAAAATTTTGAGACTGGAATTCAGCTACCTCTCTCAATCGGCCCTCCCTAAGGGCATGTATGATCACACTCCATTGCTGCTTGACTACTTCCATTCTAATTGGGGCCCTAAGCCATTCAAATTTCTTGATGTGTGGTTAAATGATGTTGACTTCCTAAAAAATGTTCGTATATGGTGGAAGAACACTGACATGGCTAAGGTTGAAAATGCCCAATTAAAGTTAAAGATGCTGAGGAAATTCATCTCAAAATGGAACTCTCGATGTTATGGCAGTGTGGATAAGTCCATTGAAATCCCTGAGAAAGATATTGACAAACTAGATAGAGACATTGAGAAAGAGGGAATGCACGATGTAATCAGAAAGGCTACCCTTCACAAGAGGAACTCTTTAGTGCAAAAACTATGGGAAAATTGAAGGCAAGGGAATCCATCTGGAGACAAAAATTGAGCATTAAATGGTTAAGAGAGGGGAACAAAACTCTAGATTTTTCCACCTATCTACATCAGTGAGGGGAAATAAAAATCATATCTTCAAGATGGAGACTCCAGAGGGTGTTTCTTCTAATCCTTCTCATCTCAGGAAGTCAATCATTTCCTTTTACAAAGCTTTTTTCAAGGAAAATAACTTTTGTAGACCTTCCTTCGTAGTCAATTCATTCAAAAAGCTCTCTGTTTCTTTAACCTTCTCTTTGGAAGCACCAATCACTTATGAGGAAATTAAAAAATTGTAGAGTTGAGATAGCAGGAAGCGTCGGGCCCTGATGGGTTTAACTTTGCATTCATTAAGAAGGCATGGAACATAATTTGGGACGATATTGATCGCCTTGTAAAAAAATTCTTCCTTGATGGATAAATACCCAAGGGATCATCCTCCTCATTCATCACCTTCATTCCCAAAACTGTTGGTGCCACCCACTTGAAAAACTTTCGCCCCATTAGCCTTATTAGCCATGTATACAAGATCATTGCACAGTTGCTAGCTAATAGGCTAAAAAAAGTAATGGATGAAATTATTTCTAAAGAGTAACGCACATTCATTAAAGGGAGGCAGATTTTAGATGGCATACTTATTGCTAATAAAGCCATTCACTCATTAAGGAAGCATAATAAAAAGGCATCCTTTTCAAAGCTGACTTCCAGAAAGCTTTTGACTCAGTTAGCTAGAACTATTTAGATAGTGTGTTGGATCTTATGAATTGTGGTGATAAATGAAGGTCCTGGATTAAAAATTGCTTAGGCTCAGCCTTTGTATCTATATTGGTAAACGGATCACCAACTTCAGAATTTCAACCTTCCCAAGGTTTGAGGCAAGGAGACCCTCTCTCACCTTTTTTATTTATCATTGCGGCAGAAGGCTTATCGATTTTAATAAACAAAGCTGTTGAGCTCCAACTGATCAATCCTGTTCATAATTCCTCTGAGATGTCTTTGACTCACATTCAATATGCAGATGAAACCATTATCTTCTTAAACCTGTACCTTCAAAGCATCAATCAAATAAAAAGGGTTCTAAAAATCTTAAAATCAGCATCAGGGCTAGTATTTAACTTTTATAAAAGCTCTTTGATAGGTGTTAATACTGAGATTGGGTGGCTATAATAACGTGCAGACTTGGTGAAATGCAGGGTTCAACAATTACCCTATAATTGCTTGGGATTCCCTCTAGGAGCTAATTCGAGGAGACTAGAGACTTGGAGACCAGTCATTGAGAAGTTTAAGTGCAAAATTTTTAGATGGAGAGGAAAATGTCTTTCCATGGTGGGTTATCTCACTCTCATAAAAGCTACAATGATGAGCCTTCCGATATTTTATATGACTTTATTTAAAATGCCAGCTGGTGTGATTATATCTCTTTGCTCCATCATGAGAAAATTCTTATGGAGTGAAAAGCAGGATAAAAAAGCTATTTGCAAGGTTAGATGGAGCCTTATGGAAAAAGGCTAAGAGGATGGACGGATTGGGCATTGGTTCTCTCTATCATAGAAATCTAATTTTATTGTACAAGTGGTACTGGAGGCTGGATCTGGTGAATGCAAACTTATGGCAAGAGCTCATTTTCAAGAAGTATAGCATTAACAAGCATTTAATTCCAGATTTTATCTCTGATAGGAAGTCCTTAATCATCTGGAAGGATATTGACAAAGTTAGATCCCCATCTCATTTCTCTGGTTGTCTTGCGACTGATGTTAGGGATGGGAAGTCTTATTTTTTTGGCTGGATCGGTGGCTTTTGGCAAAACCGTAAAAGGAAAGGTACCCTAAGCTTTTTGGGATCTCCTTTCTTCAAAACTCTATTATGTTTGAATATGGAGAAGAGCCCTTTTCTAGTGGGAACTTGTTATGCTTGATGATATATTATTAGCTCTGGACTCTTTTTCCTTATCTTTGGGGTGGGCTGACAGGAAAATATGGACTCATGACCCATATGGTAACTTCTCGATCAAATATGCTAGCAATTATTTAAGTCTATCCACCCCTATACAGGAAGATTTATTAGAATTTGCTTTTATTCTCTGGCAAAATCTTGCTCTACCTAAAGTGGAATTATTCTTGTGGTTGAGCTTATTGAACAAAGTGAGTATAAAGACTTTCTTAGCAGCTCGAGGTATTCTGCCCCTTCTAAGAAGCTTTCTGCCTTATGTGTAAGGAGTACCCTGAGAGCATCGATCACCTTTTGGTTACCTGCATCCTATCCTCGGCCCTTTGGTATAAAATTTTCAATTGGTGAGGTTTTGATACTTCTCTTCCTGATAACTTCAAGTGCCTTGTTAGGCAATGGCAGTTCTTTACAGCCAGTTCCATCAGCAAAAAACTATGGAATATCATTTTCCTAGCAAGCATTTGGTCTATTTGGTTAGAGAGAAATGCTACAATTTTCTCGAGTTCCAAAAGGATTGAAGTCTCAACCTTATTTCATCTCTGTCTAGCTTGTGCCTCATTTTGGATTAAGGATCATAAGGATCTGAATGTGCTATATGGGCAGGAGTTGTATTTAGTAGTGGATGGTTTTAAAAATTGGCAATCAAACCATAAGATGAGACCCAAAATTAACTGGTTACTGCCTTTGCAAGGAACTTTAAAATAGAACACGGATGGTTTCAGCTTGGGGAACCTAGGACCTTTTAGAATCGGGGGGTTCTCAGAGATTCTTCAAGTTTAATCTTGTGTCTTTTCTTTTATATAATTGGAGTGGCTAATTCCTTTATGGCTGAAGCATTGGCAGTATATAAAGCATTACAGGTTTCCTTTGATTTCATTGTCAAACAGGATATGCCAATTCTTTTTGAGCTGGATTCGTCGATGGTGGTATCGTGGTTAAATAACTCTGATCTTGACAGATTATGAAAGTTGGCTAGTTTGTTTAATAAGATTAGAAATTTATTGACAGATTCAATAAAATTTTCTTTATTCATAGAAGAAGGGAAAGTAATTTTTTTGCTGATAATTTAGCTAAGCAAGGCTCTCGACGAATAGAAGACTTGTTAGCTTAGTTAATATGAGAAGTATGATGTTATCTACTACTGATGTCAGATACAGATTGTGACTTGGGGGATTGAGTATTTATTCATCTCTAAAATGTTAGGCTGGGATCAATGTTCACCAGGTTTGGATTTTCTTGGTTTGTGTAAGCTTCTTTGGCTAAGGTCTTGTCTTCGGGGGGCTATTCCACTCTTGGCTTTTGATAGTCTTATTTTCTTCCCTTTTATTTGCATAATCTAGACTCATTATTATGGTTTATATGATTTTCTTGGTTTTTGATTTACTATTCTGGATGTCTAATTGTGTTGTGCCTGCTGTCCATTCTGGCTAGTGGTTTTGATCGATTATTTATGTCAGCTTGGGATACTTTTTTATGGTTAGAATTACTGCTTGTTTTAGTGGGTGGGTTCTAAAGCTCTATTCCTAGGGGTAGGCTCTGTTGTATCTTGTTTAAGAGCTACTTCTTATGGTGAGGGGTTTGGTGCTGTTAGTTTTATGGGTTGACAGACTTTGAGTTAGAAGGTCTTGTATTATTTCTTTCCTCTATGAGGAACCTTATTCGGCTCCCAGATTTTCTTTTTCAATAAAATCCAGCTTATAAAAAAAGTCATAACTCGAGAAATGCTATGGTTCTTTAGCCAAGATAGTACCTTATGGACATTACTAGCTTCTGCTATAAATATATCAAAAATAATAGAAAAAAGTTTTTCTGCTAGCTGTTAGGAATTTTCCTTCATTATCATGCATAACAAAACATCTTACATTCATATTCCGATCTTGAAAAATAGTTGCATCAGTTTTCACCTTAGTTTACCATTTCAAGGCGAGTGGATTGCCATATATTTGCATACGTATTTAAAGACAGAGAAGTAGTGTCAGGCTTGGCAAATCTTCATGAATGCAAGACATTTCATGCTATATAGACAATCATAGAACTAGAATGTTACGGATTTAGCCAAAGACAATCATTTCTTTACTTCCAAATAACCCAATAGAGAGAGATAATAGAGGCACAATTAGGGCTGTGCAAATGATCGAGACCAAATCAAGTGAGCAGAAAATCGAATTTCATTAAAAAAAAAACCAAACCCGAAATCGAAATATATAAAACCGAAACTGAAAAAATTGAATTAATTTCGGTTGGTTTGGTACTGTATATTCGGTTATATAAGTTTCTCTTTTATTGGACTTTTAACTTCTATGCACCCATAAATTAAATTTAACTTATATTCACAAAACTAAAACCATTTAATATAACTAAAATTAAAATAATATACATAAATTTATTATATTATGTCCATAATAAATATTAATCAACATTATATTAAAAAATATACTGCTAAAATAATATTTAGAAATATATTAAAAATCCTCCAATAAAAAAATATAACTTCTCAAATATAATATGAGTCCAATTTGGAACAACATTAAAAAAATAAAGAGATTTAGTGATTTAAATTTTTTTAATGTAAACAAAATTGGGAAAACCAAACTTTTAAAGTAAAAAAAAATTAAAATGAAAATAATTGAGAAAACAAAAAAAATTAGGGTGCAAAAAATTTAAAGTAAAGAAAACTAAGAACTTCAAACCTGTCCCCCCACTCAGGATGTGGTAATCTTACTTAGACTTTCACACCACTCATCCAAATGTTTATTTTGAAATTTGGATATATATATATATATATATATAAGTCGATTTGATTAATTCAGTTTTTCATTTTTAAAAATCTTACCAAAACGATTAAATTGTAAATTCTTTTCGATCCAAACTGAACAAACTAAAAATCGAATACCAAATCAAATATATCAAAATCTATTCGATTTAATTTTGGTTCAGTTCTGCACAGCCCTAATCACAATCTTCAGCTAAGAGATTTGTGAGGATAAAAGAGAATCTATCATTCAACTTTGAAAAATTACCTCTTAGGAAACCAATGGTTGACCACTGCCACACTTCTTTCACTCAATTATAATGTGTTAGTGGTATTCCCTAGATCCTTTGCATTTAGGGATGATTTCATATATACATATTAATTACAACTTCGATTATTAATAAAATGGTATTATTCATTATATTCTACTGTGTTTATTACATATGTATGATCTAATCTTAAACTTTATAATGAAATCTTAGGTATATAAACATAGTACAAAAGAAATTATAAAAGTGTTTATTATGTGAGATTCCTATTATATGCAATTATATTAATACTAAGGCCAACAAAGCATGCATTATAATAGACGCATCAATAGAGTGGCAATTAAGGCACAAACAATCAGTTTCAATCCCTTTTACAACAAGTAAATTATTCAAAGGGATAAAAGTATGGAGTTAAATTGTGAAGGAGAAATAAACATAAAATTTGTATATAGAAAAGACATACCAAAAAGAGGGAATGATTAGATGAGCTAAACAGGTTGCATGTAGGTTTTACAACTATTGGATGAACCACTAAAAAAATATTATTTTTCAATTTAACGGTCTTTTGCACTTAAGTTGAAAAAATTGAACTGAAATGAGGTTAGATCATCCAATTTCACTTGTATGATCTAAACCACATGAGTAAAATTGGCTACCTAATTAATTGGTTTTAGGGAAAATTATGAAAGAAAAACAATACATAAAGCATAAAACAGTAAAAAAACTTTTTTCTTTCCATCATTAATGACATTTATTCCAAATCACACAGATTAATAGATTTTATATGATCTCCCCTAAATGTTAAGGAGTTTTTAGTTCATGACAGTAGGGGTTTGTCTACTCCTTGATTTATCTCACTATAATTTTTATTGTTTTCCTCCTATAAAATAATAATAAAAAAAGATTCTATATGATAGCATTAACTAATTGGGTTTGTACCATTTGCTTCCATTTTTTATTATGATAATTAATAATAATTCAAATGACAAAAACTTGGGCATCCGAATTGAGCGTGATCTAATCAAATAAGCAAATTAAAAAGTCACCAGTCTGAAGATTCTACAAAAGAAAATATCTTTAGAGCTTAATTTTGGAATATTTGAAATTTGGACTTTGATATTTAATTTAACAAGGATTTCATAGTATAATAAAAGAGACTGAGAGTGATTTTGCACCTTAAGATAATTGGAACCTAATTTATAAAGAAAGATTTTGCTTATTAACTTATGTACAATCTAACTTCTTTCTAGAATAGGATAAAACTTCCATTTTCTTGAGAATAATTCTTGCTTGGATTTTTTTTTTTGTGCTGGGCTCACCATATGTAAAAATTTATTTTGTCTTTATGGGCCTTTTAAAACATAGTTGACATGTAATCCAATCTATGATTAGGTACGTTTACGTGAGCTCCTTAACATCAACGGATCCTATTTATAGAAATGAACTACATATTTCACGTAAATTCTTGGCTTTTATGTGACTGTCCTTATGTGACTACTACTTTTCAAGTCAGGGACATTGGTTGAAAATCTGCTCTCAAATTGCTTAGTAAACTATTCAAATGAGTTTATGCCCCTTCTTTGAGTCTGTAGAACCAAGCCTTTATTGTACTTATGAGACCAATAGGAAATATCTTATATAGTGCGGCATCATACATGGTTTGCCACTATACAAAACATCGATAATCCAATATATAGGTGATAGGGTTTTTAGAGCCATCATAATCAACGATGGGATATCACATGGCATAAATACAATGATCACGCAGCAGAAAAACAAAAACTTTTGATTATACAAGCCATGCAATAACGACATAGAATCAAAAATATGCAATTTTAGGGTTTCGATTGAACTTAGTTCTTTGAATGCACTTCAAATCTTGATTTTTGCAATGACCAGTATATAAGATAAACCTATATACCCTTGAACTCAATCACCAATTCCAAAGGTACCGCCTTTCATGCCACACCACTCTATGTTCACACACACACTTGCAAAGCTGGCCTAAAATGAGAGTGCTAGCTCTAGGTTTGAGTATTTGGCAATGGGTATATTCTAAAGACACAAGATTTGATCTTGTTCTTCTTAGGGTTTGTAATGGCTATCCAAAACACAAGAGAAGAAGAAAGAATTCTTTTCCTTCTGAAAAACGATAGTGAGAGAGAAAAAAAAAACTCAAAGTGGCAAATTTATTTAATCAATATATATCACTTAACTAGGGTTTCTTTTGGATGCCAAAATCTACTAGGGTTTAGGTAGTAATTTCAGCCTCCATCTCTTCCTAATAAAGTGGTGTATCTTGATTCAAATTCAAATAGGATTTAAACTTAATTAACTTAATTATCTAAAGATAAATAAGTAATTAATTATCTAAAGATAAATAAATAATTAATATCTATCCATGTCTTGCCATTTTTCTCACTCTCTCATGGACTAAAGTCCATTTAGCAATTTAATTACCCATTAACCTTATTAATTTAACTTTAATTAAAAGCCCAAATTAATGCCCATTACTCTATATAATATTTTAGGCCCAATGCTTTGTGTGCAATCCTATAGGTCCATTTAATATTGGCAATAGATTAATAAATAATCCAAAGGCTATATATATTCTCTAGCAAGATATTATAGCATTCCAAATTAAATGAAAATGCAAATGGCATTTAGTGATCTAATGCAATTTTGTATAGTCCCTTACACATAAATATCAGAATTAATATAAGGCATAGAACTAGTCATCCTTATATATACTAATTCCTTTCTTGATATTCCAATAACACAGAACTCTCAGATAAATAATGATTACTCATTATTTTATCTCGGTATGGACATACACTTCTCAGTTCACTGATCATGTGGCTAGAGATATTTTCTCTCTTATCGAGAGGGGTAATTCCTTTACTTCTCTCATGCTCTCTAACATAAATTAGTGCATGCCCAGGCATACCTATACTAGTCACCCTGTTACGAGTACGTTAGGTGTATGTCAAAGTACACAGTAATTCATAAAGAGTTTCATAGAGATTTTAGGTCTAAAAATCGATGCAAAACTTGCAATGGAGAAACACTTATAACTTGTACCATGTAGTGTTCTGATAAGCGGATCGAATCCAGATTCCATATTCTAAACATGTATCTATGATCTCTGATTGACACTCTAGTCCTTATGATCTGTAAGACAGAACTCAACTTATCAGAGAGAGCATACTAGTTTTAATTCATTTGTTATTCCCATAACAATGACCGACTAGGGATATTTAGAATGAAGTCTTAAATGTTTCAAGGTCTTACAACCATGTGCCTCACACATGATAACATAAACTGAAACAACATTCTTGGATAGTTCTATCACTTGATATGCACAAGAATACAATAGATAAAACAAATGCCTCATTTATTAACTCGAGTATTTTTATAACAATGCATTAGAACTAGGGCTGACACTAACAATCTCCCACTAACACTAGTCCCAATTGTGCATAGCCCTAAGACCGAACGCTCCCAAATGAGCTTCGTGCAAATTTGGGCATAACCGTTTCATCAATGGATCTGCTTAAATTGTCTTCACTCACTATCTTGATAATCTTGACGTCCCCACGATCAATGATCTCTCTGATCAGGTGGTACCTTCTGAGTATGTGTTTGGATTTCTGGTGTGATCGGGGCTCCTTTGCCTATGCTATGGCCTCATTGTTGTCACAGAAAATTTCTAATGGATTTAGGATGCTTGGGATCACTCCTAATCCAGAAATGAAATTTTTCATCCAAACAGCCTCCTTTTTAGTCTCACTCGCTACAATATACTCAGATTTTATAGTTGAGTCGGCAACGGTCTCTTGGTTCGAGCTTTTCCAGCTGATAGCACCACCTTTAAAAAAAAATCAGATTGCAATCTTGAGTCCTTAGTTCTGGTTTGAAAAGCAGCATCGGCATAACCTTGTATGACGAGCTCTTCTTGACCACCATACACCAAGAGGTGATCCTTAGTCCTTCGCAGGTACTTTAGAATCCCCTTTACAGCAGACCGGTGTTTCTCACCAGGGTCTTGCTGAAACCTACTAGTTATACTCAGTGCATGAGCAACATCTAACCTAGTACACAACATAACATATATGATAGATCCAATAACTAATGCATATGGGATTCTACTCATGCTGTCCATTTCCTCTTTGGTTTTAGGACATTATTCTTTAGTCAAAGGAACTCCCAAAGCCAAAGGTATGTACCATTTCTTTGAGTCTCTTATACTAAAATGCTTTAGTACTTTTTCTATGTACTTTTCTTGACTTAGTCCTAAGAGCCGACTCGATCTATCTCTATAGATCCGAATACCAAGTATTGTTTCGGCTTCACCTAATTCTTTCATTGAGAAACACTTCCCCAACTATTGCTTAACATTTTGCAATGTTGGGATGTCATTTCCAATGAGAAGAATGTCATCCACATAGAGGACCAAAAACACTACTATGCTCCTACTAACCTTCTTATACACATGAGGCTCATCTTCATTTTTGATGAAGTCAAACTCTTTGACTGCTTCATCAAAATGGAGATTCTAACTTAGGGATGCTTGCTCAATCTATAAATTGATTTTTGAAGCTTGCAAACCTTCTTAGGATGCTTTGGATTGACAAAACCCTCAGGCTGTGTCATATACACATCCTTGAGCAGATTTCCATTAAGAAAAATTATTTTGACATCCATTTGCCATATTTTATAGTCATGATATGCAGCTATGGCAAGCAAGATCTTAATGGATTTGAGCATGACTATAGGCAAAAAGGTCTCATCATAATCTACACCATGAGTTTGCCGGAAACCTTTAGATACTAGTCTACCTTTGTAAGTCTTATCAGCTTTGAGTTCAAATAGCCACTTGCATTCAATTACCTTAGTACCTTCTGGTGGATCAACTAAGGGCCAAACCTGGTTATCTTACATTGATTGCATCTCGGATTTCATGGCTTTAAGCCAATTTTTTAAGTTAGGTCTCTCAATAGCTTCTCGATAGGTAGTTGGATCCTCACGATCAACTAACTCAATAGTGTTACTATCGGTGATTAGAAATTTGTATCTCTCAATGTCCCATCGTACCCTACCAGACCTTCTAGGTTCTTACGCAATAGGTTCTTATTCCACAATTGGTTGTGAACTTGATCCCATTTCCAACTCATCCTCTACAGGAATTTGTGGCACTTGCATTTCTCCGAGTTCTACTTTGCTCCCATGTCTTTCTTGAGAATGAATTCCTTTTCTAAGAAAACAGCTTTGCCAGCAACAAATACTTTGTTCTTGGCTTGTGAGCAAAAGTAGTATCCCTTATTTCTTTGGGATAACCCACAAACAAGCAGACAGTAGTTTTTGACTATAGCTTGTCAGATGTTAATTTCTTAACATGTGCTTCACAGCCCTAAATCCCGAGAAATGACATATTAGGTTCTTTCCTAGTCCATACCTCATATGTTGTCTTCTCAACTGCTTTAGTTAAAGTTTGGTTCAATAGAAATGCAATAATTTCTAATGCATAACCCCAAAAAGAGACAGGAAGAGTAGCTTGACTCATCATTGATTGAACCATGTCCAATAGAGTTTGATTCCTCCTTTTGGACACACCATTCCATTGTGGTGTTCCAGGAGGAGTGAGCTGTGAAATAATTCCACACTCCTTCAGATGACTATCAAACTTTTGGCTTAAGTATTGGCCACCTTGATCTAATAGAATGGCTTTTATACTTTTGCCAAGTTGGTTTTCTACTTCATTCTTAAACTCTTTGAATTTTTCAAAAGTTTTAGACTTGTGCTTCATTAGATAGACATAGCCATATCTACTGAAGTCGTCTGTGAATGTTACAAAGTAACTAAAACCATCTCTAGCCTGTGTACTTAATGGTCCACATACATCGGTGTGTATTAATCCCAATAAGTCACTAGTCCTCTCACCTTTTTTGTTAAAGGACTCTTTGTCATCTTTCCATGCAAACATGGCTTGCAAGTGTCATATGATTCCAAAGCGAATGACCCAAGCACTCCAGATTTGTGGAGTCTTGAAATGCAGTTTTCATTTGCATGTCCTAAATGATAATGCCAGAAGTAAGTAGGGTTCAATTCTTTTGATTTAACCTTCTTTGTATTAATGTTGTATATGGGCTCTCTGTTTTGTAGATCAAGGATATAAAGGCCATTTTATAACATAGCAGTGCCATATAAAATGCCTTGGCGATGAAAATGAATATTGCCATTATTAATAACAAAGTCAAGTCCATCCATATTCAAACATGAAACTGAAATAATGTTTTTGCTAATAGTAGGCACAAAATAACAATCCATTAAATCTAAACATAGTCCAAAAGGTAAAGCGAGTCGATAGTCACCTATCTCTATAGCCGCAACTCGTGCTCCATTCCCCACGTGGAGGTCCACTTCACTCTTCCCTATTAACCACCTATTTCTTAGCCCCTGCACATTTGAACAAATGTGAGAATCACAACCAGTATCCAATACCCAAGTGGTTGAAATAGAAAGGTTAATTTCAACAACAAAAATACCAGAACTAGATGCCTTGGCTCCATTCTTCTTTTATTCTTCCTTAAAGAAAGCGCAATTCTTCCTCAAATGCCCTAACTTGTTGCAATGGAAGCACATGCTCTCACTCTCGTTGAGCTTTTACGCCTTGGTCTTAGGTTTTTCCTAAGGCGCACTCCCACTGGACTTAGGCTGAGCTTGGTCCTTTTTGGGTTTTGCCTTACCTTTCCCCTTTTCCTTCGTAGGTCCCTTTTTAATGCCCCATTGAACCATAAGTATGAGATTGGTCTTTCGAATGTTCTCTTCAGCATTCTTAAGCATCCCGTGAAGCTCAGTGATTGTCTTGTTCATTGCATGCATGTTATAATTCATAACAAATGGATCATAATCATCAGGTAATGACCCTAAGATCAAGTCAGTGGCCAACTCTTTTGTGACTTATACCTTAAGCTTCTCAAGAGTATCAAGATACCTTTTCATCTTGAGTACATGTGTATTGACAGAAGTACCCACAGTTATCTTATAAGAAATCAAGGTTTGTTGTCATGAACCTCTTGTAATGAGCTTATTCTTGGAACATCTCCTTGAGGTGCACCATGATCGCATAGGCCTGTTGGTCTATGAATCGCTTTTGCAAATCGGGCACCATAGTTGCTAGCATTAGACAGCTCACATCGTTGGAGTCACTCTTCTTAGTCTAAAAGGTTTCCCTTTAAACTGCAGAGGCGTTCTTAGCAGGTTCGGTGGGCAAGGGTACATCCAAAATATATAACTTCTTCACTTGCTTAAGAACAATTCTCAAGTTTCGAGACCAGTCTATGAAATTGGTGCCATTCAGTTTGTCCTTTTCTAGGATCGATTGCAATGAAAAGTTGTTATTTGAAGAAGCCATTTTTCAATCTACAAAAATTTATAAACTTAGCAAGATTAAATGGGGTTTTAATATAATCCCACAAACCGAATTAATATCCCTTTAAATAATTCATGTTAGTGATTTAATGTGGGCCAAGATCCACTTTTCACAATAACTCATTAGTCAAGCTGAGCTTGTACACCTAAAGAGTTAAGTTACTTAGGTAGGAAAACTCCAATCATGTCTCGTACATGACTCTTGGATCAAATGGGCTAACATCTTAAAATGTTATAACACAAACCCATTTATTCATTGCCTAGGTCCAAGCATCCCTTTCCATGTTAAGTCCAACCTACATTCACAACCCATACCTCATAAAGATAATCGGGTGCATCTAGAACTCCTAATCTACGTGATCGATGATCGATGCCTTGACATGTTTTGAATTAGGAAGGCAACTTCGTGACTTACTATTTTAGGGACTTTCATGGCATATGTTTTTTCATCCATTCATAGCATGTATATGTATAAGTGCATAAGGTAAAGGTGACAAACATTGACCCAAAAACCTACAACTAAGATTCTATACTATTACATATGAATCTTCAAGTTAGGCCTCTCCACTCTGGTGGGCTTCGTCTTGATTTACAAAGTCTTCAAATAAATTCTATACTAAGAAATAAATGAAACTTTTACAATAATCCTTAATGGCATGCAGGCCATATTTAATTATGTAACCCAGGGCCCATGAATGCACCATGCATATTCATTCATCACACAAAATAAACCAACAAATATACATAATATTCATGGATAAAACAAAAGTCCAATTTTAATTAATTAAGCTTAGCCCATTAATGGAAATTGTGTAGTTATACTTTTAAGAGAAGACCTCATGAGAGGCCTGGGCCAAAGCCCAATGGATTAAATCCACTTATTGAATAAGCTCTCTTAAAATCCCAAAACACAAACTAGTTAGATTTGTGCCATAAATCAACTTTAATGTAATTTTTAATTTTGCCATTTTTAATATTATGCCATACAGCTCATAAACATTAAAAATAAAAATAATATGAACTAACATGAATAAAAACATAAAAATTCATGAAGAATACATAACACATTTGGCATTGATAACAAAACAAACAAACAACGTGAAACTAGTTGTTTAATGCTCATATAATGCCACAAACGATGCACAAACACTTAAAACGATTTTATGTGTAATTTAATTGCGTAAATAAGGTCATAAACATTGAATTAAGGTTCTACCCAGATCTGATCTAAATGTATTTTTTCCATTTTAATCAAAACAAAACAAACAATGTTGATTAAATATGCAACAGACAAAAACTAGTCATTGTTTTAAGTTATTTGTAAATTAACCAATTAAATTGTCATAGGCCAGAATTAAAACCATTTTTAAAACATGTCCAAACCTGTATTTAATATTATAAAATCACTTACAAAAATTTCCAGCACGTTTTTAAATGTTATAGTGAGAAACTAGTTAGTTATAAATGCATATCATGCAAACAACTACCTAGTTTCATGATTAACGTGTTCAATCAGGTATATATATTTAAAAAAGACCATGAACAGATCTAAAAATATCTTAGGATAGTATATTAACATGTCATAATACCCAATTAACCATTTAAAATCGTTTTTACACTCAACCAATGCAAAAAACTCAAAACAGAAAATTTCAACATCATGTATTATGCAACAAATGATTTTTAATCAAGTTGTAACACATCCAAAGCACTAAAAAAACATGATTAGGCTCTGATAACACTGATGGGATATCACATGGCATAAATACAATGATTGCGTATTGAAAAAACAAAAACTTTTGATCATACAAGCCATGCAATAACGACATAGAATTAAAAACATGCAATTTTAGGGTTTCAATTAAACTTCTTGAATGCCCTTCAAAATTTGATTTTTGCAATGACCAGTATATAAGATGAACCTATATACCTTTGAACTCAATCACCAATGCCAAAGGTGCTGCCTTTCATGCCATACCACTCTATGTTCACACACACTTGCAAAGTTGGCCTAAAATAAGAGTGCTAGCTCTAGGTTTGAGTATTTGGCAATGGGTATATTTTAAAGACACAAGATTTGATCTTGTTCTTGTTAGGGTTTGCAATGGCTGCACAAAACACAAGAGAAGAAGAAAGAATTCTTTCTCTTGTGAAAAACGGCAATGAGAGAGAAAAAACTCAAAGTGGCAAATTTATTTAATCAATATATATCACTTAGCTAGGGTTTCTTTTGGATGCCGAAATCTACTAGGTTTTAGGTAGTAATTTCAGCCTCCATCTCTTCCTAATCAAGTGGTGTATCTTGATTCAAATTCAAATAGGATTTAAACTTAATTAACTTAATTATCTAAAGATAAATAAGTAATTAATTATCTAAAGGTAAATAAATAATTAATTATTATCCATGTCTTGCCCTTTTTTTTCACTCTCTCATGGACTAAAGTCCATTTAGCAATTTAATTACCCATTAACCTTACTAATTTGACTTTAATTAAAAGCTTAAATTAATACCCAATACTCTATATAATATTTTAGGCCTAATGCTTTGTGTGCGATCCTATAGGTCCATTTAATATTGGCAATGGATTAATAAATAATCCAAAGGCTATATATATTCTCTAACAAGATATTATATGATTCCAAATTAAATGAAAATGCAAATGGCATTTAGTGACCTAATGCAATTTTGCATAATCCCTTACCCACAAATACCAGAATTAATAGAAGGCATGGAACTAGTCATCCTTATATATACTAATTCCTTTCTTGATATTCCAATGACACTGATCTCTTTGATAAATAGTGATAACTCATTATTTCATCTCGGTATGGCCATACACTTCTCAGTTCTCTGATCAAGTGGCCGGTGATATTTTCTCTCTTATCGAGAGGGGTAATCTCTTTACTTCTCTCATGCTCTCTAACATAAATTAGTGGATGCCCAAGCATACCCATACTAGTCACCCTGTTATGAGTACGTTAGGTGTATGTCAAAGTACATAGTAATTCATAAAGAGTTTCATAGAGATTTTAGATCTAAAAACTCCGATGCAAAACTTACAGTTGAGAAACACTTATGACTTGTACCATGTAGTGTTCTTATGAGTGGATCAAATCCAGATACCATGTTCTAAACATGTGTCTATGATCTCTGATTGACACTCTAGTACTTATGATCCGTAAGATAGAACTTAACTTATCAGAGAGAGCATACTAGTCTTAATTCATTTGTTATTCCCATAACAATGACTAACTAGGGATATTTAGCATGAAGTCTCAAATGTTTCAATGACTTACAACCATGTGCCTCACACATGATAACTTAAACTGAAACAACATTCTTGGATAGTTTTATCACTTGATATGCACAGGAATATATTAGATAAAACAAATGCCTCATTTATTAACTTGAGTGTTTTATAATAATGCATTGGGGCTAGGGCTTACACTAACAATTGAGATATTCAAGAGCTTTCACCTTAAGTGGGTTCATAAGCTCATTCTTAATGTGAGTAGCGACTTAAGTATCGTAAGTGGATGAAAAAAATGGAGTTTCTCCTTATTAAATCTCCTACCTAAACTCCTCTTTTATCTTTTTTAACCTTTTCTATCTATTCTCTTTATTTGGTTCATTCTTGCTTATACTAGGTTGTTTTCTTTTATTTATTGCCTTTTAAACAACAAAATGAAGTCATAAGCTACCTCTGTCATCATAGCTTCATCTTTCCTCTCTAGCTTTTGTGGCTTCTTCCTCTTCATCTCTGATTTTTTCAATTGTAGTTACAAGCACATCATTTCACATAGCTTCCTAGTTTTGACAAGAAGCCTCAAAGGTTATGGGCATGTCAAGTGAAACAGAAGGATTGGGATTGAGATAGTGATTTGTTTGTGTAGTTTGCAAACATGATCATAAGTGATACAACACGAAGTATACGAGTTATCATCCCATAGAATTCACTATTAACCAAAATATATCCTATAATTGCTTATGTTATTTGAGAAAATCACGGTATTGGAGAGGTTTATCTTATTAAACTAAAGACCAAATTCTAGTCTGAACAGGACATTTAAAATTCCTCTGCAATGGAAGTTGAACTTGCAAAAAGATGTGAAGTATTGCCTAAAAGCCAACTCTAGTTGGTTTAAAGATTGGGGAGAGTAAAAGGCTACTATTCCAATTGCTTTAACAAATATCTTGAATTCTAACTCCAATTGGAATTTATTCCATCGCAATTGATTTCTTTTGCCCAAATATGCACCTAAAAGCTTAATGATAAATTAATGCCAGTTGGCGTAATTCCAACAATGGTTGAACTATTCTATTTCAAGGCTTGATTTTGCTTTCCACTCAATATGAGTTGATTAAGTTGAATCCTGATGATTTTTCCTTCATTTTGGATTTGACATTTGCATTGCAAAGGCTTCCAATAGTTAGCCAAATCAAATTACACTACTAAAAACATCAAAGTACTATATTAAACTCAAACTCATCCTTTTACTTATCCAAAATAACCTATTGACCCAAAACCTATAAAATTTATACAAAATCACCATATAACTTAAAAACACTTGCATTAACTTAAATTAAACATAATTACTCAAATTTACTGTAAAATTACACATAACACTCAAAATTAACACTTAAAATCTACTAAAAACTATGAGGGTGAAAAAATTTGACTTTTTGGTTAATCCAAATATCGATCCAAAATCGAACCGATTTTATATCAGTCAAACCGATAATTTAAGGTTGTGATTTTTATTTTTAAAAACTAACGATTAACTGATAGTCAAAGGTTAACTAACTTATATACATTTTATATTTTTATTTTAATTTTTACACTTAAAATTTTTAATATTTTTGTAATTTATAAATATTATGATATGTGCCCTTCTAAAATATTATTATAATATATAATTTTGATGAACAAACATTATAATTATTTTCTTATCATAATTATTTATTTATTGGCATAATGGACGTTATATTGTTAGTTTCATGTTGCATATATATATTCAAGTCCTACAATTAATTATGAAATTTTATTTTTTCTTTTGTTTTTAATGGATATTATATTATATTTGATTTGTATTTTTATTTTTAAAGCATTTTTAACCATTAAAAATAAGCTTATAATTTGAATAATTTATTAAATGATTGTTTTCACTCATTTTTCATGTAAAGATTGCGACAAATGATGTATGACAAGTTTGTACACACTGGAATTTCTTCACCTCAAGCTTATTTGCTTTCTTGTAAAATGAAGGAAAATGTGAGAATAATGTAGGGAGTATTTGAGTCTTCGATGTTTAAGTCAAACTATATAAAAAATGATAGTCTCTAAGTAGAATGCAATTTATATGATAATAAGAATAGGAACAAAATGGTTACCTAGGTCTTATATCTAATAATGGCTTTCGAGAATCAATAACTATCTATCAATGTTCCCAAAAGTAGATAGGATGTCTACTCGGTGGGCAAATCGGTTGATTTTTTATTTTTTTGAAATATGATTATTTATAAAAAAATATGGTATGCAAAAATACATTTAAAAACTTATTAGTTATCAAATATTAATATAAAAATATCGATTTTAAGTCCAACAAAATTTACAAATATAAAAATCAAATAAATTGTCCAAACATAAGTAACAAATATTTAAATAAGTTCACGTAATATAAAAAATAGGCATTCAAATAACTTCATTTAACATAATGATGAACAATCATCATTAATCACCAATATTCGTCTTAATCTTCATCTAGTCCTTGATTAGATTCAATTAAATCATGCTCTATAACATTTAAAAATTTTTAAATAAATATATAATTAAATATAATACACACAATTTTCAATATTCTAAACTAAATTCATATTATATATAAAAAAAACTGTAAGGACCCAATCATGACCTTAATCGGAATATTGTTAATTAATGGTCGTGCGCCTCTTTCCTTCACTCGTGAACTTCTTCACGAGTCATAAATTTTACCCATATTTCTTCACTCGTGAACCTCTTCACGAGTCATGAACTTATATTTTTATTTCTTCACTCGTGAACTTCTTCACGAGTCGTGAATCTCCTTCATTTTCTTCACTCGTGAGTCCCTTCATGAGTCAGACATTTCTTCACAAATGGTGAACCTAGTTTGGCCTTCTACTGACTATGAATGACTTCACGAGTCATGAAATTTTGTCCGACTTGTGAATTTCTTCACGATTCGTGCACTACCACTTGGCTATTATTCCTCATGAAAAGCCTAGCCATTTATACATCCTCTTTTCAAATAGTTCTCCTTCACTTAAGCTATAAAAGCATTCATTAACCTATGAACCAATAAGGTGGGGTGTATAAATGAGATAAACAAGTTAACCACGAGTAATGTTGAGAGAGTTTGAAAATTAAAGTGATGTATAATATGTTATTGGGTTATTATCTGAATTTGAAGGATATGAATGAACTTATAAGAGGGAATTTATTGAACTAAATTGTAAGTCATTTAAGCCATCAAATTGATGTGTAGGGCAAGATCATTTAATTAGAGAATTTCTAAGTATGTGGATAGAAGACTGAAAAGTTTTATAAGAATAAACCTATGAAAGCACGATATAAAGACCACTTGAACTTTTAATTTAAAGGGCCCTAGTGCATGGGGATACCAATATGAGATATGTCGTTAAGAAGTATTTTTAAGGCCTAATGAGCATAAACCTAAAGAGAGAGCAAGAGGCAATACATTAATTTAAAGGTTATGTTAATTAACGTGACCTACAGAATAGCTATGAGGTATGTACTAGGTCAAGGGAATGATTCCGTTTAAATATTGCAATTTAACCTAGTTGTAATAAGATAATAGTTGCAAGGCTGCAAATCTAAGATAAAAAGAATGGGCCAATATGACTTATGTTTAATTATGAAATCGTAGAAGCTTGAATGCCCTCGAGGTCAAAAGAAGAATTATGATTAGCATTGAGGTATAAGAACCTGCTCGCCTGTTTTTTCATGCCTATACTATATTATGATTAACTCATGCCCGTCAATAGTGTGCTAATGCCTAAGATGACATGATCACACATACCCCAAAGAAGTATAAGATGTCATAAGATGAAAATACAAGTAAGATGATTGAAGTATATACATATACATATACATATACATATACATATACATATACCTATACATATACGTATACGTATACGTATACGTATACGTATACGTATACGTATACGTATACGTATACATACATACACACACACACACACACACACAAACACACACACATACACACACACACACACACACACATCTGACAATGTTATGGTATATAACGGATTGTCTATAATCTGATGAACCCTGGAAGAGAATCAAGTGAACGAAACATGCGTTGACCTTAAATAGTAAGAGAACTCATTTTATTTAGTATATGGACCATAAATGCTTGAGTGTTGCTATATATATGTTCATGTCATAATGTGAATAATTATGAGAATAAGGAGCTATTCATAGCAAGCAATGACAAGGTACGTCATCAAGAACTATCCATGAGTTATGTAATTTCTATATATTGTTCAGTTGAGATGAGTAATTAAAGCATGTATGTTCATGATTTAAGCTGCATATATATGTAGATGTGCATGCCGACACGCATAATGCTAATTATGAAATATTACATATTATTATTTGTTCAAACCTGAAAGTATCATGCTATGAATGAATGAAAGTTGATGCAACTATATGATCATATGATAGCATATATGCGTATTGAAGCCTAGAGCTCAATGTTTGAAGTATGATGAGAATAATGTGCACTCTTATACGAATGATGACATTAAGCAAATGTGTTGTATTAAGTAAAGAAAAGTATGTTTAATCAAAATTGATGCATTCTTTTATGGAAAGAATGATATGCATTCTTTTATGAAAAGGTGGCTCTAAGCCAAATGATGTGCTAAGTAAAGAAGCATATGTTAAACCAAGATGTCTTAAAAAGTTAAGTTTGCGGGTCTTAGTTCAGTTGTGGATTAGATAGGCATGCCTAGAGGGATACAGTCGCAGTTGCCAGAGTTGACCCTGTTTGGATTTTGTTCCTTAATGGAACCATTGTTCTACCCCGTTTGGGTCCATAGTTTGTTCCTTGCTGGAACCATTGCTTAACCCCGTTTGGGTCCATTGTTTGATATCTTCGGATATCCATAGTTTGATACCTTTGGGTATCCATTGCTCTCATTATCCACCTTTCGAACTAGTACTTAGGCAGGCTATTAAAGATGATAAAAGTACAAGAAATGAAGTGATATATATATATATATATCGATTTCTTCACGTATTTAACATAAGCATAATGAATGTCTTATTGCATTGTGTTGTTTTATCTAAAATTCTTTTTGGCTATAATTGTCTTTATGAAATGAGATGCCATGTTCATTACATTATGATTATGAGATATGTATATCACCTCGACTATGAGGAAGGTTCCCGTATGAGTAAAACTCCATCGATGGGTTCCATGGAGAATATATGGACCCCAAATGTACAATATTGTACTAGAACTTACATGGACTATAACATGTACACTAAGCTTCATGTGCTCTATTTATAAAATGCATACATGTGACATCGAGACCTTGTTTTATAATCATGATGTGTAATGCTTGTTCTTTGTAATCACATGCAACCCTGCTAGTATATATATATATATATATATATATATATATATATAAATGTTTACACATATGTAAATTTAATGATAACATTCATTTAACCAAGTGCAATGCAAGACATAGATTAAAGATTGTAAGAGAATTAGGTTACCATGCTAAGATAACACAAAGGATGTAAAGTTTATAAACCTAATATGAGAATTGTACTAAATATATGAAGTAAATAGGCTTACCAGGACTACTTGTAGATGCTATATGGCTTAAATACACCCTTTTAGTATGAATTAATGTTAAATGCCTATCTTAAGTGGACCAAATGATTTAATAACGGTAAGTGGGAATCTTGTACCATTAATAACTATGATGTTTAACCTTTTGATAAAAAGGATTATAAGATGTAAATGAAGGTTTGCACTCACATATACATAATGATAACATTGACCTAACTAAATGTAATGTATGATATAAATTGGTGTTGTAAGAGGTTTAAGTTACCATGTTGAAATAATATTAAGAAACACTTATGCATGAAACATGAGTGAGAATTGTGTTATTGTAGAAGAAATCATGTCTAACAATGAGAAAAAGGGATGTTGCATGGTATAAGCACTTTCTTAAGCATGCCATATCGGTTAATTGAAGCCAGTCGAGCTTGTATGATAAATAATCATGATTTCTTGAGTTATAAGAAGAAAGAATTATGAAATGCATGAATGATAATAGTTTAAAATAAATAATAAGCTATGATGATGTCAGCGAATAAACCAGTCTAAGATGGATTGAGCTAAGTCAAGTAAATACTCTAGATGAAGGTAACAAGGTATTCATTGTTGAGGTTAAAGTCTTTCTCAAATGATCAGCATAACGAACTCATATGTTATTTGGTGCTTGATAAAAAGGTTATGTATATTTATGCATGCTTATAGCTTAGCACGGGTTTGTTTATCTGTGTAGATTTCAAGATAAGTTTCAGTGGATCGATAGCTAGTGCCTAGACGACCAGTGATAAGGAGATCGGGCAATCCACCATTGCCTTGAGGATTTCACTATGTATTGTTGGCCAATTATGTTAGGCCCTCTTATTTATAAGTTGATTTATTTATTTTGGCATGTAATGATGGCCTGTCTTATTATTATTATTATTATTATTATTATTATTATTATTATTATTATTATTATTATTTCTACATGATCTTTACTAGGTTATGATTGATGATTATTGATAATTATCCATGGTTAAGGAATTAGGGTGTTATAAAAACAAACCTTGCACACTTAAAGCTCCTCACCTTTTGAATGTCCTTCAACCATTGTTAAACTCTCCTTCTTCTTCTTCCTTTCTAACAATCCAAACCTTAGTTTTCTCAATTGCTTCATAATCAATTGGATCATATATTTTTTAAAAGTTTATTAACCTAATAATTATAAGCAATAATAACATTATTTTGAGGTAAAACATAAAATATAAAGATAATTTTATAGATTAGGACGAACTCATCTATTTTTCAATCTCAAGTTATAGTGAACATGAATAAGATCATTCAATCTTTCATGTTTTAATATGTTTCTTTCTTTAGTGTGGATTCATTCGAACACATTCCAATTGTGCTCACATCTAGAAGAAGAAGTAATTTAGCTAAAGATTCTTGTAGCCAATTTTTGCAAATTTGAAACATCATAACCAAATAATCTCCACCATTCATCTTTTATTAGATATGAGGAGCAAACAATATATTCTTAACTCATCAAGTGTTGGTGTGCTGGTATTCTCATAATCATCCTCTACATTATCAATTACATTTAATGTGCCATGCATAATCTCCGACTCCTTACATAAAGAAAATTAATCATACTGAAAAGCAAGATTAAAATAATATGCTGTTGCATGAATATTTTTGTGTAATATGTGATTTCATTTATTGTTTATAATCTCAATGTAAGGCTTGTACAATTTTTCTTATTTTTAAATACATTTATAATCCTCGTACGTGAGTTATACATGGCCTAATAAATATATCCTAGAGATGGTTTTTCTTTCATATCGCATATCCTCAACAAATGTATTAATGGAGTCATATTCCTCACAATCATCAAATAATTTTTCCAAAAATTTTCATCCAACACAAGTTGTTTTACTTACCTTTTTGTAATATCAAAAATTACATATAGTCGGAGCTAACAACCAAAGCTTGTAAATTATCTTTATGTTCATGCAAACTCTGCAAAGCAATAAAATTTGTTGTAAAATGACTTACACTAGGATAAATAATTTCTTGCCAACCTTTCTTTTTCTCAAATAGTTCAAAGCAACCTTACAATTACATACAAAAACAGTCAATTCCAAAGTAAAAGAGGTCAAACTTTTAATCGTGGACATTTGTCCAACATCCCTCTCTTTTTCTCAACCAATTCAAAGCAACCTTACAGTTATACACAAAAACAATCACTTCTAAAGCAAAAGAGGTTAAACTTTCATCCATGGACATTTGTCCAACATCTTTCAATATTAATTAAATTAACATAATAAGCTCACACGATAATTAAAAAATAAAAGAATATTTTTCCATGAGCTTAGAACCTACAAATATCTAATTGGCTCCATTATCTATTATCATTTGAAGTACATTGCGAGGGCTAACCCACTTAACAATTTCAGAAAAAAAGATTAAACAAATTTTTAACATTCGTGTAAATATCAGAAGCATAAATTGATTTAACAAATGAAATCCCTTTAGGACAAGAAACTAAAAAGCTAATTAAAGGCATTATCCCTTTAGGATAATAAATTAAAATCTTAATTAAAGGCATTTGTCTTTTGCTTGTCCATCCATCTCTCATTATCTGCAATTGGTATCAGCCCAAATGTTGCTAAAAGTATTGATGATCAACTTGACATGTATTTTTAGCATATTTCAACAAATTCACTCTCAAAGTATGATAAGAAGGATGATTATAATATCCATGATCCATGTTGACTATTCTATCAATAGCATATTGAAAATGAGGTGAGTTCACAACATTAAATAGAATACATGCATCATGAAACCACAATGGAATGGCTAAGTCAGTTTCATCCCCCTCATCCTTACTTTGCGTGCATGCTTTAATAGTAGGTAGCAATGGATAACTTACACCCTTTTTGAAATACGCTTCAATTGCAGTTAATGATATTATCTTTCCCTTTGAGATCTCTATAGGAAAAGGAAAAACTTCTACTTCAACTTCTTACATTAGTCCTTTCATTTTTTTTTTACTTTTACAAATTAGCATCCAATGTGCTTTTAATTTCAAATCGAACCTCCACATTAACCTTTTTTCACCCATCAATGTTCCCTTTAGTTACAGCGAAGTGGTGTTTCATTTTATGAATTCCTCTAACATGAACTTATTTTTGACTAAATTTACAAATTAATATCTTTTTACCTTTTGCATTTGTTGCCTTGGTGATATATTTCCATGCTATATCCATTTTTTATCTAACTGAATGTGCCGAGGAAGGAGTTGTATATTGTGTTTTAAAATATGGTATGGTCTTGTATTTAAGCTATAATTTCCTAATAAATTAAGGAATAAAAAAATATTATTAGAATGTACCAGAAATATAATGCAAGAAGTCTAAAATCAAAGAAAAAGACTTTTAACCTTTTTACCACATACATATTTTTGTATGCAGTCACCAACAAAATATCACATGTTAAGGAATTTAAAATTAAAATAAATGAAAGTAAAATCATACTTTATGTTTTAAACCCATATAGAATATATATTATAGTCTATGAAAAATTCAATTTTGTAAATTACAACAAAGCTACATATTAATTCTAAACATAAACTTTATTTCATCGTCATTCTATTTTATTAAAAAATTAAAAAATAAAATCAATTGCTCCAAACTCTCCATTAGGTTGAGAATTAAGTAAAAGCAACAGCAACTTTACATGTTTTGACATGTAAATATTATCTAGATTTGAAATTGTCTTATCCATATGATGAGTTCATAAATAAATTAATCTAACCTATTGCTTCATTATGATTTTCTTTTACTTCATAATTGATAACCATGGAAAAAATATTTCGCAGGACTCAATCAGTCGGCCCAATAGCGCTTAACAGGGCCCAAAGCCCATTAACAAGAAGGACAAAGCATGAGCTGAAAAACAGGACAGTAGGGCACAATATCCGATCGGACTGATAGGACAGTACGTCCTATCTGTGCACTGACATAAGTTAGCGCTCATGCCTTTTACCTACCCCTTGTCACTTTGCCACTCACCTTCTCCAACTGACAGTTATCACGTCCCAAGTACTCAAGTACTTATCCTTTATCTCCTATAAATAGCCAAAAAGACAAGGACACCAGGTATTGAACATTTGAGATTTTCTCTCTAAATATTATCTCTCTAGAAAGCTACTAACTTAAGATTCGGAGTGCTAACGCCAGGTCCGACCGGGCACCCCTTCTTGCAGGATCCAGTCACCCGATCGGGAAAGACAGCTGCCAACTCTCTTTTTAGATAAATACATTTTATGCTTTATCAATAATAATTCTCTTTTATTTAAAATTATATATATGAATAAATAATTAATAAACCATTGAATTTTTCAAATTAATCATGAAGTTTTCATATACATGACTTTTTTTTTTATATATCAAATTGATCAATATATAGATTAAATTTCATCGACCCATAGACATTTTCTATTCTTTCTTGTAATTATATATGGGGGCATCACAACAATCCAACATTTTTTAGGTGGTAGATCCTCATGCTAGACTAGATAGTGCTCGGATTAATTAGATTTTTTTTTTATCATCAATCTATATAAATCAAAAAAATCAAAGGTAAATACTTTTAATATTAGAAACAGTAAAAAAAATATTGAGAAGGAAGTGCCGATTCAATGAGTTTTGATCTAATCTGAGTTTTTTCAGTCCAAATCAAACTTTTGAATGTTCTGCTTTTATGTTGAATAAAACTAGCTTGCTTACCGGTGGGGTTGTATTTAAGCATAATTTCCTAATAAATTAAGCAACAAAAATATTATTAGAGTGTACCAGAAATATAATGCAAGAAGTCTAAAAAAAAAAAAAAAAAAAGACTTTTAACCTTTTTACCACTACCTTGATATTTTATTAATGGCCCGATTATTTTTATGATTTATATATGAAGTGGGGTTACCACAATCATAAATAATTAGACTTTGGCTGCTCTCACTTTTCAAGAAAATTTCAATTCGTTTTCTTCAGTTAATTGTTTCAAATTAAACTGCAAATAAGGAGTAATCATCTTTTCAGAGTTGCAATTCCCCGGAATGGGGTTGTTATTCGTAAATGGACTGATGGAAGTCAAGGATGGTACAAAAAAATTTTCTTTGGAGAAGAAATTAAAATTGGTTAATATTCATGGGCTAAAATGATTTATTAGGCCTGAATTTTGCGTGCTAAAACTAAAATTTTACAAATTTTGACCTATATATATATATATATATATATATATTTTAAACATATACGTAGTATTACTGCTGAAGGCAATTCCAAACTTAATTTTAATACTAAAAGGAAAGAAAGAAAAATGGGGATTGCTACACATCGATGACCTCATGGAAGTTAAAGGCGGACTGGAAATTTTTTTTTTTGGAGAAGAAATTAAAAGAGGCTAATTTTCATCTGTTAAAATTATTTATTATGTCTAATTTTTGATTTATAATTTTTTTAAAAATATACAAGTAGTATTTCATTAACAGTAATTCCAAGTTTAAATGATTTTTTTTTTATTTAGAAAAAAGAAGTGGCTAAATTTTAGTTTCTATTCGACGAGACCATAGCCTAAATCCATATCGGGGGTGGATATCGAGAAACTATAAAATTTTCAAATATCATAAAATAGGTGAAATTTACATATAATTAAAATTTAGAATACTTTTTTTAATATCAAAGGAAAAAACTTTAATAAAAATAAATATCTTCCACATCCTCATCATCTTTATAAATGGGAGACAAAAGGAAATGATACCTTTTTTTTATTATTATTTGAGTTTCTCTTTTATTCTTTTTTTTATCATAATATGTAGATTGAACTTTGTATAAGAAGGAATATTTAATTCACCTAATTTTCAATGCATAATCAAACGGAAGAATCAAAATTATTTCAATCGGTTTAATTCGTTACATTTTTATTCTTTTATAAAAAAAAAGAGAGTGAAAACTTAAATTCAAGACCTCTAGTACTGTTAACTAGTAAAAATTTATTGTAATAATAACATTAACTTATAACAAATTCAAAACATTAAATAATATTGTACATAGTATATATCATAATTATAAAAGTTATATATAACAAATATAGAAATTTCATATAAAATTGCGAATCTAACAAATAAATGAAAAATTTTTAATGAAATATAATTGATTGACTTGATTAATTGAAAAGACGAAACTGAAAAACATGAACCTAACGAAAAAATAAAAAAAATTAATAAAAAAATTTACCGATCGATTTGATTAATTGAAAAGACAAAACCGAATAAATTGAACTATAAAATAAAGAATAGTGTAGGTGTTATGTATTGTAACTAAGATCATTGTTTATATAGTTTTCACTTTATATTGATGTATGTATACGTATAACTGCATGAACTAACATGACAATTACACAAACAATTTAATCATGTGTAAAATAGTATATAAGATGATAGGTAATAGGAGGATCTAGAGTAGTCATTACACTATACCTATGCCAAGTTTATTATTTACTCATTAATAAGTTATCATCTTAAACATTTTAATCACCACTTACCCTTCTTATCATTATTCAAATATAACATTAAGTTTCACATTCCTTTATATACATCTAAACACAATTTTTAACACATAAACACAATGTATATTAATTTTACCTAACAACAAATTTTAAATAGGTTTAAAATACTTGCTTGAAGCCCTGCCTTGACCCTTTTACATGTTGAATTAAATAAAATATTCTTCACTAAAAATGTAGGTTTAGATTCTAGTTTCTATAGAATTTTTTTTTCAATAAGTTTTAATTTTTAATTAGACAGGATTTTATGGCGTTTTTACTATTGAGAGCTTGGTTATGGAATCACACTCTCTAAGGTAGGATCAGCTTTCCACATTGTAAGCTATTTTCAGATAAGTTATAAATAGAATTGAACTTAACTTTCTTCTTAACGGTTACATTACTATAAGTTAACTTGCAAATGAAATTAGAATCACTTATTTGAAGCTATACAACAGGAGTTATAATAATTAAATTACATACTGCTCTAATGCAGAGATAGATTTTCCATCTTAGTTTAAAGCTTAACTCTAATGAGGTTGGAGAAAAAATCGGGTCATTTGGTATTTACAAAAGTTGTTCCATTATGTGTTTAATTTCTCCTAGAGTTTGAATAAATGCAATATCACATCAAAAACTTTGATATATTCATTATTTACTATCAATTGTTCATTTAACTTTTTCACTTAACATTTTATAAGTTTAATTAACATCAAAATATTATCTAGCCCCAATAAAAATTCCTTCAATTACATTTTCATACATAACTTGACCAAAAAATAAAATATAAAATAAAGAAACAAATGGAAATCCTAAACTTTAGTAAAGAACCCCTTGAGCTGAAATCATTCTTCTTCCTAACCTTAGTTCATTCCATTTCCTTTGTCACTTCTTTTTCTATCTTCATCTTAATTTATTAATTTTATTTTAAATTAATTCCTTATCATCAATTTATCATTTTATCCTTCAAAGCTTCACGTATTAAGTAGAAAAAACAAATCCCCCTTAGCTTTGGAAGGTAGTATAGTTGAATGGAAGAGAGAAAAGGAATAGAGAAAATGAATTTCTCTCTCCTCTCTCTCATGCATTTATATGCATGGTGAGATGCCATGCATTAATTCCACATGAACTTCTAGCCATTCAAACTCTATCAAGTTTAATTAATCATATTTATAACTTAATCCTTCATTAGTCATTTATCTTGACAAATTACTAGTAAGTCACAAAAGTAATCTTATTTAATTCAATTATACCCTTACTTCTTTTAATTCTTTTCAATTAAGTTCATTTCAAATACTTTGCTTCACTATTTTTTTAATATTTAATACTTTTAACCATGCAAATAATCTAGTAATGAAAAATGGAAGCGTTACAATTTTTTTCAATGTTATTGGGGGTAAGTGGGATAAGAAATATAAGATTGCAATCCCTTGCATTAAATAATCTTTGAATTATATAACTAGACATTTTAAGATCTATGACCTGGTATAATATGGTTGGAAGCTCTAAGATTATCCAAACTTTTCCTAAAGAACCAAAGTAACAAAAGGATTTTCTTGATTTAGGAACCAAGGATCTTTAAGAACACTTACTTTCATTCCATTACCGATATGACATATACAACCATTGCATATCAATGGATGAGTTGTTGTGAAGCTATGCCATATGAAACTTGGATTTCTCCCTATGCTAGCTTCAAAGAAACTTCATTTTAGATGGCATCTAGCCTTTAAAACACAAGCCACAAGAGATAATTCATTCGATAAGAGTCATCAGCATCATTTACCTAAGAGAGCAAGATTGAAATCATTAAGATATTTGAAACCTATACCCCTTAACTTCTTTAGCCAACACATCTTTTCTTAAGACATCTATACAATTCCTTTCTTGGTATTTTGGTTAGGTCCCCACTAGTAATAAGTCATCATTCTCTCAGTTTTAGTGCAAAAGGAAAGAGAGAGATTAAAAATAGACATGGCATAATTTGGAATTGATTATGCAACCATTTTTAAGAGATATTCTTTACTCGCTCTTCACAAAATTGCTCGATTCCAACCTTGAATTCTTTTGAAAGAGGGATCCTACATAAATGATAAGACCTCATACTTTAAGCCCAAGTATGTTTCTTGTTCAAAAGATTATTCGAAGAAAGAGCTAAACAAATTAAATTCCTATTTTCTTCTAAAATATTACCATCAAACTTGATAAGGGATTTTTGAAAGTTTATAAGTTGATCTAGATCAAAAGCATAAGTCTTAAGAATTTCTTTCACCACACATGATTCATTAACAATGTCTTTAAATAAAATACAACTGTCATCAGGAAAAAAAATATATGGTAGACCAGAGGAGCACCAACACTAACACAATAATATGTTAAAAGTTTAGATGATTTATGAGCCTTTATATATGATGAAAGCCCTTTACGCCCAAAATAAATAGATAAGAAGATAGGGAATCACCTTGTCTTAACCCTCTAGTAAGCATAATAATCCCAAAATCTTGTCATTGTAATTAACAAAATACTTCACCATGTTAAAGAACATTTTCATTTGAGAAACCTACCAATAATGAAGGCCCATATCAACTAGAAGATACTTAGTAAAATGCCACTCCATTCGATCATAAACCTTATTACTCATGTCTAACTTTAGTGTAGCTATGCCATCCTTACCTTTAGTCTTTTGTTTTAAATGATTCATCATCTCAAATGCCACAATCACATTATTAGAAATCAACTTATAAGGAATAAAGGCACTCTGGTTTTCAATAATAAAAGAAGGAAAAATATGTTTTAAATAATTTCAAAATGTCTTTGCTACAAGTTTATATAATTCTTTAAATAATACAATGGGACTAATATCTGACATATTCTCAACTTTCTTCTTTTGGGAATAAAAATTAGAGTGGTGTCATTTAAACTATTAGGGAGTTCACCATTTGTAATAACACCCAAGCAAAAATGAACAATGTCTAGACCTAAAATATTCTAGTATTTTTGGTAAAAGGAAGGGTTCATACCATCCCAGCCTAGTTCTTTATCTGTATCCAAAGAAAAAAGAGCCGATTTTACGTCATTTGGGTAAGATCTTTAAGAAGAAAATTTATCTACTTACAAGAGACTTTATGATCAATGCAGTTAGAAATAAGTCCCGTATTTACATTTGTTGTAGTGAAGATATCCTTGAAGTAATCAACTATAACATTATCCAAACTAGAATCCCAATTTTGCAATTGCCTATTAGGATCTTTAAGTTGAGTGATGCAATTTTTCCCTTTTTTGAGGCAATCTTAGGGAAATGCTTTGAATTCGAATCACCATCTCTTAGCCAAAGAGCTTGGCTCTTTGTTTTAAAAAACTATCCCTTTGTCTGATAATAACATGATAACAATTTTTTTTATAAAGTGATTAATGGAATAAAATGATAGCAATCTCATCAAACTCAATTATAGTGGAAAACTTAAAATTGTACCATTGCTTGAAGTTTAGTATCAAAGAAAAAGCATGTACCATTTTAACCAAAAGCTAAAGCTACAATTAGGCATGCATTTTATTAACTTAATTGATTTTTTTAAAGAATAATATTCTCAGTTGCTATTGTAAGATGAAATGATTTAGGACTAAAATATTATATACCTAGAATTAAAAATCATTTTTACTTTGAATACCTTCTTGACGACCATTCTCTTTCACTTTTAAAGAATCATCTAATCGAATTTGATCTAAACCCTTTAAAATTGAAATGTATCATTTAACTTCTTCTTAAAGTAGGTTTGTTCTTAAACTTAAAATTATAAAGTTGGAATTCAAATTTGGAACTAAATTCTAATACTAATGCTTTTTATTTCTATTAAACGCTTAAATTGTTTAATAAAGCACCAAATTTTTTTAAGAGTAAAAGGTTGGATTTATGTTTAAAGTATCAAAAATGGTACACATTGACCCTTAAATATGTTTTAAGCCAAAATTACTGTAGAAAATATTTAAAATGGTACACATTTGCCATTTTTGTTTTACATAATTGGCTTAAATTTGCCTATAAAAATACTGGAATTTTGGGTAAACAAAAAAAAAACACACATGGCAGTTTGATTAAAGTCATATAAATTTATCACAATGTAGTTAGATGATACATTATTTTAAATCTCAAAAAATTGTTAAATTTCTTACCATTAAACAATTTCCATTTACTTATTTGAAGTTGGTCATTTTGACAAAATTTCAACCATTTGTTAGGGCATGCAACGATCGATTCAGTTATTGAATTAATTGAAATTAAAGTATTTAAAAATTTTCAAGCAAAAACTAAACCATAATACTGTTATAATTGAACTAAAACCAAACCAAATTTCTCAATTGGTTCGGTTCAGTTATTGAATCTTAAGTTTTGTCATAAAAATGTTAGAAATTATTTCTAAAAATTGTACAAATTATAAGACTAAAATAATAAGATCCAAATTTGTTAAGTCACCAAAATTGTATTTTTATAACTAATTTTTGCTTAATATCTTGCATTCTTTTCAATCAATTTTAGGAAATTTTCACTTATTTCTTGATTTTACTCATTGTAGGATTACATTTGTGAGAAGATATATTTTCATGGCTGATTAGAGCTAATCTAGATTCTTATCGAACTTATAGAGAATTTTGATGCAAAGAGCTGATGGGGAACAAAGATGATTATTAGCCTTGCCCAAGGTAAGAAGGCAAAGGCAAGGTTTGGCCTTGCCTAAGGCTAAGGGAATGTCAACTAGGGTAGATTATTTCATAAAAATTGATTTGTGCATAAGTTGCCCTAGTCACCACCTTTACTCTAGCTTTTTTTAGGGGTGATTAAGTTTTATTTTAAGAGATAAAAGGTAGTAATTTTAGGAAGTTTAAATTACATTGGATATTTTTAATTTAATTTCCAAATTTGGTTAGGATTAAATGACTTTTCCTATTTTAAAGGAATTTTAATAGGTAAGAAAGAGTGATTTCAGCTTTCTTTCCTTTTCCTTTGTTTTACTTTAGATCTGTAACAAGGATTTTAGCTTAGTCTTGAATTTTATTTTGTGAATTTCTCCATAGCCATGTGTGGCTAAGTATTTAATTTTAGTTAAAGATTAATTCAAAGCCAAAATTATTCATGTTGTGATATCATTCTACTTTAACTTTTATTTTAATTTCTTGTAATGTTCATGTTATTTATTATGATTTAGGAAAATCATATCTTAATTATTGTTTATTATGTGTGTGATGTGACATCGGCAAGCGTACCAAATCGACTAGTAATAAAGGGGAATATAGTTAGACCCCAAAATATTATACCTAAAGGATAAAGGGCTATTATACTACGTATTTATAATTGAGCGAAATAATCTGAGATAGTTTTCCAAATTTTAGATTGAAGAAAGCTTTAAATCTAAAAATAAAAATAATCCAAAAGAAAATAAACAATTGAAACAAATGAGCTTAAAGACTAAGACATTAATTAAAATCGTTGCTTAGGTTCACTCATCCTTTCTATACCCAAATGTGAATTAAATTAATCTTAAATTATATAGATTGAATTTGGATGATCCTTTATACCCAAGCGTCCCATTTCGGAGCAAGCTATGCTAATCACAAAATATCCCATTTTGGAGCAAGTCTTATGATTAGCTTATGCACAAGTCTAACATCTTAGACTCGATTTGCTTTCCTATTTCGGAGCCAAACAACCTGAGGTCTCATTCATTTTACTATAAAATCTAGTTTTAGTACCATAAAATCTGCAACATATCGAGTCCTATATATTCTGGAGCAATCTTAAAGTTACAGTAAATAAGATAGAAAAATAGAGCATAGGTAAATCCATGGCATTCAAACATTTAAATCCATTACCCAATATTGATAACATGATAAATTCATCCATCACAATCAGATAAAATTATTAGAACATCAAACCATGAAATAACATTGAAGAACTAACAAAATAAACTATTAATTTATAAATATATTCAAATAAGTTCCACATTCACATGGGTATTGGGGACTCAAAAATCCCCCAAATAACTAATTAACTACTCAAAATTCATTAAAGATAAAAAGTAAGAGAGGAAAGGAAAAACTCAAAAATTTATTTTGAAGATGAAAACCTAGCTGGTCCAATCTCTTTTTGCTTCAAATCTCTAATGGAAAGATGAGTTTGATGTGAAAAAGATGAAATATAAAATCTAAAAAGTGTAAATCTAATCTATATTAAAGTATGAATAAAACCCTAAAAATTGAAGAACAAATGAAAGAGAAAGAAACTAGATTTAAAAATCCCCTCCTTGTGTGAAAAAACTAATCTGTATTATATAGCCCCAATATAGGTCAAGATCAGCACCATTTTTCCTGTTAACCGTGACATGCTACTCATCTTGGTTCCGAACTGAAAAATTACTATATCACGATTAGCACCATTTTCCTGCTGGCCGTGAGGTCTGCTTCTGGACATGGGTCATAGTTAGCACCATTTTCTTTGACCGTGAGATACCTCTAAATTGCATTATATACTAAAAGTTAGACACCTTATGATCAGCATTAAAAACCTGCTAATCGTGAGGTTCTTCTCTTCTCGATTTTAGACTAAGGAAAAACTATGTCATGGTCAGTACGAAAATATGACCAAATACTTGATGATCGTGACATGCTTGAAATGGTGCATTTTGGCAGAAAACCATAGGTCACGATTAACACCATTTTCCTGCTGACCATGAGGTATTTTCGAATTTTGCAATTTCATCACAAAACACCATTATAAGCTATCTAAAAGTGTATAAAAGAAAAAATTAGCTAAATTTGGAAAAATTTATTGAAAGTAACCAAAAACAAAACATTAAACACATAAAAGAAAATAAAAATAAACTAACAATTAAAACAAAAACTAGAGTTATCAGTGTGCAAAAAGTGTTTGTTATGCTTTTAATTAAATAATATATGCCTAATTAAGATATCTAAATTCATAATTATTTGGTGAAATAAATAACAAGTAGCAATTAGTATAATATCACTGAGAAGAGTTATTATATCAAGTAAATACATAATTTGATCTAAATCAATCTCGCTTATAGGTTGATTGACTTAGGTCGGATCTTTCTAAACCGTAATGCTATCAATAAATTAAATTCTTTCATTTATTAAAAGGTTGTTTATTGGTTAAGGGTTAATTATAGTCTTACTTGATTAATCCTTTAATTCGAAAAGATTGGTCAGGAGCACAGAGCCGACGACTATAATCGACCCTTTGTATGATTTTAAAATTATTTCTTCATCTATGATCAGTTAATTAAATCTTGTGCCGTGAATGTCATTAGCTAGAATTTTTTATTTATTGAATTTTTTAATTATTTTTTTCATTTTTTAGTTGATTTAATTCATTATTTTTAATTATTAGCATATAAAAATGCCCCTTTATTTTTATTTTTTAAAATCCTAGTTGGTTTGAATTAAATTAGTGCTAGTTTATGAAGATTTGACCCCTTCTTACCTTATTTAAAATTTATTTGATTAGGAAAAGATAGCATTTATTTTTAGTGGCTTTAATATCTAACAAATTTTGGCACCGTTATCAAGGACTAATTTAACTTGATTTAATTTTTTGATGACTAGGTTTGAAATTTTGGGAGAAATTATATTTGATGCTAAAATTGGGAAAATAGCCCAGAGATTGCGGAAAGAAACTAGATTACAAAAAGAGTGTGATGAAATTTCTTCTAAACAACTGAAAGATGAAGTTGTGATTGATTTTACTAAACTACCAGTTGAATTAGAAGAAGAAAAGATGGAAGAAAGAACTTTGAGAGAGTTACAAGTACCTTGGTTGGACTAACAGCCCCTATGCATCACTTATCTAGCTTTGGATACTACTTTTAAGATGAAATCAAGGCTAATTCACTTACTGTCCACTTTTTGTGGCTTAAAAAATAAGGATCCCCATAAAAATTTGAAGGCATTCCATGTAGTTTGCTTTGAAATATAGCTAAATAGAGTTATAGAAGAGTAAGTGAAGTTGAAGGCTTTTCCTATTTCACTAGCTGATTCAGTAAAGAATTAGTCATTAAATTTACCATCTTAAATAATCACCACATGGACTGATATGGTAAGAATGTTCTTGGGTAAATTTTTTCCAGCCTTTAGAGCTACTATAATTCGAAGAGAAATAGACGGAATTAGACAAAGAGATGTAAAATCACTTCATGATTATTGGAAGAGGTTCAAAAAATTATGTGCAAGCTACCAATAATATGGAATTATAGATCAGTTGCTTATCAATATTTTTATGAGGGGATGTTAATCATGGAAATGAGGATGATTAATATAGTAAGTGGGGGAATCTTTGACAATAAAACCCCAACACAGGCTCGGGAATTAATTCAAAATATAGCAGCCACCTCTCAATAGTTCAGGATATATCAAAAGCCCCAAAAAGAGTAAATGAGGTACAATCTTCTTTCATTGAAGAAAAGCTTAATAATCTAATTCTTCCTGTTAAAAATATGGCTATAGGTAAACCTCTCTAAGCATGAGTGTGTGGGATTTATACATATGCTGGGCATGCAATTGATATGTGTCTTACTTTACAAGATGATTTACAAGAATAAGTAAATACACTAGCAGGATTTGTTGCATAACCCCTTAGGAAGTACGATTTATATTCTAACACCTATAATCTGGGGTGATGTAACCATCCAAACTTCAGCTATGGTACAAGGCAACAAAATCTACATCAATAATTTCACCCAAAGCCACCATAATAACCCTTATATATAGCTCCTAAATCAAATATATCTCTTAAGGAAATTATACAACAACTCTAACAAAAAATAGAGAAGATAGATGCCACATTTTAAAATTTAAAGAATTAATTAAGCTAAATAACACTATCCTTAAGTAGAATAGAGTCCTAAGGATGTTTACCCTCACCAACCATAGAAAATTTAAGGAATAATGGGAGTCCAATCATTCTAAGAAGTGAAAAGGAGCTAGAAAAACCCCTATTTAAGAAGGATAACTAGAAATAATAAGAGAAGTAGAAAAAGATGTAAAAATTGAAGAAAATGAACAACCAAAAAAAAAACTTTCAGAACAATCCTCTACGTTAGTCATATAGCCCCTATTTTTCAAAAGATTATCCAAATCAAAGAAAAAAAAAGGAGAAAGACATTTTTGAGACTTTTTGCAAGGTTGAGGTAAATATTCCATTGCTTGATGCCATTAAACAAATACCTCAATATGTTAAATTTCTCAAAGAACTGTGCACTAACAAGAAAAAACTAGTTGGGTATGAAAAAATAACTATAGGTGCGAATGTTTCAGCTGTACTTTAAAGAAAAATGCCTTAAAAATACAAAGATAAAGGTATATTTGCTATTTCCTGTAAAATTGGTAATTTAAGAGTTAAAAGAGCTATGTGTGATTTAGGTGCATCCATAAATGTTTGGCCTAAGTCCATTTATTCTTTTTTAAATGCTGGACCCTTAAAAGAAATAGGAGTAGTAATTTAACTTGCTAATCGGTCAATTATTTATCTTGAGGGATTATTAGAGGATGTTTTAGTTTTGGTTGATGGCTTAACTTTCCTAGTTGATTTTTATGTAATTGACATGAAAGATGATGACAAATCTTTGGAATCATCTGATATTTTACTAGGGAGACCTTTCCTTCAAATAGCTAGGATAAAAATTAATGTGCATAAAGGTACTCTCACTATGGAATTTGATGGTGAAATAGTGCAATTTAATATTTTTGATGCCATCCATTATCCATATGAAGTGTCATCTATGTGTGGGATAGATATTATTGAGCCATTAATCCAAAAAGTATTTGAAATGAGTAGGGACTATAAACTATAGGCTGCATTGGATGAAAATGTGCACATAGACAGAATTGATGCACTTGAAGAAGAACTGAACTTGGAAGATAATGAATTGCTGGAAGTGGTGCTAGAATCGATAGCCTTAAAGCCAATGGTAGGTGAACCCAACCCTTTGGAATGCCTAATGCTAATAAAAAGCTTTTACCATATATTTTGTAGGCATCTAATTTAGAGCTGAAGGTGCTACCCGACCACTTGAAATATGCTTATTTGGGTGAAGATAAAACACTTCCAGTAATTATCTCCAACAAGTTGAATTTAAAAGAAAAGAAGCTATTGATTCAAGCTTTAAGGGAACATAAAGAGCTAATTGGATGGGCTATTACTGATATCAAAGGATCGAGTCCATCTATATGTATGCATAGGATCCATTTAGAGGAAAACATCAAGCTAAATAGATAAGTATAAAGGCATTTGAACCCGCTAAAGATGAAAGTTGTAAAAAAATCTAGAAGATATTGGATATAAATGTGATTTACCCAATCCTAAATAGGAAATAGGTAAGCCTAGTTTCGATTGTACCATAGAAGACGGGTATCACCGTGGTAGAAAATGAATATGGTTAACCGATACCCATTTGAGTTCAAAATGGGTGGAGGGTTTCTATAGATTATAGGAAGTTGAATGCTTCAACTAGAAAATATCATTTTCCACTTTCTTTTATTGATTAGATGTTGGAAAGACTTGTTGGAAAATCTTGTTATTGTTATCTTGATGACTATACGGGTTTTTATCAAATACCGATTACACTAAAAGATCAAGGAAAGACCACCTTCACTTGCCCTTTTGGCACATTCGTTCATAGAAGGATGCTATTTGGATTTGCAACACTCCAATAACCTTTCTAAGGTGTATGGTTAGCATCTTTTTCAGATTATATGGAGAAAATAATATAGATTTTTATGGATGATTTTACAGTTTATGGTAACTCTTTCCATGAATGTCTATCTTAGTTAAAGTGGTGAAAAGATGTTTAGAGTCTAACTTGGTCTTAAATTATCAAAAATGTCACTTTATGGGACATATTGTGTCTTCGATAGCAATTAAGGTAAATAAGGATAAGATAGATGTTATTCAATCTCTACCTTACCCCATAAGTGTGCAGAAAGTGATGCCAAGAAAATTAGCTTAGCTATATAGTGTGATATTATGTTTATTTCTTAGGTATTTTTATGTATTTTGTTATGGTTTAAGTTACTTTCTATGTATTTTGTGTTTTATAGGTTAAATGTGTTTAATTGAGTGGAATGAAGCATAATTGCAAGGATTTTCATTGAAGAATAAAGGAAAATGGTCTTTAGAGATTTTAAAAGCCTGTGCTAACTCGTGATAGGGTGTGCCAACTCATCACAAGGACTCAATATGCTGACTTATGCTGTGTTGATATGACTCATGAAGCAATTAAGGTGGTGATGACTCATTATTGAGCCTTGGTGTGCCGACTAGTTTAACTCAGTATAGGGTGTACCGATTCATGACAGAGACCAACATTTGCAACCTTTCAAGCACCTCTTTAGAATTTCAACCACTTTCCATAAAGGCACCATTTGGGATATCTTTGGGCCTGTAAAATCATTAAAACAACCAAGAGTTACATATGGTTACATAAAGAAAAAGATATAAAAAAAACTACTTTTGTAACTTACATATCAATTTAGAGAGATTATAAGAAAGAAAAATACACTAAAGAATAAGAGAGAGCAAAAGAGGTTACTAAAGGAGTATTAAAGAGTTTTCTACTTTCTTTTCTTATTTAGATCCTTCTTAGTTTAATTTTTATTATCTTTTGTGTTTATTTTCTCAATATGTATTTAGGCTCACTTTATGTTGTTAGAATTGCAAGTATGAATTGATCTTTATCTATATAATATCTATCTTAGTATCAAACTAAATAATAAAAGATATCACTTATATCCAGAATTTGATTCCTAGTGTTTAAGACCCCTTTCACCCTTTCTAAATCTTGGGGACTAGGGTATTAAGAAAATATACCGCAACTAATTTGTCCCCTCAAAAGAGTGTAAGAGATATTAGGAGTTTCCTTGGCCATGCGAGATTTTATAGGAGATTTATTAGGGATTTCTCTAAGATATCTAAGCCATTGTGCAATCTTTTAGCTAAGCATACAAATTTTTTGTTTGATGAAGCTTGTCTAGATGCTTTTGAGACATTAAAGAAAGCCTTAGTTACAACACCTATTTTGTAGCCACCTAATCAGGATGTGCCCTTTGAGATTATGTGTGATGCTAGTAATTTTGATGTAGGGGTAGTTTTAGGGAAAAGAAAGGAGGGTAAACCTTATGTGATATATTATGCTAGTAAGTTGTTAGATGGAGCTCAAATTAATTATACCATAATAGAAAATGAGTTCTTTGTTATATTTTATACATTCGATAAGTTTAGAGCTTATTTAGTAGGGTAAAAGGTTATAGTCTATTTGGATCATGCTACCTTTAAGTATCTTTTGAGTAAGAAGGATGTAAACCCAAGGCTTTTAAGATGGATTTTGATGCTTCAAGAGTTTGATTGGGAAATTAGAGATAAGAATGGAAGTGAGAACTTTATAGCGGATCATTTATGTAGGTTAGATCAAGAAGGATTAAAGATTCATGATGATGGTATACCTATAGATGTGATTTTTCATGGTGAATGTCTTTTAACTATCGTATCTAAGGAAGTCCCTTGGTTTTCTGACATTGCCAACTATTTGGTAAGTGGTATTTTTCCATATGGTTTGGATTATAACCAAAGGAAAAGGTTTTTATATGACCATAGGTTTTATTATTAGGAAGAGCCATTACTTTACAAAATATGTGTCGATGGATTAATTCGAAGAAGTGTTCCCCAAGATGATATTGAAAATATTTTGAAGCGTTGCCATTCTATGGAGGTTAGTGGTCATTTTGGTATTTCTAAAATGGCTTATAACGTACTTCAATCTAGTTTTTGGTGGCCTTTTTATTTAAGGATGTTAAAGCCTATGTATTAAGTCATGATAGATGTCAAAGTATGGGTGGAATAACTAAGAAGCATGAAATGCCACTTAAAAAGGGTATTAGAAGTAGAGATCTTTTGATGTTTAGGGGATGGATTTTATGGGTCCTTTCCCTAGTTCTTTAGGTAATAAGTATATTTTGGTTACGATATATTATGTGTCTAAATTGGTAGAGGCAATGCCTACTCTCATTAATGATGCTAAAGTAGTAAGGAGGATGCTTAAGAAGGTTATTTTTCCTAGGTTTGGTACTTCTAGAGCAAATATTTGTGATAGGGGTTCCCCATTTTTGCAATAGTATTATAAATGGTCTTTTGAAGAAGTATGGTGTAACACACAAGGTGGTTACTCCATACCATCCTCAAAATAGTGGTCAAGTAGAAGTGATTAATAGAGAATTGAAGTGGACTTTAGAAAAGATAGTTTCTTCATCTAGGATGGATTGGGCATTAAAGCTAGATGTTGCTCTTTAGGCATATAGAAGGGTTTTTAAGATACCTCTAGGTCTTACCCCCTATCAACTTATCTATGGTAAGTCTTGTCACTTACCAATTGAGCTTGAATATAAGGTCATTAGGCAATAAGAACACTGAATTTTGACATAAAGCAAGTTGGAAGTAACCGATTACTTCAATTAAATGAATTAAAAGAATTGAATATGAATGCCTATGAGAATGCTAAGTTGTATAAAGAGCATACCAAGATGTGGCATGATAAGCATATTCTTAAGAAGGAGTTTAATGAAGGTGATTTGATGTTTCTTTATAACTCAAAATTGAAATTATTTCCTGGTAAGCTAAAGTCTAGATGGTCTAGTTCATTTAAAGTTGTTAAATTTTATGAGTTTGGAGCTATAGATATTAAAAATGATAAGGGAGAGGTTTTTAAAATGAATGGTCATCACTTTAAGCCTTATTTAGTAGGTTAATCTATAGGAGTGGTGAATTTGCTTACTCTCTTTATGCCTCATGATGTTATTTCTTAAGTTTGTTACATTTTTTTTTTAATTTTTACACATGTTTATTTTAGCTTTGGTTTCCACAAGTTTATTTTTATATGTCTAGTTCAGTATGTATATAAGCTTGTTTATTGATAATTTATGTTACTAATTCATATTTACATGTTTCTGATGTTTTGATGGTTTTTCTTTGAGTTTTTTCAAGTTTCAATTTTTGATTTTTAGGGAGAAATGTGATGACTTGTAACACTTGTGATGACTTATTCCAGAGAGTCTTTATGCCAGCTTACAAGTTATGCCGAGTTGTGTGTCGACTTATGTGCTGAGTCATTTCTAATTGTTGTGTCCCGCATCACTAATAGTTGTGCCATTTCATGAAGAGTTGTGCCTGTGCCGAGTCATAACACTTGTGCCAACTTGTTATAGAGAGTGTTCGTGCCAAGTCATTCCCTTTGTGCTGAATCATAACACACCAAAAATTGGTCAATTTTTTTTTACGTTAAGTTCTTTAAAAGCCCTATTTCAATTTTGTTTTTATCTTTAGTTTATATCATTATTTTTTAGTTTCTTTTTTAAAATTGATTTGAAAAGGAGTGAGAAACTCTGAAGGGTTATGTCTTTTCCTATAAAGGGTCATAACTCTCATACATTTTCTTATCCCTTTTCAGCAATTTCTTTCCTTATATACACTAGTCTTCTATCTTCTTTATTGTGGCAGACTTTTGTTGTTCCCAAAGGAGTTATTTGGCTATAAATATTACTTATTTTTCTTCTTCTTCCATGCTCCATCTTAGTTTTCTCTCATTTTTTTTCTTTCAAACTCTTTCTTAAGTTTTTAGTTCTTTTTATTTTTCTTTGTCTTTCACTTGTTCTTAATCAAGTTTATCTTCATTTTTATTTTGAGTCTTTCTTATATATAGTTTAAGATTCCAAGGACTAAAGGATCTACATCTTCAAGGCCTCAAGAGGAAGCACTTCCATGTACAAGGCACCATTTTTTTTATTTCTTCTCGTAAGGAAGGTACTAAGTTTGTTTCTCTTAGAACTAGAGGACTTATGGCTTGTAAGTATCTTTGTACTAACCTCTTGAGAGACTTAGGTATGCTTAAAACTTTAAACAATATTTTGAGTTCTTGTGGTCTTGCTAGGTTTCTTTCTATGCATGAGCCTACTTTTGTTCAATTGGTGTTAGAGTTTTATACTACATTAGAGGTGAATGAAAATGACTATAGAATGTTGGAATTTCGTATGTTGGTAATGAACATAAGCTTACTTACTCATTTATGCATAGAGTGTTTGGATTTATTAGGGATGGTTTGTGTGATCCTCCTAAAGATTTTGATGTGAATGCTTTTTGGCCTTTCTTGACTGATTTACAAACTCCATTGCGGCCTAAAAAGGTTAAGGCTATGTTTATTAAGGACTTGAAATTTTGGCTTTTGCATAAAGTCCTTGCTTTTGTGATATTTCATAAATCTAAGTTTAATAGAGTCACTTACCAAGAGTTGTTTCTAATGTGGTGCATTCATAATAATAATCAAGTTTGTTAGACTTATTGGGCTTTTTAATGAAATGCTTGTATGCACATCTAGGAAAGATAGTCTTATGACTTATGGTTATGTAGTGAATATCATTGTTAAGGCTTTAGATTATGATTTAACTAAAGAAACTCATTTACTTGAGTGTTCTTATTTCACTAAACAAACTTTAATTCGAGGAGAAGTAGTTGATGGATCAATGAGGTTCATTCCTACATGTTATCATTATTGTAAGAAGGGGATGTAACAAAGACCACCACTGCCACCTCATGAGAGAGTGCAAGAGGAAGAAGAGGAGAGTGAAGATGATAAAGGATATGATTTTGGTGTTCTTTCCCATGGAGAGACTTATGATGCTTTAGCAATACTTCCAGCCCATTATTATGAGGAAGCTAGTAGGCCTACTTATGAACATTCCCATAGAGAAACTCATGGTGCCTCTAGTGGTTCTTTTAGAATGTGGGAGCAAGTTTTGGAAGGCCAATAAGCCATGCAAAGGCAATTGACTTCCATAGAGAAAATGCAAATGAACCTTGCAAGAAGGCAAAGGCAGATGGAGTACTAAGTGGATACTTTTATAACTTAAGCAAGCTATGTTGTGGGCTTTCCACCACCTTCACCTTTGGAATACTAAGGGAAGTTTTTCTTTTCCTTCTCTTTTTTATTATTTTAGGTTCACATTGGGAACAATGTGAAGCTCAAGTGTGGGGGGAGGGATGTGTTTATGTTTATTTTTTTATAGTTTTCTCATATTTTTGCATGTGTGATGTGTTTAGTTTGCTATGGTAAGTTGTTGCATACTTTTACATTTGTCTCCTATCTTTATTTTAAGTAGTTTCTTTAAGTTTCTCTTGGCATGATGAAGAGCAATTTGATGCCATGTCAATAGCTTATTTTTAGTGTTCAATTGGTAGAATCTTAAGTTTCTTGTACTGTAGGTCTTACGTTTTTCTTACTGTCGTTCATTGTTATTTTTAACATTTAGAATGGTTAGACAATTTTTTAGCTATGTTTGATGTCTAGGATGGCATGATTCAAATCTAGTGTTTTAAAAGCTTTTATGGTCTTAGGGAAACTATAGCCTTAATACTCATTACTTATTCTTCAATAATGGATGAGGACCTAAAAAAAAAAAAGAAAAAGAAAAGAGAGTAAGAAAAATCCAAATCATCTTATGGGATGGAGAATAAAATAAATCAATTAATATTGCTTTAAAATATAAATAAAGTGATGGAGCATAAAATGCACCCACACAAAAATAATATATTTGCTAAAAATATAAGTGTCTAAAAATGCCATGAGAATTGTGAATAATGTGTGAGCTTTCTTTTGTCCCAATGGCTATGGTTGTTCTTGAACCTTTAAGTTTGATGATTGTACATCCTAGTTGAATAATTTGGTTATATTATTGCCTTTATGTTCTTTATTTTGATTTTAATAATTTGCGACAGTAGGTTAAATTTATTATCTATGCTATGTAACTTGTCCACTCTATCATTGTTGAGCATTAGTTATTAGTTATTTGGCTACTTTATGTTAAACACATTTCTCATGTTCAAAGATGATTCTTAGAGAAACTCTCTTCTTGACTTAAAAGGCAAATGATTTTTTTATTAGTTTCCTTACTTGGCTTTTTGTATTCTTGCTTGAAGGCAAGCAAAGTTTAAGTGTGGGGGAATTTGATGCCAAGCAGATTAACATAGCTATATAGTGTGATATTGCGTTTATTTCTTAGGTATTTTTATATATTTTGTTATGTTTTAGGTTACTTTCTATGTATTTTGTGTTTTATAGGTTAAATGTGATTAATTGAGTGGAATAAAGCATAATTGAAAGGATTTTCATTGAAAAATGAAAGAAAAAGGTCTTTAGAGATTTCAAGAGCTTGTGCCGACTAGTGACAAGATATGCCGACTCATCACAGGCACTTAGTATACCAACTCATGCTGTGTTGATTTGACTCATGAAATAGTTGAGGTGGTGATAACTCGTTCCATTTGTGAAAACTCGTTATAAAGCCTTGGTGTGCCAACTAGTCTAACTCGGCACACAGGGTGTGCCGACTTATGATAGAGACCAAAATTTGCAACCTTTCAAGCACCTCTTCAGAATTTTAACCACTCTCTAAAAAGGCACCATTTGGGACATCTTTGGGCCTATAAAATCATGAAGACAACCAAGAGTTACATATGGTTATATAGAAAAAAAAGATAGAAAAAAACTACTTTTGTAACTTACATAGCAATTTAGAGAGATTATGAGAAAGAAAAATACACCAAGGAAAAAACGAGAGCAAAAGAATTTACTGTAGGAGTATTAAGGAGTTTTCAACTTTATTTTTTGGTCTAAATCCTTCTTACTTTAATTTTTATTATCTTATTTGTTTATTTTCTTAATATGTATTTAGATTAACTTTATGTTGTTTGAATTGCAACTATGTAATGATCTTTATATATACATAATATTTTGTTTAAGTATGAGTGAATTAAGTTTAATTAGGTTCTTAATTTATTATGTATGCTTGATAACTATTGTAATATGCTAATAAACTTATTCATAATGAGAATTGGGACATCCTGGTGGAAAAGTAATTAATCTTACTTGAAGTTTGAAATCACTTTGCAATGGTTTCACTTTAAGGGGCTAATGAATAGGCATAGAACTTTATGATTTTCATCTATCTCCATGATGACATGAGAGTGCTCATGGACTTTAGATGGGAATGGCCTTATTTGATAATAAGAATTTTATTTTGGGATAGTAGGCATTATTCTTAATTCATTGCATGCTTATATATTTATTTGCATTATTGCAAGATCAATTGATGTTTTGTAATTATAACATGTTTATTTATTGATTGAAAGTTATACTTTGTAAATTAGATTAGATAATTAGTTTAGCTAGTAAGAAATTAAATTAACTAAATCCATTTTGTTATCATTGCTTATCCATCCTAGTATCCAACTAAATAATATAAGATAACACTTATATCCATAATTTGATTCCTAGTATTTGACACCCCTCTCACCTTATCTAAGTCTCAAAAACTAGGGTATTAAGAAAATACACCACAGTAGACAGTTTTCTCTTAGCTAAATAGGTTTTTATAAGTACTTTATTAAATATTTTTACAAAATCACCTAACCATTATGCAAGTTATTGCAAAAGGCTATGACATTTGAGTTTGATCAAGCTTGTAAGGATGCATTTGATGAGTGAAAAGAGAAGTTGATATTTATACCCATAATCTAGCCACCTAACTAGAATTTCTCATTTGAGATTATGTGTGATGCCAGCAACCACCAATATAAGAAAAACCCTAATTACCGATGGAAAAATTCCATCGGTAATTATCGATGGAAAATTCATACCGTAAGTAAAATGGTAGGCAAAAATGATTTTTGTGAAGAAAATACAACTTCACCGTAAAAAATGGAGGTAAATATTTTTACCAAACTTTTCCGACGAAATTCAGTGACAAAAGTTGAAAAAGCATCTTAAAAAATATGCCAATATTTTGCAGCTAAATTTGTAGAAAAAATTTACCAATGATATAATATGATTGTAGGGAATTTGCCTACGAAATCATATTTCTGTGTGTTTTCATAGGGAATTAGCGATAGAATTTTGATTTCGTTCGTAAATTACCAATTGAATCCTTTTTCTATTGGTAAATTCCCTGTGAAATCATGTTTTATAGGGAATTTACCGATGGAAAAAGGATTTCATCGGTAATTACCTATGAAAATATGATTTTTTAGGGAATTTACTCACTTAAGATTTCGTCGGTAAATTACCTACGAAAAATTTCATTTCGTAGGGAAACTGAAATAAATTATTTACCCATTTTTATTATCTTCCTTAAAATTAATCAAAATTCACATTTTATATTTTACCTAAGTCCTAATTTTCTTCTACCTATCCGCGCTACTCTCATCTCAGACACTTCTTGTAACGCCATTTGTGTTTAACATCAAAATTATTTTCAATGCTCTAATTTTCTTATATTTAACATCAAAATTGTTTTCATTGTTCCAATTTTATTTATGTTCTATTATATGACTCCTATCTAATATATATAGTTGGTCCATAATTTAATTTATAAAAATTAATCTATTAATTATTTTTGCTAAAAAGTCTTCCTAATACAATTTTAAATATAGTGAAGTTGATGATATTTAATTTTATGTCGAATAATATTAAAATCATTTTTCATTAGTAGTTCGTACTTCATAACACTTAATTTGATGGGCAATAACGTTAAAATCATATATCATATTAATGGCGGTATGAGAAAAATCGAACGGAAACCAAAATTGAATTGAATCATGAAAAGTTCGATTATCTTGATTTGATTTATTTGGCTTATTTGATTTTTATAGTTTGATTATTTTAGTTTTTGTAGTTCAATTTTTTATGTTGAAAAATTAAATATACTCAACTGACCAAACTTTTTATGATTATATATATATATATATATATATATATATATATATATATATATATATATATATATATATATATATATATATATATATATATATATATATATATATATATATATATATAATTTAAATATATAAAATATAATTTGATAAATTAATCAATATACTATGTATATATAAATTAAGTATGTTTGCTTAATTATAATTATATATAATGCATAATTATTTTATTAAATTATGTAGTATTTGAATTATAATTAGTTTATGCATTAGAAATTTAAATTTTTTGTATAGTGAATTTTCAACTAGATTAATTCAAATACTAATGTTTTTTAACTTTTTATTTGATTTTTTTTGAATTTTTTATAATTTTATGATTAAAGTTATATAAAATAGTATAAAAATGAAAACTCTATAAATTTCTGAATGTCCAAGATCAAAAAAATTAAACTAAGATGAAGTATATATATTATTTAGTCACTACAGTTGATTTATTGAGGAAATGGTACAAGTAAGTATAATTTAAAGGTTTTTAAATTAATAACTGTTAAATAAAGCACAATTTAAGAACTAATAATAATAATAATAATAATAATAATAATAATAATAATAAGTGACAAAAGATCATGGCCATTGGAAAAGAGAAATAAGAAAAGAAGAGATAAGGGAGAGAGAGGGAGAGCACGGGAGTGGCACTACAACCAACCACCGGTGACGGCAATTGTCGCTGCAACCCATCTCTATTTTTTCTTCCATTGGTTAAATCTCCTTTCCTTTCCTTCTGGCAACTAGCGACGGCGATCGACGACATGAGTAGCATCATTGAGTCCCCTAAAGCAAGGTGCACATTCCAGTACCCTCCGTTCTTGCCCATTCATTGGTGATGAGTGGATTAGAGAAAAGAAGCAAACTATTTTGGTGAGATCCTGGCCAAACTAAACGGCGGTTGAGCATGTGACTACCTACGTTGGGCTTTCACCGATGTTAGCTACCTTTAGGTGTTCATGAATTCAAGCTGGTAAGGCTTCAAAAAAGCTCTGGTTAGGCTCCGACGAGCTTAGTAATTGATCAAAATGAGAAAAAATGCATGAAATTGACTATAATAGGTATGTGACTGCCAAATTTACTCTCAAAAAAATTTATTTAAATTAATTCTAAATTAATTTTGTATTAAGAATTTTTTCAATTTCTTTAGAATCAAATGTTTGGTGTTTGAAATTATTTGTACTATTGATATATGATGGGTGGTGATTTAATTTGTTAATTGCATTTACTGTCAATTATATGATTTAATTGGTTAATTGACAAAGCTAATTATAGTATTTATTGTTTTTAGTTTTTCCTATGTTTATATTCAAGTGGAAATAACCGATAATATGAAAATGTTATAAATAAAATGGATGTTCAAGATTCACCAGAGGTCCATTAACACACACACTTTATTTTTCATTCAACAGTCTATACATATTGAGATATTCATATAGGATATATATTATTGAAAAGATAAGGCTTAACATACTTAGAATTTTTTCTTCTTCTTTTTTTTTGATTCAAGATAGAAAATCATTTATATTTTCCTTATGAATTTCCAAAGCTACATATATTTTTCAATTGAGTCTGACCAATATATTTAGAGCAAAATGAAATCTAAAACTCAATATATCATTAGGTAGTGGTAAGAGACTCGTGATTCGAAAGAATATACTTTATTTTTAATTGATTTATATAATGAGATTCATAAAATTTAGTGTCACTGCAAAAGTTTTAGCAAATCCGAATTTAGAGTTCATATGAACACTCCATGTTGATTTGGAAAGCACCATGTTAAGGTTGGATATGGCAGTTCATGTTAGCATTGTATAGCATAGAGGTGCTCAAATACATTCAAAATTATTACTACATCAATTTTCTTGGACCAAAAAAATTAAAAACAAATATTAGTTTGAATTAAAACAAATAAATATAAATGGTTAAATACAGATAGAAGGATCTAATTCTACAGTAAGCCAAAAAGATATATTTTAATAATCATTTGATAATTATACTTGATTGTATAGAGAAAATGGAATATAATGTGTATATTGGTTAGCTTCATTCTCTTGCTCATGCAAAAATGGAATTTTTCTTTTCAAAATTATAAGCCAAAATAAATTTAATGTAGTATAATATGGGTAATGAGCTTTATAGCTAAAAATCTAGTTCAATGGACCGAATCTTAACTGCAAACAAGTGTTAGTTATGCATTAGATGCATTAGGTCAAAGATTTAATTCCTTGACTATGTATAATCACTAGCCAATGAATATAATTGTTAAGCTATTGACAAATTAATTTAATTTTTGGTGAATCATCAGAGTGCAATATTTAGTTTTACTTAATTAGACTTTATTAAGTGAACTGATTTATATTATTTGAATAAATTGGTGTGAAGTTTAACAATTTTGAATTGTTCCCATTTGGCTTATTAGTTTGTCATTTCGTGTCATCTCCATGAGAAGTTGTGATTATAATGGGATAGTACGTTGCTATACAATTTTTATAGAAACAAATACGTATAACTTGATTTAAATAATTTCTTGATGACAACTACATGAATTAGATTGGATTATATACTCAAAACCATGATGAGTGCATGAGTATGCTTACAAAACTTGCGTGTGTATGTGTGTGTGTGTGTGTGTGTGTTGGTGTGTGTGTATATATATATGAATAAACTAATTGATGTGAAGTTCATAAAATTGATGATAATTCGAGATTAAAACGATAAGTATTAAGAAGTTTGATCTTTTTGTTAAGGGGGTCTTGAATTTTTACATGGCTAAGTGATTTATGTGATTTTCAATTTAAAGTTTGTTCTTCGTGCTTGAATGGATATCTATTATTATTATTATTATTATTATTATTATTAAAATTATTATTATTATTATTATTATTATTATTATTATTATTATTATTATTATTATTATTCTGAAAGATCTATGTCTTGAATTAATAGATATTTTTAATGACGAAATGGTGACAGATAATTCCATCGCAAATTTTTTAGTGATGGAAATATATTTACCGTTGCTCAATTTACCTATGAAATATACCATTTAGTCAAAAATTTTCCCACGGAATTGTAGTTTCAGTCAATAAAATTAATGATGAAAATTAATACCATCAGTAAATATGGAAAATGAGGATAATTTTTGGCCACCTCCCGATGGAATTAACGCTGGGTTATATTTTCCATCGGTAAAGGTGCCTACAATCGGATCTCCTATGCCTTTTTTCTGTCGTTAAATTCCATCGGTATTTTAGTTTTTCTACGAAATTTCACTCAATTTCACTAGGAATTTTCATTGGAAAAATGGATTTTTCTTGTATTGCACACTGTAGGAGCTACCCTCGAGCAAAGAATTGGAAAAAATCCACATGTGATTTATTATGCTTTAAGAATGTTAGATAGTGCCCAAAGCAATTATTCTACAATGAACAAAACATTTAGCAATTATTTTTGCTTTAGAGAAAGTCCTTCAATATTTGTTAGGAACTAAGGTAGTTGTTTTTTTTTCTAATCATGCAACATTGCAGTACTTGTTGAAGAAAAGGAAGCCAAACCACACTTGATTTTATGGATTATTCTACTGCAAGAATTTGATATTGAGATTAGAGATAAAAAGAGATCAAAGAATTTTATGGTGGTCGTTTGCTATTGAATGAGGAAGCATTGCCTTTAACTAATGAATTTCCCGATGAGTATTTATTTGCTGTCAATATGATCAACCCTTCGTACACTGACATACCTAATTTCTTAGTTACAACTGCTATCCCAGATGAGTTATCTAAATTTGAGAAGGATAAATTGAAGAGAGATATGCCAAATACTTTGTGTGGGACGAATTGTATATATGGAAGTATTGTTTAACAAAATTATTAGACGTTGCATTCCAACAGATGGAGTACAGTCAATATTATAATTTTTCCACTCAGAGCCCTATGGCAGCCATTTTAGTCCAAAGAGAATAGCCCAAAAAGTATTGAAGTGCGGTTTGTTTTGGCCTAGTTTATTTTGTGATGCATATTTATTTTGTAATTCTTATGACAACTGTCAAAGGATAGGTAACTTGGGACACAGAGATCAAATGCCACTTATGTCTATATTAGCTTATGAAATATTTGGCCCGTGGGGTATTGATTTTATAGGTCTATTCCCATCTTCTTTTGGAAATTCTTACATTTTACTTACTATTGATTATGTTTCTAAATGGGTTGAGATGAAGGCCACAAAGACCAATGATGCTAAAACTATTGTGAATTTTGTTAGAACCAATACAATTCTGTAGGTTTGGTACATTAAGGGTGCTTACTAATGACAAAGGGATTCATTTATATAATAAAGTTATGTAGGCTCTTATAAAGAAGTATGGTGTCACACATAGCTTATCACCCCCAAACTAGTGGCCAGGCTGAGATTTTAAATAAAGAGGTCAAGTCAATTTTGCAGAAGATGGTGAACCCAACCTAAAATGACTAGAGCTCCAAGTTAGAGGATGCTTTTTGGGCTTACATGACAGCTTATAAAACACCTATTTGTATGTCCCTATATAGACCAATTTATGGAAAGCCTTGCTACTTACTAGTGGAGTTAGAGCACATAACATTTTGGGCTATTAAATGGTGTAATATAGCATTAGATGAAGTAGGTGAAAATCACAAATTAGAATTGCACGAGCTAGAAAAATTAAGGAATAAGGCATATGAGAGTTCAAGAATTTATAAAGATAAAACAAAAAATTCCATGACAGAATGTTTTCTAAGAAAGAGTTTCAAATTGGACATAAAGTTCTACTTTTTCATTCACATTTGAAATTATTCCCAGGAAAATTAAGGTCTACATGAATTGGACCTTTTGTGATTACTAATATTTTTGTTCATAGTGCAGTGGAAATTAAAAGTTTAAAGAATGGGAACATTTTTAAGTTCAATAGGCATCGCTTGAAACCATTCTATGAGGAATTCTTAACTCAAGGCAATGTGGAGTCCCAATTGGCAGCTCATGGAGAGGAGAATTAAGCCACAAAATGTATGGCTAAAGCTGTTAAAGAGAGGTACTTCTGGGAGGAAACCCAATGCTTAGCCTCACATATGGCTTGGCTATTATTGTTTCAATTTAAATTTAATTTTTTTAAATTTTTACTTACTACCTTTTTCTTCTTTAAGCTGATCACATTATTTCTCATCTATAGGTGCTAGAAGAGACAATGAAAACAAGCTAGGGGTTTAAAAATGATGGTTGTACTATAAAATATAGATTTTAATGGTGGCAACCCAATTTTTGTTAATTAAAGGGTTTATAATTTAGTGGGCATTATTTCTTTTATTTATGGGTCTTTATTTCATTTAATAGGTTTTTTGAATTTCAAAATTTAGGACTCTCTCTATTAATTGGGTTTGAATTTTTTTTTACTTAGTTTTTTTATACATTTCTTTTGTTTTAATGTTTACCTTTTATTAATTCCATTTTTTATTTTTTTACCATTAACCCTAACCTATAAATTTTTAGACTTACAAAGAAGATCTACAGCCCCACCCATGCACAATGCCTCATCAAAAGTCACTAGTGCCAATGCATCCATGCCACACTCGAGCTGCCTAAACTTTCGTAACAACCCAATTGAGCAGCGTGTAAGGTGCCACACTTGCCTAGACCATTGCAGTGGCTTAAGTGACCAACGGGCAAGGTCTTGCAACTACCCAAACCACCGCAGCAGCCCAAGCGAACAACGCATATGGAATCGCACCTACTCAAAAAGCTATAGTAGCCTACAAAAGCAACACATAAGGTGCCTCACATTTTGAGACCAATGCATTAACCTAGAATAGTAGTGTATAAGGCATCATACCTGCTTAGACTATCACAGCAGCCTATGCTATAGCCGTATTTCTAATATGTGAAGCCACCGCCACTCACCTTTCCATCATAACTTACCACACCCATAGATGCACCAGATCCAGCAACCCAACAATGCAAATATCTAAAACCAAAGGTAAAGGTCAAGTTATATATTGGTCTAGATAAGTAAAAAATAGGTTACTTGATGAAGATTCTTCAAATGAGAAGGAGAGTGGTGAAACAACACCTGCAGCAACTCAACCCAAGAAAATAGCAAGGCTAGGATAGGGTAAAAGTAGGTTCCCACCAACGACTCCTGAGTTGAAAGGTAACCTTGCTTTTTCTAATGAGAAGTTGTAAACTAGGTTCTATTTCCTTAAACATCTCGATATTTTTCCTGTAGGATCTTTTGATGGGTCAACCTTAAATGTTTTAGCTATTTTAGATGAGATTAATGATTTAATTAGGGAATTTCATAGTACCTTTTAATTTGATTGCATTGATCTAAACTTTAATTTGATGGCACCATTTGCCATTACCTGTTGCATGTTAGGCAATTTCAAGTTCTTTTTGGTCACTTTTTTTTAACATTGTATTGTGTTTAATTAGTGAAGAATACTCTAAAATAAGTGAATACCTTGATATGTTATGTGATTATCCAAAGAAATTTGATGCATTAAAAATCTAAAGAGAATTAACTGGTATGCCTAAAGTCAATTTTATGTCTGGTAAACCAAAAGCATTTTTCATTAAGTGAACTATTTTGAGGACAATTCATAGATTTTTTGCCATAAATTACTCTAATCATAATGAGGACACCACTATGGTTACAAAAGTTGAACTATTTTTTATGTGGTGCATGCTGCATGGCAAGAAAGTGAACTTGCGATATTAGCATGCGATAAAATTAGAGAAACTATATGTTAGACCTAAAAAATTATATTTAGGCTCTTTGATCACTTATTTAGCTATCAATATAGGCATAGTTAATGTTGCCAGTACTAATATGCATGTTCATGCCATATGCCTTCCATGGATTTGAAATTTTTTGATAGATTACGCTTATTACGCTATGAAGAGAATGGCACAATTTATATTATGGATGCAAGTGCTTTATCCAAGGACTATGTTTTTAAGAAGGACTCTAAAAATCCATTTGGATCGTCCACCATCCACAGTACACATACAAAAACTCCATCAACATCTATAAAAGTCCTATCATGGATGGATCGCAATCCTCCTTAGCCACTCTATCCATGAACCTCGTCCAATTGAACTCTAATCTTCTCGTATACTTCTAACACTTAGGGTTCACACCACCCCACCCATCACTTCAGTGACAAGCCATCTTACTTATCCTCCACTAGGGTAGTTTGCTTTCCTTTTTACTCTTTCTAATTTTATTTCCCTTTACCCTACATTTATATCTGGTTCTGCATTGAGGACAATGTAAGGATAAAGTGTGAGAGAGTAGTTTGAAATAGAAGTGCTATACTGAATTATTAAGATACCTTTGTTGATTTTTATGTTGGCCTTAGGAAGTTTATTTTGAAAATTATTCTATTGATTTTTGTGAACCAAATTTGCGTTGGGAAGAATGATCCATTTATTTGATTTTTAGGTACAAAATATGCCACCCAAAAAAAAGAACAATCTATTGCCACCCAGGCTCTGGTTAACATTGGATAGAGATGACAGTGCGCAAGTGTACCCATCTTAACCTGTAGGGTCTACAAGTTTAGGTCTATCATATTTAGATCCTCAACAGCTATATCAAGCATCACCTTCACCTACTACAAACCCCAATGGCTCTCCTAATCTATCCAGTGATTCAGCAACCAACAATCCAAATATATCAGTATAATCTGTAGATGCATTTACTCCCGCACCAGATTTGGGATCTATACTAACAAATAAACCGATGGTAGATGCTGAGAGAAGAAGGCTTCCAGCTTAGTGCGACAGGAGTTGATGGAAGAATTTACGTTAAGATTATCAATGATATGTGAGTATTGATCTAATTTTGTATTAGAAGATAACATAAGTTTATATTTGTTACTATGGATATCTAATTTGAAACTGATCTAGTTTTGTTCATATTAATAGGTTTATTCCATCAGGTATTTGCTAAAAAATGATTAGATCCAAGTTCAAAGAGAGGATAGAAATTGAGGGTTATGTATGGAAGAATCTCTCTGCAGATAAGGGATTTTTACTATCAAAAGTTCAAGGTACAAAAACATAAATTACATTATTTGTGATGAAATAACCGATTTCATACATTAATGAGATATCTATAGTATTTTAAAGTACTTAAATTATGTTCTTTTTCAGAAAGAATTTTTTTGGGATTCAAAATTTAATGGTGTCATTTATCAAGTTTGGGAAAAGCATGCTCATCAATGATATAAAGAATTTGTTGCTAAATTACACAAGTGTGGTGAACAGCCTTCTTTTATTTTTGAAGAAATATGGGGTTATTTCCAAGAATATTGGGCATCACCCGAAGCAATTTCCATTTCAGGGAGAAATTCTTCAAACAGATGGGGAGGCTAAGATGGAGAGAGTTTAGCCATGCACACTGAAGGAACTTTGAGCCATCACGAGCATGTAGATAAACTGGTAAGTATTTGAATTTTAGGAAAATATGTTTTATTTATGTATTAACTTTACCCATTTACACTTCAATTTAATTCAATGTATGAATTTAGAATAAAAATGTATGATACTGTTGGATAATGATGGTTTAATATATGTCCATGGATGGCTACATTTTTTAGATAAATTTTTCATTTCACTAGAGGTAAATGTCATAAAATTAAAGGAAATTCTACTAAATTGTTTATAAACTTGAGTTTAATTGGTTATGCAGGAAAAATCCATGGGTAAGAGGCCTACATATCCTGAAGTATTTATGTACACCTATACAAAAAATTATAATAGACAGACATTTGTTAATGCCTGTTGCAGACAACTTAGTGTACGTTAATTTTATATTTGAATATTAATTATTTTATGAAAACATAGTTAATTCATTGTAACTATTGTAATTGTAGGAGCAATTATAAGAGACTCTCACTCAACAGCGACAGAACTTTAAAAATGTGGATGAGAGTCAGATATTCCTTGAAATAGTTGGTGGTAAGAATAACCAAGGAAGGATTTTTGGCTTAGGATCTATTGCAAATACATTTCATTCGCATTCCTATGCATCATATATAGTTGCTTCTAGTAGGCATTCTGAACCTTCTAAGAGAGTTATTCAGCTAGAAAATACTGTCAGCATGTTGTTCGATACTGTAATCCAACTAAAGAATGAGATGAAAGAGATGAAAAGCAAGGGCAACACCTCTCAACAGCCAGATTGTCCTCCTTCACCAACTACGTAGTTTATATTTGTAATATTTAGGTATCGGTATTGATTTTGAATTATGTTTCTATTGGTTTCTATGGATTTTACTGTACTATTTAGGTATCGATACTGATTTTATGTTATGTTTTTATTAGTTTCTTTGGATTCTTACTTTACAGTAGAATATGTTTTAAGAATTTTTATAGTCGTACATTATAATAAAGTAAATTGAATTATATTTATTTTATGACCAATAAACTTAGATTGAAAATAAAATCTTATGCCACCAAAAATTTTTGATAATTTCAATGGCTAAATTTAGTAATAACAATTATCGATGGAAATTTATGTATTGTTGCGAATTTGAAGTTTTCGTTGCTAAAATTAGCAATGAAAATTATGTTTCCATTACTGAAATTAGCAACGGAATTGAGATTTCCATTGCTAAAATTGGCAACAGAAACAATGATTTGGTTGCTAAAATTAGCAACGGAATAAGATTTTCGTTGCTAATTTTAGCAAAAGAATTATTTTTCGTTGCTAAGATTGACCAACTCACCAAAACTTGACTTGGTTGAATTTAGCAACAGAATTCATTTTACATTGCTAAATTTAGCAACAAAAATTAAATTCCTTTGCTAAAAAATAGTAACTGCCTGATTAGCAACGGAAATTTCTGTTGCTAATTTCTGTTACTATTTTTATTAGCTACGGAAAATGTCAATTTTTCGTTGCTAAATTGCATTTTTCTTGTATGTACGTGTATTTGTGTGTTTAATTTATATGTATGTATGTATATTTATGCTAATAATTTAATAAAGAAATATGTAAACAAAAGGTAATAAGAGCGAGCTTTAAGTATGTTTAATTTATATGTATGTATGTATGTATGTATGTATGTGTATTTGTGCTAACAATTTAATAAGGAAATATGTAAATAAAAGGTAATAAGAGCGAGCATTACAATTTTGCCACAATATCTACCACTCAATTAATTATATAAAGACTAAGAAGATTTTTTTTTAATAATTATATCTGAGGACAGGTGGAAATTTATAAGAGCACTAGAAATGTGGTACCTGAAGTGGTGTTTGGGATGGGAGTGAACTCAGTATTTATAGAGAGCATGAAAAGCCATCTTTGTGTCAAAATAGGTTGACGATGATGTGATCGTCTGCAGGCAACGATTTGATGGAAGCATATGTCATAGGGCTTCCATACTGCAGGGACTCATCTTGTCCTATTGAACAACCTTGATCGGACAAATATCTCACGTTTGGCAGCCTTTGTAAGGAGTTTAAGGCAATTTTGGGGCCGTACAAGATTGGGCCTCCTGAAGGATACCTTTTGGGCTGAGCTTTGTTGGAGAATAATATTAAGCATTATCAGACCTAATTCTAGATAATTATTAATTTTTTGAATCAAGAAGAAGTTTGAAAATAAAATACAATCCCCTAAAATTACAATATTTTGATTTTTCATAGATTAAAGTCATAAAAATCAAGTTTTCTAAGCCATCTAAACCCTTGAAAAATCAAACAAAATAGACATTATTGACAAATAATTGAAAAATTGAGACTTTAATAATCATTTAGCCATAATATCTACCACTCAACTAATTATATAAAGACTAAAAAGATTTTTTTTAATAATTATATTTGAGGACGGGTGGAAATTTATCCTAACTAATTAATTAAAAAAAGTTATTAGATTTTCAACTGTTTGAACTAAATGTGATTTCAAAATTATATTAATTATTGTTTCAAAAAACAAAGTGATAATTACATGAAATCCTGCACCCCTAACATATTGTTTGAAACATGGTTTTCAATGGGATGGTATGGTTTAATGAGATATTTGAGAAAAATGACACTTTATAGGTATGAGAATGGTTAATCCATGAATTTATTTTGTCCAAATTTTAAAACCACCAAATTGATGGTTTTGCATGATTTTTAAAATTTTTTTTCTTATCGCTTTTATTTAATTTTAATAACTTCATTTATATTTCAATATAACTCTAATCTTTAAAATTTTTATTAAAATAATTTTATATTTTTTTTAAATTTTTCTTTCTATAAAAAATCTATTAAATCATACCATACCATAGCATACCATATTATACATCTTTCTAAATACACTAGCCAATATTACTACCCTTATCCCATCCCATATCACCCTTCTCCACTTTATGAACGAACTATTTCATCCAAACATAATGTAAAAGATAACTAAGCTGATTGTTATAGGAAACCTTAACCGTCCCATTGACTAATTGCAAAAATTAATTAAGTTGATGTACCTTTTACATGTGTGGACGACAATTTTCACATATTAGATTTTAATTAAAAAAGTAATTGTATAAATTAAACTTCCAACTGTGGAAAAAGGTTCTAAATACCTTTTATGTTTTCATTCATGTGTTAGCATCATCTTAATTAGTGTCTTGTCGGTATCATTTCAATACCGTTAATTCAAATTTGATGAAAAAATAGTAAGGACATTTTTGAAAAATTCATTATATTTAAAAAAAAATTAAACAAAACTCTTATGTAGGAAATATTTTCTTAATTTATTTAAAATACATTTTACATAACAATACATAATTTAAAATTTTAGTCCCAATATTTTTTTTTATGTTTGCTTGTGAACATAAACATCTATTAATTATACTCCCTCTATTCCTTTAAGTGGTTATTTTTTCTATTTTATTTTATCCTACTTTAAATTTTTTTATCAAATTGAAAAACAAAATTAATTTACATATGTATCCATATTTATTATGCACCACTACATTTAATAAAGTGATAGATTTAAATTTTATCATATAAAAATTAAATGGTGTACTTAGAATTAAAAAATGGCAAATTAGTCAATTGCTAATATTTTTTATAAAATCAATCTTTTTCAATCATTTATTTAATTTTCATGTCAAAGCGAAAGTGATATGTTAAAACAAGACAAAGGAAGTAATATTTTAGACAATTAATAGGATTTAATTTAGATTAAATATCTAATAAATTTAACATATTATCTACCATTACATCACATTATTATACATTCTGTTTCAATTTGATACGGATATTTCTAACTTTTCCTTTTTTTGTTTATTACACATATATCTCACTTGACAATTTAAAATTAATTAGTTAACTTTTTAATACACTCTTATAACTTTTTAATATACACTTATTAATATATTTTTGTTACCAACAAACATTGGTTAATTAATATCTATTACTTTTTTTTTGTGTCTACAATAAATGTAGTAATATAAAAGAAAACTGCAAATAAATTATGTAGTTTCAACAATATTTATTAGTTAAATTTTCTTAATTGATGTGATATTGAAATTTAAAGGTGTAATTATGGGATGTAGCAAACTATGTAGCAATTGAGTCAATTTGTAGATGAAGGAGAATGGATACGCCCATGGCTCTAAATTCGGAAAGTAAATCAAATATTTTTGATACCATATATGTTGGTTACATAAATTAATTTCTATATTGGATACGTCAGTTACAAAAATTAATTCATATATTGAATGAGTTAGTTACAGAAATTAATTCCTATATTAAATACGTTAGTTACGAAAATTAATTTATGTATTAATCACCTTCCTAATTAAGAAATTTGAAAAACTCTATAAATAGAGCTTATGAATTTAGATTTAAGGTTGGTTACTAGTTTTTCATAAGAAATTTTAGAGAGAATTCCTTTTCTCCTACCTCTTTCCTCGATTTCTTCAAAAGGTATTTACACCGTGGAATTGTTGTCGTTATCCCGCTCAGCGGTTTGTGGGTAATAGCCATGCTAGTAATACGAAACAGGATCCTTCGCTTTTGCTTCTGCTTCTTAAAGGATTATACGCTACAAGAGGTAAATAAATTTTTTTTTCTCTCTCTCTCTCTCCCTCTCTCTCTCTCTCTCTTTCTCTCTATATATATATATATATACCAACATTAGCATCGGAGCCTTTGTTTAAGCATTCTAGCATGATATCAAAATTAGATATAAAATTTTATGTGTAAAATTGGTAGATCTAACTCGATTGTATGAAATCCAATGTTGTATATATATGAATATACATTTTTTTTTGTATTTGTATACCAAAAATTAGGCAAAAAAATCCACAACCATAATTAAAAATTTGTATTTTTGAATTTTGACATCATTATCATGTTCGTGGACCCTAAAAACCCATCATTGGCCAAAGTCAGTCAAAATTTGCCTCTTGGGCAACGTTTGGAGTGCAAGCACCACCTACGCAAGGCACGTGCCAAAAGGCCCATGTCCCTCATGCACTGGCCAGCTTTCAGAGTGAAAAGTTACTCTGACACAGGTGGCCCAATAGACGCATGACATGTAGATCACTATGGTGGTGCCATATATCATCACATGTTGGGATGATTTGTCATTTTGACAGTGGGCTAATGGAATGATGGAACATGGGCCAATATGTGCCATATGTCACCATATCTCAGATAGTCATGACAAGTGGCTATTAAGGTGCTGACACATGGCAAGCTTACATATTGGAGTTGACACGTGGTCCAATCATGTTCCATCACATGGCAGACTATGGTTATATCATGTGGCACATATGGATCTACCTATTTGACACATGGACCAATGGTTGACTGCTACGTGGCAGGGTGTGATCTTTCCACGTGGCACCTATCAATCCACCTAGATGCCACGTGGGCCAATGAGTGGCTGTTATGTGTCAGACAGGGTCTGACATGGTGACATATGGACCAATGGGGTCATGCCAAGTGGCACTATGCCTCTATTGGTGTCTGGTGTGCCTATCATGAGTGGGGCATATGAGGCCTACCTTCACCAATGCATGGACATACGTGAACCCTCCTCTAGCCATCAAATCATCCATGAATAGTATTTTTTGATTGTGAATAGTGCTTTTAAGTTGAAAAGTACATCCGGAGGTAAAGAATATTTTATTTGACCATCGGAACACATTGATCACAGTTAGTCCGAGATTAAAATTTGGAGTGAAATTGAGATCAAATAGGCCTTCAAAAGCAAAAATATAAAAAAATGAAGTAGTTCGATTTAAATAGTAACTATGTTGACCTAAATTTGATCGAGCCTTTAAAAATAGCAAATGAACTCTAAAATTTACCAAAATTTGCATAGGTGCCAAAAATAATGTGTAGAATATTTTGACTGTAAAAAGTTAATTTTTTGGTGCCACCGATAATTATTGAATTAGATCGATATGATTAAATTGAACCAATAATTGATTCTTATTGGGATGAAAGTTTATATACAACCTATTTTAAATATGATAAGAATGATGGAATCAATTTAGAGCGATTTGGAGTTAGGAAGGGAGAGAATTACAGGAAAGTGGCATAATAGGCTTAAATAAGGGTTTTAGGCCATAAGTGAATGAGCCTTGGTTTAACCAAGCCCAACCCATTTATACCCATATAAAATATGAAGAAATGAGATATTTTGGACAACATCTTTATCTCCATCACCCTCATCTTCCCCCTTTAAGGGCAAATACACCATAGCCAAAATTTCTTCAAAATTTCTTTAAGTTTCTCTCTCTTTCTCTCTAAATCCAAGCACCTTAGCTGGTATTCTACCTCCTTAGATGATTAACTAAGCCTCTATCCCTTGATTAGATGAAGTTAAGGAAGAGAAATTAAGTGGAAAATCTTAGGGTGTCAACTTGAGGCAAGAGAAAATCATGATTTTAATTTTTTTAAGGATTCCTAATAGTGTTTTTAAGTTTCTAGATTTTATTTATGGTGTTAATTTAAGCATTTAAGATCAAAAATTAGGGTTTTGTTTGATTGAAATTTCAGCTATAGTAGGTCTCAAGGTGTACTTAAATTGAAATAAGTGTGTGTGTAAGGTAGATTACCTTACTTGACCAAATGGTTCCTTAAAGAAAACCAAAGTAAATTTTATGTATTTTTTATAAATTAAGCCATAAAATGAACCTAGAAATGAATTAACGTGTCCATAAATTTTTGTGAAATTTATGAAAATTATTTAAGTATTTTTAAGAAAAGGATTTGATTATGTATAAAGTGTATTTGTTGAATTATTGTGAAATAATTCATTAAATAAGTGAAAATGATTGAATTATTGTGAAATAATTCACAAATAGTGTAAAAGAAATGAAAAAGTTGGCTGATAGATTTTTTGCAACGAAAAAGTTATTTGAACTGTTAAAATTTTGAAAAGTAAAGTAAAATGAAGTGAATATTGCCTTTAATAATAGTCAGACGGTCAAAATAAAGCTTAGAGTATAATTGGTTAGCCATAAAGATACTTATACCGCGGTACAAATCATGGTGACTTACTTTGCTATGGTAAGATCATTGATCTCCTATAGTATTTGCTCTATTCTATATTATGTTCTATGAGAAATGATTATTTGGGGTCATTTTTAAATCTGTATTATGGCCCTTTAGGATCCACATCTGGTATATCCGATTTGAGAATTTTTACCGGGATTGTACTGTAGACATAATGATAAGAACAAGTTAAAATGCAAAAAGATAGCTAAAAGTGAAGTTTAGAATGAAAAAGGACCTAATTGAAAAGAAATAAAAAGTTTAGGGGCAAAACAATAATTTTTCAAAATATTGTATGTAATGGGCAAAAGTGATAATGAAATGAATAAAAAGGGTAAAATGATAATTTAGTGCTTAAACAGTCCAAAAATGAACTTTTAAGAAGTAAAAGGACTAAAATATAATTTTTCATGAAAGAGTTAAAATAAGTACCAAATGGTAATTTTGTAAGCCAATAATTGAATGTGAAGTAAAAATAAGCAAACTAGTGGTAATTTTATAATTAGTGTGTAAAAAGGGTAATTTTCTAGTCACCACTAATTTTGGACTAAATTGAAATGTTTATCATAGTATTGGTTATAAATTGAAATGAGTGTTAAGAATATTGGTAATTGTATATTTAATAGAAAATATAATGAATTTTTTGTATAATTAATGTAATTATGCTTGTTTGGAAAATATTTCGATTTATAGTCACCACTAGGCATATTTATTACTCAGCACGTAGTTGTTAGTGCGTGTAGGTTCCGAAGAATAGCTGGTGCAATAGTACACAAAGGAGCTAATTTTTTTAGGAACAAGAGATAGTTAGGAATTATCTTTTTGAATTGGTGTGTATATATTTGTAATTGTTGAAATAGAAGAATTGGTCTGTAATGGTAAAGTATTTGTATATATATAAATGTGTAATTGGCAGGTAGTCGATTGATTGAGTATGTTTGAAATGAAATTGAGAATGTATGGACGAAAAGAATATATTATTTATGAACTATTGTGCCCTTAAGGGGCTGTGGAATGATTGTTAAGATAAGAAAAGAAAAATAATTTCAGCTAATCTCTTAAATCCATATGACTATAATAATAAGGGTGTTACATTTTGTGGTATCAGAGTAATGTTTTAAATGGTTCCAAGATCGAAGTGAGATTAAGTGATTGGTTTATTTGTTATACATGCCAATTGTCAGTGGAAAAGGTGTTATGGAACCTGATATGTACTTGCTCCTTTTTATTTTTATAGTGCAAAGATGTCTTCTGACTGAGATAGCTAGGTGGGGGTGGTGAGAGTGAGGCTTTTATAGGCACTGGACAGCACGAGGCCCCACAGCAACAGGATTCTTCACCAGCAGTGCCACCTCCACTTCCACAACTGGATATTTTAAATTTAAGGGTAGATTATATTCAGAAGAGGTTGCAGGTAGGATAAGCACAACCTTATTAGGTAACAGTAGAGGTTCAACAAGCTCCACCTAGAAAAACCTATTCTCGAGCAATTGAAAAGGTTAAGAGCTGAGATTTCCATAGGCATGATCCCCTAACACCAACCCAAGTAGAGAAATGATTGTTTAAAATAAAAAGACTGTTTGAGATCATGAATAGCCCACTGGAAGAAAAGTTTAAAGGTAAAGTGGCTTTACTTCAGGGGCCAGCTTTTATCTTATGGGGCTGTATCAGGAGGCACACCCTAGTGGATCAGTTGAGTTAGGGATTCTATATGTCCTAGTTTAAAAAGAAGTATATTGGCTCAGAGTATAAGGTAGCAATGTATGATGCCTTTTGGAGGCTTAAATAGGGGAACAAATCAGTGGCTGAATATGAGCGCAAGTTTGAGCACTTGAGTGCTTATTTGGATGAGAGTCAGTGTTGGAAATTATCAGTTACATACATTACATGCATAAGCAAAATTTAAAATTTTTAACCAATAGATATGATCTTGCCATAAATTTACAATTCAAATATTAATTAGAATAAGAAAAATCACCTTTGATTTTTGTTGAACAGTTGATTTTCCTTCTCATTGGGTTGTCGCAAACCGCAGTGTCCAAAATTGAACACCTCCAATTAGTAATCCACACTAGAGAATGATTAAATGAACAAAGAATGATGGAACAAAAGGCTGGCTGAATTCCCCTTGATGATAGCAAGGGAGTGGCGGCTAGGGTTTTTCAAAGAGAGAGAATTTATTTTCTCTTAATGTTCACTTCTCCTAAAATCCCTATCACTTGGATTTTTATAGTTAGGTTAAAAATAAAACTTCATAATGGGATTGGGCTCTTTAAAATTGCTGGAGAAATATTAAATGGGCTTTTGGAATTATTAATAATTTATTTGGGCTCAATTAAATCCAATTTAAGTCCATTTAATTGAGCCCAAATGAATTCCAAATCCATCCAAATTAAATATGTAGGCTCCATAACACTTAAGAAATATATTTAATTTGTTTTGGTCCAAGAATTAGGCCTCTAAGACCTTCTATATGGGTTTGGCGTGTAACCCTTCCTCTAAAAGGTTTCTATGCCAAAACCAATTCTCTGGGCCTCTTTTAATTTCTACAATGGATCTATTAATTTTTATATCAGCCCTATAACATGTATATTCCAATAATAATTAATTATGAAATACAATATTTCAATAAGGTCCATTTTACATAACATTTCTAAAAAGTTCTACGAACAATTCTACTTGATCATAATTAATTAAAATTTTTAATTAATTATTCTCTTATTCATGTCTCTTCTCCCATAATAATATCAAATATTATTATCCTTGTGATTTTAACATTTTATCCTTTACTCTATATGTATGTGACCTATTGGCTTCCTGCCATATTGGCAGTATAATATGTATTTATGAGTTTTATTCAAAACTCATATGGTTTAAACTTCTTTAAATCATTTTATCAATCCCTATTGATATTTATGATACATTATTATACAAATCATGAGCAGCCTCTAGCTAGGCATCATGATTACCCAAATATTAAGAAAGTCAAATGGTTTGACTATACCCTTCCATAGAATCAGTTACCGTGCAATTACTCCTTTCACCACTCTTATCTCAATTAGATTCTGAATATGGTTTTCTATCAACTCATATAAATCTAATTATGTATGTTCTATTAATTTAACTATTGTTCCCAAAATGCCTTTCATAAAGCCCTATCCATCTTGGCATATTACTCTAGCCAAAGATTCTCTGAGCAAGGCAATTATAGAATCATTCGAGATAACTTCCCTTAATAAATCTGAAATGGTGAATTCTTTATCAATCACTCAACTATCTTCAAGTAGGTCATGATATACCCAACCTCTTAGCTATGTTCACCTCCAGTTGGAAGTAATCAGTTATAGAGTCAAAGTATATCACTTGCTACTTAAGATAACCTTGGTGATCTCAAGTCTAATGATACTTGCACAACCACTATGAAGAGATTCATCACTGAAATAGATTTAATATCCATATGAGGATTCTCTTTGTAGGTCTCCAATGAACTTGTTCTTCTAACAAGCATCTACATGTTAGCTTTGATCATCTTCCTAAATCATAATTATGAGAACCACTACTTGAACTATTCAAGAAGCATAACATGTGTTAGGCTGTCCGAATTAATAATTTCCTATCTTGTTAATTCTATGACTAAGAATATTTAGATATTACCACATTTGCATGCAATAGACATATCACATCATGAACACTTTCATGATTATCTTTGCACTGTGTTTATAATATCTAGGACTTCATTTATTAATTTAAGATTTACAAACTCATGTATTTAAACATAGCATTAATAAATGAATGATGCCTTTTATTAAGAATATGAGTTCATACATATGAAATACATCCCCATTATATGGGCTTTAGGGTATATTCTCTAACAATCTCCCACTTGCACTAAAGCCAATCACTCATATGTCTTAAACCCATGTTATTTATATGGTGATCATGCTTTATCTAAGAAAGTGCTTTAGTAAGGGGATCTGCCACATTATCATCTGTGGGGACCCTTTTTATTTTTACATCATTTCTAGCTACTATTTCCCTTATGAGATGGTAGCGTCTGAGAACATGCTTGGATTGCTGATGAGACCATGGTTCCTTTGCTTGTACAATGGCTCCATTGTTGTCACAATATAAAGGAATCGGATCAACAATGCTAGGCACCACTCCTAGTTCAGATATGAACTTTTTGATCCGGACTGCTTCTTTGACTGCTTTCGAAGTAGCAATGTACTCAGCTTTTGTCATGGAATTAGCAGTTGTTTCTTGTTTGGAACTCTTCCAACTAACTGTCCCTCCTTCCATTATGAATATAAAACTAGACTATGATTTACAATCATCTTTGTCAGATTGGAAGCTGGCATCCATATACCCATTTACTTCCAAATTGGCCTCTCCATATACCAAGAATATATCCTTAGTCCTTCTCAAGTACTTAAAGATATTCTGGATAGCTTCCCAGTATTCCTCTCTAAAATTGGATTGGAATCTACTTGTGACACTAAAAGCAAATGCTACATCTGGACGTGTACATAACATAGCATACATGATAGAACCAATTGTAGATGCATATGGTATTCTATTCATGCTCTCTTTATCCTCTAGTATCTTCGAACACATAGACTTAGAAAGGTATTTCCCATGCACCATGGATATAAACCCTTTCTTAGGGAGATCCATATTGAACCTCTTCAATACTTTATCTATATATGTACTTTGAGAAAGACCTAGCAACCTATTGGATCTATCTCTATAAATCCTTATTCCCAGAATATAGGATGCTTCTCCAAGGTCTTTCATGAAAAATTGCTTGGATAACCATATTTTAACAGATTGGAGAAGAGAAATGTCATTTTCCATGATTAATATGTCATCCATATATAGAACTAGGAAGACAATTGCACTCCCACTGACCCTTTTATACACATAAGGTTCATCTTCATTCTGTGAGAAACCAAACTCTTTGATTGTCTCATTCTGTGAGAAACCAATGGGTGATCATTGACAGACTCATAAAATCTACTCATTTTTTGCCAATGTAGATGGATTATCCTTTGACTAGGCTGGCAAAAATCTACATTAATGAAGTGGTGAGGTTGCATGAAGTGCCATCATCCATCATTTTTTATAAGAATCCCAGGTTTACTTCCCATTTCTGGAAAAGTTTGCAAGAAGCTTTAGGTACGAGGCTTCACTTCAGCATAACATTTTACCCTTAGATAGATAGTCAGTCCGAGTGGGTGATTAAGATATTAAAAATATGTTGTGATGTTATGTATTGGAGTTTGATAGCAATTGGGAAAAATACTTATCTTTAGCAGAGTTTGCCTCCAACAACAGCTACCAATCCAGCATAAAGATGGCTCATTTTGAAGCTTTGTATGGAAAAAATGCAAAACTCCTTTGTGTTGGACAGAACTGAGTGAAAAGAAGCTTGTAAGGTCTAACTTGATCCGTAATTCAAAAGAAAAGTTCCAAATCATCAAAGGTAGTTTGAAAAAAGCCATGGATTGCCAAAAATCTTATGCATACCTGAAGAGAAAAGTATAGAGTTCCGATTCGGAGATAGAGTTTTTCTGAAGGTATCTCCGTGGAAAAAGGTTATGAGATTTGGCAAAAAGGGCAAGTTAAATTCAAAATTCATTGGCCCTGATAAGATACTTCAGCAAGTGGATCCTGTAGCTTATCAGCTGAAGCTATCCTCGAAGTTAGAAAAGATGCATGATGTGTTCCACGTGTCCATGCTCCGAAGTTATAGATCTTATTCTAGCCATGTGATCACACCAAAAGAAATCCAAATCCAGGTTGATATGACCTATGAAGAAAGACCAGTAAAGATCCTAGCTAGAAAGGTCAGATAACTCAGGAATAAATAGGTTCCAAAAGTCAAAAATATGAAAAACGAAGTAGTTTAGCTTAAATAGTAATTAGGTTGACCTAGATTTGACCGAGCCTTTAAAAATAGCAAATAAGCTCTAAAAAATGTACAAATTTGCATAGGTGCCTAAAATAATGTACAAAATATTTTGGCTATAAAATGTTAATTTTTTGATGATAATGGTAATTGTTGAATCGGACCGATCAAATTGAATCGAATCGGTAACTAACTCTGATTGGGATGAAATTTTATATACAACCTATTTTAAATATAATAAAAATGATGGAATCAATTTTATAGTGATTTAGAGTTAGAAAGGGAGAGAATTACAGGAAAGTGACATAATAGGCTTAAATGCAGGTTTTGGGCCTTAAGTGAGTGGGCCTAGGTTGAACCAAGCCCAACCCACTTAGACCCATATAAAATCTAAGTAAATGAGATATTTTGGCCAGGTTTGTTTATCTCTATTAGCCTTTTCTTCCCCCTTTAAGGCCGAATACACAATAGCCACCATTTCTTCAAGTTTCTCTCTCTTTCTCTCTAAATCCAAGCACCCTAATTCGTATTATACCTCCTTAGATGATTAATTAAGCCTTTATTCCTTGATTAGAGGAAGTTAAGTAAGAGAAATTAAGTAAAAAAACTTAGAGTGTCAATTTGAGGTAAGAGAAAATCATGGCTTTAATTTTTTTTAAGGGTGCCTACTAGTGTTTTTAGGTTCCTAAATTTCATTTATGGTGTTAATTTAAGCATTTGAGATAAAAAAAACTTAGGGTTTTATTTGATTAAAATTTTGGCTATGGTAGGTTCTCAAGGTGAGGGACAAGCTTCCAAGGTAAAAGGGAAAGAAAAGGAAATTTAGGCAAGCCTAAGCCAAAGAGAAAGGTAAGTGGTTATTAAATCTTTCTATGTTAGCATGATTTCCTTTTATGTAACTTAGGAAAAATTAGGAAAAATACATGCATAATTGAAATTAAGCTTAGATTAATAATGTAGAACCTTTAATATGACTATTAGAGTACTTAAATAGAAATAAATGTATGTGTTAGATAGATTACCTTACTTGGATGAATGGTTCCTTAAAGAAAACCAAAGTAAATTTTATGTATTTTTGATAAATTAAGCCATAAAATGAACCTGAAAATGAATTAATATATCTATAAATTTTTTTGGAATTTATAAAAATTATTTAAGTATTTTTTAGAAAAGGATTTGATTATGTATAAAGCGTATTTTTTGAATTATTATGAAATAATTCATTAAATAAGTGAAAATGATGAAATTATTGTGAAATAATTCACAAAATGTGAAAAAAATGAAAAAGTTGACTGATAGATTTTCTGTAATGAAAAAGTTATTGAAACTGTTAAAAATTTAAAAAATAAAGTAAAATAGAGTAAATATTGCCCTTAGTAATAGTCAAGTGATCAAAATCTAGCTCAGGATATAATTGGCTAGCCATAGGGATACCTATACCGGAAAGCAAGTCATGGTAACTTATTTTTCTATTGTAGGATCACTAATCTTCCATTATATATGCTATGTTTTGTATTCTGTTCTGTAAGAAATGACCCTTTGGGGTCATTTCTTAGTTTGTATTATGACCCTTTAGGGTTCATATCCCATATATGCGATCTGAGAATTTCTATTGGGATTGAACTATGGGCATAATGATAAGAACAAGTTAAAAATGCAAAAAGATAGCTAAAAGTGAAGTTTAGAATGTAAAAGAATCTAATTGAAAAGAAATAAAAAGTTTAGGGGCAAAATAGTAATTTTCATAAATATTATATGTAATGGGTAAAAGTGATAATGAAATGAATAAAAGGGTAAAATTGTAATTTATTGATCAAATAGTCCAAAAATGAAATTTTAAGAAGAAAAAAGACTAAACTATAATTTTGCATGAAAGAGTTATAATAAGGACCAATTGATAATTTTGTAAGCCAATAATTGAATGTGAAGTAAAAATAAGCAAACTAGTGGCAATCTTGTAATTAGTGTGTAAAAAGGGTAATTTTGTAATAAAATGAAAAGTTTTAGACTAAATTGAAACATTTATCAAAGTATTGGTAATAAATTGAAACGAGTGTTAAGAATATTGGTAATTGTATTTTTGATAGAAAATATAATGAATTTTTGCATAATTAATGTAATTATGCTTATTTGGAAAATATTTCAATTTATAGTCACTACTGGGCATATTAATCCTCAGCATGTAGTTGTTACTACGTGTAGGTTTCGAAAAATAGCATGAGCAATATTACATAAAGGAGCCAATTTTGCAGGAACAAGAGATAGTTAGGAATTATCTTTTTAAATTGGCATGTATATATTTATAATTGTTGAAGTAAAAGAATTGGTCTGTAATTGTACAATATTTGTATATATATAAATGTATGATTGGCAGGTAGTGGATTGATTGAGTATGTTTGAAATGAAATTGAAAATGACTGGATGAAAAGAATATATTATTTATGAACTGTTGTGCCCCTGAGTGGCTGTGGAATTGTTTGTTTTTTTCAAGGGGCTAGTCCAGTTTATAACAGTTATTTTACCTAATTTTTGTAAAATAAATAGTAAAATTGGATAGTTATAGGTTAGCGACAAGTTGGATTCGTTAACATGAATAATAGGTAAGAATTTGCAATTTATGAATTAATTGGTTAAGTGTATGTTTGTTAAGATAAGAAGAAGAAAAATTCGGCTAATCGCTTAAATCCATAGGACTGTAATATTAAGGGTATTACACTTTTGATCACCATCTAGATTCGAGGAACTTGATGGTTGATGTATGGATGGTAGAAAATGGAATTTACAGTAAATCCATTATCTTTTTTTTTTATACATGGTAACAAAAAGAAAATTGTTAAAGAGCAACATTGAATCTGAGATGGTTCTTAGAAGTGGATGTACTATGTATTATCAATGGCTTCATGATCAAGTTCATAAGATTTCTTATGAACTGTATAAAATGGTCAAAAATTCATTTTCGGTGATGAGGCTAGTTTTGAGACATATTTTTCCTCCTGAGTATGGCATGAGTGTTATGTTTATTATTAGTTAACGGATTTTTGAGATAAGATTTATGTTTCCTATTATTATAATTTAAGACAAGTGTATTTTGTCTTATTTTATTTGCTTTTGGAATTTTTGGATGCTTGTTCTTGATTAAATAAATACATATATTTATTTTTGGATATTATATCAGCATTTATCATTTGTTATGAATGTGTTTATTTTATTGTTAATTGCTTAGCAATTTTTTATGAGTAAAAGGATTGCATGATAATTGAGTTATGACTTAGATTATCTAATGTATAATATCATTTAATTAAGTTTAAGAACTTAATATCCAACAATTAAAATTTACTATGCATGAAATTTAACCTACAAGGTAAAAAATTAGGACTTAAAAGGTAATTGGATACTATAAGTAACCTTTTCGAATTTGGACCTAATAGATAGCTTTATTAGGTTTTTTTAGATGCATAGTAAATAACACGTATTGCCTTGTAACACTCTTACTATAACGGTCCTAGGGATTTAAATGATTAAGTTAAAAAAGTTTTTTTAAATCATATATTGAATCTTAATTAATCCATTAATCACATATTTTTCTCATCACTAAATATTTCAAATCAAACTTACCGATTGACCTATAACTGTTTAATTTATTATTCATTTAATAAAATTTCAGCAATATGACGTCTTAAAAACTTGCCTACCCAACCTGAAAAACAAACAATTCACAGCCCTTCAGGGGCACCACAATTCATAACAGATTATAAATACATCCATTCATACAATCTCATATCAAATTCAACCATTCAATCTACTTCATGTCAATATACATATACACAAATACTATTCCATTACAAACCATTTCTTTACTTAAAACTTGCAAAATATATACATGCCAATTCAAAAACAATCCCTAACTAACTCTTTTTCCTTCAAAATTTGCTACTTTGTGTACTATTGCTCCAATCATTCTTCAGAACCTACACGCAGTGAACACTACGTGCTGAGCATTAAATATACTCAGTGGTGACTATAAATCAAAGCATTTTTCAGACAAGTATAATTGCATTAATTATGAAAATTCATTAAATTTTCTATCAAAAATACAATTGTCAATGTTCTTAACAGTCAATACATATTAATACCATTACTTTGGTAAACTTTAACATTTAGTCCTTCACTTTACCTTTAATTATAAAATTGCCCTTTTTACGCATTAGTTATGAATTTGCCACTTGTTTCCTTATTTTCACTCCACATTCATTTATTGGCTTACAAAATTACCAATTAGTCCTTAATTTAAAATTTTCATTAAAAATTATATTTTAGTCCTTTCACTTCACAAAAGTTCATTTTAGACTGATTGTTCACCAAATTATCATTTTACCCTTTTTAGTTATTAATTTGTCATTTTATTCATTAATCTCAATATTTGGAAAAATTATCATTTTATCTCTTAACTTTTCATTTCTTTTCAATTAGCTTCTTTTTATTCTAAACATCATTTTTACTTTTCCTTTTTGCACATTTAGCTCAATTTAACATTTATGCCCTAGTACAATTTTGGTAGAAATCTTCAGACAAGATATACTGGATGTGTACCGCACGGACCCACAATACATATTGAGAAATGACCCCAAAGGACCATTTCTCACATAACAAATCAGGTACTATGGGAGGTCAATAAGATCCTACCATAGCAAATCAAGTCACCATGACTTGCACCGCAATATAAGTATCCCTATGGCTAGCCAATTATATCAAGAGCTAGATTTTAACTGCCTAACCACTACTAAGGGCAACATTTCAATTAATTACAATTCACTTTTCAGATTTCTGATAGTTTCACTTACTTTTTCATTACAGTACAATAGTTAGTCAATTTTTTCATCACTTTTGTACAATTTATGAATTATATCACTATAATTCATCATTTTTCCTCAAATTATGAATGATTTTTCAATAATTAAATAAATACACTTTATACATAAGCTAATTCTCTTCTAAAAAAATATTCAAATAATTTTCATAAATTCTACAAAAATTTATGAATAGAATATTTCATCTCTATGTTTATTTTATGGCATAAATCATCAAAAATACAAAAAATATACTTTCATTTTCCCTAGAGAACCATCGGGCATAAGGGGTTACCTACTTTACCATCACTTTTAATTCCAATTAAACATTCTAATTGCCATATTCAATGTGCTAAATCATTATTCTAAGTTCAATTTCAATTATACATGCATTTTTCATAGGTTTGCTTAAGTACCATAAAGCAAAATCATTCCAAATTAAGGGAAATAGTTGGATTTCGTAATCATTAACCTTACACCCTTGCTTTGGGTCATCTAAGATTCCTTTTTCTTACCTTTGGCTTTGGATGGTTATCCCTTACTTGGAGAACCTACCATGGCCAAAAATTCCATTGAGCAAAATCCTATTTTTTTTTATCTCTTTTGCTCAAATTAACAACATAAATGGACTCTAGGCACCTAAAAATACTTGTAACCAGCCCTAAACAAAATTAAAGCCTTGATTTTCACTTACCTCAAATTGAACACTTTCACTTTTCCCTTTGATTTCTCCCACTTATCTCACTCTAATCAAGAGTAGAGGTTGAGATACTCTTTTAGGGAGATAGAACTTCACTTAAGACGCTTGGATTTGGGTGAGAAAGAGAAAAAACTTTAAAAAATGGAGTGAGAAAGTAGCTATGGTGGTTCGGCCAAAAAGGAAAGAGATGATGGCTGAAGGGATAAAGATGGCTCCCCAAAAATCTCTCTCCCAATTGGCTTTTATAGTGGCTGAATGGGTTGGGCTTTGGTTTAACCCAAAGTCCACTAATTTAAGCCCAAAAGCCCAAAATTAAAATAGTTATGCTATTTTTTAATTCTCTCACTTTCCAAATCCAAAAACACTCTAAAATTGATTCATCATTCTTATCATATCTAAAATAGGTTGTATACAAAATTTCAGCCCAACCGAAGTCCATTACTAGTTTGATTTAATCAAATCGGTCCGATTCAATAATTATCGGTATCTCTGAAAAATTAACTTTTTATAGCCAAATATTCTACACAATATTTTTGGCATATATGCAATTTCTATCAATTTTTAGAACTTATTTGCTATTTTTGAGGGTTCGATCAAACCTAGGTTAACCTAGTTAACATTTGAACTGAACCATTTCATTTTTTGTATTTTTAACTTTTGAAAGCTTATTTGACCTCGATTTAACTTTAAATTTAAATTTCGAACTAACCATGACCAATATTTTCTGATGGTTAAATAAAATATTTTTTACCTCTGAGTTTATTTTTATCCCGAAAGTACTATTCACTATCGAAAAATACTATTCATGATTAACTTAGTGTTCAGACCATTACAATTTTCCCCTACTAAAAGAAATTTTATCCTCAATATTTACCTCTATCGAAAAGCAGAGGATATTGTTGTCTCATTGCAACTTTCGATTCTTATGTAGCTTTCTCTATGTTATGGTGGTGCCAGAGCACCTTCACTAGTGGAACTTGCTTGTTCCTGAGCTATTTGATCTCTCTAGCTAGGATATTTTCTAGTCTTTTTTCATAGGTCATATCGACCTGCACTTGCATTTCTTCTGGTATGATCACATGGCTAGGATTAGATTGGTACCTTCGGAGCTTCGACACATGGAACACATCATACATCTTTTCTAACTCTAATGGCAACTTCAACCGGTAAGCTAAAGGATCCACTCACTGAGGTATCTTATAAAGGCCAATGAACCTTGGACTTAGCTTGCCCTTCTTGCCAAATCTCAGAACTTTCTTCCACGGAGATTCCATTCAGCAAAACTCTGTCTCTGACCTGAAACTCTATATTTTTCCTTTTCAGGTCTGTATAAGATTTCTAGCGATCTATAACTTCCTTCAATCTACCTTTGATGACTTGAACTTTCTCTTTCGAGTCACGGATCAAGCAAAACCCTACAAGCTTGTTTTCACATAGTTTTGTTCAACACAAAGGAGTTCTGTATTTTCTTCCATATAGTGCCTCAAAATGAGCCATCTTTATGCTAGATTGGTAGCTGTTGTTGTAGGCAAACTCTACTAAAGATAAGTATTTCTCCCAACTGCTACCAAATTCAAGTACATAGCATCGCAACATATCTTCTGATATCTGAATCACCAGCTCTGACTGACCATTTGCCTGAGGATGAAATGTTATGCTGAAGTGGAGCCTCGTACCCAGAGCTTCCTACAAGTTCTCCAGAAATGGGAAGTAAATCTAGGATCCATGTCAAAAATAAAGGATGATGGCACTCCATACAACCTCGCCACTTCATTAATGTAGATCTCTGCCATCTTGGTTAAAAGGAAATCCATCTGTATTGGCAAGAAATGAGTAGATTTGGTAAGTCTATCAATGATCACCCATATAGCATTATGTTTTCTTTAAGTCACAGGCAATCCAGTCACAAAATCCATAGTCATACTGTCCCATTTCCACTCCGGTATCAAAATAGGGTGAAGCAATCCCGATGGAACCTGGTGCTCTGCTTTCACTTGTTGACATATCAAGCATTTATTTACAAATTCTATCACATCTTTTTCATGCCTAGTCACCAATAATAGGCTTTCAAGTCCTAGTACATCTTGTTACCTCCATGATGCATTGCATAGCTACTATGGTAAGCTTCAGTGAGGGTGTTTTTCTTCAGTTTCTATTGATTTGGAACACAAAGTTATTTCTTATGGTAGAGACTACCATCATCATTCAAGGAATAGTCCCCATCACTGCTATCCTTGAGTTTGTTCACAATGGCTACCAGTCGGTCATTTTGCTTTTAAGCCATATTCACCTAATGCATAAAGTCAGGCTTCACTTGCATTTCAACCAATAATGCTCCATCTGATACAAGACTTAAACTGACATTCATAGCCTGAAGAGCTGCAAATAATATCATCAGTCAATTACGCTTATCAATCACTTAAACACATTCATTTGAAATCATTCACATTACCTGATATAAATTTCCTGTTGAGTGCATCAACCACTACATTATCTTTTATGATCTAAGTAGATGTAGCATTTCTCTCCATATAGATAGTGCCTTCGAATATTCAAAGTAAAAACAATGGTTGCTAGCTACAGATCATAAGTATGATAGTTCTTCTCTTGAGTATTAAGCTATTGGGAGGCATAAGCAATCACCTTGCCTTCCTACATCAATACACAGCCTAAACCATTCCTGGAGGCATCACTATAAATCACAAAATCCTTGTCTGACTAAGGTTGCGTAAGAATAGAAGCTTCTGTTAGCATACGTTTAAACTTCTCAAAACATTCTTGGCATCTATTAGTCCATACAAACTTAGTGTGCTTTTGTAGTAGTCAGATCAAAGGAACTGCAATAGTGGAGAAACCCTTTTATAAATCTCTTATAGTACTCAGCTAAACCTAGGAAACTCCTCACTTCTATAACATTTTTAGGTAGATTCCAGTAAAAAATGGCTTCAATCTTTGAAGGATCCTTCTTTATACCTTTAGCAGACATTATATGACCTAGAAAGGATACTTTATTCAGCCATAAATTACATTTAATAAACTTGACACATAATTGCTTTTCTCTCAAGGTCTGTAGTACAATCCTCAAATGTTTGTCATGCTCCTCCAATGTCTTGGAATACACTAGGATGTCATCGATGAAGATCACTATAAACTGATCAAAATAAGGGTGGAAAACCCTATTCATTAAGTCCGTAAAGGTGGTTGGTGTATTTATAAGCCCAAATGGCATGACCAAGAACTCATAATTGCCATATCTAGTGCAAATAATAGTCTTAGATACATTTGTTTCTTTCACTTCCAACTGGTAATAGCCCGATCTCAGGTCAATCTTTGAAAACACTCTCGTTCTCTTCAGCTAATCAAACAAATCTTCAATGCGAGAAAGGGGGTACTTGTTCTTAATGGTCACCTTATTCAACTATCGATAATCAATGCATAACCTGAATGTCCCATCTTTCTTTTTCACAAATAGGACTGGTGCTCCCCAAGAGGAGACACTGGGTCTAATAAACCCCTTTTCAAGCAATTCCTGTAGCTAAATTTTCAATTCTTTCAATTCTACAGGTGCTATTCTGTAAGGATCAATAGAGATTGAAGCAGTGCTTGGAGCAACATCAATAAAGAATTCCACTTCCCTATCAGGTGGTAAGCCCAATAATTCATCAGGGAATACATTAAGGAACACTTTGATATAAGGCACTTTTGGCACCTTTGGACCTTCTCTTTTTACCTTCATTGTAAAACACAAATAAGTTATGCACCCTTTCCTAATCAATCTTTTAGCAGCTATAGCAAAAATCGCATCAGATAAAAAGTTAGTTCTTACACCTACAACTATGATCTCCCGACCTTCCATAAGCTTTAAAGTAACTCTCTTTCTTTTACAGTCCATTATCGCTTGGTGGGCAGATAACCAATCCATCCCCAAAATCACATTAAAATCATGGAATGGCAATTCAATCAAGTTTTTTCAGGAATATATGACCTTAGGTGCTAATAGGGCACTCTCTGTATAATTTGTTCACCACTACATTATGCCTCATATGATTACTCACCAAGATATCCTGGTTTAAACATACATCTCTCATCCCTTTACCCTATGATAAATCAGTGTTAATATAGAAATGAGTAGAATCATGATCTGTCAATGCATGTACTGAATTAGACAATAACAGGAATTTACCTACTACACATCAAGAGCATCCTCATCTTCTCTTATCCTGACTGTATAGGTTTACCCTGCAGCATGTCTCTATCCCTGAGATGATTATCCAGATGGTCTAAATGATGAAGTGATGGGGGTAGCTCCCCTACCATAACCTCTCGATATAGATGACCCAGTAACTGGTACTGTTGATGTGGTTGAAGTAGTTTGTCCTATATGACTCTTTGATCTGGTGGTCTCTCAAACCACACTAGAAGCAATCTCCAGTTAAAAATCTCCACCTCCCAAGATGGACTTTCCCATAATGGTCATAAGCCACCGTTAGTGTGTTGGCTGATGATGCAACTGGTGCCCTATAATGGGGTGCACCATCTTGACCTCAGCCTACAGCAGCTGATGGATGGCCCTGAGGTTTTGGAGATCCCTTGGACTTCTTACACTAACCTCCCTTGCAACTAGACTATTCTTGCTTCCTTTTCTGCTGAAATTAGGACTTTATGTCAACTTCTTTTGTCTGTATAGCTTCTAACTTAATAGCAGCCTCAACCATAGCCCTCAAATAAAGGTATCTCTGGATCTTTATAATTTTTCTGAGCTTAGTATACAGTCCCCTCTCAAATCTCTAACATAAATTTTCTTTTATGGACTGACTCTCATCCAGATAAGTACTCAAGTGCTCAAACTCGCGCTCATACTTAGCCACTGACTTATTCCCCTATTTAAGCCTCCATAAAGCATCATGCATTACTTCCTTATATTCTAACCCAATGTACTTCTTTTCAAATTGTGACACTAAGAACCCCTAATTTTATTGATCCACCGGGGTATGCCTCCTAACTAAGTCCTACCAAATGAAAGTTGCCCATGAAGCAGTGCCACTATACCTTCAAATTTTTCTTCCAAAGAACTATTAGTGATTTCAAACATCCTTTTAATCTTGAATAACCATTCCTCTACCTATGCAGGTGTTAGTGGGTCATGCCCATGGAAGTCTTTAGCTTATAATCTTTTTAACTATTCCAGAATAGGTTTTTGATTTTACCTGAGCTACTACCTATGAAGACCGTGCCTGACCTACTTACAGCCTCTGCTGTATGTAGTTAGCCATCAGATTGAGAAAATCTAGCTGTGGGGGTAGAGGTGGAACCATTGGTGAAGAAGCATACTATTGTAGGACCTCATGTTATCCAGTGCCAATAAAAGCCTCACTCTCACCATCCCCCACCTGTCGATATGTCTAATAATATTTTTTCACTATAAAACAAAAAGGAACAAGTACACATTAGATCCAAAACACATTTGCATTAATAATCAGCATGTATATACAGATAAACCAATCACTTATACCCACTTCGATCTTAGAACCGCTTAAACCTAGCTCTGATACCATAAAATGTAACACCCGTACTATAATAGTCTTACAGATTTAAGTGATTAAGCTGGAATTTTTTTAACTCATATAATGAATATTAGTTAATCCATTAATCACACATTCTTTTCATCACTAAAGATTTCAAATCAAACTTGCTAATTGACCTATAACTGTCCAATTTACTATTTATTTAATAAAATTTTGGCAATATGATGTCCTAGCAACTTGCCTACCCAACCTGAAAAACAAACAATTCATAACCCCTCAGGGGCACAACAATTCATAATAGATTATACATACATCCATTCATATAATCTCATATCAAATTCACCTATTCAATCCACTTCCTGTCAATATACATATACATAAATACTGTTCCATTACAAACCATTTCTTTACTTCAAATTTGCAAAATATATATTTGCCAATATGAAAATAATCCCTAACTAACTCATTGTCCTTCAAAATTTGCTCCTCTGTGTACTATTGTTCCAATCATTCTTCATAACCTACACGCAGCAAATACTATGTGCTAAGCATTAGATATACTCAGTGGTGGCTATAAATTGAAGCATTTCCCACACAAGCTAGCATAAATGCATTAATTATGCAAAATTCATTAAATTTTCTATCAAAAATTCAATTGTCAATGTTCTTAACAGTCAATACATATTATTATCATTAATTTGGTAAACTTTTCAATTTAGTCCTTAACTTTACCTTTAATTACAAAATTGCCCATTTTACACATTAATTATAAAATTGCCACTTGTTTCCTTATTTTCACTACACATTCATTTATTGTCTTACAAAATTACAAATTGATCCTTAATTTAACTTTTTCATGCAAAATTATATTTTAGTCCTTTCACTTCACAAAAGTTCATTTTTAGGCTGATTGTTCACCAAATTACCATTTTAGCCTTTTTAGTCATAACTTTATCATTTTATTCATTAATCTTAATATTTGGGAAAATTATCATTTTACCCCTAAACTTTTCATTTCTTTACAATTAGGTCCTTTTTCATTATAAACTTCATTTTTACTTTTCTTTTTTTGCAAATTTAGCTCATTTTTACATTTATGCCTCTATTACAATCCCGACATAAATCTTCAGATCAAATATACTGGACGTGGATCCCACGGATCCACAGTACAGACTAAGAAATGACCCTAAATGATCATTTGTTATAAAATAGTATACTAAACAGATAAAATATTATGGGAGATTAGTATGATCCTACCATAGGAAAGCAAGTCGCCATGACTCGCATCGCGATATAAGTGTCCCTATGCCTAGTCAATTATATCCTGAGCTAGATTTTAACCTCCTGACCACTACTAAGGGAAACATTTCAATTAATTACAATTCACTTTTCAGATTTCTGACAGTTTCATTTACTTTTTCATTATAGTTCAATAATAAGTCAGTTCTTTTATCACTTTTGTATATTTTATGAATTATATCACTATAATTCATCATTTTCACTAAAATTATAAATGATTTCTCAAAAATTTAACAAATACACTTTATACATAAGCTAATTCTCTTCTCAAAAATATTCAACTAATGTCCATAAATTCTGCAAAAATTTATGGATACAATATTTCATCCCTATATTCATTATATGGCATAAATCATAAAAAATACACAAAATATACTTTGATTTTCCCTAGAGAACCATTCAGTCATAAGGGGTTACCTACCTTAGCATCACTTTTAATTCCAATTAAACATTCTAATGGGCATATTCAAGGTGCTAAATCATTATTTTAAGTTCAATTTCAATTATACATGCATTTTTCATAAGTTTATTTAAGTTCCATAAAGTAAAATCATACTAAATTAAGGGAAATAGTTGGATTTCATAGTCACTAACCTTACACCCTAAAATGCCTCCTCTAAGCTTCCTTTTTCTTGCCTTTGGCTTTGGATGGTTGCCCCTCACTTAGAGAACCTACAATGGCTGAAATTTCCATTAAGCAAAACCGTAATTTTTTGATCTCTTATGCTTAAATTAACACCATAAATGGACTTTAGGAACCTAAAAACACTTGTAGGCACCCTTAAATAAAATTAAAGCCTTGATTTTCACTTACCTCAAATTAAACCCTTTCACTTTCCTTTTTGATTTCTCCCACTTATCTCACTCTAATCAAAGAGTAGAGATAGAGATACTCTTGTAGAGAGACATAACTTCACTTAGGATGCTTGGATTTGGGTGAGAAAGAGATAAAAAAAACTTAAAGAATTGGGAGAGAAAAGGTAACTATGGTATTTCGACTGAAAAGGAAAGAGATGATAGATGAAGGGATAAGGATAACTACCCAAAAATTTATCTCTCAGCTGGCTTTTATAATGGCTGAATGGGTTGAGCTTTGGTTCAACCCAAAGTCCACCAATTCAAGCCCAAAAGCCCAAAATTAAGCCTGTTATGTCATTTTCTTTAATTATCTCACTTTCTAAGTCCAAAACATTTTAAAATTGATTCCATCATTCTTATCATATCTAAAATAGGTTGTAAATAAAATTTCAGCCCAATCGAAGTCCATTACTAGTTCGATTCAATCATATCAATCTGATTAAACAATTACCAGTGTCTTTGAAAAATTAACTTTTTGTAGTTTAAATATTCTACACAACATGTGAGGCACATCTGCAATTTTTGGAAAATTTTAAAACTTATTTGCTATTTTTAAGGGCTCGATCAAACCTATGTCAACCTAGTTAACCTTTGAACCAAACCACTTCATTTTTCATATTTTTTCTTTTAGAGATCTATTTGATCTTGATTTCATTTCAAATTTCAACCTCAAACTGACCATGATCAATATTTTTTTTAAAGGTTAAACAAAATATTTTTCACTTCTGGGTGTACTTTTACTTTAAAAGCACTATTCACTATCAAAAAATACTATTCACGACTGACCCAATGTTGATGCCATTATACATTTATTCTCCTTTAATATTGTGCAACGATTGTTCCATTAGTTATTAAAGGATCTATATGGATATTGCTTCCAAATTTGAAGAGTATAAAAATCCAACATGTGTTATAAGAGCAAGAGACACTATAATCCTTAAATTCAGTTATGGCTAAACTTGTGGATGGCACCATAGCTTAGCATAGGTGGGATTGAGATGCCTATATGGCATGAAAAAAGAGATATTCCATTATTTACATCATTTTGCTAAGCATAAGTATCAAAATGAAATAGATTTATGGATCATTTTGCAGAAGAGATTTGGAGATAAGTCTTTGACTAATTCTTTATTACTGCTGATCAAGTTTGATGCCTATCAGAAGTTGTTTGATCACAGAATATAGAAACATTTAAGAGAGATGGAAAATATGATATGTGATCTTAGTGAAGCTAGTTATAAGTTAATCAATGAGCAAAAGGTCCAATTTGTTATCCGTTTCTTACCCAGGAGTTAGAAGCATATGAAGATGCAACCAACTACTAAAGATTGTATAAAGACATCTAAGGATATTACTAGATATTTGAAGCTTAAAAAGGATTATCTGGCATTGATTAAGGTCAATGCCAAAGTGCATGTGGCACAGTCACGTTCTGGTAGAATGAGTTCTATCCAGAACAAGAAGAAAAGCTTTAATAGGAAAGGTAAGGAAAAGGCTTGAGAGCCTAAAAGGCAAAAGATAAAATAGAATTACAAAAGGTCCAAAGGCAAAAAGAAAAAGATAAACATTTCAAAGGTGAAATGTTTCTTTAAATGCCAATAGAAAAGACCCTATTAAGAGACTGTAATGTGTCCCAATAGATTTATAAGTAATGGACCACGTGACAAAGGATTGGGATGCTTTTGTACAGTAAGTTTCTATTCTTACTTTGATGAAACTTGATTTCATTTACATTTCAAGGATCACAACACATGCTTATATTTCATTGATGCTTAATATGATTTTGGTTTTGTTTTGAACAATTTTATTATTTTGGATATTGATCCTGATTATTCGAATAATACTAATTTTTCCTTAATTTTTTCTTCTGCTTCATATAGTTATAAGAATAATGTAAAATTATGGCATGATAGGTTAAATCATATTAGACAAGATCGAATGAGTTTGTTAGCCAAAGTAGGTTCATTAGGTAACCATAACATAATTGATTTACCTATTTATGAACATTGCCTAAAAGAAAAACTAGTTAGGAAACCATTTGAAAAAGGAACTAGGGTTGAATTTCCATTTCAATTAATCCATTCAGAAGTTTGTGGTCCAATGAATGTGAGGGAAATGCATGGGACTTACTATTTCATCACATTTATAGATAACTCTTCTAGATATGTTAAGATTTATAATGACTAAGGCAAACTTGCTAATCTTCTATTGAGGAATTGCTCTATTAATAACCATATATGTTTTAAATCAAGTGCCTTTTAAGCCTATCACATCCACTCCTTATGAGTTATGGACCAGTTAATAGCCTGACCTAAACCATTTATGACCTTGGGATCATGCTGCTTATGTCCATGATACCTCAAGCAAACTTAGTAAATTGGGACCAAGAGGTAAAATGAGTATCTTTGTGAGATATTTTGAAGTATCAAAAGGATATGTATTTATGGGTGAGCAAAACAATGGCACAATCATAGAATTTAAATCATGAGATATCATTTTACTAGAAAATGAATTTCAAAAGTTAAGCAAAATGAGTCAACACTTCACTTTCGATGAAAATTAAGAAGAATAACCATCAGGATCACTTTATTTGAATGGAAGGGAATTAAAGAAAAAGGCCAAGACTCTCTTCCCTATGATCCAAATGTTTGGGATCCTTACTCAAATGGGAACATTCCTAACTTCAGTAGGAGCATGGAAATTCATAACCCTTTCTTGAGTAAGAGTATTCCTAGCTTTAGAGGGAGTATGAATCTCAATCCTAGTGGGAGCATTTCAAACTATGATGAATATATGAGATATGTTTATCAAGAATTAGAATTGTGAAAATCTAAAAGGAAAAGTGTTCAACATTGATGATTTGAGATCGAAGGCCCAAATGAAACCCTTTTAGTTACCCCACAAGATAAAGAAGAGCCTAAAAATATTTAAGAAACTTTTTCACTATAAGAAAATTTAAAAATAGCAACGGAATTAATTTCGTTGCTAATTTAGAAACGGAATTGCATTTTCGTTGCCATTTAGCAATGGAAAATAATTTCAGTTGCTAAAATTGGTTAAACTTTCTAGATTTAGCAACGAAAATATTTTTGATTACTTTCCATTGCTAAAAGTGGAGGGAATTTTTAGTACCAAAAATTAGCAATGGAATTACTATATCGTTGCTAAATAAGGCGCCAACGGATGGTGGAAAAATTTTGGAATGAAAAATAGCAACGAAAAAATTTTTCATTGCTAATTTAGCAACGAAAATCATTGTTCGTTGCTAATTTAGCAATGGAATTAGTTTTTGTTGCTAATTTAGCAATGGAATTAATTTTTTGTTACTATATTAGCAACGAAAAATAATTCGGTTGCTAAATTATATAGGTTAAAAAATTCATTTCCAAAATAGCAACGAAATTGTGTTCTGTTGTTAAATAGCAACGAAATTTAGTTTCAGTTGCTAAAATAGCAACCGAATTGAAATTCCATTGCTAAATTAGCAACCAAAATACAATTTTGTTGATAATTTTCATTTCAATTAAATAGCAACGAAAATGAAATTCCGTTGCTAATTTTTTATTTTCAATGAAAAATTCCTAATTTTTTAATTATTTACATAATTGCCATTATTTATAAATACCCCATGTTGAAACCCTAAATCTTCTCTACTCCCTCACATGTACACACACAGCCGCTCCTCTCTCTCTCTCTCTCTCTCACTTTTATCTTCTTCCACCATCCATCGCCACTGCCATCCACCCTGCCACCTTTGTCTCTTCCTCAAAGCAAAAGAGCAAATTCTAACTGAGCAGTGACCATAAAGAGGGCAAAGCAAAGTTTATAAAAATAAACTATAATAATAGCAATAGCTAGAGCCAACAATCTAGCGATGCAAGGCACGATGATGATGCTGCTCTCACCAAATTTCTCTCTTTTTTAATGGATTACACTCCCATTGTATCTTCCCTTCGTTTTCTCTCCTCCAAAACTCCGTACTCTTATTTATGTTGTTTGATTGCTTAATTTGATTATGTTGTTTTGTTTTGTAGATACCCGACGAATTGGTGGAACATTACTTAGCCAAGAGCAGGTTTCAATGTCCCGATGTTCGATTATAGGTACTCTTTCCTTCTTTCTAATTCTTATACTTAATTATCTATTTATTATTATTATTATTTAATCTTATTCATTAACACAATTCCTCTCTCTCTTTCCCCCCTAAACTCTAAGCCATTGTTGCTCAGTGTTGTTTTGTACTTTTTATCTAATTTTTATCTGCCTATCTGCATCTCCTTTTCCCTTCCTAGCTTTTTGCAATTAACGGGATGTAACTAAAACTTAAAGAAAATCCATAGTTAGAGAGAAGGGGAAAATTTCAATATAAGAACAAAAATTTAATTATTTTAATCATTTTTTTAATTATCTTCCCGTTTAAATTTTTGGGTTTTTTTTCTATTGTTTAGTTTTATGCCATTTTGATCTTTTGGCTTTAAATCGATCCTCTTTTCTCGGTGTATTAGGTATTTCTATTAATCTATCTTTTTTTTCCTTGATTTTACTTGTTAGCTGTCATCACGTCATGCATATTAATTAGCCCTTTAACCTAAAAGTTTTGGATTTTTTTAATGCTTAAATCACCTGTAATTTTGAGAAGAGAAGAGGCCCAATTGCCTCCAACAGTAGCAAGGCCAATAACAACCTGAAATTGGCTAAGGGAGTTCTTCTTTAACTGTCTGAAATTGGCTAAAGGAGTTCTTTTTTAACTGTTGCTTACACATTTTTGTTTTATAAAACTAGCCATACATTAGCTGCTGAACCAACAATTTTTCTATCATAAAACCAACAATATATTGATATACATTCTCATTTAGTTAAATTCAGCTCAATCAATAAAAAATCAAAGGTAATTTCTTGAATCTACAATACATAATGCCATCTTATATTATTAAAGGAGAAATGACAAATTAATTAGAGAACACTGTTATTGTAAAACTTCTAGCTTAATGTAATTTTGCAAAGTTTTGAGCTTTTCTTGTAAGTTTGGATTTATAATTATCTATGCATGTGGTAATGTGTAATGCTCATATCAGATAACGTAATTATAGTGTTCAATTGGGCTGATGTTTTGTTGATTATTTTGGCTTGGGTCAAGTTATTTGCATCTAGTGTAGAGATTCAAATTTGTTAGCTGAAACTGTTAGCTGCCAACCTTTGTGGTTATCATTTGCTGATGATCTAGTATTGGCAGCCGTGTTCTATCTTCGAAGCAGTTTTGCTATAATTATGAATCAGTTTCTATTACTATGAAATAGGGAAGAATTACAATCTGGTATTGCAAGCTTTGTAGCTAATTTACATAATGGCATTGTAGAGATCTATTAGTTATAAATTGAAACACCTTAGGAGCTTTTAGTATACTTTATAAAGTATTACGTATCAGCAATGATGGTCTTATGAATTCATACAGCATATGATCCTGACCCCACATGGTGGGGTCCGGTCAAGTGAGATGGGATTTAAGGTGGGCTTTTGCTAACTTGCTCCTATAATTATATGAATAATTTGTTGCAATTTAAGGTTTTTGCTAACTTGCTAACTAGTGAACATTTTAATTTTAAGTGCTTTTGGCGAGATATATAATTGTAATGATTTGTAATGCTGGTTCTTTTTTCAAATTTGTTGATAAACTCATAAAACATTTGAAGGATTACTCAAGTAATTCAACAATATGCTCACTTGTGGGTCTTGAGGGTTTTGTTTATGTGTTCTTGTTTGTTCTAAACCCTTTAAAATAAATGCTTACTTTGTAGCCAATAAACTGATTCATTATCAGTTTTATTTTATTTTTTATTTTTATTTTCAATGCATACATATAGAGAACCTAATACCATTAGGGTTAGCAGCCGAAGATAGTGGCAATTGTGTATCCATACATTTTAATATCTGATCATTGATAAATTTTATAACATCCATTTGGATATGCTGAACAAATTATGTTCTATTATATGATGGTCCAACTGGAAAGATATATAAGAAATTTAGAGGTTGTTGCTGCACATATTCTGCTCTACCTAGAAGCATGGCCCAACTGGAAAGATATATAAGAAATTTAGATGTTTGCCATCATTCAGCTATATGTCATTGTTTGGCCATCACATTTTACACAGTGTTGTATTCAATTTAAATAACATGTTTAATTTTACATATTTATAGAGAGACTTACATACACAAGTCTTGCTGTTGTTATTTATGGAAGCTTATAATCATTTTGACATAATATCATTAAAAAGAATCAAGTAGCGTTAAGGTTAGTTCATAAATACAAAAGTCATGAGTCAGCTAAGAGAAAATAGAATCAATAAGGGAAACCAAAACCTATTTGTCGAAGCTGCATTTCAAACACTTTTCTGTTGTGTTAATGACAATCAACCTGTTTGTTAAAGCTGCATTTCAAACACATTCTTCAATCGAATTATACACCTTAAGCTTGTGACATTCTTCAAACCTAGATGTGCCAACAAAAACTGATTCATGTTTAAGTCTTTTTTTTATCTTGTTTCTTCATGTTAAGGAATTTGATTTTGTTGTTTTTACTTATTTTCTAAGATTTTTTTATACTTCATAAGCACCGACACTACAAAAAAACTGCTAATTAGCGACTAAAATGAGCGACGACATCATTTTCGTCTCAAATTCTACGACGGATTCGCGACTGTTTTACAATTCCGTCGTAGAGATGATATTTTCTATTTTTTCGCGACGAATTAGAGATTGAATGAATAAACAGTCGCTAATTATTGGCGGGAAGTATACGTGCCATGTTTTGCAACGGAATTAGCGACAAATATTCCTTCGCTAAATTTTGTCATTTTTTATTCATGAAATTAGTTCCAAAAAATTTAGCGACGAACATTTTAGTCGCTAATTTTGGAGGGAAATTATGGCGCCTTTTTTTTGCGACGGTTTAGTGACAGTAATTGTTCTGTCGCTAATAGTAATTTGTTATAGTAAAACAATTAGCGACGGGATTGTTAGTCGCTAATCCGTCGCAAATAAATTAAAAAATATTTTTTTAATATTTCACTCACATGATTTATGTATAGTTTTAAATAATTTTAATATAGACCATATGAAATCAATATTTTATTTTGTAACTGAAAATTATAAATTATTTTATAAGTTGATAATAATGTTTTATCAATTATACCAAAATCTAAAGTTATTTATTTAGAAAATTTACATTTTTAATAATAATAATAATAAATTAATTATTATGATTATTATATATTTGCATGTTCAAGATTAATAAAAATAATATTTATAAAATAGTAATATAAAATTTATTATTTCATTTAAAATAATAATAAAAAAATTTGTAATTTATTTTTATTTTATAAAATTTAAATCAAATATTAAATTATTAGGAATTCTATTGATTTCTTTATCAATTATCCCCAAATATAAACTTATTTATTTAAAAAATTTACATTTTTAGTAATAATAATAAAGTAATTGTTATAATTATTATATAGTCATATTATGAAAAATAATAAATATAAATATTTACATAATAATAATATAAAATTTATTATTTCATTTAAAATGATTATGAAAAATTTATAATTTATTTTGGTAAAATTTTGAGCAAATTTTAAATCATTAAAAATTTTAGTTATATATATTTACAAAATTATCCTTGAATACAAGGATAAAATGATGAAATTTGGTAGGGGTATTTTAGTAATTTCAAAATTTTACCCTACATATAAAAACAACATTTTCTCTCCCTTCACCTCTCTCCACCATTTCAATTGAAAATAGCTTTTTTTGATAGCAAGATAAAAATAAGAACTAGTGATAAAATTGACCTTTTTCTTCATATAGTAGAAAAATAAGAACTAGTGAAATTGACATTTTTCTTCACATAGTGAAATTGACCTTTTTCTTCATATATCTTAATAAATTATGTATTCATTACGTGTGATCACATAATTATCTATAATCAAATGAAAATTAGCATCCAAATAAATAAAATTAGTTGTTCATTAAATTTTAATTTATTTTAAAAAATAAATAAATATGAACTTATCATAATACTAAAAAAATATAAGTTATCTTAATGGAAATAAGAAATAAAATTTGAAATTGGGGAGTTTGATCTGTAACACCCCAAAATTTGAGTCATCCGACAAATACTTTTTAATGTGTGAGCAATATTTCTGATACCGGTTCACGATGATCAATTTATTGAGAATCCTATACGAGTAAGTAAAATTTGAAGGTTTATATATATATATATATATATATATATAAATTTTGGTAGCGATGAAAATGATAAATGGTTAATGTATATAATTATATAATAGTTACATAAGGGTAAAAGTTAATGAAACTTGGGAATATTTGTGTCACTGATATTAATTTATTTCAGTAAAAAAAAGATTAAGTGAATATTTATGCTCACTAATTATTTTTAAAAATATTTTATATGATATTATTTGCCTATTTCTCTGTAATGCCCCGAATTTAAATTAATTGAATAGCATGGTTACTTAACCTGACCCTAAGCACAACCCAATTTACAATAAAAATAAATATGTATAAAAAATGAGAGAGAATTATTGGCTTAAGTTAAAATTGATATGGGTTTTAAACATAAGAATTTAATGGTTAGAGGGCAAAAAAAAAGAATGTTGGGGGGGCTAAAATGAAATTTTCCCATTCCTAGCCAAAACTATATCATTTTGGAGGATAGGATATAAATTTCCTCTTGCTGCTTCTAGGGGAATCCACCGCCTCTTCCCCTTCGATCCTCCCCTTCTTCTCCTCCTTCTGCCCCTCTCTGGCCATGCCTCACCGTCAAGCAGCCGCCTTAGCTTCCTGCTGCTGTCGCAGCTCTCTAACGCCGTTGTTCTTCTTCCTCTCCTTCTCTCTATCTTGTGGTAGCATGCCCCCTGCTGTCCTCCGTGCTTCAGTTCCTTAAAGTGCAGCCCTTTGCAGCGATTTTCTCTTTTATTTCACGAGGTACACTTTGATTTTTCTTTGTTATTGAATGAGTTTTGAGAGAAATTAAAGAAAATAGGGAAGAAATATCTAAGGATTTTATGGAATTGGGGAAAAATCAATTATTTTTGTTAATTGATTATTTAAGTAAATAAATGTGAAGAGTGCAAGTAGTTTGAGGAGACATATTGTTGCATCACGGATTTAGCATCATAGATCAATTGAAAGAAGTCGTCGTGCTTTACAACTTGTATCTCTGGATTTGTTATGGCAGTTCCATAGAGGTAAGCTATTTATGTATTGCCCTTGCCATTGTTGTGAATTTGTCTGCTTGTTTAATGTTATTTATGGCTTTTCGAGAAAATCGTACCTTTCTAGAGTTGCTGGAGTTTGCAGAAATGCAAAAAGATGAATGCTTCACTCCTACTGTGTGCATCTGGAGATTTATGGACTATTGTGTTCGTTTCACATCACAAAATACTGATATATAGATTTTTCTTGATTATTTCTTTTGGCAGTGAAGGTACTGCTTAATACTGGAGGGTAGACATAATACTAATGAAGGATGGATCTTAGAGCTTAGAAAGGATGGAAATGTCCTGGTAATTAAATAAATGGCTGCATAATAACTAAATTCTGCTTTTGAGATACAAACCCAGAGTGAATTATGTTATTTTGCAACCTGAATTGAAACACTAATATATCATATCAACTAACCTGTTATTTTTCCTACTCAAATAAATGTTTAGGTTCCATAGAATTTATATTTTAATCATGTTTTGCTTGTATTCAAATCTATTCCTGGCTTATATAGTAAAATAGGTTGAAGACTCTAGGAAAAAAAAAGATGGTTCAATCTGAAGAGAATGGCTAATAGTTTTGGTATTTTTTCAGAGCTGTTGGGTAAGAGGAGAATCGCAATGGATTCATTTGGAAAGATTTCTATTTCTCTAATTTTTAATTTAGTTTAATATTCATAATCATTTTGAAAATGTGATAATATTTATTAATATAAATTTTTAACCTGTAATTTTATGCAAAAAATTTCTATTTGCAGATTAATTAGATGTAATGATTGGCAATGTGATGGTTCTTAGAGATTTAAAATGAGATTTTATAGAACAAATTTTCTTTAGAGGGTTTTACCTGAAAGCAGATGTATATATTGGGAGGTTTTAGAATTTCCCCTAATATATATCATCATCAATTTAACTATATCCTTCTCTAATTCATATCAAGTCAACTATCTAGATTCATCAAGTATACCATATCAAGTCAACTATCTAGATTCATCAAGTATACTATCGCCTTTTTCCTTCCCTTTATTGTTTCTAAGGACTTTAGTGTCTTGTTACTTCACTTCAATCTCCTTTTTGTTTGCAAGAAAATGCCATCCGTTCTTAAAACTAAATTTGTGGTAACATAGGACCAACACATCCAAAACCAGCATTTTTTTAATTATTTTCTGTGTGTGTGTGTAATAGGTGAGTATAGTATTTACATTACTATTGTCATTTTAATAGAGAGCGCCCAAAGTATCAAATAAAGGATGCAAAAACTCCTAGAAATGGTCGAAGAACAGTAGGAGAAGCATCTGATACTGTGAAGGTGAAAAGAGATGTCAGCGCTGAAGGAACTGTCCAAGCCAGGTGGATTGAATTTGTTTACAACCTCAGGCCATGTGTTCTTATTGTGATCTAATAATTGTGTAGTCATATTAATGTACTAGTTCAATTTGTAGTAGTCAGGGAAAGCCCTTGAGAGATGCTGGCTGGGACTTCAGTATGGGTGGATCAGAGGGTACTGGAACTGTAAGAAGTGTTTTAAGACCTCCTCAGGTTAGATAAAAGAAAACACAAATTTCATACAAGGTTATCAAAACTTTAGAGAGTGGTAACCATTTATTTTCTACATCTGGAAATGCTCTTCAGGAATCCCCCGAAGTATTTTTTGGTAAAGATGTTAGGGATACATATCACGATGAACATCAGGACAATTCCCATGATTATGTAAGCCTGCCTCACTCTCTCTCTCTCTCTCTCAGACACACACAAACACATACTCATGTTATGGATTTCATAACCATGCACATATTATATGTATTTGTATGGCCTAAGTTTAGTTTAAGAAAGAAAGAAGAAAAAAATAAAAAGCAGAAGTCCACATATCAATAAGTAGATCTTACTACCTTGTATCTGTAACTTTAAAATTGAAAAACTGAACATACTTGGTGCAAAAGCCAGGCAATTCTTTCCTAATATGTATGCATGGATGGATGGATGCATGCATGCATGTATGCAATTTCTATGTAAATAGTAAAAGCCAACTGAGAAATTTAGCTTGTACAGAAGCAAGAAGTCAATTTATTCAATTTTTGTTTTGTCTGCTGCTGTTTATATATAATTTAATCAAGGGTTGGATTTACCTGGCCAAATGTACTCATTCTGTAACTAACTTGAATTTTTTAAGTTTAGCATTTTGAAGTTGTTCTTTTTACTCATTTCCAGGATGATTTATCATTAAGTGGATCAGGACCTGTTGTCATTCGAACTCCCAGAGGATCTCAGTCATCTACAATGTTTCGAGATCAAAGTAGTCTGGTATAACTCGTGGCTTTCCTTTTGTTATTTGTTTTTATTTAATGATCACAATGTGGTGTAGTCTAGCAGCATGTTTGCCTCTTTTAAAGATGCTTCTACTAGTGGAACTGTTGTGTTTCGTAGCCAACTTAATGATTCCGATTCACCTTGGACTCCAAAGTCTAGATTGGAAGTACAAGAGAGAACTTCAAGTTCCTTACCAGAAGACAGTGCAGTAAATCTTGCAAAAGTTATTTTGTTGCTTATTTACTTGTAATTTATATTGTCTATCACTAATAGTCAGCACCTGTGAATAGATTAGGAGTTATACATGCTGTTTGTCGATTGAACAATAAAACATGGTTCAATTGTACTTCTTTGGGTAGTCTTTTGGTGTCTTTTTCCTATTGTATATGTCATGATTGATGCAGTTCCTTATTCATGATTAATATGTTGAGTCCCATGAAGACGTTGAATAATGTTTTTCATCATGTGAAATGTGCATTCTTGATTTTTAAGTGGTCTTGGTCACCCTACAACTTATGGAAAAGCTTCTTATTGCGGCTGTTGCGGATGCTGATGTCACTATTCGCCATTCCATTTTTTCATCCCTCCATGCAAATCGAGGTTTTGATGATTTTCTGGCACAAGCTGACAGCCTTAGTGCAGTTTTTGCTGCTTTAAATGATGAGGTATATTTTTGACTCCGAAAACTTTAAATTTTCATTTACTGAAGGTTTGCGTCTGAAAGCAAGTATACTTGATTTTGAAACTTGCCTTACATTTCTAATGTCCTCTATTTTTTTAGGGTTATTGCAGTTTTTTTTTGGCTTTTGGCTTGTGATATCATAATGCAATAATTGAATTATTTGCATCTCAAGCTTAGGAGTATGCCAATTAATTTGATTTCTTTGGATTGTGGATGACACTACTACCGTACGAGAACTGCTCTTATTGCTTTTAAAATGAAATGCTCTTTAATTAGTTCTGATTGTGAATTGAATTGGGAATTTTGTTCACGCTAATGCAAATGGATTACTAATAGGTAGTTTTGCTATAACTTTTGGCAATTTATTGCAATGTAGAGATGAGATGAGGAAACATGTTGCCTTGAAACAAGTGAATAAATATATAACAACTGTGATACCTAAAACTAAAATTGATTCTAACCTGTGGGATTGTTTATGCTAAATCTTTGTTGTGTTTTAATCTAAAGAAATTATTTCAAGAGTTAAGTTGGAATGTTATGTTGTAAGCATAAAAGCAACAGGAGTGAGTAAAGACGCAAGAAAAGAGAAGGAAAATGCTGTAGGAAAATACAGAAGAAGGAATAATGAAAAGGGTAGGTAGAGTGGGTAAGATGATGATCACGGTAGTGGATGTGGGAACTGCAGTTACGAAAAAGCAAAAAGAGTTCAATGAGTTTCTTGAGGTAACCTCAGAAAAATCATTTTATATAAGCTTAAATTGGAATTAAAGTTTCATAATTTCATTTTCATCTACTTTGGTTCTTTTTTTAGCTCAATTTTTTTCTTTATCTTCTATGTCCTTGTTTTTGTTTATGAAGCAAATTATATATATGCTTCATGCACATTGTCTATATTGACACATGGTCTTTCTTTGTGTTGACTTTGTTTACATACTGCTTCTTTTTCCAGAAAAATCGAATGTGCATATCATGGAGGTGGTAACTGCAGTTTTAGCGGACCATGGGCAGCGTCCTCGAGAAGATTGTAATATTTGCGTTTAGGCCTGTGTGTTTTAGGCTTTTTGATTTCTTTGGACTTACTATTTCTAACTTTCTTTTTCAATGAGCTTCATTTGGTAAAACTACGACGTACAGCAATTAACACCCTGACCAACCAAGGTGTCAGAGTTGATAAATGCAAAAGAAAAAAGGAAATGCAGTCCATTAATGGATTATCATATCCATTTTTTATGAATTCATTTTTCCTCAATTTGGTCTATGTTGACAATTTCTTTTTTCTTTTCTTAATGAGGAAAATTTATTCATTTGAAACTTTTGTTTCTTTTTTAGGAGTTCGTATGGTAATTATATGGTGATGTAGGTATGCTTCTTCATTTTGCTTTTCTGGTGATTATGTGGACAAAAGGGATGTTGATGGTTTTGGAAGACGTAAGACCAGGATTGTTACAAGAGATGCATTATGCGGTCTAGGAATGAGGCAATATAAATCCGAATACCTCATTCGGTATGTAATTCTAATTTCCAAAGGCAGTTAACATGCATATTTCATAAAAGATCTATTTTGCCTGGTGTTAGGCCAAAAGGAATGTAATATGTTTTATGAGCTTCATAAAAATTTCCCCACTTCTGCTTATTTTAAATTTTGGAAGTTGCCCTTGTTTTAATGAAGTTGGTCTAATTGCCATAAAAATGAAACATGCATGATCATGAAAATGAAACCAAGTTATAATGAAAACCAGTGTTGTGCCCAGCATGAATTGAATGCATTTCTTTCAAGCATCAAGACCTTTTGTACTGTGCTATACCTTTGGGAACAAGGCACTGTAGAGCTTAGATAAGGTACTTACATGTCTTTGGTATGGTAAAAATCCCTCTATGGATGATAACCGTAATTCCTTCAAGGGATATTTGGCTTGCTGATAATATGTCCAATCCATTACATGTAGTTGCAACTTGTAATCCTAGCCTAGATGTTAGCCATTAAAATAGTGTGTTATTCATGGTTTAAAATGTGTTTCTTAAGAGTAAACCAACATTCCATGGACTCGATGGGTTGGTGCAAGTGAGCCAGTAGATTTTGTCACATGAATGGATTGTTGGAGAACTATGTAATATGCTGGTGTACTCATACTAGAGATTAAACAGGAAAACTAATTCAGGATTCTTTACCTGGCTAATTCCGTCATTGATCAACCACCAGGTATGTATGACCCTTTTTGATTTTTTGAGTAGTCTTTGTAGTCTTTATAATAAGACAGTTCAGATACTGTTGACGCTAATTAGTACAATATTTACTATTTTATTATTTCATGAGAGATTGTTTAAGGATAATATTATGTAATATTTTAAATAATTATATATATGTGTATTTTGGAATATATTCTGATTTGGAATAAATATATATTTGTATGTGTGAGATTATTATTATGTACAGGTTGAAAATAAATAAATAAATAACGATCATTGTATGTAGGATTAAAATTTTAAAATACAGCAAAAGAAAAAATTAAATTATGCAATAATTTAGCGATGGATTTGCAACAGAAAACTGTCGCTAATATGTGACAGATATAATTTAAGAAATAATTAGCGACAATCTTAGCAACAAAAAAATTTAGCGACGGTAAAAAATTAGCGACGAAATTTTCTTGCTAAATTAGCTACCGAATTTGAATTCCGTCGCTAATATATTCGCGACTGGCCTTTTAGCGATTGTTCGTCACGACGTCGCTAATTTAACTTAGCGATGGAATTTTGGAAATTAGCGACGGAAATTTTTGTTGCTAATTAACAGTTTTTTTGTAGTGCGATTAAACTCTAGTTGATATCTTATTCTATTAACAAAGAGATGAGGGGCCATTTTGGAAACTCGTTGTTTCTGAAGCCATCGGTTGCGCTAATGACGATTATTTTAAAGAAGTCTATCAGGTACTACTCTATATACCAGGTGCATATAAATCTGGTTCCTATTACCTACAGAAACCAAAATTAATAAATTAGGATAACCAATTACATTTATATAGGAGGCTTATGTCTCAATTTCTAATTGCTTTTTTGTTACAATATTATGAAAATGGGGACGCATGGCATCTTCCAGATAGAGCTTATAAAACATTATGCCATCTCAAAAATGCTAGAGGTCATATTCATAAAGTATTATCCTTTTTTCATGCACTAATTTCTAGTAGCAACTAATTCCTATGAGTAGCTATTACTTGTTCTTTCTAACTTAGTGAGTAATGAATGATACAGTTAAGCTGGCTGTTATGTCCAAATTTGACACAAGCTTGAGGAAGCTATTAAAGTACCTAAGTGTCATAGATTTGTAAGAATCTCTGCTCTCTCTTTGCAACTGCCTTTCATTTTCATTGATTGAGTAGCTCCTTTTATGCTCTGCTGCTGAATCTATCGTGTTTTATTTTAAGATGTCGGTGCTAATATTAGCTGAAGTTTTGGTGGTTTTTGATTGATTTCATTTGGTTTTATTATAATATGAGCTTTTTGTGGTTTGTTTTATTTTGATTGGTGTAGGAAGGGGATTATTATCGGTAGAGGTAAGTTGCTTTTGTTTTATTTTAGGTGTTCTCTTGGTGTCAGCTATGAATATTTCCAACTATCATATAATAATTTTCCTATAATATATGATAATGCCCTGAAAAAATGCAACTATGTTTTGGATTAGTTGTTCTTGTGACTGTTTGCTGTGAACCATGTCGCAAGTGATTGCTATGGTAAATTTTAGAGATAATTAAATGTTTAGAAACTGCTTTTTCACTAAGTGGGGAAAGGTATGCGGGAAAAAACAATTACTTATGAAGTAGCTGAAATTTATGAAAGCTTTTACTTTTCCTTTACATTGAGCCTCATTTTTATGTATGACCACTGATTTACTTGATGATGCAGGTTATTTACAATTCAATTAGCTGTTGTTTATTTGCATTTGGGATCTTTTGATATGTTCGTTGAGGTGACAATTTTATCTTACTATACAAGTTAGAAAAGTTTTGACATTTACCTAATAAATGATGAGCAAATTCTATGTACTTCTTCGAACACTCACACCCCCTACATCTAAAGATGGTTCAGTTGTTCTTGTTACCTACAGGCATTAACTTAGAAATTAATTTGATTAAATTGTAAATAATTGAAATTGTTTCATTTAATTGAACAGTTGCACCTTAATTTTCAGCAACATTGAATTGAGCAATTGCCTTGGTAACTATGTTTTCTTCAAACTTTGTGGTTTGCCTAACTTGGCTAACAAGTTCATCGTGTTACTTCCATGATTCTGATAATTTAATATGTCACCATTTTTGTTTTTGGCTTTTTAACTCCAATTGTATCATAGATTGAGATATAAATAAGTAACTCATTTGATTTTCTTCAAATTTGTAATTAAATAAAAATAGTTATTCCATTTCCCTTTTCATATTTGAGTCAGAATTATTTTTGCATAAATCTAATTGCAATGCTGGATCTGCTATTATGAAGAACCGATATGTGCTAACTGGGACTTCATGGGGTACAGGTGCTTCAATAGAGTCGCAGAAGGATACACACGAATTGAACAGAAAGATACACACAAATTGAGGAGGCAGACTCTCCAACTATGAGTGAGCAGATGTCCAAGAACTCATATTAATTAATTCAATTCTTTCTTTTGCTTTTATAGAGGTTATGTAGCTATCTCTTACCAGGCAGTATGGAATTTCAACATTTTACCTGTGTTTTTTATTGTTAAACTTGCCATACAAACTCAAAATATGTCATTCATCTCTTGCTTTTTTTCTTATTTTATTCTTATATATATATATATGTATATATATATATAATTTACCTACAAAAACAAGTTAAAATTGGCATGATGTTACCCGTTTGAAGTCAATTTTTTGTTGGTGGATTTTTTGTTCATAGAAATGATATAACTTTTGGCTGATTTCCATGTATTAGTATTCTACTTCCTTTCACTCTATGCATACCTCTGCTTGATTAATAGTTAATGTAGAAAGATGAAAAAATGGCAGTATGAGACTATATATTAATTAATACCAAGGTTGGTTTGATCTATGTATTAATTAATATTATATATAATTTGTATCTAAATATCATATAATAAGTAATATATATTTTGATATGTGGTTATGTTTTTTGTTGGCATTGCAGGAGTTTCTTTAATGGTTATAAGCTAGAAGAAAAGCCATATCTGGTGCTGCTCCATTTTTGTTGTTGTTTAAATTTGTTTTTCTATCTCTATTGTAAGAAGAAAATAAGTAAAAGGATATGTGCAATCTGTATCTGCAATCTATTTTTTAAGTTTTAATCATTCAATGGCTTTTCATGACCTTCCTTGAAGGATACATCTATTATAATATAATAATATTCCATCATTTACTTTTGTTTTTTATTATTCTATAATTTCATGACTTTGGCATCTATATCAGCAATCTGTTTGACACTGGACATGTTCTATTCTTTAAAACTACTTCTACTTGTAGCAATGTGATTCTAATTTTTTTCTTGATTACTATTTTGAACATCATCCAATTCCTTGAATCTGGTTTGCTAATCTAGATATTTTTTAGTACACAATTTTTCAGTTTGCTCTTCTTTTTCTATATATAATTTGTGGGTTTAGTTGTTGGTCACCCTGCAATTTAGTTTTAATTTATTTGCTACGAATAAGTAAATGTATGATTGGAGTTGAAGAAAAAATCAGTTTAATTATTAGTAATAATAGTAATGTTGGAATAGCGACGAAAAAATTGTCACAAATTTTTTATAATAGTTGTTAAATTTAGCAATGGAATTAAACTTCGATTGCTAAATTTAGCAACGAAAAAATAATTTTCTTTGCTAAAATTAGCAACGGAAAATTAATTCCGTTGCTAAATTAGCAATAGAATTTGAATTTGGTTGTTAATTTTGACCAATACACCAAATGTTAGTTGTTAAATTTAGCAACAAAATTTAATTTTTGTTGCTAAATTTAGCAACGGATATAAAATTTCTGTTGCTAATTTTAGCAACGGAATAATATATCCATTGCTAAAAATAGCAACTGTCAAAATAGCAACCAAATTGTTTTGTTGATAAATATCGTTGCTGTTTTTTATTAGCAACGGAAAATTGATATTTTTCGTTGCTAAATTGCTATTTTCTTGTAGTGTTCAATTTTTTGTTGCTAAATTGCTATTTTCTTGCAGTGTTTCATGCCTAGAAAGAAATGGCATCTATAAGATTGAACCATGTTTAAGAACTGGTTGATCTACCAAAAAGATGCAAATTAATTAGGAATAAGTAGATTCTCAAGGTAAAGCAAAAAGTTGATGGCATCGAAAGGTATAAAGCTCAGCTAGTCGCTGAGGGGTTTACACAACAGGAAGGAATTGACTATGAGTAGACTTTCTCATCTATTGTAAGATTTACATCTATAAGTTTAATTCTGGCCTTAATGGCTAGTTTAGACTTAGAGCTACATCAAATGGATGTAAATATTGCTTTCCTCAATTGAGGATTAGATGAAGAAATCTATATGGAATGACCTATAGATTTCATTAAAAAAGGCAGCGAACATATGGTTTGCTAATTAAAAAGATCAATCTATGGCCTTAAAAACTTTTTAAGATAATGGTATTTGAGATTTCATGAGACAACCATGTTGAATGGATTCAATATGATTGATGAAGACCATGGTATTTATTGTAAAAGATTTAAAGACAAAATTTTCATTTTGACTTTGTATGTTAAATGACATACTAATAGCAGAAAATGACATAGAGTACTTAAATGAAATTAAAGGTTGGTAATCCTCTAACTTTGAAATGAAAGATATGGGTCAAGCACATTATATTCTTGGAATTAAGATTTCAAGAGATAGTTTAAAAAGGTTTTTATCTCTCTCGCAAGAGATATATATCAATAAAGTCCTTAAATGTTTCAACATGCAAAATTGCAAACCCATTGATAACCCTATTGCCAAGAATTTGTTTCTTAGTAAGAGTATATATCTTAAGATGCTAGATGAAATTGAATGCATAAGGAGCATTCCATATGCTACTGTTGTGGGTAGTCTAATGTATGCAATGTTGTGTATAAGACTTGATATATATTATACAGTAGGTATAATAAGTAAATATCAGTCCAACACAGGCGAAACACATTAGAAAGTAGTACAAAGGATATTTAGATACCTTAAAAGTACTGTAAACTATTCTCTTTGTTATCAAAAAAGGATATGTAATTGGTAGGATACTTAAATGTTGATTGGGAAGGTGATGTGGATGAGAGAAAATCCAACTTAGGTTATTTATTCTTGTTTGGCAAGGGTATCATCTTGTTGAGTAGCAAGAAACAAACTTGTGTAGCCCTATCGACAATGAAAGCTAAATTTATCGCTTCCTCTGCTATGGTACAAGAGACAATTTAGCTAAAATAATTTGTGAACAACCATTTAAGAGTAACTGCCTTAGAGAAACCAATGACAGTCTATAGTGATAGTCAGTCATCAACGGATGTGCCAATATGAAGTATCAATACACCAAATATATTGTTGAATGAGGAGAAGTGAACTTACAATATATTTCCTCACTGGATATAATTACAGATCCATTAACAAAACTTGTACTAAGAGATATATTTTGAGAGACATTAGATCTCAAAGGTTACATAGCATTTGATTTGTATTGTCTTGTGTGGTCCTTTAACATTATTATTTATGAAAAATAATTAAGTTCATTTTTTGGCAATACATGACTATGAATGTTTATATGTGAACATTTACTGTCATTTGTTATATGATTCAACATATCGAACAGAGAAGTAGCTCATTCACACGGGTGTTTATCTTAGTTTTGACAATGAGTTGACAAAGACTAAGATGTGGTCATTTTTTAACATATGGTAAATTTGAGAGCCTGTTCAAAATAAAAGTGTCATTTTGCAAAAAAAAATATAAGATTAGTCTTGTTAAAGTGCAAAATAAAGACATATATAAGGTTGTATGCTTTGGATTGAGATCCAAACTAGATTAAGTGTAATCACATGATAAGTTAAATGTAACTATCATATTCTATCCTAAAAGACAAAAATTGTCCTGAAGTGGAAGGACTAAAGTTGGATGTTTTGGTGCGTCGCAACCTTATGTTTTTGTATGGTATTGAAATACATTTTGTGAGACATACACTCCTTTAAAGGAAGGAAAGAATACCATGACACATGTTTCAAACCATATGTGCTTTAAGTGACCAAGGGAAGGGAATTTAATGTGAACGATCTCAATTTTCCCTATTGTGAGACCTTAACTAAGTTTCGATCCTTAGAGCCGTTAACTTATCTCTGAAATATGGTTCAATGTGGCTAGCTTAGTTAGTTTTTAAGAGACTATGGAAAAATTTGACCTGATAGGTTTAAATAGAAAAATGAACTGAATCATGATAGATGGCATAGAGGGGAAGATAGCTTTTTGATCACATTCAATTGGTTCATGGTTCATCGGCATGCTTATTATAGTTTCTATGAGTAAAGACATAATAGTGAACACTAAAATTATTTTATGAGATCATGAGTTAAAACAGCAAAAGTGAAAATGCAATCTATGGTTAGGCATATGTGGATAAAAGGATCTTCTTTTTTCGAGATGCTATATATACCTTACAGGTGTATAGCAATAGTGATCTCGATGTATGCTGGTCACACGGTTTATTTACCTGTATGATTGGAAATTATGATTTGATTGTGTTCCATCATATGAGTATAACCCCTAACATTCCAACCCCCTCTATTTGTATTAGTATGTATACGTTTGCACGTTACGTAATTCCACACTATGAAAATAATGTAAAATTACTATTATTATTGGGGGTTACTATGACTTGGGAATAACGTTTGCCAACCTTTTTTTAAGGTAATGTTTGCCACCTTAAGTGTGAAACTCATAAAATTATAAAAGAAAAACAAATATTGAGTTCGGTGAATTTTAAAATTTTTTTACATTAATTTCTTAATTTTAAAAAGTTGATATTAAATCCTTTTACTATTTAAATTACTTACATTAAATTTAATTTAGATTAAATTAATAAAATTAAAATGAATGATTTTGTTAATATTGAATTAAATTAATTAAAAATAGCTGTAGTACCACCACAATATAAGAAATTGAAGAAAAAGCCAACTCATAACATTTTGCATGATGAAATAATTGTATATTTTTTAAAATTTTTTTTTTTTATGTTTTGATAGGCATCACAACCATTTTAAATTAATCTCATATTAGATTAATCAATCGTGCATTTCAATTTTATCAATTTCATCTAAATTGATCTAATATCAATAATTTAAAAAGTATAAAATTTAATTTTAATTTTTTAAAGCACAAGAATCAAATTGAGAAAAACGTTAAAACTTAAAATGCAAGAATCCGATAACGTGCTTTTTTAAATATTAAATCTTAATTTGACATTTGTTACCATTACCAATCACGTTGTTCAAATACACTTCAGCCTGTCATTTTTATAAAGTAAACTAACTTTTTAGCTCCTCAAATTTTAAGGGAATTAAAACCTCAATCTTTGACTTCATCTATTTTTTTTAATGAACTGAAATTTTATTTTGTATTTGCAAAACTAAAGATGCTATTTGCAAGTAAAACTTACATAAATTTGAGAATTAATTATTTTTGCTTAAAGAAAAAAATGAAAATTTAAATGCAAAAATCGCTAGAAATATCAGAATGATTTATATGTATTATATAGTTTGCTTGATCTTTCATGGAAAATTACGAAAAAAAGAAAAAGCTTATACCTTTACATATTTTCATTTTAGGAAACTAGGCAACCTCTTATTAGTTGTAATTTATATATGTGAAAAAGCATATTCATGTACCAACAATTTCAACTATATACATATAGGTTAAAATTAGATTCAAAACATTATTAATTAATTGATTGATTGATTAATCAACTATATACAAATCAATACACCAAATATATTGTTGAACGAGGAGAAATGAACTTACAGTATATTTTCTCATTGGATATAATTACAGATCCATTAACAAAACCTGTACTGAGAGATGTATTTTGAGAGACATTAGATCTCAGAGGTTACATAATATTTGATTTGTATTGTCTTGTGTGATCCTTTAATATTATTATTTATGAATAATAATTAAGTTCATTGTTTGGCAATACATGACTGAATGTTTATATGTGAACATTTACTGTCATTTGTTATATGATTCAACATATCGAACAGAGAAATAGCCCATTCACACGGGTGTTTATCTTAGTTTTGACAATGAGTTGACAAAAACTAAGATGTGGCCATTTTTTAACATATGGTGAATTTGAAAGCTTGTTTAAAATAAAAGTCCCATTTTACAAAAAAAAAATATAAGATTAGTCTTGTTAAATTACAAAATAAAGACATATATAAGGTTATATGGTTTGAATTGATATTCAAACTAGATTAAGTGTAATCATATGATAAGTTAAATGTAACTATCATATTATATCCTAAAAGCCAAAAATAGTCCTGAAGTGGAAGGACTAAAGTTGGATGTTTTGGTGCGTCGCAACCTTATATTTTTGTATGGTGTTGAAATACATTTTGTGAGACATACGCTCCTTTAAGGGAAGGAAAGAATATCATGACACATGTTTCATACCATGTGTGCTTTAAGTGACCAAGGGAAGGAAATTTAGTGTGAACGATCTCAATTTTCCCTATTGTGAGACCTTAACTAAGTTTCGATCCTTAGAAACGTTAACTTATCTCTGAAATATGGTTCAGTGTAGCTAGCTTAGTTAGTTTTTAAGAAACTATGGAAAAATTCGACCTGATAGGTCTAAATAGAAAAATGAACTGAATCATGATGGATGGCATAAAGGGGAAGATAGCTTTTTGATCAAATTCAATTGGTTCATGGTTCATCGGCATGCTTATTATAGTTTCTATGAGTAGAGATATAATAGTGAACACAAAAATTATTTTATGAGATCATGAGTTAAAACAACAAATGTGAAAATGCAATCTATGGTTAGGCATATGTGGATAAAAGGATCTTCTTTCTTCGAGATGCTATATATACCTTACAGGTGTATAGCAATAGTGCTCTCGATGTATGCTGGTCACACGGTTTATTTACCTGTATGATTGGAGATTATGATTTGATTTTGTTCCATCATGTGCGAGTGGAAGATGAAGGAGAATGGATATATCCATGCCTCTGAATTCGGAAAGTAAATCAAATATATTTGATACCGAATACATAAGTTACAAAAATTAATTTCTATATATACTTAATACATTAGTTACGAAAATTAATTTCTATATTGAATGCATTAGTTATCGTAAACGCGTGTAAAATGATCTAGTAGATAGTGTCATATAAGTATAACCCCTAACATTCCAACCCCCTCTATTTGTATTTGTATGTATACGTTTGCACGTTATGTAATTGCACATTATGAAAATAATGTAAAATTACTATTATTATTGGGGGTTACTATGACTTGTGAATAACGTTTGCCAACCTTTTTTTAAGGTAACGTTTGCCACCTTAAGTGTGAAACTCATAAAATTATAAAAGAAAAACAAATATTGAGTTCTGTGAATTTTAACATTTTTTTTACATTAATTTCTTAATTTTAAAAAGTTGATATTAAATCCTTTTACTATTTAAATTACTTGCATTAAATTTAATTTAGATTAAATTAATAAAATTAAAATGCACGATTTTGTTAATATCGAATTAAATTAATTAAAAATAACTGTAGTACCACCACAATATAAGCAATTGAAGAAAAAGCAATGTTATTAAAATCGGACCGGATAAAAAACCGGTAAGGCTGGGGGTTCGTGGTTCGACCGGGTTTAATCGAATTTTTTCTATTTTTAAAATATTATAATTATTATAATTTTTTAAATACTATTGTATAAAAATTAAAAAAAATATTCATCAAACATTAAATATATATCACAAATATTCTAATAATAAGTTACAAAATATCATTTTAATTTTATTATTACAAGTGATTAATTATGGGTTTTTAAATATCATATGTTAGAAACATAAAAATACAATCATATCATAAAAATAATTTCATATTTAGATGGAATACTAATGAAGTAAACAAAAAAAAATATTAACCTTGCATATATGAGTATAATTATATTTAATTATAATAAATTTAAATAGATAATAAGTATATTAAATTATTAAGTAATATTTTTAGAATTTAAAATTCTAATTTTTCAAATAAATAAATAATAAAAATTTAATATATATATTTATATTTTAAATTTTCATTATTTATTTATTTGAAAAATGTATTTTAAATTCTAAAGATATTACTTAATAATTTACTATACTATTACAAGGATCCAAATAGATAATAAGTATATTAAATTATTAAGTGACATATTTATAATTTAAAATATAATTTTTTTCAAAATAAATAATGAATATATATATATATATATATATATATATATATATATATATATATATATATATATAATGAATCAAAAATATAATAAGTATATTAAATTATTAAGTGATATACTTAAAATTTAAAATACTAATTTTTTCAAATAAATAAATAATGAAATATATATATATATATATATATATATATATATATATATATGGGTGGGTGAAAATATACAAAAAAAATGATTTTTTACACTTTTTAAAAAAAATTCGATTTTGTTCGGTTCTTCGGTTTAACCGATTTTTTTGGTTCAATCCGATTTTTTTTCAATTCGGTTTTTAATAGTTGAACCAATCAGCTGATCAATCGATTCGATGTTAAACCAGTTCAACCGATCGATTCAGTCCGATTTTAATAACTACGAGAAAAAGCCAACTCATAATATTTTGCATGATGAAATAATTGTATATTTTTTAAAATTTTTTTTATGTTTTGATAGGCATCACAACCATTTTAAATTAATCTCATGTTAGATTGATCAATAGTGCATTTCAATTTTACCAATTTCATCTAAATTGATCTAATATCAATAATTTAAAAAGTATAAAATTTAATTTTAATTGTTTAAAGCACAAGAATCAAATTGAGAAAAACGTTAAAACTTAAAATGCAAGAATCCGATAACGTGCTTTTTTAAATATAAAATCTTAATTTGACATTTGTTACCATTACCAATCACGTTGTTCAAATAAACTTCAGCCTGTCATTTTTATAAAGTAAACTAACTTTTTAGCTCCTCAAATTTTAAGGGAATTAAAACCTCAATCTTTGACTTCATCTATTTTTTTTTTTTTTAATGAACTGAAATTTTATTTTGTATTTGCAAATCTAAAGACGCTATTTGCAAGTAAAACTTACATAAAATTGAGAATTAATTATTTTTGCTTAAAGAAAAAATGAAAATTTAAATGCAAAAATCGCTAGAAATATCAGAATGATAATGTATTATATAGTTTGCTTGATCTTTCATGGAAAATTACGAAAAAAGAAAAAGCTTATACCTTTACATATTTTCAACTTTTTGAGTAAATAAATTAAGAAAAAATATAAACTGATTATGATAAATGAATTAGTACCAAACCCAAGTGGTTTTAAATAATTCGAAACTTTTTTTTACTAACCCAACCTTAAAGACCACACAATTAACTAAAAACTGCCCCGAAGAATTACAGAAATAATAACTACTGACCACTCTATTCGTATTTGCCTATAAATAAGCAGATAAACAGGCTCATAACATCGTACCAACAAGAAGAGAAATTAAGGAAACAAAAGCAAAAATAAATTTAAAAAAATGGAAGATTTGTGGATTAGGGTCATGTTAGGACTAGTTTCGTTGATAGGGTCATGTGTGTTAGTGATATTTCACAAGCACAAATCCCAATACAAATATGAAAATCTTCCACCTGGAAAAATAGGGTTACCGTTTATAGGAGAAAGCTTAGAGTTTTTATCAGCAGGATGGAAAGGACATCCTGAGAAGTTTGTGTTTGACAGAATGCAGAAGTATTCATCTCTTGTTTTTAGAACTAATCTTTTCCGACAACCTGCGGCTGTGTTCTGTGGTTCTTCCGCTAATAAGTTCTTGTTCTCGAATGAGAATAAGCTTGTCCAAGCATGGTGGCCTGACTCTGTTAACAAGATTTTCCCTAATTCTGTTCCTTCTGTTTCTTCTGAAGAAGAAGCTAAGAAGATGAGAAAGCTACTCCCTCATTTCCTCAAACCTGAAGCTCTCCAAAGATATATAGGTAATTTTTAATTTTCTTGTATGGGATTATATAAATTTTACCAAATTACATAATTTATCTTAATTTTACTCTCTTAATAAGTCGAATTTCCATCTATTTTTTGATGAAAATTTGACGTAAAAATTGTTATGTGGAAGTGAAAATCGTTAGGTGAAAGTGAAAGCTGTTGAAAAGAATTTCACATAAGATAATTAAAAAGTTTATAATTGTGTTGGAAGTTATTTTGAAGTAACAATAAGTCCAATGAGTTAGATCAAATTTGAAATAGGGTTCAAACCAATTCAAATTTTATAAATATAAAGGAACGTTTTGAAATGGATTAAATACAATTTTAAATAGTTTGAATTCATTTTTCATTTAGTTCCTTTTTCGTAAGCTGACTTTTTGATTTTAAAGTAAAATAAATAATAAAAAAATTTTGAGACACAAGTGTATTAAATAATTATAATCTCGATGCATATTAAATTTTAATTATAATAATATACTAAATTACCACTAGAAAATCTATGATATTTAATACATAAAGTTCTCTGCATTCATATATAAGGTTCACATTATCAAGCAAATACAAATACTTACATTTATATATAAAGTTAACTATCCAAGCTCAAAACCTTATAATAATCAAGAATATAGGCTAATTAATCAGTTAGGTTGGAATTTGGTGTTTCTGATCGAGTAACAACAGTAATGTAAGTGCGCATATATATATATATATATATATATATATATATATATATATATATATATATATATATATATATATATATATATATATATATATATATATATATATATATATATATATATATATATATATATATATGCACAAGGACACGTGAGAATATATAGGTCAAAGGTAAACGGGTTGTGGATATATAGATAATGCGCCTACGAATTGCTCTTTCGCGTCAATTGTCTACAAAACCGAATAATTTAACCATACCATTCCAACATGTGCTGGTAATCACTGGTAACCAACCCAATACAAGTCATTAATTAAACCTGAAAAGTGACTTTTGGTTTGGATTGAATGGACTTGGTCGGGCATGAACAGTCCTAATCAAGCCTATCACTACCCATCACAGTTTTGATATGCTATATATCATAGCCATAAGAGGGGTTCATACAATCCTCACTTCACAAATTACCTACCGAGTTATCTTTTAGGGTTGAATTGGGTTCAAGTAATTTTTTTTCCTAACATATAATTGCGTAAAATGAATGTACTTGTAGGTATCATGGATAGTATTGCAGGGCGGCATTTCAGTTCTGGATGGGAGAACAAAGAAGAAGTAGTAGTGTTTCCATTGGCAAAACACTACACATTTTGGTTAGCATGCAGGCTATTCCTTAGCATAGAAGATCCAAACCATATAGCTAAATTTGAAGAACCATTTCAGGTATTAGCATCAGGAATAATTTCTATACCCATAGATTTGCCTGGAACTCCATTTAGAAGAGCCATAAATGCATCAAAATCCATAAGAAAAGAGCTACTGAAGATTATAAGGCAAAGAAAAACAGACCTTGGCGAAGGAAATGCATCAGCAGCACAAGACATTCTGTCTCATATGCTCACTACTTGTGATGAAAATGGACAGTTTATGGATGAATCTGATATTTCCAATAAAATTCTTGGTCTCTTGATTGGAGGGCATGACACTGCTAGTGCTGCTTGCACTTTCATTGTTAATTATCTTTCTCAACTTCCTCACATTTATGACCAAGTTTTTCAAGGTAAGTTTATTTATTTATTTCATATGATTTGGAGCATCAGTTATTCAGGGTACGTAATATATTATATATCAGCAGATTTCAACCTTTAAATCAAAATTTATTCTTAATCCAAAGGTTGATGTATGTTGAAGTACCGTATATTGGATATACCGAATAATCGTACAATTATTTATTATATGTGAAATCTTGAATAGTAGGAAGAAATATACAAAAATTGGAACTCTAAATAGGTAATTGAATTATTAGACATATATGAGTCTATTTTCGCCCCAAGAATTTTATGCAATTAAGATTATAATGCTATGAAGTGAAATTGGATTTATTTGGTACATAGCAATCGTGCCAGGATGTCCTCACAACAAATCCATTAATTAGACGTGCTCTAATAAGCAAATCCTTCTCCATTTTCACATTAATATTTATTTATCTTGACTTAATTTTGTCTCCACTAGCTGAAAAGGACTAGTAAGCTTCATTTCATTGGCTGGCTTTTCTAGCTTCTTCTTAATTTTATTTTTTAACTCTTAAAAAAACGATTTATAAATGAAGAATTTTGTTTTTAATAAATAGAGCAAGTAGAGATTGCAAAATCCAAAAGAGAAGGAGAGCTGCTGAATTGGGATGATATTCAAAAGATGAAATATTCATGGAATGTAGCATGTGAAGTGATGAGAGTTGCTCCTCCTCTTCAAGGTGCTTTTAGAGTTGCCATCAACGACTTCATCTTTAATGGCTTTTCAATTCCAAAAGGATGGAAGGTATTAATCCTAACTAATCCTTCATTTATTTCCTTCTCAATTAGTTAATTTTCATTCCACCTTCCTTACATGTATATGTTCATACAAATCGGAACTGAAATTGATAATTTAACAATGCTGGTTGGTTCAAGTTGTTCAATACTTTTGTTTCTAAATAAGATCTTGAATTGAATCTTATTAATGAAAAAAAAAATCAGTGCTGGAAGAATTTTAATCCCCCTAATAAATTGATATGACTTAAATTTGATTAATTGAATTAATAATGTATTTACGAATGCAGTTGTATTGGAGTGCGAATTCGACCCATAAAAATCCAGAATATTTTGAAGAACCGGAGAAATTTGATCCAAGAAGATTTGAAGGAAAAGGACCAGCACCATACACATATGTACCATTTGGTGGAGGACCAAGAATGTGTCCTGGAAAAGAATATGCTAGATTGGAAATACTTGTTTTTATGCATCACTTGGTTAGAAGATTCAAATTCCAAAAGATTATTCCTCATGAAAAGATTATTGTTGATCCTTTGCCTATCCCTGCCAATGGTCTTCCTGTTCGCCTTTTCCCTCACCAAAAAAATCCTTAAATTCTTATTTGTATCTTTATTTTTTTATGTAGAATTTACCACGATTCAATAAATAAAATGTATAGTTTTTTCCCAATCTTTAAATTTTACAATCCATAATTAATTAATTAGTTAGGTTATATTTTTTAATGTTTTGTCTATTTCAATTTCATTGTTGAAATTTCCATTAACTTTCAGAAGTCTATAATATGGCTTTCAATATAAGAAACCAACTCTCTTAACCAGTGATTTAATTACGTGTTGTTTTTTTTATTGTTAATAAAGTCATGAAAACAACATCCATTTTTTAATGCTGAAAATGATAGATTTGGCGAAAATTGGGCATTGTTTTTCATATTATTGAAAGTCCTTTGATATATTTTTTTGGCATAAATAAATAAGTAAAAAATTTTCATCATATCAATTGGTTACTTCTTACCCATTTCATCCACGTTAAGATAATTAATGATTTTGCTTAATTTTATAAAAAATTATATTAAAAAAACTGCAATGGCCTCTTTTTAAATTAAAATATTACTTTTCCAATATTATTATTATCCAATAATATTTAAAAAAGATAAAAATTGTAAAGAGAAGTATTGAAAAAGAGAAATATTAATAAATTTATTAAAATTTACAATCCATAATTAATTAATTAGTTAGGTTATATTTTTTAATGTTTTGTCTATTTCAATTTCATTGTTGAAATTTCCATCAACTTTCAGAATTCTATAATATAAATTATATATGGCTTTCAATATAAGAAACCAACTCTCTTAACCAGTGATTTAATTACGTGTTTTTTTTTTTTTTTGTTAATAAAGTCATGAAAGCAACTTCCATTTTTTAATGCTGAAAATGATAGATTTGGCGAAAATTGGGCATTGTTTTTCATATTATTGAAAGTCCTTTGATATATTTTTTTGGCATAAATAAATTAGTAAAAAATTTTCATCATATCAATTGGTTACTTCTTACCCATTTCATCCACGTTAAGATAATTAATGATTTTGCTTAATTTTATAAAAAAATTATATTAAAGAAACTGCAATGCCCTTCGTTTTAAATTAAAATATTAATTTTCCAATATTATTATTATTATCCAATAATATTTCAAAAAAAATTGTAAGGAGAAGTATTGAAAAAGAGAAATATTAATAAATTTATTAAATATTTTATTGATAACATGACAAGAATAATTGGAATGCATGCAATACATTTTATTTTTTTTTTCTTTTACTTGAGAAAGAGCTTTGTTAAGAATAAAATAAAGCTGAAATTACAAAGCTAATGGGAGACAAGTCCCAAAAACAAAGACATGGCATTGAATAAGAATTGCAGGCTATAAGATGCACAACCTTATTTGTAGATTTATTCACAAAACGAACAATAAGGTATATATTCGAAGTAAAAAACAATAATCATGAACTAACATGTCTAAGATCTAATGCTAAAGTTTGAATGGAAAGTTCTGACAAAATATTGAGACTGGAATTCAGCTACCTCTCTCAATAGGCCCTCCTTAAAGGCATATATGATCACACTCCATTGCTGCATGACTGCTTCAATTCTAATTGGAGCCCTAAGCCATTCAAATTTCTTGATGTGTGGTTAAATAAAGTTGACTTCCTAAAAAAATGTTCGTATATGGTGGAAGAACCTTGACATGGCTAAGGTTGAGAATGGCCAATTAAAGTTAAAGATGCTGAAGAAATTCATCTCAGAATGGAACTCTCAATGTTATGGCAATGTGGATAAATCCATTGAAATCCTTGAGAAAGATATTGGCTGAACCGTTAAAGGAAAGGTACCCTAAGCTTTTTGGGATCTCCTTTCTTCAAAACTCTATTATGTTTGACTGTGGCAGGTGGATCCAAGGGCATTGGGTTTGGGAGTTAAAATGGAGAAGAGCCCTTTTCCAGTGGGAACTTGTTATGCTTGATGATATAATATTTGCTCTATACTCTTTTTCCTTATCTTTGGGGTGGACTGACAGGAAAATATGGACTCATGACCCATATGGTAACTTCTCGATCAAATCTTCTTATAATTATTTGATTCTATCCACCCCTATATAGGAAGATTTATTAGAATTTGCTTTTATTCTCTAGCAAAATCTTGCTCTACCTAAAGTGGAATTATTCTTGTGGTTGAGCTTATTGAGCAAGTGAGTATGAAGACTTTCTTAGCAACTCGAGGTATTTTGCGCCCCCCCTCCCCCCGCTAAAAAAAAAAAAGCTTTCTACCTTATGTGTAAGGAGTACCCTGAGAGCATCAATCACCTTATGGTTAGACTGCATCCTATCCTCGACCCTTTGGTATAAAATTTTCAATTGGTTGGGTTTTGATACTTCTCTTCTTGATAACTTCAAGTGCCTTGTTAGGCAATGGCAATTCTTTGCAGCCAGTTCCATCAACAAAAAACTATGGAATATCATTTTTCTAGCAAGCATTTGGTCTATTTGGTTGGAGAGAAATGCTACAATTTTCTTAAGTTCGAAAAGGATTGAAGTCTCAACCTTATTTCATCTCTGTCTAGCTTGTGCTTCATTTTGAATTAAGGCTCACAAGGATCTGAATGTGCTACATGGGCAGAAGTTGTATTTAGTAGTGGATGGTTTCAAAAAGTGGCAACCAAAGAGTAAGATGAGACCCAAATTTAACTGGTTACCGCCTTCACAAGGAACTTTAAAATGGAACACGGATGGTTTCAGCTTGGGGAACCTGGGACCTATTAAAATCGAGGGGTTCTCAGAGATTCTTCAAGTTCGATCTTGTGTCTTTTCTCTTGTAGCATTGGAGTGGCTAATTCCTTTGTGGTTGAAGCATTGGCGGTATTGTAACGTCCCCGGATGACCGCTTGCCGATATTATCTGCTTTGGGCCTTAGCCCTCACGATTTTGTTTTTGGGTCTCCCTAAAAGGCCTCGACAAGGGAGAGGTATCCATAGCCTTATAAGGACTACTTCGTTCTCCTCTCCAATCGATGTGAGATACTTTGACTGAATCCACCTGTATGTGGGAGCCTTTGACTCCCACATATAGGTGGATTCAGTCAAAGTATCCCACATCGGTTGGAGAGGAGAACGAAGTAGTCCTTATAAGGCTATGGATACCTCTCCCTTGTCGAGACCTTTTGGGGAGACCCAAAAACAAAACCGTGAGGGCTAAGGCCCAAAGTGGATAATATCGGTAAGTGACCATCTGAGGACGTTACAGTTGGTATCAGAGCCGGTGCTAGATCATTGTGTTGGCCATGGGGCCGGGCCTGATGTGTCAGCGAGGGTGCTGAGCCTCCTTAGGGGGTAGAGTCAGTCAAAGGCTCCCACATACAGGTGGATTCAGTCAAAGTATCCCACGTCGGTTAGAGAGGAGAACGAAGTAGTCCTTATAAGGCTATGGACACCTCTCCCTTGTCGAGGCCTTTTGGGGAGACCCAAAAACAAAATCGTGAGGGCTAAGGCCCAAAGCATATAATATCAACAAGCGGTCATCCGGGGACGTTACAGGTATATAAAGCATTATAGGTTTTGTAATGTCCCAAAAGTGACCCTAGTCTAATTGCAGGATTTAATGACTAATTCTTGGATTTGGACTAAATTAAATATGTAAAGTATTTGGTATAAAAATTGTTTAAGGGTATAATTGAGGGAAAAATATAAGTTATGGGTTGATTTCCTAAAGATTAGTTGTGTGGGGTAATCTTTTGTTCTATGTATTTATTGGCGGTTTGATTTGGGTTTTTGGGGACCAAATAATTGAGGAAAGAGAGATATAAAAAAACAAAAAAAAAAGAAAAACGAAAGAAAGAGAAGGAAGAGAGGGAAGGGAGAGTCGGGGAAGAGAAAGGGAGGGGAGAAGAGACCGGCCACCGGCGCCAATCAGCGGCGACCTCCCCTGTCGTCGCTTCCTCCCTCGCCTGGCCAGCAGCGGCGTCACTCCTCCCTTAGCAAGGCCATGAGTTTTGCTCCATCTTTTTTTTCTCTTTCTTTTGTTTTCACCGAAGACTTCTCTCTTCGTTTTCAGAGAGTGACGACGGCGGCTGGCGACATTACCACCGGCGGTTGACTCCTAGCAGCGAGAGGAAGCTTCCGGTGCCAGTCGATCTTCTCCACTCGCCAGTGTTAGGGAGATCGAAAGTGTGGTGGCCGCTACCTTCCAGCGTGTTTTCCGGCGGCTTGAGACGGCGGTAAGGCGCGTGACCACCGTCGGCAAGCTTGGGGTGGCGTGAACTCCATTCCGACACTGACCATGCATCTCCGGTGAGGCTCCGGATAATCACCGGTGACTGGTCCGGCGAGGACTGGAACAGGCAGTTTGAAGCTAATTGCTTCTATATAGGTATGGGATACTGAAATTCTCTCTATGAAATTTAAATTATTAGAAATTAATTGAATTTGTAAATGTTCCTTATGTGTTTATAGTATTAGAGTATGGGAACCATATTTCTCTCCTTATATATGTTTTCTTTAAGGAGATTAAAGCTTAGAACTGGCATTATACATGAGTTGCTAGTTAAATCTCTTACATATGAATAATTTGAGTTTTAATGGGTTAAATGGGCTTATTTTAAGGCTTAAGGATTTGAAAATTTAAAATATGCTTGAAATGAAAAATGAACAGGCAACTTAATTAAAGAAATTGTAAAGTTGTCGAGTCATTGATTTAGCTCTTGTTATTATGTATGATTTAACCTAGTGTAAAGGTGGCACGGGAATTATTAGTAAATGCTAATGACATGTAAAAGTTATTGATAGATCTTAAAGATATGAATGGATAGTAAATTTAAGATGTGATTTGAATAGAATGTCAAATTAAAGGCATGAGCTACGTTGAGAATTAATGGATTGTAAATTTGAGATTCCATTTAAGGAAATAGATAGTACATTATAAGTAATATAGCCTCTTTGATTACTTAAGTTGATATATTTAATAATATAAAACATAAGGCAATAGAGTAAGAAAATGGTAAGGATAACTCAAATTAGTTGTGGCATAGTCTTAGAAGTTAGAAAGTATGGTTGCCATATATGAATGAAATAGTGACTTAACTTATGATTATCAAGTTTCGGTTATATCATATAGTAAGAATTCACTATGATATGATGTTAAGAGAAATTGCATGGAATAACTATTGTTAAGTAACTTAGTAATTAATATGATCTAATAGACTATAAAAAAAATCATGGTATCATGAGAAAAATGACAGTTAAATGCTATGCATTTCCACATGTTGGCTTATATATATATGTTGTCAGATTATGCATCTAGATAGGTAGTTATGATATTGAACTTATATGTATGTATAGATGTTAAGACAATATGTAATGGCATAAGGATCTATGGATTCACTCTATGATTATATGGTTTGATAACATGATAATAAAGTAATATGTCGTTGTTGTAATAATAAGAATTTATGTTCAATAGTTGTAGTTGCTATCATTTCATACTTGCTAAGTTAGTAAAAGACAAGTGACTAGAATAGGATGGTTAAAGTCTAAATAAATCAGTAATTGATTAAGTTAAAAGACAAACATAAAAGGTTACTCTTTGGAGATAGTTAAAGCTAAGTAAAGTTTTATTCTCATTTCTTCTTATAAAACTTGTATAAGTATCGGGTTAGGAAGTATTTTAACTTCATTTATGCTATTATCTTTCATGATGCATTTTGCTAAAGTATTAACCAAAGAAGTTATTTGATATGTAAGAGATCATAAGAGAGTAAAAAGATGATTATTTGGAATTTAAGATACGATAATTGAAGATTATAATGTCATAATTCAAAACAAGTGAGAATGTAACTAGTATAGTAGTAGGCTATTAGTATAAATGTGATACAAACATGTAAAGAATGGAAATACCTTAACATATAATGAAGTGAGAAATATTATGAAATACTCGTTTCTTTATGAATCTTTGTTTAATACTTGAATATCATTGTTATAAATGAAGTAGACATAGTTTTATATTTACGCTCTTATGGTATCATGAGAAAATTGATGATTAAATGCTATGTACTTACATGTGTTTACTTTAATATATTAATGTTGTAAGATTATGTATTTAGATATGTGATTATGATATCGAACTTATATGCATCTATAGGCGCTAAAACAATATAAAATAGTGTAGGTAGACATTGACCTCAGATTTATAACTGAATATATGTATTTGCGGTATTAGTTGAGTATATATGTGATAATTAAATTGAGCATTATAGAGCAGGTGAGATGGCTATAACAAACCATGCAGGTACGTCTTTCTGAAATGACTATGTGTTTATGTGCTGATCTAGACGCTCATAGTGGATGTGATTATATATGATTTCATTTTATGAAAAGTCTAGTAATGCATAAACTATTATGACAAGCATAAGTATTGTTAATATATGGCTATCAGAAAGTTTGAAAGTAATTTGAAAGAGTGTATATTAAGTAAACTCCTTTGATGACTGAAGAGTAATGTAAAGAGAAATTGCTGAATTATTGTGAAATAATTCATGACATAAGTGAGTGATGGTTCACAAACTGTACAAAGATATTGAATGTTCTGAATAACTGTATTATCTGGATTGAAATGATGATAAAGTTGATAAATGTACTGAAAGCAAGTGATCTTTTGCGCCCTTAGAAAATAGTCTGGCAGTAAAACTAGCTCAGGATATAATTGGCTGGCCATAGGGATTCTGTACCACGGTGCAAGTCATGGCGACTTGCTTAGTTATGGTAGGATCTCTGATCTCTATAGCTTCTGTTTGTATCTGGTATCTGCTACGTGGAAAAATGGTCTTTGAGATCATTTTTCAGTCTGTTTGTGGCCCATGGGGTCCACATCCCGTATATCCAGTTTGAGTATTTCTGTCGGTACTGTTCTAGGGGCCTTAATATGAAAATAAGTTAAAAGGTATAAAAGATAAGAAATGTTATAGTTCGAAATTAATGTGCATATGAATTATCCTTTTGTATAAGTACATCAAATGGATATTAAATTGAAAGTTATAATATTGATGAGTATGTGATCATTTAATTCTATAAAAGCATTATGTATCTATGTATTTATGTATAGGTATGTATATCACTCTGATATCGATCAAGTATATAAGGTATGACACACTATGGTATTAAGTATTATATGGTTCACCTTGTTAAGATTATTTAATGATTACATGGAAGTAAATTTGGATTGCATACTATGTTTTAAATGATGTAGATGTATGAAAGAAATATGCCGGATGTCTTTTGTGGTAACAATGAGTGATGCATTGATTACTAAGTTATTAAGTTTTATTGCCTATGTAAGTAAGATGTTCTACTGCTTATACTTGTGTTTTATTGCTGAATGTAAGAACTGGGATCTAAGATAATTGAAGGTATCTATTAAGAGTGTTATCAACTTTGTATTTGTATAATTGATATTACATGTTTAAAAGATTATCTTTAGATTATTCTGTCCCCACTAAGCTTTATAGCTTAGCACGGGTTTTGTTATCCGTGTAGGTAGCTGGATAGACTTGTTTTTGGTTAGACAGCTGCTTCGGCTCAACCATCAGAAGAAGGGATTTAGTTTCAAGCAATTCATCTTTTGAAGTTCACAGATGTAGCGAGGCGATTTTTAATGTAAATTGTTTCTATTTTGGAGTATTATAGTGACTTAAGAGTGTAATTTGTATTATTGACTTATCTTAGGAATTGTGATTAATAATGAGAATGGATGAATGAGATGCTTGATGAAATTATTTTTGTATTGTTGTGCCCCTGATGGGCTGAGGAAATTGTTTGATATTTCAGGTGGAATAGTTAAGTTTTTAGGCGTTATATTGCCAGATTTTTATTTGGTAATCAGTTACTTGGACAATTATAGTTTATCGGCTTACTTAAGTTATAAGTAATTTCCTTTTTGGATAAGCTTGGAGTCGATGGAATAGTTAAGATTCAAAAGAAAAATCTTGCTGATTTTAGAATTGTCACTCAGTGCTTTGCTCCTCAAAGGGTCAATGACCAATATTTGACAAATGGTCCTTGGAAAAAAAAAATTTTCCAACTTATCACTCGTTTTGGTTAGACTGTTCAGCAAGGGTGTTACAGGTTTCCTTTGATTTTATTGTCAAACAGGATATACCAGTTCTTTTTGAGCTGGATTCGAAGATGGTGGTATCGTGGTTAAATAACTCTAATCTTGAAAGACCATGGAAGCTGGCTAGTTTTTTTTTAATAAGATTAGAAATTTCACTGATAGATTCAATAAAATTTTATTTATTCATAGAAGGAGGGAAAGTAATTTTTTTCTGATAATTTAGCTAAGCAAGGCTCTCTACGAAAAGAAAACTTGTTAGCTTGGTTAATATGAGAAGTACGATGTTATCTACTACTGATGTCAGATACAGATTGTGACTCAGGGGGATCAATGTTCACCAGGTTTGGATTTTCCTGGTTTGTGTAAGCTTCTTTGGCTAAGGTTTTGTTTTAAGGGGGCTATTCCACTCTTGGCTTTTGATGGTCTTATTTTCTTCCCTTTTATTTGCAGAATTGAGACTTATTATTATGGTTTATTTGTTTTTTTGGTTTTTGATTTACTATTCTGGATGTCTAGCTATGTTGTGCCTATTGTCCAGTCAGGTCAGTGGTTTTGATTAATTATTTATGTCAGCTCGGGATACACTTTTATGGTTAGAATTACTACTTGTTTTAGTGGGCGGGTTTTGAAGCTCTGTTCCTAAGGATAGGCTCTGTTGTATCTTGTTTAGAAGCTACTTTTTATGGTGAGGGGTTTAGTGCTATTAGTTTTATAAGTTGATAGACTTTGAGTTAATAGGTCTTGTATCATTTCTCTCCTCTATTGGGAACCTTATTCGACTCCTCGTTTGTCTTTTTCAATAAAATCCAACTTATAAAAAAACCATAACTTGAGAAAAGCTATGGTTCTTTAGCCAGGATAATACCTTGTGGACACTACGAGCTTCTGCTATAAATATATCAAAAAGAATAGAAAAAAGTTTTTCTACCAGCTATTGGGAATTTTCCTTCATTATCATGCATAACAAAACATCTTACATTCAAATTCCAATCTTGAAAAATAGTTACATCAGTGTTCACCTTAATTTACCATTTCAAGGCGAGTGGATTGGCATATATTCATATACGTATTTAAAGACAGAGAAGTAGTGTCAGGCTTGGCAAATCTTTATGAATGCAAGACATTTCATGCTATATAGACAACTGCAAAACTAGAATGTTGCGGATTTAGCCAAAGACAATCATTTCTTCACTTCCAAATAACCCAATAGAGAGAGATAATAGAGGCACAATTAGGTCTGTGCAAATGGTTGAGACCGAATCAAGCAAGCCAAAAATCGAATTTGATGAAAAAATAATCAAATTGAAAATCGAAATATACAGAATCGAAACTAAAAAGATCGAATTAATTTCGATTAGTTTGGTACGGTATATTCGGTTATATGAGTTTCTCTTTTATTGGACTTTTAACTTATATGCATCCATAAATTATATTTAACTTATATTCACAAAAATAAAACCATTTAATATAACTAAAATTAAAATAATATACATAAATTTATTATATTATGTCCATAACAAATATTAATCAACATTATATTAAAAAAATATACTGCTAAAATAATATTTAGAAACATATTAAAAATCCTCCAATAAAAAAATATTTATATAAAATACATATAATATAACTTCTCAAATATAATATAAGTCCAATTTGGCACAACATTAAAAAATAAAGAGATTTAGTGATTTAAAATTTTTTAATGTAAAAAAAATTGTGAAAAAAAACTTTTAAAGTAAAAAAAATTAAAATGAAAATAATTGAGATAACAAAAAAATTAGGATGAAAAAAATTTAAAGTAAAAAAAACTAAGAACTGCAGACCTGTCCCCCCACTCAGGATGTGGTAATCTTACTTAGACTGTCACACCACTCATCCAAATGTTTATTTTGAAATTTGAATATATATATATATATATATATATATATATATATATATATATATATATATATATTAGTCGATTCGGTTAATTTAGTTTTTTATTTTTAAAAATCGAACCAAACTGATTAAATTGTAAATTCTTTTCGGTCCAGAACTGATCAAACTAAAAATTTAATACCAAATTAAATATATCAAAATCCATTCAGTTTGATTTCGATTCGGTTCTGCATAGCCCTAATCACAATCTTCAGCTAAGAGATTTGTGAGGATGAAAGAGAATTTATCATTGATCTTTGAAAATTACCTCTTAGGAAACCAATGGTTAGCCTTTGTCACACTTCTTTCACTCAATTACAATGTGTTAGTGGTATTCCCTAGAGCCTATGTATTTAGGGATGATTTCATATATACACATTAATTATAACTTCGATTATTAATAAAAAGGTATTATTCATTATATTTTGCTATGTTTATTACATGTGTATGATTTAATCTTAAACTTTTTAATGAAATCTTAGGTGTATAAACATAGTGCAAAAACAAAAAAATATAAAAGTGTTCATTATGTGATATTTCTATTATATGCAATTATATTAATAATACGACAAATAAAGCATGCATTATAATAGATGCATCAATAGAATGGCAATTAAGGCACAAACAATCAGTTTCAATCCCTTTTACAACAAGTAAATTTTTCAAAGGGATAAAAGTATGGAGTTAAATTGTGAAGGAGAAATAAACATAAAATTTGTATATAGAAAAGAGATACCAAAAAGAGGGAATGATTACATGAGCTAGGCAGGTTGCATGTAGTGTTTACAATTATTGGATGAAACATAAAAAATATTATTTTTCAATTTAACAGTCTTTGGCACTCAAGTTGAAAAAATTGAACTGAAATGAGGTTAGATCGTCCACTTTCACTTGTATGATCTAAACCACATTAGTAAAATTGGCTACCTAATTAATTGGTTTCAGGGAAAATTATGAAAGAAAACAGTACAAAAAGCATAAAATAGTAAAAAAAACTTTTTTCTTTCCATCATTAATGACATTTATTCCAAATCACACAGATTAATAGATTTTATATGATCTCCCCTAAATGTTAACGATTTTTTAGTTCATGACAGTAGGGGTTTGTCTACTCCTTGATTCATCTCACTGTAATTTTTATTGTTTTCCTCCTATAAAATAATAATAAAAAAAAGATTCTATATGATAGCATTAGCTAATTGGGTTTGGACCATTTGCTTCCATTTTTTTATTATGATAATTAATAATAATTCAAATGACAAAAACTTGGGCATCCGAATTAAGCGTGATCTAATCAAATAAGCAAATTGAAAAGTCACCAGTCATGAAGATTCTACAAAAGAAAATATCTTTAGAGATTAATTTTGGAATATTTGAAATTTGGACTTTGATATTTAAATTAACAAGGATTTTATAGTATATTAAAAGAGATTAAGAGTGATTTTGCACCTTAATTGTGATAATTGGAGCCTAATTTATAAAGAAAGATTTTGCTTATTAACTTATGTACAATCTAACTGCTTTCTAGAATAAGATAAAACTTCCATTTTCTTGAGTATAATTCTTGCCTGGGTGTTTTTTGATCCTGAGCTCGCCATATATAAAAAGTTATTTTGTCTTTATGGACCTTTTAAAACATAGTTAACATGCAATCCAATCTATGATTAGGTACTTTTCGCGAGCTCCTCAACATCAATGGATCCTCTTTATAGAAATGAACTGCATATTCACATAAATTCCTGGATTTTATATGACTATCTCCAAGTGACTAGTACTTTTCAAGTCAGGGACATTGGTTGAAAATTTGCTCTCAAATTGCTTAGTAGACTATTCAAATGAGTTTATGGTCCCTTATTTGAGTTTGTTGAACCAAGCCTTTATTGCACTTGTGAGACTGATAGGAAATATCTTATATAGTGTGGCATTATACATGGTTTGCCACTATACAAAACATCGATAATCCTATATATAGGTTATAGGGTTTTTAGAGCCATCATAATCGAGATGTGCAAGAGCTTTCACCTTAGTTGGGTTTATAAGCTCATTCTTAATGTGAGTAGCAACTTAAGTACCGTAAGTGGATGAAGAAAATCGAGTTTCTCCTTATTAAAGCTACTACCTAAGCTCCTATTTTATCTTTTTCAACCTTTCCGGTCTATTCTCCTTATTTGGTTCATTCTTACTTATACATGATCATAAGTGATGCGACACGAAGTATACGAGTTATCATCCCAAATAATTCACTATTAACCAAAATATATCCTATAATTGCTTATGTTATTTGAGAAAATCAGGGTATTAGAGAGGTTTATCTTATTAAACTAAAGAATAAATTCTAGTCCGAATAGGACATTTAAAATTCCTTTTCAATGGAAGTTGAAATTACAAAAAGATGTGAAGTATTGCCTAAAAGCCAACTCGAGTTGGTTTAAAGATCGAGAGGAGTGAACGGCTACTATTCCAATCTCTTTAACAAATATCTTGAATTATAACTCCAATTGGAATATATTCTACCGCAGTTGATTTCTTTTGCTCAAATATACACTTAAAAGCTTAATGATAAATCAATGCCAGTTAGCCTAATTCCAACAATGGTTGAACAATTCTACTTCAAGCCTTGATTTTGCTTTCCACTTAATAGGAGTTGATTAAGTTGAATCCTGATGATTTTTCCTTCATTTTGGATTTGACATTTGCATTGCAAAGGCTTACAACAGTTACCCAAATCAAATTACCCTGCTAAAAACATAAAAGTACTATATTAAACTCAAACTCATCCTTTTACTTATCCAAAATAAAATTTATACAAAATCACCATATAACTTAAAAACACTTGCATCAACATAAATTAAACATAATGACTTAACTTGACTATAAAATTACACATAACACTCAAAATTAACACTTAAAATATACTAAAAATAGGAGGAGAAAAAAATTGACTTTTTGGTTAATCCAAAAATCGAACCGATTTTATGTCAGTCAAACAGATAATTTAAGGTTATGGCTTTTATTTTTAAAAATTATCGGTTAACTGATAGTCAACGGTTAACTAATTTATATACATTTTATCTTTTTATTTAATTTTTGCACTTAAAATTTTTAATATTTTTGTAATTTATAAATATTATGATATATGACCTTCTAAAATATGATTATAATATATATTTTGGGTGAACAAACATTATAATTATTTTCTTATCAAAATTATTTATTTATTGGCATAATGGACATTATATTGTTAATTTCATGTTGCATATATATATTCAAGTCTTACAATTGATTATGAAATTTTATTTTTTCTTTTGTTTTTAATGGATATTATATTATATTATATTATATTATATTATATTATATTATATTATATTATATTATATTATATTATATTATATTATATTATATTATATTATATTATATTATATTATATTATATTATATTATATTATATTTGTATTTTTCATTTTTAACCATTAAAAATAAGCTTATAATTTGAATAATTTATTAAATGATTGTTTTCACTCATTTTTCAAGTAAAGAATGCGCCAAATGATGTATGACAAGTTTGTACACATTGGAATTTCTCCACCTCAAGCTTATTTGCTTTCTTAGAAAATGAAGGAAAATGTGAGAATAATGTAGGGAGTATTTGAGTCTTTGATGTTTAAGTCAAACTATATAAACGATGATAGTCTCAAAGTAAAATGCAATTTATATGATAATAAAAATAGGAACAAAATGGTTACCTAGTTCTCATATCTAATCATGGATTTCGAGAATCGATAACTATCTATCAACGTTCCCAAAAGTAGATAGGATGTCTACTTTGTGTGCCAACTGGTTGATTTTTTTTATTTTTTTTGAAATATGACTATTTATAAAAAAAATAAAAATATGGTATATAAAAACACATTCAAAAACCTATTAGTTATCAAATATTAATATAAAAATATCAATTTTAAGTCTAACAAAGTTTATAAATATAAAAATCAAATAAATTATCCAAACATAAGTAGTAAATATCTAAATAAGTTCACGTAATATAAAAAAGTAGGCATTCAAATAGCTCCATTTAACATGATGATGAACAATCATCATTAATCACCAATATTCGTCTCCATCTTTATCTTTATCTCCATCTCCATCTCCATCTCCATCTTCATCTACTCCTTGATTAGATTCAATTAAATCACACTTTATAACATTTAAATTTTTAAATAAATATATAATTAAATATAACTACACACAATTTTTAATATTTTGAACTAAATTCATATTACATAAATGAAATAAACCTTGCACACTTAAAGCTCCTCACCTTTTGGATGTCCTTCAGCCATTGTTAAACTCCCCTTCTTCTTCTTCCTTTTCAACAATCCAAAATTCAGTTTTCTCAATTGATTCATAATCAGTTGGATCATATATTTTTTAAAAGTCTATTAACCTAATAATTATTAAGCAATAATAACATTATTTTGAGGTAAAACATAAAATATAAAGATAATTTTATAGACTAGGATCAACTCATCTATTTTTCAATCTCAAGTTATGGTGAACGTGAACAAGATCATTCAATCTTTCATGTTTCAATATGTTTCTTTCTTTAGTGTGGATGCATTTGAACACATTCCAATTGTGCTCACATCTAGAAGAAGAAGCAACTTAGCTAAAGATTCTTATAGCCAATTTTTGCAAATTTGGGACATTATAACCAAAGAATCTTCACCATTCATCTTTTATTAGATATGAGGAGCAAATAATATATTCTTAACTCATCAAGTGTTAGTGTGCTGGTATTCTCATAATCATCCTCTACCTTATCAATTACATTCAACGTACCATGCATAATCTCCAACTCCTTACATAAAGAAGATTAATCATACTAAAAAGCAAGATTAAAATATTACACTATTGCATGAATAATTTTATGCAATATGCAATCTCATTTATTGTTATAATCTCAATGTATGTCTTGTACAATTTTTCTTATTTTAAATACATCTATAATCCCTACATATGCCTTGTACATGTCATCATAAATATATCCTAGAGATGATTTTTCTTTAGTATCGCATATCTTTAACAAATGTATTAATTGAGCCATAATCATCAAATAATTTTTCCAAATATTTTCATCCAACACAAGTTGTTTTACTTACCCTTTTGTAATCTCAAAAATTTCTTATAGTTAGAACTAACAACCAAACCTTATAAATTATCTTTATGTTCATGCAAACTCTGCAAAGTAGTAAAATTTGTTACAAAATGAGTTACACCAGGATAAATAATTTCTTGCCAAATGAGTTGCAGAACCCTAAGGCTAAAGAATTCAAAACTCCTTGAACATACACTTTAATAGCAAAACTAAAATAGAGATAAAAACCCTCCCTATATGGAAACGTAAATAATTGGGATAATAAGAATAGAAAAATGACACAATCAAAATAATTGATAAGTTAATCTAATTCTTAATGCAATTATGAAGAAAGAACAAAGCTTTGATGAAGAGAAATCTCTTAACTCATTTTCATTCACCAATCTCCCTTTTACATGGCTAAAAGAGAGTATTTATACTCTTAACTAGTCCTAAACCCTAAGGGAATGGGTATACTTAAACCCAATAGGTTTAAAATACTAAATCTTACCTAAAATAGGCTAAAATAATTACTTAAAATCCAGCAATGCCATAAATATGAGGTATTTAGATTATCTTGTTTCATTCTCCTGGTATCCACATTATGCACTTCTTTAATTAAATTAAGAACAAATATACCATTCTCAATGATAGCTTTAGCATAAAACATATTATTCTTAAAAATGTAACAACATTTGTCTTTTAAAGAAATGTCATAATCGTTCAATAAATAACAAAAATAAATAATAATTTTGGATAAAGCTGGAACATAATAACAATTATTTAATTCCAGTATTAATCCACTTGGAAGAGGCAAATGGTAAGTCTCCACAACTGTTGTAAAGATGTTTTGTCCAGTAGCTGACTGTAGATATATTTTTTTCCAACTCTTCTACTGCTTTTAAGCCCCTGTAGATCATTATACAAATGAGATCCACATCTAGTATCTAATACCCAAGATTGTTTCGAAGCAATATAATAAGTATTAATTTCAATCATATGAATACCTGAAGTAGAAGCATCAGCTTGCTTCTTCTCCTTAAGAGAATCTAGATAGGCCTTGCAGTTACGCTTTTAATGACCATCTTTTCCACAGTGGAAGCAAGTTCCTTTGGGATTCTCTTTCTTGGCAACATTCTTCTTGGAAATCCTACCATTCTTTGTTCGTGCCTTGGTCATCTTCTTCTTCTTCTTCTTCTTCTACTTCTTGGCTTTAGCATAAGTGACAACCATGACACTTTTTGAATCCTTCTTGAATGATCCATCAGCTGTTTTGAGCATGTTGATTCAGGAATGGTTACTTGGATCTTGTTCATGTTAAAGTTAAGCATGAAAGGTGCATAACTTGGAGCCAACGAGTATAAGATTAAATCTATGTATAGATCATTATCCATTACATAGCCAAGTCTACTCAAATGCTCAATATACCAATACATCTTTAATGCATGAGTGGCAGCCGAAGTGCCTTCCATCATTTTGTAGCTAAATAGAACTCAAGAAATCTCATATTGCTCAGTTATAGCTTGAGAAGAATAAAGCTCCTCTAGATACAAAATGATGGTTCTAGCATCCATCATCTGATGTTGCTTTTGAAGCTCTAAGGACATAGCACCCAACATCAGACATGGCGCTGCTTCACTATCCTCCATGTATTTTCGATAAGTGCCCTTGATCTCATCAATGGCATCATCTGATGGAAGTAGTGATGGATCTTTATCCAAGACATAATGGATCTTTTCAGCTCTGAGAACAATTCTCACTTGTCTGATCTAGTCAGAATAGTTGCTGCCAACCAGCTTATTATCCAAGATTGATCGTATGTTAATGTTCGATGTGCTCATGATGATGACCTAGATGTGAAAAGAAAACATATGAGAGTATGTTCGTATATATATGTATGCATTAATTAGGTCTTTAATAAATCCATTTACTCCCACTATTTTATTATGAATTAATAGCCCTCACTATATAATCTAAGAAAACCTAATGGTTTTCTTAGTGGGCCAATATCCAATCCTTGATATGTAATTTGACCTTGACTATGGTCAACAAGCCAAACTCTATACCTTTGAAAGGTAGGTATTTCTATACCAATTGTGTCTCAACACAACTATTGGATCATTATGTTATCAACTCTTGATACATGCATTTCCTAGTCTTGCCTCTAGAACCATTAGCCTTGACTATGGTCAACAAGCTAATAAGCTAGCTAAGATGACCCATTTAATTAGATTCAAACATATTCGATATAATGTGAGCTTGACTGTGGTCAATAACCCACACTATAAAGAACTCTGGTTCTCCTCCAATTAATGGAAGGCTTATATACCTTAGTATTTGTTTGAGGGATTTTAGTTAATTAAGTCTCATCATACATGGTCGGCATACATTGGTATGCATCCTACATCTATCACATAAATATAAGAATACAAATATGGTATAGTTATGGACTTTACTACATTGATTTGCCCAAGCCAAAAGGGAAATCAAAATGTCATACCTAGGTAATATGCATGATTCAAATAAGTAAAAATAATTACATTATCTTTAATCTTATTGGATCTCCATCCGGCCCATCTTGCTCCTTGATAATGGTCTTCATCTCTATCTCTAATTCTAATCTAAGTAATCTAATTACATATTACAATTTGAAAAATAAATACAAACCAAAAACAAGTAGCCGGGACATGAAAGTTCTCATTGGGCCGAAACATGCATTATACTCAATCACATTGGGCCTTGTCCATAACTATCCATCATGCCAATCATACACCCTTATATGAATATCTAATGCATAAAATAAAACCATATAATGGAATATAAACTATGTTTCAACTCTTGAAACTTACTTTTGAGTTATTTTAATAATGTGATCAAATAAGAAAACTTTTTCCATTTTGGAAACTTTCATTTTAGGAAACCTTTTTGTATGCATGTGTTCTTGCCTTAATTATCAATCCAATTGATTATTAATTGATTATCAAATGATTATTTAATTTATTAATCATATTAAATAATTAAAAAATCAATTTTGGGCTTAAAACAAAGGGTAGGCCAAAACTCACAAATTCAAACCCTAAAGTTTGTTCACACACAAACTAGTTTTATGTCTATTGGACCATTTGGGCCTTTTGGAATGAGCTAATCCCCTCCAGCCCTTAAAACCCATTAATAAAATTAATTATAGTTTATAGTATTTAATTTAAATTAGCTCCTTGGGCCCACCAAGTCATTCACTAATTTAAATCAAGTTCGTAAATATAATTAAGCTCATTAAGTGGTTTTAATGAATTAAAATTAATTCAATTAATTCAAGGCCCATTTTAATTAATCCAATTAATTAAAAACACATTAATATATCAGATATATCAGATTTAGAAGATTAAAAATTGTTCTAAATAAGAACACACAAAGAACACCAATTTATCGAACTTTTCGACTAAACTAGCTTTCGTTCAAAACTTGTTTGATTTTAATTTTGTTTGATCCTATGGCTTAATATCACATATTAAACACATAAATTATCATCAAAATAATTTTAGAGTGGATCAATAAAAATTTGATTTAGAACAACCGCTAAAACTTTTATTGAAAAATAAAAACCCTACCCACCAAAACAATGATTCTTTTCTCAAAAGAATCATTTTTATTTTTCATTTTATATATTTGATCACATACATCCAGAAATCAATATTTCTCATTCATGAACAATCAAATATGATATTTTAAAGTTCATGAAATAAATAACTCAAAAATAAAAACTATTCCGCAAGAAAATTATAGAATTGTAGATTCATAGCAAAACTTGGGCTCTGATACCATATTGGAAATTATCAGTTACATGCATCACATGCATAAGAGAAATTTAAAATTTTTAACCAATAGATCTAATATTTCCATGACTTTACAATATAAATATTAATGAGAATAAGAAAAATCACCTTTGATTTTTTTTAAACAGTTGATTTTCCTTCTCACCGGGTTGTCGCAAACCACAGTGTCCAAAATTGAACACCTCCAATTAGTAATCAACACTAGAGAAGGAATGAATGAACCAAGAATGATGGAACACAAAGGCTGCCCAAATTTCCCTTGATGCTAGCAAGGGAGTGGCGGCTAGGGTTTTTCAAAGAGAGAATTTCTTTTCTCTTAATGTTCACTTCCCCTAAAATCCCTATCACTTGGATTTTTATAGTTAGGTTAAAAATCCAACTTCATAATGGGATTGGGCTCCTTAAAATTGCTGGAGAAATATTAAATGGGCTTCTAGAATTATTAATAATTTATTTGGACTTAATTAAATCCAATTTAAGTTCAGTCATAAAGGTCTATGCACAAAACCCATAAACTAGGCCTTTTATGCATACACTTGGATTTAATCACCCAAATGAATTCCAAATCCATCCAAATTAAATATGTAGGCTCCATAACACTTATGAAATATATTTAATTTATTTTGGTCCAACAATTAGGCCTCTAAGGCCTTCTATATGGGTTTGACGTGTAACCCTTCCTCTAGAGTGTTTCTACGCCAAAACCAATTCTCTGGGCCTCTTTTAATTTCTTCAGTGGATCTATTAATTATTATATCAGTTCTATAACACTTATAGTCTTATAATAATTAATTTTAAAATATAATATTTTAATTAGGTCCATTTTACAGAATATTTCTAAAAAGTTCTGCGAACAATTTTCCTTGATCATAATTAATTAAACTCTTTAATTAATTATTCTCTTATTCATTTCTCTTCTCCCATAGTAATATCAAATATTATTATCCTTGTCATTTTACCATTTTATCCTTTACTCTATATATGTGTGACCTATTGGGTTCCTATCCATATTGGCAGTATAATATGTAATTATGAGTTCTATTCAAAACTCACATGATTTAAACTTATTTAAATCATTTTATCAATCATTATTGATATTTATGATACACTATTATACAAATCATGAGCGGCCTCTAGCTATGCATCATGACTACCCAAATGTCAGGAAAGTCAAGTGGTTTGACTATACCTTCCATAAAATCAGTTACCGTGTAATTACTCCTTTCACCACTCTTATCTCAATTAGATTTTGAGAATGGATTTCTATCAACTCATATAAATCTAATTATGTATGTTATATTAATTTAACCATTGTTCCTAAAATGCCCTTCATGGATCCCTATCCATCTTGGCATATTACTCTGGCTAGAGATTCTCTGAACAAGGCAATTATAAAATTATATGAGATAACTTCTCTTGATAAATTTGGGATGGTGAATCCTTTGTCAATCACTCAACTATCTTCAAGTAGGTCATGATATACCCAACCTCCTAACTATGTTCACCCCCAGTTGGAAGTAATCAGTTATAGAGTCAAAGTATATCACTTGCTACTTAAGATAACCTTGGTGATCTCAAGTCTAAGGATACTTGCACAACCGCTATGAAGAGATTCCTCACTGATATAGATTTAATATCCATGTAAGGGTTCTCTTTACAGGTCTCCAATGAACTTATTCTTCTAACAAGCATCCCCATGTTAGCTTTGATCATCTTCCATAATCACAGTTATGAGAACCACTGCTTGAATTATTTAAGAAGCATAACGTGTGCTAGTATGTTCTAATTAATAATGTCCTATCTTATTAATTCTATGACTAGGGATATTTAGATATTATCATATTTGCATGAAAAATACTTCTCATATCATAAACACGTTCATGATTGCCTTTGCACTGTGTTTATAATATCTAAGACTTCATTTATTTATTTAAGATTTACAAACTCATATATTTAAACATAGCATTAATAAATGAATGATGCCTTTTATTAAGAATTTGAGTTTATACATATGAAATACATCCCCATTACATGGGCTCTAGGGTATACTTTCTAATAGATATTCCATAGAAGAAAAATTATGTCAGAGATTTGAGAGAAGACTGCATATTGAGCTAAGACAAATCATTAAAACCCAAAAATACCTCAATTTGAGGGCTATGGTTGAGGCAATGATTAAGTTAGAAACCATTCAGATAAAAAAAGATGACAAAAAATCTTAATTTCATCAAAAGAGAAAGCAGGGACAGTCCAATTGTAAGGGATGATGGGGTAAGAAGTCTAAGGAATCTCCAGCACCTTAAGGGCATTTACCAGTTCCTACAGACTAAGGGTATGGTAGTGGAGCCCATGGCAAAGCACCAGTTACTTCAGTAGCTAGCACATCCTAAGACAGAGATAGTGGGAACATAGTAGCCTATGACCATTTTGGCAAGGTCTATCCTAGGGAGTGTATATATCTAACTGGAGCATGCTTCAGGTATGGTTCTAGAGATCATCAGATTAAAGATTGCCCCATAGTACAGATTGCTTCAGCCACCTCTCCAACACTAGGTACTGGGTTTTCTACATCGAGAGGTTGTGGTAGGGGAGTTGCCCCCATCACTTCAACCTCTAAACTAGTTAGGTAGTTATCTCAGGGTCAAAGATGAGCTACAAGTTAGACCTATGCTATCAAGGCCAGAAAGGATGAGGATACTGCAGATGTGATCGTAGGTAAATTCCTTTTGTCATCTAATTCAGTACATGCTTTGATAGATCTTAGTTCTACTCATTCCTTCATTAGCATTGATTTAGCCCTGGGTAAAGGAATAAGAGATGCATGCTTAGACCAGGATATCTTGGTGAGTAATTCTCTAAGGCATAGTGTAGTGGTAAATAAAGTATTCAAATAATGTCTTATTAGTGCCTAGGATCATGTATTCCCGGTAAATTTGATTGAATTGTCATTTCATGAGTTTGATGTGATTCTGGGGATGGATTGGTTATCCACCCACCAAGCTACAGTTGACTGCAAAAGGAAGATGGTCACTTTAAAGCTTGTAAAAGGTCAAGAAATTATAGTTATAGGTGTGAGAACTGACTTTTTTATCTGAGGTGATATTTGCTACAGTTGCTAAAAGATTGATTAGAAAAGGGTGCATAACTTACTTGTGTTATGCTGTAGAGGAAAAAAGAGATACTCTAAAGGTGTCAGAAGTGCCTACTATCATAGAGTTCCTTAATGTGTTCCCTGATAAGTTACCAGGCTTCCCACCTGACAGAAAAGTGGAATTCTCCATTGTATGCTAAGTTTAGCAAATGTGATTTTTGGCTAAATGAAGTATCCTTTTTAGGTCTTATAGTGTCTACTAAAGGAATAAAGGTGGATCCTTCAAAGATTGAAACAATTCTTCAGTGGAAGCCACCTAAAAATGTTACAGAAGTGAGGAGTTTCTTGGATTTAGTTGGATACTATAGGAGATTTATTAAAGGCTTCTCTACCATTGCAGTTCCTTTGACTCAACTGCTGCAGAAGCATACTAAGTTTGTATAGACTGACATATGTCAATAATATTTTGAAAAGCTTAAAGGTATGCTGACATAAGCTCTAATTCTTACCCAATCTAAATTAGGCAAGGATTTTATTATCTACAATGATGCCTCCAGAAATGGTTTAGGCTGTGTATTAATGCAAAAAAGTAAGATGATTTATTATGCCTCCCGACAACTTAAGACTCATGAGAAGAACTATCCTACTCATGATCTGGAGCTAGCAACTATTATATTTGCTCTAAAGATTTGGAGGCATTATTTGTATGAAGAAAGATGCTACATTTATTCAGACCATAAGAGCTTGAAATATTTGCTTACTCAGAGGGAACTCAACCTTAGACGGAGGTGCTAGTTGGAGTTGATTAAAGATTATGATTGCTTTATCGACTACCATCCAGGAAAAGCTAATGTAGTAGTTGATGCACTTAGCAGAAAATTCATGTCAGGTAATGTGAATTCTTTCAAATGAATTGTTATAAGTGATTGATAAGTGTTATTGACTGATGATAATATTTATAGTTCTTTGGGCTATGAATATCAGTTTGAATTTAGCACCAGATGGAGCTTTATTACCTGAAATGTAAGTGAAGTTTGATTTTGTGAATCAGGTGAAAATAGCCTAGAAAGAAGATGATTGATTAATAGTTAATATAAGCATTTGAGATAAAAAAAAAATTAGGGTTTTATTTGATTAAAATTTTAGCTATGGTAGGTTCTCAAGGTGAGGGACAAGCTTCCAAGATAAAAGGAAAAGAAAAGGAAGTTTAGACAAGCCTAAGCCAAAGAGGAAGGTAAGTGGTTATTAAATCTTTCTATTTTAGCATGATTTTCTTCTATGTAACTTAGGAAAATTAGGAAAAATACATGTGCAATCGAAATAAAGCTTAGATTAATGACTTAAAACCTTGAATATGATAATTAAAGTACTTAAATTGAAATAAATGTATGTGTCAGATAGATTACCTTACTTGGCCGAATGGTTCCTTAAAGAAAACCAAAGTAAATTTTATGTTTTTTGATAAATTGAGCCATAAAATGAACCTAAAAATGAATTAATGTATTATGAATTTTTGTGGAATTTATTAAAATTATTTAAGTACTTTTGAGAAAATTATTTGATTATATATAAAGCGTATTTTTTGAATTATTGTGAAATAATTCATTAAATAAGTGAAAATGATGAAATTATTGTGAAATAATTCACAAACTGTGTAAAAGAAATGAAAAAATTGACTGATAGATTTTCTGTAACAAAAAAGTTATTGAAATAGTTAAAAATTTGAAAAGTAAAGTAAAATAGAGTGAATATTGCCCTTAGTAATAGTCAAGTGGTCAAAATCTAGCTCAGGATATAATTGGCTAGCCATAGAGACACCTATATCGTGGAGCAAGTCATGGCAAACTGCTTTGCTATTGTAGGATAACTCATCTTCCATTGTATCTGCTCTGTTTTGTATTATGTTCTGTAAAAAATGATTCTTTAGGGTTATTTCTTAGTTTGTATTATGACCTCTTAGGGTCCACATCTCATATATTCGATCTAAGAATTTCTGCCGGGATTGTACTATGGTCATAATGATAAGAACAAGTTAAAAATGCAAAAAGATAGCTAAAAGTGAATTTTATAATGTAAAAGGATCTAATTGAAAAGAAATAAAAAGTTTAGGAGCAAAATAGTAATTTTCATAAATATTGTATGTAATGGGTAAAAGTGATAATGAAATGAATAAAAAGGGTAAAATTGTAATTTAGTGATCAAATAGTCCAAAATGAAATTTTAGAAGAAAAAGGATTAAAATATAATTTTGCATGAAAGAGTTAAAATAAGGACCAATTGGTAATTTTGTAATCCAATAATTGAATGTGAAGTAAAAATAAGCAAACTAGTGGCAATCTTGTAATTAGTGTGTAAAAAGGGTAATTTTGTAATAAAATGAAAAATTTTGGACTAAATTGAAATGTTTATCAAAGTATTGGTAATAAATTGAAACGAGTGTTAATAATATTGGTAATTATATTTTTGATAGAAAATATAATGAATTTTTGCATAATTATTGTAATTATGCTTGTTTGGGAAATATTTCAATTTATAGTCACTACTGGGCATATTAATGCTCAGCATGTAGTTCTTACTGTGTGTAGGTTTCAAAAAATAGTAGGAGCAATATTACACAAAGGAGCCAATTTTGTAGGAACAAGAGATAGTTTGGAATTATCTTTTTAAATTGGCATGTATATATTTGTAATTGTTGAAGTAAAAGAATTGGTCTGTAATTGTACAATATTTGTATATATATATGTGTGATTAGTAGGTAGTGGATTGGTTGAGTATGTTTGAAAAGAAATTGAAAATGTATGGATGAAAAGAATATATTATTTATGAATTGTTGTGCCCCTGAGGGGATGTGGAAAAGGGGCTAGTCCAGTTTATAGCAGTTATTTTGCCTAATTTTTGTAAAATAAATAGTAAAATTGGATAGTTATAGGTCAGCGACAAGCTGGATTTGTTAACATGAATAATGGGTAAGATTTTGCAATTTATGAATTATTTGGTTAAATGTACTTTTGTTAAGATAAGAAAAGAAAAAAAATTTGTCTAATCGCTTAAATCCGTAAGACTATAATATTAAGGGTATTACACTTTTGATCACCATCTATAATTGAGGAACTTGATGGTTGATGTATGGATGGTAGAAAATGGAATTTAAAATAAATCCATTATCTTTTTTTTTTTATACATGGTAACAAAAAGAGAAGTGTTAAGGAGAAACATTGAATCTGATATGGTTCTTAGAAGTGGATGTACTATGTATTATCAACGGCTTTATGATCAAGTTCATAAGATTTCTTATGAACTATGTAAATTGGTCAAAAATTAATTTCCGATGACAGGCTAGTTTTGAGACATATTTGTCCTCCTGAGTTTGGTATGAGTGTTATGTTTATTATTAGTTAACGAATTTTTGAGATAAGATTTATGTTTCCTATTATTATAATTTAAGACAAGTGTATCTTATCTTATTTTATTTGCTTTTGGAATTGTTGGATGCTTGTTCTTTATTAAATAAATAAATTTATTTATTTTTGGATATTATTTCAGCATTTATCATTTATTATAAATGTGTTTATTTTATTGTTAATTGCTTAGCAAGTTTTTATGAGTAAAATGATTGCATTATAATTGAGTTAAGACTTAAATTATCTAGTGTATAATATATTTTAATTAAGTTTAAGAACTTAATATCCAACAATTAAAATTTACTATGCATGAAATTTAACCTGCAAGGTTAGACATTAGGACTTAAAAGGTAATTGGATACTATAAGTAACCTTTTCGAATTTGGACCTAATAAATAGCTTTATTAGGTTTATTTAGATACATAGTAAATAACATGTATTGCCTTGTAACACCCTTACTATAACGGTCCTACGAATTTGAGCGATTAAGTTGAATTTTTTTTAAATCATATACTGAATCTTAATTAATCCATTAATCACATATTCTTCTCATCATTAAAGATTTCAAATCAAACTTACTGATTGACCTATAACTGTTTAATTTACTATTCATTTAATAAAATTTTGACAATATGGCGTCTTAAAAACATGCCTACCCGACCTGAAAAACAAATAATTCACAGCCCTTCAGGGGCACAACAATTCATAACAGATTATACATACATCCATTCATACAATCTCATATCAAATTCATCCATTCAATCTACTTCATGTCAATATACATATACACAAATACTATTCCATTATAGACCATTTCTTTACTTCAAACTTGCAAAATATATACATGCCAATACAAAAACAATCCATAACTAACTCTTTTTCCTTCAAAATTTGCTCCTTTGTGTACTATTGCTCCAATCATTCTTCACAATCTACACGCAGCGAACACTTCGTGTTGATCATTAAATATACTCAATGGTGACTATAAATTGAAGCATTTTTCAGACAAGTATAATTGCATTAATTATGCATAATTCATTAAATTTTCTATCAAAAATACAATTGTCAATGTTCTTAACAGTCAATACATATTAATACCACTACTTTGGTAAACTTTTCAATTTAGTCCTTCACTTTACCTTTAATTATAAAATTGCCCTTTTTACGCATTAGTTACAAAATTGCCACTTGTTTCCTTATTTTCACTCTACATTCATTTATTAGCTTACAAAATTACCAATTGGTCCTTAATTTAAAATTTTCATGCAAAATTATATTTTAGTCCTTTCACTTCACAAAATTTCATTTTAGGCTAATTGTTCACCAAATTACCATTTTACCCTTTTTAGTCATTAATTTGTCATTTTATTCATTAATCTCAATATTTGGAAAAATTATCATTTACCCTTTAACTTTTTATTTCTTTTTTATTAGCTCCTTTTTATTCTAAACATCATTTTTACTTTTCCTTTTTGCACATTTAGCTCAATTTTACATTTATGCCCTAATATATTTTTGGTAGAAATCTTCAGACCGGATATACTGGATATGGACCGCACGGGCCCACAATACATACTGAGAAATGACCCTAAAGGATCATTTCTCACAAAACAAATCAGGTACTATGGGAGGTCAATAAGTTCCTACCATAGCAAATCAAGTCGCCATGTCTTGCACCGCGGTATAAGTATCCCTATGGCTAGCAGATCATATCAAGAGCTAGATTTTAACCGCCTGACCACTACTAAAGGCAACATTTCGATTAATTACAATTCACTTTTCAAATTTCTGATAATTTCACTTACTTTTTCATTACAGTACAACAGTTGGTCAATTTTTTCATCACTTTTGTACAATTTATGAATTATATCACTATAATTCATCATTTTTCCTCAAATTATGAATGATTTTTGAATAATTCAACAAATACACTTTATACATAAGCTAATTCTCTTCTAAAAACATATTTAATTAGTTTTCATAAATTCTACAAAAAATTTATAAATACAATATTTCATCTCTATGTTCATTTGATGGCATAAATAATAAAAAATACACAAAATATATTTTGATTTTCCCTAGAGAACCATCAGCCATAAGGGGTTACCTACTTTACCATCACTTTTAATTCCAATTAAACATTCTAATTGCCATATTCAATATGCTGAATCATTATTCTAAGTTCAATTTTAATTATACATGCATTTTTCATAGGTTTGTTTAAGTACCATAAAGCAAAATCATTCCAAATTAAGGGAAATAGTTGGATTTCATAATCATTAAGCTTACACCCTTGCTTTGGGTCCTCTAAGCTTCATTTTTCTTGCCTTTGGTCTTGGATGGTTATCCTTTACTTGGAGAACCTACCATGGCCAAAAATTCCATTGAGCAAAATCCTAATTTTTTGATCTCTTTTGCTCAAATTAACACCATAAATGGACTCTAGGCACCTAAAAATACTTGTAACCAGCCCTAAACAAAATTAAAGCCTTGATTTTCACTTACCTCAAATTGAAAAATTTCACATTTCCCGTTAATTTCTCCTACTTATCTCACTCTAATGAAAGAGTAGAGGGTGAGATACTCTTCTAGGGAGATAGAACTTCACTTAAGATGCTTGGATTTGGGTGAGAAAGAGAGAAAAAAACTTTAAAAAATGGAGAGAGAAGGTAGCTATGGTGGTTCGACCAAAAAAGAAAGAGATGATGGCTGAAGGGATAAAGATGGTTCCCTAAAAATCTCTCTCTTAACTGGCTTTTATAGTGGCTGAATGGTTTATGCTTTGGTTTAACCCAAAGTCCACTAAATTAAGCCCAAAAGCCCAAAATTAAAACAGTTATGCCATTTTTTTTAATTCTCACTTTCCAAATCCAAAACACTCTAAAATTCATTCCATTATTCTTATCATATTTAAAATAGGTTGTACACAAAATTTTATCCCAACCGAAGTCCGTTACTAGTTTGATTCAATCAGATTGGTCCGATTCAATAATTACTGGTATCTCCAAAAAATTAACTTTTTATAGCCAAAATATTCTACATAATATTTTAGGCATATATGTAATTTCTATGAATTTTCAAAACTTATTTGCTATTTTTAAGGGTTCGATCAAACCTAGATTAACCTAGTTAACATTTGAACCTAACCGTTTCGTTTTTTGTATTTTTAACTTTTGGAGGCTTACTTGACCTCGATTTAACTTTAAATTTTAATTTTGAACTAATTGTGACCAATATTTTTTGATGGTTAAATAAAATATTTTTCACCTCTGAGTGTGCTTTTATCCTGAAAGCACTGTTTACTATTGAAAATACTATTTATGGTTGACTTGGTGTTAAGACCATTACAATTTTCCCCTACTAAAAGAAATTTCATCCTCAAAATTTACCTGTATCGAAGAGCAGAGGATACTATTGTCTCATTGCAACTTTCGGTTCCTATGTAGCTTTCTCCACGTTATGGTGGTGCCAGAGTATCTTCACTTGTGGAAACTGTTTATTCCTGAGCTATCTGATCTCTCTAGCTAGGATCTTTTCTGGTCTTTTTTCATAGGTCATATCGACCTACACTTGAATTTCTTCTGGTATGATCACATGGCTAGGATTAGATTGTTACCTTTGGAGCTTTGACACATGGAACACATCATACATCTTTTCTACCTCTGATGGAAACTTCAACCGGTAAACTAAAGGATCTACTCGCTGAGGTATCTCATAAAGGCCAATAAATCTTGGACTTAGCTTGCCCTTCTTGCCAAATCTTAGAACTTTCTTCCATGGAGATACCTTCAGCAAAACTCTATCTCCGACCTAAAACTCTATATTTTTCCTTTTCAGGTCTGTATAAGATTTCTAGCGATCCATAACTTCCTTCAATCTACCTTTGATGACTTAAACTTTCACTTCCGAGTCACGGATCAAGTCAAACCCTACAAGCTTCTTTTCACATGGTTCTATCCAGCACAAAGGAGTTCTTTATTTCCTTTCATATAGTGCCTCAAAAGGAGCCATCTTTATGTTGGATCGGTAGCTATTGTTGTAGGCAAACTCTACTAAACATAAGCGTTTCTCCAAACTGCTACCAAATTCAAGTACACAGCATCGTAACATATCTTCTAATAATTGAATCACCAGCTCTAACTGACCATCTGCCTGAGGATGAAATGTTGTGCTGAAGTGGAGCCTCGTACCCAAAGCTTCCTACAAACTCTCCGAAAATGGGAAGTAAATCTTGGATCCAAGTCAAAAATAATGGATGATGCCACTCCATGCATCCTTGCCACTTCATTAATGTAGATCTCTGCCAGCTTGGTTAAAAGGAAATCCATCTGTATTGGCAAGAAATGAGTAGATTTGGTGAGTCTATCAATGACCGCCCATATAGCATTATGTTTTCTTTAAGTCACAGGCAATCCAGTCATAAAATCAATAGTCACACTGTCCTATTTTCACTCCAGTATCAAAATAGGGTGAAGTAATCTCGATGGAACCTGGTGCTCTGCTTTCACTTTTTAACATATCAAGCATTTATTTACAAATTCTATCACATTTTTTTTCATGCCTAGTCACCAATAATAGGCTTTCAAGTCCTAGTACATCTTGCTACCTCCATGATGCATTGCATAACTACTATGGTAGGCTTTAGTGAGGTTGTTTTTCTTCAGTTTCTCCTGATCTGGAACACAAAGTTGTTTTTTATGGTAGAGACTACCATCATCATTCAAGGAATAGTTCCCATCACTGCTATCCTTGAGTTTGTTCACAATGGCTACTAGTCGATCATCTTGCTTTTGAGCCACATTCACCTATTGCATAAAGTCAAGCTTCACTTGTATTTCAGCCAATAATGCTCCATCTGATGCTAAACTAAAATTGACATTCATAGCCCGAAGAGTTGCAAATAATATCATCAGTTAATTACACTTATCAATCACATAAACACATTCATTTGAAATCATTCACATTACCTAACATAAATTTCCTGTTGAGTGCATCAACCACTACATTAGATTTTATGATCTAAGTAGATGTAGCATTTCTCTCCATATAGATAGTGCCTCCAAATCTTCAAAGCAAAAAAAATGGTTGCTAGCTCCAAATCATGACTAGGATATTTATTCTCATGAGTATTAAGCTATTGGGAGGCATAAGCAATCACCTTGCCTTCCTACATCAATACACAGCCTAAACCATTCCTGGAGGCATCACTATAAATCACAAAATCCTTGTCTAACTCAGGTTACATAAGAATAGAAGCTTCTATTAGCATATGTTTAAACTTCTCAAAACATTCTTGGAATCTATTAGTCCATACAAACTTAGTGTGCTTTTGTAGTAGTCAGATCAAAGGAACAACAATAGTGGAGAAACCCTTTATAAATCTCCTATAGTACTCGGCTAAACCCAAAAAAATCCTCACTTCTATAACATTTTTAGGTAGCTTCCACTGAAAAATGGCTTCAATCTTTGAAGGATCCTTCTTTATACCTTTAGCAGGCATTATATGACCTAGAAAGGATATTTTATTCAGCCATACATTACATTTACTGAACTTGACATACAATTGCTTTTCTCTCAAGGTCTGTAGTACAATCCTCAAATGTTTATCATGCTCCTCCAATGTCTTGGAATACACCAGGATGTCAACGATGAAGATCACCACAAACTGATCTAAATAAGGGTGGAAAACCCTATTCATCAAGTCCATAAAGGCGATTGGTGTATTTATAAGCCTAAATGGCATGACCAAGAACTCATAATTGCCATATCTAGTGCAAAAATTAGTCTTGCATACATTTGTTTCTTTCACTTCCATCTGGTAATAGCTTGATCTCAGGTTAATCTTTGAAAATACTCACGTTCCCATCAGCTAATCAAACAAATATTCGATACAAGGAAGGGGACATTTGTTCTTAATGGTCACCTTATTCAACTGTCAGTAATTAATGCAAAACTTGAGTGTCCCATCTTTCTTTTTCACAAATAGGACTGGTGCTCCCCAAGGGGAGACATTGGGTCTAATAAATCCCTTGTCAAGCAATTCCTGTAGCTAAATTTTCAATTTTAAAGGTGCCATTCTAAAAGGATCAATGGAGATTGAAGCAGTGCCTGGAGCAACATTAATGGAGAATTCCACTTCCCTATCAGGTGGTAAGACCAATAATTCATCAGGGAATACATTAAAGAACTCTTTGATAGAAGTCACTTCTGACACCTTTGCACTTTCTCTTTTTACCTTTATTGCAAAATACAAATAAGCTATGCATCCTTTCCTAATCAATCTCTTAGTAGCTATAGCAGAAATCGCATCAGATAAAAAGTTAGTTCTCACACCTATAACTGTGATCTCCTGACCTCCCATAAGCTTTAAAGTAACTCTCTTTCTTTTACAGTCCATTGTTGCTTGGTGGGCGGATAACCAATCCATCCCCAAAATCACATCAAACTCGTGGAATGGCAATTCAATCAAGTTTTTCAGGAATATATGACCCTGGGCGCTAATAGGGTAATCTCTGTATAATTTGTTCACCACTACACTATGCCTCAGAGGATTACTCACCAAGATATCCTGGTCTAAAAATACATCTCTCATCCTTTTACACTATGCTAAATCAGTGTTAATATAGAAATGAGTAGAATCAGGATCTGTCAATGCATGTATTGAATTTGACAATAACAGGAATTTACCTACTACAGATCAAGAGCATCATCATCTTCTCTTGCCCTGACTGTATAGGTCTACCCTATAGCATGTCTCTGTCTTTGAGATGATTGTCTAGATGGTCTAGATGCTGAAGTGTTGGGGGCAGCTCCCTTACCATGACCTCTCGATATAGAAGACCCAGTAACTGGTGCTATTGATGTGGTTGAAGCAGTTTGTCCTATAGGACTTTTTGACTTGGTGGTCTCTCAAACAACACCTGAAGCAAGCTCCAATCAAATATCTCCACTTCCCAGGATGGACTTTCCTATAATGGTCATAAGCCACTGCTAGTGTGCTGGCTGATGATGCAACTAGTGCCCTATCACGGGGTGTACCATCTTGACCTCGCCCTACAGCAGCTGATGGATGGCTCTGAGGTGTTGGAGATCCCTTGGACTTCTTACACTAACCTCCCTTGCAACTGGACTGTTCCTACTTCCTTTTCTATTAAAATTGGGACTTTCTGTCAACTTTTTTTGTTTGTATAGCTTCTAACTTAATAATAGCCTCAACTATAGCCCTCAAATAAGGGTATCTCTGGATCTTTATAATTTGTCTGAGCTTAGTGTACAGTCCCCTCTCAAATCTCTAACATAAAATTTCTTTTATGGACTGACTCTCATCCATATAAGTACTCAAGTGCTCAAACTCGCACTCATACTTAGCCACTTACTTATTCCCCTATTTAAGCCTCGATAAAGCATCATGCATTGCTTCCTCATATTCTGTCCTAATGTACTTCTTTTCAAATTATAACACTAAGAACCCCAAATTTAATTGATCCACCGGGGTATGCCTCCTGACTGAGTCCTACCAAATGAAAGTTGCCCATGAAGCAGTGCCACTATACCTTCGAATTTTTCTTCTAAAGAACTATTAGTGATTTCAAACATCCTTTTAATCTTGAATAACCATTCCTCTACCTATGCATGTGTTAGTGGGTCATGCCCATTGAAGTCTTTAGCTCTTAATCTTTTTAACTATTCCAGAATAGGTTTTTGACTGTACCTGAGCTGTTGTCTATGAAGACTATGCCTGATCTACTTACAGCCTCTATTGTATGTAGTTAGTCATTAGATTGAAGAAATCTAGTTGTGGGGGTGGAGGTGGAACCACTAGTCAAAAAGCTTGCTATTGTTGAGCCTTATGCTATCCAGTGCCAATAAAAGCCTCACTCTCACCATTTTCCACCTGTCGGTTTGTCTGATAACATCTTTTCACCATAAAACAAAAAGGAACAAGTACACATTAGATCCAAAACACATTTTCATTGATAATTAGCATGTATATACAGATAAATCAATCACTTATACCCACTTCGATTTTAAAACTGCTTAAACCTGACTGTGATACCATAAAATGTAACACCCTTACTATAACAGTCTTATGGATTTAAGCGATTAAGCCAAAATTTTTTAACTCATATAATGAATCTTAGTTAATCCATTAATCAAACATTCTTTTCATCACTAAAGGTTTTAAATCAAACTTGCTGATTGACCTATAATTGTCCAATTTACTATTTATTTAATAAAATTTTGTCAATATTGATGTCTTAGAAACTTGCCTACCCAACTTGAAAAGCAAACAATTCATAGCCCCTCAGGGGCACAACAATTCATAATAGATTATACATACATCCATTCATATAATCTCATATCAAATTCACCTATTCAATCCACTTCCTGTCAATATACATATACATAAATACTGTTCCATTACAAACCATTTCTTTACTTCAAACTTGCAAAATATATATTTGCCAATACAAAAATAATCCCTAAATAACTCATTTTCCTTCAAAATTTGCTCTTCTATGTACTATTGCTCCAATCATTCTTCAGAACCTACACGCAGTGAACACTACGTGCTGAGCAGTAAATATGATCGGTGGTGGCTATAAATCGAAGCATTTCCCGCACAAGCTAGCATAATCGCATTAATTATTCAAAATTCATTAAATTTCTGTCAAAAAAACAATTGTCAATGTTCTTAACAGTCAATACATATTATTATCATTACTTTGGTAAACTTTTCAATTTAGTCCTTAACTTTACCTTTAATTACAAAATTGCCCATTTTACACATTAATTACAAAATTGCCACTTGTTTCCTTAGTTTCACTCCACATTCATTTATTGTCTTGCAAAATTACCAATTGATCCTTAATTTAACTTTTTCATACAAAATTATATTTTAGTCCTTTCACTTCACAAAAGTTCATTTTTAGGCTGATTGTTCACTAGAATACAATTTTAAACTTTTTAGTCAAAACTTTATTATTTTACTTATTAATCTCAATATTTGCAAAAATTATCATTTTACCCCTAAACTTTTCATTTATTTACAATTATGTCCTTTTTCATTATAAACATCATTTTTACTTTTCTTTTTTTTTTGCCAATTTAGCTCATTTTTACATTTATGCCTCTAGTACAATCCCGATAGAAATCTTTAGATCGGATATACTAAATGTGAATCCCATGGATCCACGGTATAGACTGAGAAATGACCCTAAATGATCAATTTTCATAAAATAGTATACTAAACAGATAAAATATTATGGGAGATTAGTATGATCCTACCATAGAAAAGTGACCGGTGTCTAGCAAGTGTACTAGATCGGCTAGTAATATAGGGAAATAAAGATTAAGACCCAAAATATCGAACCCAAGGGAAACTTGTGCTTGTGTGCTAATTCAATTCTAAAACAAATTTTTGTGGGTAAAGAGAGAAGAGAAATCCCAAATTTTGTAATGTTTGAAGAATACAAACTAAAACTAAAATAAAACAAATAACGTAAATTAAAATCAAGAAAAGATCTATTGAAAACAAGTAAATTAAATGAGGTAAAAATCAATGATAAAAACAACTTTCACTAAAGGACTATCCACCTTAACCAATATTGCTACGACTTAATTAAAATAAATCATACAAGTGATTATGGAGAATTCAGTTTAACAAACCCCCTTATTCAGAACAATTCCAAATCTTTTCATCCTCCTTTTCCTTATCTTCACTGTGCTCTTGTTCCAAAATTTGTATCAATTTTTTCTCCTTTGTGTCCAACTATTTCATTCTTTTTGGATGCATTAAGCAACTTTGAAGCTCGTCTTTGAGAATGATTTCCTCTTGCTTTGTGTTGGCACATTCTTGAACCTCATCAATAAAGTAAATGGATTCTTCAAAATTATATGAGGGATGTTTTAAAATTTTATTAACATTAAAAATCATTTCCTCCTCATTAAATCTTAAAGTAACTGTTTGTCCATGGACATCAATTAAAGCTCTTACTGTGTTCAAGAATGGCCTCCCCACAATTAAAGGCACTTTTCTATCCTCTTCCATGTCCATCACCACAAAATCTACTGGAAATATAAAATTCCCCACTTTAACCAACAAGTCTTCAATGATTCCCTTTGGCCTTTTCACCGATCTATCCTCCAATTGAAGCGTCATTCGGGTTTCTTCAAATCACCTAGATTCAATTTCCTGCAGATTGAATAAGGCATTAGATTAATAATAGCACCTAAATCACATAAAGCATTGCCAACAAAATTTCCCCTAGTTCACAAGGCAATGTAAAACTACCTAGATCTTCCAATTTTTCAGGAATTTTGTTGGTTAATATAGCACTACAATTACCGGATAATTGAACTGTTCCTATTCCTTCTAGCTTTTTCTTATTAGTGCACAATTCTTTCATAAATTTAGCATATTTAGGCATGTGTAATAAAGCTTCAGCAAATGGTAAATTTATATGCAGCTTTTTAAACATGTCTAAAAATCGACTCAATTGCTCATTTTGTTTTTCTTTTCTAGCTAGAACAGGAAAAGGTAATTGAGACTCATCAAGAACAGTGGAAACAAGTTTGTCCTTACCTTTACCCTTCTCAACTGTTGGAGATACTTTTTCAGTATTTTCAGAATTAGAAACACTTACCTCCGTTGTTGGTTCCACCTTTTTAGAAGAATTCTTACCAAGTTCAGTCTCCTCTAATTTTTTTCCACTCCTTAAGGTGATTGCTTTGGCTTCCTCCTTTGGATTTCGGTCTACATTAGATGGAAATGTCCCTTGAACACGGTTTGATAAAGAACTAGCAAGTTGCCCCATTTGGTTTTCTAGGTTCCTAATGGATGCCTCTTGATTTCTCATCCAAATATCCTGCGATTTCCATCTAGCATCTTGAATAGCTAAAATTGAGTTTTGGGATGCCATGAAATTTGCAATCATTTCCTCAATGTTAGATTTCTTTTCTTGAGGTAGGGGAGGTTGAGGTTTTTGAAAACCAGGTGGTTGGTGGTATGCTTGAGATGGGTATTGTTTAGAGTAATGTGGTGGAGCTTGACTTTGATATGAAAGTTGATTATTGGAAGTTTGCCCATGGTTAAATTGGAGTCTAGGATTGGGGTTAGAAGAAGAACCTTGATTACCTTCTCTCCATGAAAAATTTGGATGGCTTCTCCATCCCGCATTGTAGGTATTGCTATATGGATTCAAGGCATTCACTTCTTCTACCATACTTTCAGCATTCTTAATTCCCAAAGGTCCTGCAATACCTACATAAGAATCAACTTCATTAGACAACATAGAGATATTTTTAGATTTAAGTTCATTAATTTCTTTTAAATGTCTTTTTTCCATTAATTTCAATTGAGCTTTTAACATTGCAATTTCATCAACATTATGAACTCCCTATTTCTTTTGAGTTGCTATAGAGCTTGCCCATTAAGCATCATTAGTGGCCATCTCATCAAGGAGTAAGAATGCGTCCTCGGGAATTTGATTCATGAAACTTCCATTGGAGGCTGCATCTAGCAAAGATCTTGTTGATGGATGGGCACCTGCATAAAAGATGTGCATTAATTGAAAAATAGGAACTTCATGATGAGGGCAACTTTTCAACAGTCACCTAAATCTTTCCCATGCTTCATGGAATGGCTCCTCATAATATTGTTGAAAATCACTAATTTGTTTCCTAATAAGTGCAGTCTTAGTTGGTGGGAAAAATTTGCAAAGAAATTTTTCTTGCATTTGTTGCCAAGAATGGATGGATTGATTTGGAAGCATTTGTAGCCAATCCCTAGCTTTTCCTATTAGGGTGAATGGAAAGAGTTTCAACCTAATTGCATCAATCGATACATTAGGAATTTGCACAGTGTCACTCACTTCTAAAAACATATCCAAATGTTGTGCAGGATCCTCTATATCCGAACCCGAAAATTGGTTTCTTTGTACCATAGTGATGGTAGCAGGTTTAATCTCAAAGGGTTAGTGGTGAGGGATTCTAATAGTTCTATGCTCTTCATTCCACCTAGGGATAGCATAATCCCTTATGGTTCTAGGTCGATACCCATTTTCGGGAGCTTGGTGGGGTATGTGTTGCTCTTCTATCCTAGGTGGTGGATCATTCATAGGTTGTTCAATTTCTAGGTCGTTCATATTGCCTCTTCTGTTCTTATGGAATGTCCTCTCAATTTCAGGGTCTAATGGCAAAATGGGGTTGTCTCTCACCATAAACCACTAATCAACCAAAAAGAAAATAAGAAAAGAGATGAAAAAGAGAAGAAAACACACAAAAATCACTTTAAAATCAAAGTAAACAAACAAACGCCAATGTGTCCCCGGCAACGGCGCCAAAAACTTAACCGGTGTCTAGCAAGTATACTAGATTGGCTAATAGTATAGGGAAATAAAGATTAAGACCCAAAATATCGAACCCAAGGGAAACTTGTGCTTGTGTTCTAATTCAATTCTAAAACAAATTTTTGTGGGTAAAAAGAGAAGAGAAATCCCAAATTTTGTAATGTTTGAAGAATACAAACTAAAACTAAAATAAAACAAATAACGTAAATTAAAATCAAGAAAAGATCTATTGAAAACAAGTAAATTAAATGAGGTAAAAATCAATGATAAAAACAACTTTCACTAAAGGACTATCCACCTTAACCAATATTGTTACGACTTAATTAAAATAAAGCATACAAGTGATTATGGAGAATTCAGTTTAACAAACCCAGATAACTTTCTCAAGATTATCATTCTAAGTATTAAACTCCCTTATTTAGAACAATTCAATACTTAGTATAAAAGTCTGAATTAATCTCCTAGATGTCTATTAAAACCTTTCTCAAGAGTTTTAACTTCCAACTATTCTTGATTACACCTTTCTTAATCTCAACTTACTCAAATTAACACATAGTCATAACTTATTCAGATTATAACATGCATTAATCCAACTAAATTAACCTAAGAACATACAAGTCATTAATCAACTTAACTCAATTAGTTAGCCGATGTTTAGTCACGTTAATAATTAACTTAAAGTTGAATAAAAACAAGACTATGCTTAAGAACCAAGAAATAATCAAACTTGTATTTAAATTGAAACACAAACTTAAGTCATAGCAATACAAGTTAAGGATTCAAATATCCTTTAGCAAAAGTTAAAGAAAACTACTCACAAGACATAATTAAAACTAAAAACAAAAGCTTGAAGAAAAACCTTAAACACAGAAACGTAAAAATAAACTAAGAAAAACAAAGCTAAAAACTCAAGATTGATCCCCCTCTTCTGTGTTTTAGCTGGCTATTTATAGGCCAAAGTAGATGTGAATTACTTCCCAAACTCTCAGAATTGAATTAGAAGTAATCTGGCTGCTCAAAACAGGAGAATTTGTCTAAACAAGAAACTGAGAAAAACTGCGCAAATAGGAATTCTTGAATCACGTGACCACGGCTCCAATCTGGTTCTCCTACATGTGGTCACGGCTTCATTTTCTTCTCCTCCACACATGGCCACGTGTGGAATTTGCCTTGGATCACACGTGGTCACGTCCCTTGCTTCCTTCTCTTCCTTGCTCCTTCACGTGGTCATGCCCTTTCACTCAAATTCCTTCATTCTCTTTTCACATGGCCACGTTCTCTCTTAATTACTCTTCCACGTGGTCATGTGTATGTACTTCACTAATTTCACATGGCCACGGCTCAATGCTCTGGACTGGAAGCTCGTTTTCTTGATCAATTTCTTCAAATTTACGCTTTTAGCCCAAAACTTCGCACTTTTTACACTTTAAACCCTTTTTCATCAATTTTACCCCGAAAATCATACAAAACACAGAATTAACCTTAAAAACATAAATATTAACAAAATAACTCTAATTTAACCTAAATAAAACCAAAATAACTAAATAACACAATTAAAAACACATTAAAAACCATATATAATTCACACTTATCAAAAAGCAAGTCCCCATAACTCCCATCGCGATATAAGTGTCCCTATGGCTAGCTAATTATATCCTGAGCTAGATTTTAACCTCCTGACCACTACTAAGGGCAACATTTCAATTAATTACAATCTAGTTTATAGATTTTTGACAGTTTCACTTACATTTTCATTACAGTACAACAATAAGTCAGTTCTTTCATCACTTTTGTATAATTGATTAATTATATCACTATAATTCATCATTTTCACTAAAATTATAAATGATTTCTCAAAAATTCAACAAATACACTTTATACATAAGCTAATTTTCTTCTCAAAAATATTCAACTAATGTCCATAAATTCTACAAAAATTCATGGATACAATATTTCATCCCTATGTTCATTTTATGGCATAAATCATAAAAAATACACAAAATATACTTTGATTTTCCCTAGAGAACCATTCAGTCATAAGGGATTACCTACCTTAGCATCACTTTTAATTCTAATTAAACTTTCTAATGGGCATATTCAAGGTACTAAATCAATATTCTAAGTTTAATTTTAAATATACATGCATTTTTCATAGCTTTATTTAAGTTTCATAAAGTAAAATCATACCAAATTAAGGGAAATAGTTGGATTTCATAGTCACTAACCTTACACCCTCAATTTGGCTCCTCTAAGATTCCTTTTTCTTACCTTTGGCCTTGGATGGTTGTCTCTCACTTAGAGAACCTACCATGGCTGAAATTTTCATTAATCAAAACCGTAATTTTTTTATTTCTTTTGCTCAAATTAATACCATAAATGGACTTTAGGCACCTCAAAGCACTTGTAGGCACCATTAAACAAAATTAAAGCCTTGATTTTCACTTAACTCAAATTAAACCCTTTCACTTTCCCTTTTGATTTCTCCCACTCATCTCACACTAATCAAAGAATAAAGATTGAGATACTCTTCTAGAGAGACATAACTTCACTTAGGATGCTTGGATTTGGGTGACAAAGAGATAAAAAAACTTACTGAATTGGGAGAGAAAAGGTAGCTATGGTGATTCGACCCAAAGGAAAGAGATGATAAATGAAGGGATAAGGATAGCTGCCTAAAAATCTATCTCTTAGCTAGCTTTTATAATGGTTGAATGGGTTGGACTTTGGTTCAACCCAAAGTCCACCAATTCAAGCCCAAAAGCCCAAAATTAAGCCCGTTATGTCATTTTCTTTAATTCTCTCACTTCCTAAAAAATCAAAATATTTTAAAATTGATTCCATCATTCTTATCATATCTAAAATAGGCTGTAAATAAAATTTCAGTCCAATCGAAGTCCATTACTAGTTTGATTTAATCATATCAATCCGATAAAACAATTACAAGTGTCTTCGAAAAATTAACTTTTTGTAGTTGAAATATTCTACACAACATGTTAGGCACATCTGCAATTTTTAGAAAATTTTAAAACTTATTTGCTATTTTTAAGGACTCAGTTAAACCTATATCAACCTAGTTAACCTTTGAACTAAACCTCTTCATTTTTCATATTTTTGACTTTTAGAGACCTACTTGATCTTGATTTCATTTCAAATTTCAACCCTAGTCTGACCATGACCAATATTTTTTAATGGTTAAATAAAATATTTTTCACTTCTGGGTGTGTTATAAGAGCAAGAGACAATATTGACGCCATTATATACCTATTCTCCTTTAATATTGTGCAACGATTGTTACATTAGTTATTAAAGGATTTAAATGGATATTGCTTCCAAATTTGAAGAGTATAAAAATCCAATATGTGTTATAAGAGCAAGAGACAATGTAATCCTTAAATTCAGTTATGGATAAACATGTGGATAGCACCATAGCTTAGCATAGGTGGGATCGAGATGCCTATATGGCATGAAAAAAGAGATATTCCACTATTTGCATCATTTTGCTAAGAATAAGTATCAAAATGCAATGCATTTTTGGATCATTTTGCATAAGAGATTTGGAGATAAGTCTTTGACTAATTTTTTATTATTGCTGATCAAGTTTGATACCTATCAGAAGTTGTTTGATCACAGAATACAGAAACATCTAAGAGAGATGAAAAATATGATATGTGATCTTAGTGAAGTTGGTTAGAAGTTGATCAATGAGCAAAAGGTTCAAGTTGTTATCCGTTTCTTACCCAGGAGTTAGAAGCATATGAAGATGCAACCAACTACTAAAGATTGTATAAAGACATCTGAGGATATTACTAGATATTTGAAGCTCAAAAAGGATTATCTGGCATTGATTAAGGTCAATTCCAAAGTGCATGTGGCACAGTCACATTTTGGTAAAATGAGTTCCATCCAGAACAAGAAGAAAAGCTTCAATAGGAAAGGTAAGGAAAATGCTTGAGAGCCTAAAAGGCAAAAGATAAAATAGAATTACAAAAGGTCCAAAGGCAAAAAGGAAAGGATAAACATTTCAAGAGTGAAATGTGTCTTTAAATGCCAATAGAAAAGACCCTATGTAAGAGACTGCAATGTGTCCCAATAGATTCATAAGTAATGGACCACGTGACAAAGGATTGGGATGCTTTTGTACAATAAGTTTCTATTCTTGCTTTGATGAAACTTGGTTTCATTTACATTTCAAGGATAACAACACATGCTTATATTTCATTGATGCTTAATATGATTCTGGTTTTGTTTTGAGCAATTTCATTATTTTAGATATTGATCCTGATTATTCAAATAATAATAGTTTTTCCTTAATTTTTTTCTTCTGCTTCATATAGTTATAAGAATAATGTAAAATTATGGCATGATAGGTTAAATCATATTAGGCAAGATCGAATGAGTTTGTTAGCCAAATTAGGTTCATTAGGTAACCTTAACATATTAATTTACCTACTTGTGAACATTGCCTAAAAGGAAAACTAGTTAGGAAACCATTCGAAAAAGGAACTAAGGTTGAATTTCCATTTCAATTAATCCATTCAGAAGTTTGTGGTGCAATGAATGTGAGGGAAAGGCATGGGACCTACTATTTCATCACATTTATAGATAACTCTTCTAGGTATGGTAAGATCAATAATGACTAAGGCAAACTTGCTAATCTTATATTGATGAGATGCTCTATTAATAGCCATATATGTTTTAAATTAAGTGCCTTTTAAGTCTATCACATCAACTCCTTATGAGTTACGGACTGGCTAACAACCTGACCTAAACCATTTATAACCTTAGCATCATGCTTCTTATGTCCATAATACCTCAAGAAAATTTAGTAAATTGGGACCAAGAGGAAAAATGAGTATCTTTATGAGATATTCTGAAGTATCAAAAGGATATGTATTTATGGGTGAGCAAAACGATGACACAGTCATAGAATTTAAATCATGAGATATCATTTTACTAGAAAATGAATTTCTAAAGTTCGAAAAAATGAGTTAACACTTCACTTTTGATGAAAATTAAGAAGAATAACCATCAGGATCACTTTATTTGAATGGAAGGAAAATTGAAGAAGAAGGTCAAGACCCTCTTCCCTATGATCCAGATGTTTGGGATCCTTACTCCATTGGGAACATTCCTAACTTCAGTAGGAGCATGGAAATTCATGACCCTTACTTCCTAGCTTTAGAGGGAGTATGAATCATAATCTTAGTGGGAGCATTTCAAACTATGATGAATATATAAGATATGTTTATCAATTATTAAAATTGTGAAAATCTAAAAGGAAAAGTGTTCAACATTGATAATTTGAGATCAAAGGCTTAAATGAAACCCTTTTAGTTACCCCACAAGATGAAGAAGAGCCTAAAACTATTCAAGAAACTCTTTCATGCCTAGGAAGAAATGGCATCTATAAGATTGAACCGTGTTTAGGAACTGATTGATCTACCAAAAAGATGCAAACCAATTAGGAATAAGTGGATTCTCAAGGTACAGCGAAAAGTTGATAGCATCAAAAGATATAAAGCTCAGCTAGTCACTGAGGGATTTACACAACAGGAAGGAGTTGACTATAAGTAGAATTTCTCATCTATTGTAAGATTTACATCTATAAGTTTAATTATGGCCTTAATGGCTAGTTTAGACTTAGAGCTACATCAAATAGATGTAAGGATTGTTTTCCTCAATGGAGGATTAGATGAAGAAATCTAAATGGATTGACCTATAGAATTCATTAAAAAGGCAGCAATCATAAGGTTTGCCGATTGAAAAGATCAATCTATGGCCTTAAACACTTTTTAAGATAATGGTATTTGAGATTTCATGAGACAACCATATTGAATGGATTCAACATGATCGATGAAGACCATGGTGTTTATGGTAAAAGCTTTAAAGACAAATTTGTCATTTTGAATTTGTATGTCAAATGACATACTAATAGCAGAAAATGACATATAGTACTTAAATGAAATTAAAGGTTGGTAATCCTCTAACTTTGAAATGAAAGATATGGGTCAAGCAGATTATATTCTTGGAATTAAGATTTTAAGAGAAAGTTTAAGAAGGTTTTTATCTCACTCGCAAGAGATATATATCAATAAAGTCCTTAAATGTTTCAACATGCAAAATTTCAAACCCATTGATAAACCAATTACCAATAATTTGTTTCTTAGTAAGAGTATATATCATAAGATGCTAGATGAAATTGAATGCATGAGGAACGTTCCATGTGCTACTATTGTGGGTAGTCTAATGTATGTAATGTTGTGTATAAGACTTGATATATACTATGCAGTAGGTATAATAAGTAAATATCAGTCCAACCCAGGCAAAACACATTGGAAAGCAGTGAAAAGGATATTTAGATACCTTAAAAGTACTGTAAACTATTCTCTTTGTTATCAAAAAAGGATCTGCAATTGGTAGGATACTTAAATGTTGATTGGGAAGGTGATGTGGATGAGAGAAAATCCAACTTAGGTTATTTATTCTTGTTTTGCAAGGGTGCCATCTCATTAAGTAGCAAGAAACAAACTCGTGTAGCCCTATCAACAATGAAAGCTTTATTTGTCGCTTCCTCTGCTGTGGTATAAGAGGCAATTTAGCTAAAATGATTTGTGAACCATTTAAGAGTAACTGCCTTAAAGAAATCAATGACAGTCTATAGTGATAGTTAGTCATCAACGAATGTACCAACATTAAGCATCAATACACCAAATATATTGTTGAATGAGGAGAAGTGAACTTACAGTATATTTTCTCACTGGATATAATTACAAATCCATTAACAAAACCTATACTGAGAGATGTATTTTGAGAGACATTAGATCTGAGAGGTTACATAGGATTTGATTTGTATTGTCTTATGTGATCATTTAACTTTATTATTTATGAATAATAGTTAAGTTAATTTTTTGGTAAAGCATGACTATGAATGTTTATATGTGAACATTTACTATCATTTATTATAGGATTCAACATATCGAATAGAGAAGTAGCCCATTCACACGGGTGTTTATCTTAGTTTTGACAATAAGTTGACAAAAACTAAGATGTGGCCCTTTTTTAACATATGGTAAATTTAAGAGCGTGTTCAAAATAAAAGTGCCATTTTACAAAATTAAAGTGCAAAATAAAGACATATATAAGGTTGTATGCTTTGGATTGAGATCCAAACTAGATTAAGTGTAATCATATGATAAGTTAAATGTAACTATCATATTCCATCCTAAAAGCCAAAAATAGTCCTGAAGTGGAAGGACTAAAGTTGGATGTTTTGGTGCATCGCAACCTTATATTTTTGTATGGTGTTGAAATACATTTTGTGAGACATGCGCTTCTTTAAGGGAAGGAAAGAATACCATGACACATGTTTCATACCATGTGTGCTTAAAGTGACCAAGGGAAGGGAATTTAATGTGAACAATCTTAATTTTTCCTATTATGAGACCTTAACTAAGTTTTGATTCTTAGAACCCTTATCTTTAAAGTATGGTTCAGTATGGCTAGCTTAGTTAGTTTTTAAGAGACTATGGAAAAATTCGACCTGATAGATCTAAATAGAAAAATGAACTGAATCATGATGGATGGCATAGAAGGAAAGATAGCTTTTTGATCACATTCAATTGGTTCATGGTTCATCGGCATGCTTATTATAGTTTCTATGAGTAGAGACATAATAGTGAACACAAAAATTATTTTATGAGATCATGAGTTAAAACAGCAAATGCGAAAATGCAATCTATGGTTGGGCATATGTGGATAAAAGGATCTTTTTTCTTGGAGATGCTATATATACCTTACAGGTGTATAACAATAGTGCTCTCGATGTATGCTGGTCACACGGTTTATTTACCTGTATGATTGGAGATTATGATTTGATTTTGTTCTATCATGTGCGAGTGAAAGATGAGGGAGAATGGATATGTCCATGACTCTAAATTCGGAAAGTAAATCAAATATTTTTGATACCGAATACATAAGTTACAGAAATTAATTTCTATATATACTTAATACATCAATTACGAAAATTAATTTCTATATTGAATACGTTAGTTATCTTAAACGCGTGTAAAATGATCTAGTAGATAATGTCATATAAGTATAACCCCTAACATTCCAACCCCCTCTATTTGTATTTGTATGCATATGTTTGCACCTTACGTAATTCCACATTATGAAAATAATGTAAAATTATGATTATTATTGGGGGTTACTATGACGTGTGAACAACGTTTGCCAACCTTTTTTTAAGGTAATGTTTGCCACCTTAAGTGTGAAACTCATAAAATTATAAAAGAAAAACAAATATTGAGCTCTGTGAATTTTAACATTTTTTTTACATTAAGTTCTTAATTTTAAAAAGTTGATATTAAATCCTTTTACTATTTAAATTACTTGCATTAAATTTAATTTAGATTAAATTAATAAAATTAAAATGCACGATTTTTTAATATCGAATTAAATTAATTAAAAATAACTGTAGTACCACCACAATATAAGAAATTGAAGAAAAAGCCAACTCATAATATTTTGCATGATGACATAATTGTATATTTTTTAATTTTTTTTTTTATGTTTTGATAGGCATCACAACCATTTTAAATTAATCTCATGTTAGATTAATTGATCGTGTATTTCAATTTTATCAATTTCATCTAAATTGATCTAATATCAATAATTTAAAAAGTATAAAATTTAATTTTAATTTTTTAAAGCACAAGAATCAAATTGAGAAAAACTTTAAAACTTAAAATGCAAGAATCAGATAACGTGCTTTTTTGAATATAAAATCTTAATTTGACATTTGTTACCATTACCAATCACGTTGTTCAAATACACTTCAGCCTGTCATTTTTGTAAAGTAAACTAACTTTTTAGCTCCTCAAATTTTAAGGGAATTAAAACCTCAATCTTTGACTTCATCCAATTTTTTTTTTAATGAACTGAAATTTTATTTTGTATTTGCAAAACTAAAGATGCTATTTGCAAGTAGAACTTGCATAAAATTGAGAATTAATTATTTTTGCTTAAAGAAAAAAATGAAAATTTAAATGCAAAAGTCGCTAGAAATATCAGAATGATTTATATGTATTATATAGTTTGCTTGATCTTTCATGGAAAATTATGGAAAAAGGAAAAGCTTATACCTTTACAATGCTGGTTGGTTCAAGCAGTTCAATACTATTGTTTTTAAATAAGATCTTGAATTGAATCTTATTAATGAAAAAAAAAAAATCAGTGCTGGAAGAAATTTAATCCCCCTAATAAATTGATATGACTGAAATTCGATTAATTGAATTAATAATGTATTTACGAATGCAGTTGTATTGGAGATTATTGTTGATCCTTTGCCTATCCCTGCCAATGGTCTTTCTGTTCGCCTTTTCCCTCCCCAAAAAAAAATCCTTAAATTCTTATTTGTATCTTTATTTTTTATGTAGAATTTACCACGATTCAATAAATAAAATATATAGTTTTTTCCTAATCTTTAAATTTTACAATCCATAATTAATTAATTAGTTAGGTTATATTTTTTAATGTTTTGTCTATTTCAATTTCATTGTTGAAATTTCCATTAACTTTCAGAAGTCTATAATATAAATCATATATGGCTTTCAGTATAAGAAACCAACTCTCTTAACCAGCTTTCAATATAAGAAACCAACTCTCTTAACCGGTGATTTAATTACGTGTTTTTTTTTTGTTAATAAAGTCATGAAAACAACATCCATTTTTTAATGCTGAAAATGATAGATTTGACGAAAATTGGGCATTGTTTTTCATATTATTGAAAGTTCTTTGATATATTTTTTTGGCATAAATAAATAAGTAAAAAATTTTCATCATATCAATTGGTTACTTCTTACCCATTTCATCCACGTTAAGATAATTAATGATTTTGCTTAATTTTATAAAAAATTATATTAAAGAAACTGCAATGGCCTGGTTTTAAATTAAAATATTACTTTTCCAATATTATTATTATTATCCAATAATATTTCAAATAAAATAAAAATTGTAAAGAGAAGTATTGAAAAAGAGAAATAATAATAAATTTATTAAATATTTTATTGATAACATGACATGAATAATTGGAATGCATGCAATAAAATTTATTTTTTTTTCTTTTACATGAGAAAGAGCTTTATTAAGAAGAAAATAAAGCTGAAATTACAAAGCTAATGGGAGACAAGTCCCAAAAACAAAGACATGGCATCAAATAAGAATTGCAGGCTATAAGATGCACAACCTTATTTGTAGATTTATTCACAAAACCAACAATCAGGTATATATTCGAAGTAAAAAACAATAATCATGAACTAACATGTCTAAGATCTAATGCTAAAGTTTGAATGGAAAGTTCTGACAAAATTTTGAGACTGGAATTCAGCTACCTCTCTCAATCGGCCCTTCCTAAGGGCATATATGATCACATTCCATTGCTGCTTGACTACTTCCATTCTAATTGGGGCCCTAAGCCATTCAAATTTCTTGATGTGTGGTTAAATGACGCTGACTTCCTAAAAAATGTTCGTATATGGTGGAAGAACCTTGACATGGCTAAGTTTGAGAATGCCCAATTAAATTTAAAGATGCGGAAGAAATTTATCTCAGAATGGAACTCTCGATGTTAGGGCAGTGTAGATAAGTCCATTGAAATCCTTGAGAAAGATATTGACAAACTAGATAGAGACATTGAGAAAGAGGGAATGCAAGATGTAATCAGAAAGGCTACCCTTCACAAGAGGAACTCTTTAGTACAAAAACTATGGGAAAAATTAAAAGCAAGGGAATCCATTTGGAGACAAAAATCGAGGATTAAATGGTTAAGAGAGGGGGAACAAAACTCTAGATTTTTGCACCTATTTGCATCAGTAAGGGGAAATAAAATTCATATCTTCAAACTGGAGACTCTAGAGGGTGTTTCTTCTAATCCTTTTCATATCAGGAAGTCAATTATTTCCTTTTACAAAGCTTTTTTCAAGGAAAATAATTTTTATAGACCTTCCTTCGCAGTCAATTCATTCAAAAAGCTCTCTGTTTTTTTAACCTTCTCTTTGGAAGCACCAATCACTTATGAGGAAATTATTAAAGGATTTAAATAGATATTGCTTCCATTAGTTATTGTGCAATGATTGTTCCATTAGTTATTAAAGGATTTAAATGGATATTGCTTCCAAATCTGAAGAGCATAAAAATCCAATATGTGTTATAAGAGCAAGAGACACTGTAATCCTTAAATTTAGTTATGACTAAACTTGTGGATGGCACCATAGCTTAGCATAGGTGGGATCAAGATGCCTATATGGCATGGAAAAAGAGATATTCCATTATTTGCATCATTTTGTTAAGAATAAGTATCAAAATGTAATAGATTTATGGATCATTTTACAGATGAGATTTGGAGATAAGTCTTTGACTAATTTTTTATTATTGCTGATCAAGTTTGACATCTATCAAAAGTTATTTGATCATAAAATATAGAAACATCTAAGAGAGATGGAAAATATGATATGTGATCTTAGTGAAGCTGGTTATAAGTTGATCAACGAGCAAAAGGTCCAAGTTGTTATCTGTTTCTTACCCAGGAGTTAGAAGCATATAAAGATGCAACCAACTACTAAAGATTGTATGAAGACATCCGAGGATATTACTAGCTATTTGAAGCTTAAAAAGGATTAACTGGCATTGATTAAGGTCAATGCCAAAGTGCATGTGACATAGTCACGTTCTGGTAGAATGAGTACTATCTAGGACAAGAAGAAAAACTTCAATAGGAAAGGTAAGGAAAAGGCTTGAGAGCCTAAAAGGCAAAAGATAAAATAGAATTACAAAAGGTCCAAAGGCAAAAAGAAAAGGATAAACGTTTCAAGAGTGAAATGTTTCTTTAAATGCCAATAGAAAAGACCCTATGTAAGAGACTGCAATGTGTCCCAATAGATTCATAAGTAATGGACCACATGACAAAGGATTGGGATACTTTTGTACAGTAAGTTTCTATTCTTGCTTTAATGAAATTTGGTTTTATTTACATTTCAAGGATAACAACACATGCTTTTATTTCATTGATGCTTAATATGATTCTGGCTTTGTTTTGAGCAATTTCATTATTTTGGATATTGATCCTAATTATTCGAATAATATTAGTTTTTCCTTAATTTTTTCTTCTGCTTCATATAGTTATAAGAATAATATAAAATTATGGCATGATAGATTAAATCATATTAGGCAAGATCGAATGAGTTTGTTAGCAAAAGTAGGTTCATTAGGTAACCTTAACATAATTAATTTACCTACTTTTGAACATTGCCTAAAAGAAAAACTAGTTAGGAAACCATTCGAAAAAGGAACTAGGGTTGAATTTCCATTTCAATTCCATTCAGAAGTTTGTGGTGCAATGAATGTGAGGGAAAGGCATGGGACCTACTATTTCATCACATTTATAGATAACTCTTCTAGATATGGTAAGATGTATAATGACTAAGACAAACTTGCTAATCTTCTATTAAGGAGATGCTCTATTAATAGCCATATATATTTTAAATCAAGTGCCTTTTAAGTCTATCACATCCACTCCTTAGGAGTTATGGACTAGTTAACAAACTGACCTAAACCATTTATGACCTTGGGATCATGCTGCTTATGTCTATGATACCTCAACCAAATTTAGTAAATTGGGACCAAGAGGTAAAATGAATATCTTTGTGAGATACTCCCAACTGCTATCAAATTCAAGTACACAGCATCGCAACATATCTTCTAATATCTGAATCACCAGCTCTGACTGACCATCTGCCTAAGGATGAAATGTTGTGCTTAAGTGGAGACTCGTACCCAGAGCTTCCTACAAACTCTCCAGAAATGGGAAGTAAATCTATGATCCATGTCAAAAATAATGGATGATGGCACTTCATGCAACCTTGCCACTTTATTAATGTTGATCTATGCCAGCTTGGTTAAAAGGAAATCCATCTGTATTGGTAAGAAATAAGTAGATTTCGTGAGTTTATCAATGATCACCCATATAGCATTATGTTTTCTTTAAGTCACAGGCAATCCAGTCACAAAATTTATAGTCACACTACCCCATTTGCACTTTAGTATCAAAATAGGGTGAATCAATCTCGATGGAACCTGGTGCTCTGCTTTAACTTGTTGACATATCAAGCATTTATTTACAAATTCTATCACATCTTTTTTCATGCCTAGTCACCAACAATAGGCTTTCAAGTCCTAGTACATCTTGTTACCTCTATGATGCATTGCATAGCTAATATGGTAGGCTTCAGTGAGGATGTTTTTCTTCAGTTTCTCCTAATCTGGAATACAAAGTTGTTTCTTATGGTAGAGACTACCATCATCATTCAGGGAATAGTCTCCATCACTGCTATCCTTGAGTTTGTTCACAATGGCTACCAGTCAATCATCTTGCTTTTGAGCCATATTCATCTAATGCATAAAGTCAGGCTTCACTTGCATTTCAGCCAATAATACTCCATCTGAAGCCAGACTTAAACTGACATTCATAGCCCGAAGAGCTACAAACAATATCATCAGTCAATTATGCTTATCAATCACTTAAACACATTCATTTGAAATCATTCACATTACCTGACCTAAATTTCCTATTAAGTGCATCTACCACTACATTAGCTTTTATGATCTGAGTAGATGTAGCATTTCTCTCCATATAGATAGTGCCTCCAAACCTTCAAAGCAAAAACAATGATTGCTAGCTCCAGATCATGAGAAGGATAGTTCTTTTTATGAGTATTAAGTTAAAGGGAGGCATAAGCAATCACCTTACCTTCCTACATTAATACACAGCCTAAACCATTCCTGGAGGCATCACTGTAAATCACAAAATCCTTGTCTGACTCAGGTTGCATAAGAACAGAAGCTTCTGTTAGCATACATTTAAACTTCTCAAAACATTCTTGGCATCTATTGGTCCATACAAACTTAGTGTGCTTTTATAGTAGTAAGATCAAAGGAACTGCAATAGTGGAGAAACCCTTTATAAATCTCCTATAGTACTCGGCTAAGCCCAGGAAACTCCTCACTTTTATAAAATTTTTAGGTAGCTTCCATTGAAAAATGGCTTCAATCTTTGAAGGATCCTTCTTTATACCTTTAGCAAGCATTATATGACCTAGAAAGGATACTTTATTCAGCCATAAATTACATTTACTGAACTTGACATATAATTGCTTTTCTCTCAAGGTCTGTAGTACAATCCTCAAATGTTTATCATGTTCCTCCAATGTCTTGGAATACATTAGGATGTCATCGATGAAGATCACCATAAACTAATCTAAATAAGGGTGGAAAACCCTATTCACCAAGTCCATAAAGACGGTTGGTGTATTTATAAACCCAAATGGCATGACCAAGAACTTATAATTGACATATCTAGTGTAAAAAGTAGTCTTGGATACATTTGTTTCTTTCACTTCCATCTGGTAATAGCCTGATCTCAGGTCAATCTTTGAAAATACTCCTATTTCCTTCAGCTAATCAAACAAATCTTCAATGCGAGAAAGGGGGTATTTGTTCTCAATGGTCACCATATTCAACTGTTGGTAATCAATGTATAACCTGAATGTCCCATTTTTCTTTTTCACAAATAGGAGTGGTGCTCCCTAGGGGGAGACACTGGGTGTAATAAACCCCTTATCAAGCAATTCCTGTAGCTAAATTTTCAATTCTTTTAATTCTACAGGTGTCATTCTGTAAGGATCAATAGAGATTGAAGCAGTGCCTGGAGCAACATCAATAAAGAATTCCACTTCCCTATCAGGTGGTAAGCCCAATAATTCATCAGGGAATACATTAAGGAAGTCTTTGATAGAAGGCATTTCTGGCACCTTTCGACTTTCTCTTTTTACCTTCATTACAAAACACAAATAAGCTATGCACCCTTTTCTTGATCAATCTTTTAGCAACTATAGCAGAAATCACATCAGATAAAAATTTAGTTCTCAAACCTACAACTGTGATCTCCCGACCTCCCATAAGCTTTAAAGTAACTCTCTTTCTTTTACAGTCCATTGTCGCTTGGTGGGTGGATAACCAATCCATCCCCAAAATCACATCAAACTCATGGAATGGCAATTTAATAAAGTTTTTCAGGATTATATAACCCTTGGTGCTAATAGGGCACTCTCTGTATAATTTGCTCACCACTACACTATGCCTCAAAGGATTACTCACCAAGATATCCTATTCTAAACATACATCTCTCATCCCTTTACCCTATGCTGAATCAGTGTTAATATAGAAATGAGTAGAATTAGGATCTGTCAATGCATGTACTGAATTAGACAATAACATGAATTTACCTACTACACATCAAGAGCATCCTTATCTTCTTTTGCCCTGATTGTATAGGTCTACCCTGCAGCATGTCTCTATCCCTGAGATGATTGTCCATATGGTCTAGATGCTGAAGTGATGGGGGCAGCTCCCTTACCATGACCTCTCGATATAGAAGACACAGTTACTGGTGCTGTTGATGTGGTTGAAGCAGTTTATCCTATAAGACTCTTTGATCTGGTGGTCTCTCAAGCCACACCTGAAGCAAGCTCCAGTCAAATATTTCCACTTCCTAGGATGAACTTTCCCATAATGGTCATAAGCCGCTGCTAGTTTGCTGGCTGATGATGCAAATGGTGCCCTATCACGGGGTACACCATCCTGACCTCGGCCTACAATAGCTGATGGATGGCCCTAAGGTGTTGGAGATCCCTTGGACTTCTTACGCTAACCTTCCTTGAAATTGGATTGCTCCTGCTTCCTTTTCTGCTGAAATTGGGATTTTCTGTCAACTTATTTTGTCTATATAACTTCTAACTTAATTATAGCCTTAACCATAACCCTTAAATAAGGGTATCTCTGGATCTTTATAATTTGTCTGGGCTTAGTATACAGTCTCTTCTCAAATCTCTAACATAAATTTTCTTCTATGGACTGACTCTTATCCAGATAAGTACTCAAGTGCTCAAACTCGAGCTCATACTTAGCCACTAACTTATTCCACTATTTAAGCCTCCATAAAGCATCAAGCATTGCTTCCTTATATTCTAACCCAATGTACTTCTTTTCAAATTATGACACTAAGAACCCCTAATTTAATTGATCCACTAAGGTATGCCACCTGACTGAGTCCAACCAAATGAAAGTTGCCCATGAAGCAATGCCACTATACGTTCAATTTTTTCTTCAGAAGAACTATTAGTGATTTCAAACATCCTTTTAATCTTGAATAACCATTCCTCTACCTATGCAGGTGTTAGTGAGTCATGCCCATGGAAGTCTTTAGCTCCTAATCTTTTTAACTATTCCAGAATAGGTTTTCAACTGTACCTGAGCTGCTAACTGTGAAGATTGTGCTTGACCTACTTACAGCCTCTATTGTATGTAGTTAGCCATCACATTGAGGAAATCTTGTTATGGGGGTGGAGGTGGAACCTGATGGAATATGACATGATATGTTCATGGTAATCATGCAGCAAAAAAATGATAAAATCGATCATACATGCCAAACAATTCCATGATAAGAATCGAAACATGTAATTTTATGGTTTTTAAAACTTATAACTTTAGATGCCTTTTAAAACTTGAATTAGGTGATGACCAGCAACTAAGATAAATTTATCTGCCTTAGATCTTGATCACCAATACCAAGGAATAGCCTTTACACCACTCCTCTCTTTTCTCACACACACAGTTGCAAAGATGGCTTAAAAATCGAGATTGCTATTTTTCTTTTAAAGTATTGTGTAATGGCAATAGATTGAAGCTATAATACTTGATCTTGCACTTCTTTTAGGTGCTATTAATGCCCAAGAACACAAGAAAGCAAGAAAGAATTCTTCCCCTTGTGTGTTTCGGCCAAGAGAAAAATGTGTGAGGGAGAGCTAGTTTTCACGCCACACCCATGTCACCCTAGGATTTTATTTCTTTACTAATATATATCATTATCTTTTGGAAAGTGTTTGATCTGAATTTTACTACCTCAAGATAATTAATTCAACCTCAATCACTTCCTAAAAATAAGTAATATATTTTGATTTAAACTCCTTTTAATTTAAAATTCAAATTTGAAATAAAACACAAGACATTTAATTAAATAAAATCACTTAATAAAAGTAATGTGCATGTGCCGAAATTCCTTGATTTTTATCTTGGAATTTCAGCCACTTCACCTTTTATTTAAATGATTTAATTTAATTTAAATTCTTTTAGGCTTTAATACTCAATTAACTTAATTAATACAAGATAATTAATTAATTGAAATTAAACCTCGTGGGCTGAATTTTTCTCTCTCATGGACCAAGGTCCAATAGCAATTTTAATACCCATTATATACATTAATTTGAATTTAATTAAAAGCCCAAATTAATGCCCAATACTTTATTTAAATATTTTAAGCCTAATGCTTTGTGTGTGATCCTATAGGTCTATTTAATGTTGGCAATGAATTATTGAATTAATCCAAAGGCTATAAATATTCTCTAGAAAGATATTATAGCATTCCAAATTAAATGAAAATGCATATGGCATTTAGTGACCTAATGCAATTTTGCATAGTTCCTTACCCATAAATATCAGAATTAATATAAGGCATGGAACTAGTCATCCTTATATATATTAATTCCTTTCTTGATATTCCAGTGATACTAAACTCTCAAATAAATAATGATTACTCATTATTTCATCTCGGTATGGCCATACACTTCTCAGTTCACTGATCAAGTGGTCGATGATATTTTCTCTCTTATAGAGAGGGGTAATTCCCTCACTTCTCTCATGCTCTTTAACATGAATCAATGCATACTCAAGCATACTCGTACTTGTCACTCTGTTACGAGCATGTTAGGTGTATGTCAAAGCACACGGTAATTCATAAAGAGTTTCATAGAGATTTTAGGTCTAAGAACTCCTATACAAAAACTTGCATATGAGAAACACTTATGACTTGTACCATGTAGTGTTCTCATGAACATATCTAATCCAGATACCATGTTCTAAATATGTATCTATGATCTCTGATTGACACTCTTGTCCTTATGATTCGTAAGATAGAACTCAACTTATCAGAGAGAACATACTAGTCTTAATTCATTTGTTATTTCCATAACAATGACTGACTAGGGATATTTAGAATGAAGTCTCATTTGTTTCAAGGTCTTACAACCATGTGCCTCACACATGATAACTTAAACTGAAACAACATTCTTGGACAGTTCTATCAATTGATATGCATAGGAATACAACAGATAAAACAAATGCCTCATTTATTAACTAAAGTGTTTTATTACAATGTATTGGGGCTAGGGCTTACACTTACAATCTCCCGCTAGCATTAGTCCTAATTGGGCATAGCCCTAAGACCAAATGCTCTCAAATGAGCTTCATGCAGATTTGGACACAACTGTTTCGTCAAAAGATCTGTTACATTATCTTCACTTGCTATCTTGCTAACCTTGACGTCCCTACGATCAATGATTTCTCTAATTAGGTAGTACCTCCTGAGTATGTGTTTGGATTTTTGGTGTGACCGGGGCTCCTTGACTATGCGATGGCCCCGTTGTTCTCACATAAAATTTCTAATGGATCTAGGATGTTTGGGACCACTCCTAATCCAGAAATGAAATTTTTAATCCAAACAGCCTCTTTTGCAGCCTCACTCATTGTAATATACTCAGATTCTGTAGTTGAGTCAGCAACGATCTCTTGCTTCGAGCTTCTCCAGCTGACAGCACCACCATTTAAAACAAAAACAAATCAAGATTGCGATCTAGAATCTTGAGTATTGGTCTGAAAAGTAGCATCGGCATAACCTTGTATGACGAGCTCTTCTTGACCACCATACACCAAGAAGTGATCCTTAGTCCTTCGCAAGTACTTTAGAATCCCTTTTACAGCAGACCAGTGCTTCTCACCAGGATCTTGCTGAAACCTACTGGTTATACTCGGTGCATGAGCAACATCCAACCTAGTACATAACATAGTGTACATGATAGATCCAATAGCAGATGCATATGGGATTCTACTCATGTTGTCCCTTTCCTATTTGGTTTTAGGGCACTATTCTTTAGTCAAAGGAACTCCCAAAGCCAAAGGTATGTACCCTTTCTTTGAGTCTCCCATACTAAAATGCTTTAGTACTTTGTCTATGTACTTTTCTTGACTTAGTCCCAAAAGCCGATTCGATCTATCCATATAGATTCGAATACCAAGTATTGTCTCGGCTTCACCTAAGTCTTTCATTGAGAAACATTTCCCTAACCATTGCTTAACCTTTTTCAATGTTGGAATGTTATTCCCAATGAGAAGGATGTCATCCACATATAGGACCAGAAATACTACTATGCTCCCACTAACCTTCTTGTACACACAAGGCTCATCTTCATTCTTGATGAAGTCAAATTCTTTGATTGCCTCATCAAAACGAAGATTCTAACTTCGGGATGCTTGCTTTAATCCATAAATGGATTTTTGAAGCTTGCAAACCTTCTTAGGATGCTTGTGATTGACAAAACCCTCAGGCTGTGTCATATACACATCCTCAAGTAAATTTTCGTTGAGGAAAGCAGTTTTGACATCCATTTTCCATATCTCATAATCATGATATGTAGCTATGGCAAGCAAGATCCTAATGGACTTGAGCATGACTACAGGCGAAAAGGTTTCATTATAGTCTACACCATGAGTTTGTCGAAAACCTTTTGCTACTAATCTACCTTTGTAGGTCTTATCAGCTTTGAGTTTGAATAGCCACTTGCATTCAATTACCTTAGCACCTTTCGGTGGATCAACCAAGGTCCAAACCTGGTTATCGTACATTGATTGCATCTCGAATTTCATGGCTTCAAGCCAATTTTCTGAGTCTGGGCTCTCAATAGCTTCTCGGTAGGTAGTAGGATCCTTATGATCTACTAACTCAATAGTGTCACTGTCGGTGATTAGAAATCCATATCTCTCAATCTCCTGACGTACCCTATTGGACCTTCTAGGTACTTGTGTAATGGGTTCTTGTTCCACAACTGGTTATGAACTAGATCCCACTTCCAACTCATCCTCTATAGGGATTTGTGGCACTTGAATTTCTCCAAGTTTTACTTTACTCCCACTGTCTTTCTTGAGAAGGAACTCCTTTTCCAAGAAAATAGCCTTGCGAGCAACAAATACTTTGTCTCGGCTTGTGAGTAAAAGTAGTATCCCTTTGTTTCTTTGGGATAACCCACAAATAAGCAGACAGTGGATTTGGACTCTAGTTTGTCAGATGTTAATTTCTTAACGTGTGCTTCACAACCCCAAATCTTGAGAAATGACATATTGGGTTCTTTCCCAGTCCATACCTCGTATGGTGTCTTCTCAACTGCTTTAGTTGGAGTACGATTTAGTAGAAATGCATCAGTTTCTAATGCATAACCCCAAAAAGAGACATGAAGATTTGCTTGACTCATCATAGATTGAACCATGTCCAACAGAGTTCGATTTCTCCTTTCGGACACACCATTCCATTGTGGTGTTCCAGGAGGAGTGAGCTGTGAAATAATACCACACTCTTTTAGATGACTGTCAAACTCTTGGCTTAAGTATTCACCACCTCGATTTGATCGAATGGCTTTTATACTTTTGCCAAGTTGTTTTTCTACTTCGTTCTTAAACTCTTTGAATTTCTCAAAAGTTTCAAATTCGTACTTCATTAGATAGACATAGCCATATCTACTGAAGTCATCTGTGAATGTCACGAAGTAGCTAAAACCACCTCTAGCTTGTGTACTTAATGGTCCACATACATTGGTATGTATTAGTTCTAATAAGCCATTAGTCCTCTCACCTTTCTTGTTAAAAGGGCTCTTTGTCATTTTTTCATGCAAACATGGCTCGCATGTATCATAAGACTCTAAGTCGAATGACCCAAGCACTCCAGTTTTGTGGAGTCTTGAAATGCATTTTTCGTTTGCATGCTCTAAACGACAATGCCAGAAGTAAGTAGGGTTCAATTCATTTGATTTAACCTTCTTTGTATTAATGTTGTATATGGACTCTTTGTTTTGTAGATCAAGGATATAAAGGCCCATTTTGCAACATGGCATTGCCATAAGAAATGCCTTGGCGACGAATATGAGCATTTCCATTTTGAATAACAAAATCAAATTCATCCAAATCCAAACAAGAAACCGAAATAATGTTTCTGCTCATAGTAGGCACATAATAACAATTTTTTTCAAAAATAAACAAAGTCCGGAAGGTAAAGTGAGTTGATAGTCACCTATCTCTATGGCAGCAACTCGTGTTCCATTTCCCACATGGAGGTCTACTTCATTCTTCCCAAGTAACCGCCTATTTCTTAGCCCCTGCATATTTGAACAAATATGAAAACCACAACCGGTATCCAATACCCAAGTGGTAGAAATAGAAATGTTAATTTCAACAACAAAAATACAAGAACTGGATGCCTTGGCTCCATTTTTTTTTTGTTCTTCCTTGAAGAGAGCACAATTCTTCCTTCAATGCCCTACTTTATTACAGTGGAAGCAAGTGCTCTCACTCTCTTTGAGCTTTGTGCCTTGGGCTTGGATTGGGCTTGAGGTGCACTCCCACTTGACTTGAACCGAGCCAGTTCATTCTTGCATTTTGCCTTTCCCTTTCCCTTTCCTTTTCCCTTAGCAGGTCCCTTCTTAATACCCCCTTGAACCATCCGCACGAGATTGGTTTTTTGAATGTTCTCTTCAGCATTCTTAAGCATCCCATGAAGCTCAGTGACTGACTTGTTCATTGCATGCATGTTATAATTCATCACAAATGGATTATAATCATCAGTCAATGATCCTAAGATCAAGTCAGTGGCCAATTCCTTTGGCACTTGTACCTCAAGCTTCTCAAGAGTATCAAGATACCCTTTCATCTTGAGTACATGGGTACTAACAAGAGTACTCACAGCCATCTTATAAGAAATTAATGCCTTTGTTGTCACGAACCTCCCGTGACGAGCTTGCTCTTGGAACATCTCCTTAAGGTGCACCATGATCGCATAAGCCTCTTGGTCCATTAATTGCTTTTGCAAGTCAGACACCATAGTGGCTAGCATCAGACATGTCACATCATTGGAGTCGCTCTTCTTGGTCTCAAAAGTTTCCTTTTAAACCGTAGAGGTGTTCCTACTAGGTTCTTCAGGCAAGGGTGCATCCAAAACATATAACTTTTTTTCTTGCTTAAAAACTATTCTTAAGTTTCGAGACCAGTCTATGAAATTGGTGCCATTCAATTTGTCCTTTTCAAGGACCGATCGCAATGAGAAATTGTTGTTTGAAGAAGCCATTTTCAATCTATAATAAAATTTAGCAAGATTAAATGAGGTCTTATTATAATCCCACAAACCGAATTAATATCCCTTTAAATAATTCGGGTTAGTGATTTTAATGTGGGCCAAGATTCACTTTTCACAACAACTTATTAGTCAAGCTGAGCTTGTACACCTAACAAGTTAAGTTACTTAGGTAGGAAAAACTCCAATCATGTCTCGTACATGACTCTTGGATTAAATGGGCTAACATCTTAAGACGTTATAGCACAAACCCATTTATTAGTTGCCTAGGTCCGGGCATCCCTTTCCATGTTAAGTCTAACCTATATTCACAACCTATGCCTCAAAAAGATAATCGGGCGCATCTAAGACTCCTAGTCTACGTGATCGATGATCGATGCCTTGACATGTTTCGAATTAGGAAGGCAACTTTGTGACTTACTATTTTTAGGGATTCATTTTATTACGGCTTACATGGCATATGCTTTGTCATCCATACATAGCATGCATATATAAATAATTGCATAAAGTAAAGCATGAAAAACATGGGCCCAAAAACCTACAACTAAGATTCTATACTATTACATAAGAATCTTCGAGTTGGGCTTCTCCACTCTAGTGGGCTTCGTCTTAATTTACAAAGTCTTCAAGTAAATTCTATTTTAAGAAATAAATGAAACTTTTACAATAATACATAATGGTTCGCAGGCCATATTTAATTACAAAAATCCAGGACCCATGAATGCACCATGCATATCCATTCATCACACAAAACAAGCAAATAAATATACATAACATTCATGGATCAAACAAAGTCCAATTTTAATTAAATTAGCCAAGCCCATTAATGAAAATTGTGTAATTGAACCTTTAAGAGATGACCTCGTGATGGGCCTGGGCCGAAGCCCAATGGACTAAATCCTCTTATTGAATAAGTTCTCTTAAAAGCCCAAAACACAAACTAGTTAGATTTGTGCTATAAATTAACTCTAGTATAATTTTTAATTTTACCATTTTTAATTTTATGTCATACAGCCCATAAACATTAAAAATACATATAATATATACCAACATGAATTAAAACACAAAATCATGAAGAACATATATATGATAACGGCATGCATATAAAAACAAATAAACAACAAAACTAGTTGTTTAATGCTTATGTGATGCCACAAAAATGCACAAATACTTAAATCAATTTTATGAGTCATTTAATAATTAAAATAAGGTCATAAATATTGATTTAATATTCTGTACCAATCTGATCTAAATGTGTTTTTACCATTTTAATCAAAACAAAACAAACAATATTGATTAAACATGTAACAAACACAAACTAGTGATAGTTTTAAGTGATTTTAAAATTAATCAATTAAATTGTCATGGACTAGAATTAAAACCAAATTTAAAATATGTCCAGACCTGATATTTAATCTTTAAAAATCACTTACAAACATGCCAAAATCATTTTTACATTTAATATTTAAAACTAGTTGTTAAACTAACAATTAACATGCCAAATAGCACCTAGTTTTAATATTAACATGTACCATCAGGTATTATCAATTAAAACTGACCATTAACAGCTCCTAGAACATCTTAGGACAGTATATTAACATATCATATTAATTATAATACCTATCTAATCATTTAAAATCGTTTTTACACCAAAATAATGCAAAAAACTCAAAACAGAAAATTTCAGCATTACATGTATTTAAAATAACGATTTTTTATTAATTATTTCATGCATCTAAAGCACTAAAATAAGCATGTTTAAGCTCTGATACCACTGATAGAATATGACATGATATGTTCATGGTAATCATGCAGCGGAAAAATGATAAAATCGATCACACATGCCAAACAATTCCATGATAAGAATCGAAACATGCAATTTTAGGGTTTTTAAAACTTACAAATTTAGATGCCTTTTAAAACTTGAATTTGGTGATGAGCAGCAACTAAGATAAATTTATCCGCCTTAGATCTTGATCACCAATGCTAAGGAAACCCTTTACACCACTCCTCTCTATTCTCACACACATACTTGCAAAGATGGCTTAAAAATCGAGATTGCTCGCTCTCTTTTAAATTATTGTGTAATGGCAATAGATTGAAGCTACAATACTTGATCTTGCACTTCTTTTAGGTGCTATTAATGCCCAAGAACACAAGAAAGCAAGAAATAATTCTTCCCCTTGTGTGTTTCGGCCAAGAGAAAAATGTGTGAGGGAGAGCTAGTTTTCACGCCACACCCATGTCACCCTAGGGTTTTATTTCTTTACTAATATATATCATTATCTTTTGGCAAGTGTTTGATCTGAATTTTACTACCTCAAGATAATTAATTCAACCTCAATCACTTCCTAAAAATAAGTAATATATATTGATTTAAACTCCTTTGAATTTAAAATTCAAATTTGAAATAAAACACAAGACATTTAATTAAATAAAATCACTTAATATATGTAATGCGAATGTGCCGAAATTCCTTGATTTTTATCTTGGAATTTCGGCCACTTCACCTTTTATTTAAATGATTTAATTTAATTTAAATTCTTTTAGGATTTAATACTCAATTAACTTAATTAATACAAGATAATTAATTAATTGAAATTAAACCTTATGGACTGAATTTTTCTCTCTCATGGACCAAGGTCCAATAGCAATTTTAACACCCGTTATATACATTAATTTGACTTTAATTAAAAGCCCAAATTAATGCCCAATACTTTATTTAAATATTTTAAGCCCAATGCTTTGTGTGCGATCCTATAGGTCCATTTAATGTTGGTAATGAATTAATGAATTAATCCAAAGGCTATAAATATTCTCTAGCAAGATATTATAGCATTTCAAATTAAATGAAAATGCATATGGCATTTAGTGACCTAATGCAATTTTGCATAGTCCCTTACCTATAAATATCAGAATTAATATAAGGCATGGAATTAGTCATCCTTATATATATTAATTCCTTTCTTGATATTCCAGTGATACAGAACTCTCAGATAAATAATGATTACCCATTATTTCATCTCGGTATGGCCATACACTTCTCAGTTCACTGATCAAGTGGCCGATGATATTTTCTCTCTTATAAAGAGGGGTAATCCCCTCACTTCTCTCATGCTCTCTAACATGAATCAATGCATACCCAAGCATACCCGTACTTGTCACTCTGTTACGAGCACGTTAGGTGTATGTCAAAGCACACAGTAATTCATAAAGAGTTTCATAGAGATTTTAGGTCTAAGAACTCCGATACAAAAACTTGCATATGAGAAACACTTATGACTTGTACCATGTAGTGTTCTCATGAATGGATCTAATCCAGATACCATTTTCTAAACATGTATCTATGATCTCTGATTGACACTCTTGTCCTTATGATTCGTAAGACAGAAATCAACTTATCAGAGAGAGCATACTAGTCTTAATTCATTTGTTATTCCCATAACAATGACTGACTAAGGATATTTAGAATGAAGTCTCATTTGTTTTAAGGTCTTACAACCATGTGCCTCACACATGATAACTTAAACTGAAATAATATTCTTGGACAGTTCTTTCAATTGATATGCACAGGAATACAACAGATAAAACAAATGCCTCATTTATTAACTAAAGTGTTTTATTACAATGTATTGGGGCTAGGGCTTACACTAACAAAACCACTAGTGAAGAAGCCTGCTATTGTAGGGCCTCATGTTGTCCAGTGCCAATAAAAGTCTCATTCTCACCATCCCCCACCTGTCGATCTGTCTGATAACATCTTTTCACTATAGAACAAAAAGGAACAACTACAAATTAGATCTAAAACACATTTTCATTGATAATCACCATGTATATACAAATAAACCAATCACTTATACCCATTTCGATCTTAGAACCACTTAAACCTGGCTCTGATACTACAAAATGTAACACCCTTACTATAACAGTCTTACGGATTTAAGCGAGTAAGCCGGAATTTTTTTAACTCATATAATGAATCTTAGTTAATCTACTAATCACACATTCTTTTCATCACTATAGATTTCAAATCAACTTGCTGATCAATTTGCTGATTGACCTATAACTATCCAATTTACTATTTATTTAATAAAATTTTGACCATATGACGTCCAAGAAACTTGGCTACCCAACCTGAAAAGCAAACAATTCATAGTGCCTCAGGGGCACAACAATTCATAATAGATTATATATACATCCATTCATATAATCTCATATCAAATTCATCTATTTAATCCACTTCCCGTCAATATACATATACACAAATATTATTCCATTACAAACCATTTCTTTACTTCAAACTTGCAAAATATATATTTGCCAATACAAAAATAATCCCTAACTAACTCATTTTCCTTCAAAATTTGCTCCTCTGTGTACTATTGCTCCAATCATTCTTCAGAACCTATACGCAATGAACACTACGTGCTGAGCATTAAATATGCTCAGTGGTGGCTATAAATCAAAGCATTTCCCACACAAGCTAGCATAATTGCATTAATTAAGCAAAATTCATTAAATTTTTTTATCAAAAATACAATTGTCAATGTTCTTAACAGTCAATGCATATTATTATCATTACTTTGGTAAACTTTATCTTTAATTACAAAATTGCCCATTTTACACATTAATTACAAAATTGCCACTTGTTTCCTTAGTTTCACTCCACATTCATTTATTGTCTTACAAAATTACCCATTGATCCTTAATTTAACTTTTTCATGCAAAATTATATGTTAGTCCTTTCATTTCAAAAAAAATTCATTTTAAGGTTGATTGTTCACCAAATTACCATTTAAACCTTTTTAGTCATAACTTTATCATTTTATTCATTAATCTCAATATTTGGGAAAATTATCATTTTATCCCTAAACTCTTCATTTCTTTACAATTAAGTCCTTTTCCGTTATAAACTTCATTTTTTACTTTTCCTTTTTTGCCAATTTAGCTCATTTTTACATTTATGCCTCTAGTAAAATCCCGACAGAAATCTTCAGATCGGATATACTTGATGTGGATCCTATGGATCCACAGTACAGACTGAGAAATGACCCTAAATGATCATTTCTTATAAAATAGTATACTAAACAGATAAAATATTATGGGAGATTAGTATGATCCTACCATAGGAAAGCAAGTCCTTATGACTTGCATCGCAATATAAGTGTCCCTATGGCTAGCCTATTATATCCTGAGCTAGATTTTAACCTCCTGACCACTACTAAGGGCAAAATTTCAATTAATTACAATTCACTTTTTCAGATTTCTAATAATTTCACTTACTTTTTCATTACAGTGCAACAATAAGTCAGTTTTTTCATCACTTTTGTATAATTTATGAATTATATCACTATAATTCATCATTTTCACTAAAATTATAAATGATTTCTCAAAAATTCAACAAATACGCTTTATACATAAGCTAATTCTCCTCTTAAAAATATTCAACTAATGTCCATAAATTCTAAAAAAATTCATGGTTACAATATTTCATCCCTATATTCATTTTATGGCATAAATCATCAAAAATACACAAAATATACTTTGATTTTCCCTAGAGAACCATTCAGTCATAAGGGGTTACCTACCTTAGCATCACTTTTAATTCCAATTAAACATTCTAATGGGCATATTTAAGGTGCTAAATCATTATTCTAAGTTTAATTTTAATTATACATGCATTTTTCATACGTTTATTTAAGTTCAATAAAGTAAAATCATACCAAATTAAGGGAAATAGTTGGATTTCATAGTCACTAACCTTACACCCTCACTTTGGCTTCTCTAAGCTTCCTTTTTCTTGTTTGGCCTTGGATGGCTGTCCTTCACTTAGAGAACCTACTATGGCTGAAATTTCCATTAAGAAAAACCATAATTTTTTGATCTCTTTTGCTCAAATTAACACCATAAATGTACTCTAGGCACCTAAAAATACTTGTAGGAATCATTAAACAAAATTAAAGCCTTGATTTTCACTTACCTCAAATTAAACCCTTTCACTTTCCTTTTTGATTTCTCCCACTTATCTCACTCTAATCAAAGAGTAGAGATTGAGATACTCTTCTAGAGAGACATAACCTCACTTAGGATGCTTGGATTTGGGTGAGAAATAGATAAAAAAAACTTAAAGAATTAGGAGAGAAAAGGTAGATATGGTGTTTCAACCAAAAAGGAAAGAGATGATAGATGAAGGGATAAGGATAGATGCCCAAAAATTTATCTTTCAGCTGGCTTTTATAATGGCTAAATGGGTTAGGCTTTGGTTCAACCTAAAGTCCACTAATTCAAGCCCAAAATTAAGCCCGTTATGTCATTTTCCTTAATTCTCTCACTTTCTAAGTCCAAAATATTTTAAAGTTGATTCCACCATTCTTATCATATCTAAAATAGGCTATAAATAAAATTTTAGCCCTATTGAAGTCCATTACTAAATCGATTCAATCATATCAATATGATTAAACAATTACCAGTGTCTTCAAAAAATTAATTTTTTGTAGTTGAAATATTCTACACAACATGTTAGGCACATTTGCAACTTTTGGAAAATTTTAAAACTTATTTGCTATTTTTAAGGGCTCGATTAAACATATGTCAACCTAGTTAACCTTTAAACCAAACCACTTTATTTTTAATATTTTTGACTTTTAGAGATCTATTTGATCTTGATTTCATTTCAAATTTCAACCTCAGACTAACTATGACCAATATCTATTAATGGTTAAATAAAATATTTTTCACTTTCGGGTGTACTTTTACTTTGAAAGCACTGTTCACTATCAAAAAATACTATTCATGACTGACCCAATATTGACGCAATTATATACCTATTCTCCTTTAATATTGTGCAATGATTGTTCCATTAGTTATTAAAGGATTTAAATGGATATTGCTTCCAAATCTGAAGAGCATAAAAATCCAATATGTGTTATAAGAGCAAGAGACACTATAATCCTTAAATTCAGTTATGGCTAAACTTATGGATGGCACCATAGCTTAGCATAGGTGGGATCGAGATGCCTATATGGCATGGAAAAAGAGATATTCCATTATTTGCATCATTTTGCTAAGAATAAGTATCAAAATGCAATAGATTTATGGATCATTTTACAGTTGAGATTTGGAGATAAGTCTTTGACTAATTTTTTATTATTACTGATCAAGTTTGATACCTATCAGAAGTTATTTGATCATAAAATATAGAAACATATAAGAGAGATGGAAAATATGATATGTGATCTTAGTGAAGCTAGTTATAAGTTGATCAATGAGCAAAAGGTCCAAGTTATTATCTATTTCTTACCCAGGATTTAGAAGCATGTGAAGATGCAACCAACTACTAAAGATTATATAAAGACATCTGAGGATATTACTAGATATTTGAAGCTTAAAAAGGATTATCTGGCATTGATTAAGGTCAATGCCAAAGTGCATGTGGCACAGTCACGTTCTGGTAGAATGAGTTCTATCCAGGACAAAAATAAAAGCTTCAATAAGAAAGGTAAGGAAAAGGCTTGAGAGCCTAAAAGGAAAAAGATAAAATAGAATTAGAAAAGGTCCAAAGGAAAAAAGAAAAGGATAAACATTTCAAGAGTGAAATGTTTCCTTAAATGCCAATAGAAAAGACCCTATGTAAGAGACTGCAATGTGTCCCAATAGATTCATAAGTAATAGACCACATGACAAAGGATTGGGATGCTTTTGTACAATAAGTTTCTATTCTTGCTTTGATGAAATTTGGTTTCATTTACATTTTAAGGATAACAACACATGCTTATATTTCATTGATGTTTAATATGATTCTGGTTTTGTTTTGAGCAATTTCATTATTTTGGATATTGATCTTGATTATTCGAATAATACTAGTTTTTCCTTAATTTTTTCTTCTGCTTTATATAATTATAAGAATAATGTAAAATTATGGCATGATAGGTTAAATCATATTAGGCAAGATCGAATGAGTTTGTTAGCCAAAGTAGGTTCATTAGGTAACCTTAACATAATTAATTTACCTACTTGTGAACATTACCTAAAAGGAAAACTAGTTAGGAAACCATTCGAAAAAGGAACTAGGGTTGAATTTCCATTTCAATTCCATTTAGAAGTTTGTGGTGCAATGAATGTGAGGAAAAGGCATGGGACCTACTATTTCATCACATTTATAGATAACTCTTCTAGATATGGTAAGATGTATAATGACTAAGACAAACTTGCTAATCTTCTATTAAGGAGATGCTCTATTAATAGCCATGTATGTTTTAAATCAAGTGCCTTTTAAGTCTATCACATCCACTCCTTAAGAGTTATGGACTGGTTAACAACCTGACCTAAACCATTTATGACCTTGGGATCGTGCTGCTTATGTCCATGATACCTCAAGCAAATTTAGTAAATTGGGACTAAGAGGTAAAATGAGTATCTTTGTGGGATATTCTGAAGTATCAAAAGGATATGTATTTATGGGTGAGCAAAACAATGGCATAGTTATGGAATTTAAATAATGAGATATCGTTTTACTAGAAAATAAATTTTCAAAGTTCGGCAAAATGAGTCAACACTTCACTTTCGATGAAAATTAAGAAGAATAACTATCAGGATCATTTTATTTGAATGAAAGGGAATTTGAAGAAGAAGGTCAAGACCCTTTTCCCTATGATCCAGATTTTTGGGATCCTTACTCTAATAGGAACATTCCTAACTTCAGTAGGAGCATGGAAAATCATGACCCTTACTTGAGTAGGAGTATTCCTAGCTTTAGAGGGAGTATGAATCTCAATCCTAGTAGGAGCATTTCAAACTATGATGAATATATAAGATATGTTTATCAAGAATTGGAATTATGAAATTCTAAAAGGAAAAGTGTTCAACATCGATGATTTGAGATCAAAGGCTCAAATGAAACCCTTTTAGTTACCCCACAAGATGAAGAAGAGTCTGAAAAATAGTCAATAAACTCTTTCATGCCCAGAAGAAATGGCATCTATAAGATTGAGCCATGTTTAGGAACTGGTTGATCTACCAAAAAGATACAAACCAATTAGGAATAAGTGGATTCTCAAGGTAAAGAGAAGAGTCGATGGCATCGAAAGATATAAAGCGCAGCTAGTCGTTGAGAGGTTTACACAACAGGAAGGAATTGACTATGAGTAGACTTTCTCATCTATTGTAAGATTTACATCTATAAGTTTAATTCTGGCCTTAGTGGCTAGTTTAGACTTAGAGCTACATCAAATGGATGTAAAGATTGCTTTACTCAATGGAGGATTAGATGAAAAAATCTATATGAAATGACCTATATATTTCATTAAAAAAGGCAGCGAACATAAGGTTTGCCAATTGAAAAGATCAATCTATGGCCTTAAACACTTTTTAAGATAATGGTATTTGAGATTTCATGAGACAACCATGTTGAATGGATTCAACATGATTGATGAAGACCATGGTGTTTATTGTAAAAGCTTTAAAGACAAATTTTTCATTTTGACTTTGTATGTCAAATGGCATACTAATAGCAGAAAATGACATAGAGTACTTAAATGAAATTAAAGGTTGGTAATCCTCTAACTTTGAAATGAAAGATATGGCTCAAGCATATTATATTCTTGGAATTAAGATTTCAAGAGATAGTTTAAAAAGGTTTTTATCTCTCTCGCAAGAGATATATATCAATAAAGTCCTTAAATATTTCAATATGCAAAATTGCAAACCCATTGATAACCCCATTACCAAGAATCTGTTTCTTAGTAAGAGTGTATATCCTAAGATGCTAGATGAAATTGAATGCATGAGGAACGTTCCATATGCTACTGTTGTGGGTAGTCTAATGTATGCAATATTGTGTATAAGACTTGATATATTCTATGCAGTAGGTATAATAAGTAAATATCAGTCCAACCCACGCAAAACACATTGGAAAGCAGTGAAAAGGATATTTAGATACCTTAAAAGTACTGTTAACTATTCTCTTTGTTATCAAAAAAGGATCTGCAATTGGTAGGATACTTAAATGTTGATTGGGAAGGTGATTTGGATGAGAGAAAATCCAACTTAGGTTATTTATTCTTGTTTTGCAAGGGTACCATCTCGTTGAGTAGCAAGAAACAAACTCGTGTAGCCCTATCAACAATGAAAGCTGAATTTATTGCTTCCTCTGCTGTGGTACAAGAGGTAATTTAGCTAAAATGATTTGTCAACCATTTAAAAGTAACTGTCTTAGAGAAATCAATGAAATTCTATAGTGATAGTTAATCATCAACGAATGTACTAACATTAAGTATCAATACACCAAATATATTGTTGAATGAGGAGAAGTGAACTTACAGTATATTTCCTCACTGGATAAATTTACAGATCCATTAACAAAAACCTATACTAAAATATGTATTTTGAGAGACATTAGATCTCAGAGGTTACATAGGATTTGATTTGTATTGTCTTATGTGATCCTTTAACATTATTATTTATGAATAATAATTAAGTTCATTTTTTGGCAATACATGACTATGAATGTTTATATGTGAACATTTACTATCATTTGTTATATGATTCAGAAAATCGAACAGAAAAGTAGCCCATTCACACGGGTGTTTGTCTTAGTTTTGACAATGAGTTGACAAAGAATAAGATGTGGCCATTTTTTAACATATGGTGAATTTGAGAGCCTGTTCAAAATAAAAACGCCATTTTGCAAAAAATTATAAGATTAGTCTTGTTAAAGTGCAAAATAAAGACATATATAAGGTTTTATGCTTCGGATTGAGATCTAAACTAGATTAAGTGTAATCATATAATAAGTTAAATGTAACTATCATATTCTGTCCTAAAAGCCAAAAATAGTCCTGAAGTGGAAGGACTAAAGTTGGATGTTTTGGTGCGTCGCAACCTTATGTTTTTGTATGGTGTTGAAATACATTTTGTGAGACATATGCTCCTTTAAGGGAAGGAAAGAATACCATGACACATGTTTCATACCATGTGTGCTTTAAGTGACCAAGGGAAGGGAATTTAATGTGAATGATCTCAATTTTCCCTATTGTGAGACCTTAACTATGTTTCGATTCTTAGAACCCTTAACTTATCTCTGAAGTATGGTTCAGTGTGGCCCGTTTAGTTAGTTTTTAAGAGACTATGGAAAAATTCAACCTGATAGGTCTAAATAGAAAAATAAACTGAATCATGATGGATGGCATAGAAGGGAAGATAGCTTTTTGATCACATTCAATTGGTTTATGGTTCGTCGGCAATCTTATTATAGTTTTTATGAGTAGAGACATAATAGTGAATAAAAAAATTATTTTATGAGATCATGAGTTAAAACAGCAAATGTGAAAATGCAATCTATGGTTAGGAATATGTGGATAAAAGGATCTTTTTTCTTCGAGATGTTATATATACCTTACAAGTGTATAACAATAGTACTCTCAATATATGCTGGTCACACAGTTTATTTACCTGTATGATTGGAGATTATGATTTGATTTTTGTTCCATCATGTGCGAGTGGAAGATGAAGGAGAATGGATATGTCCATGACTCTAAATTCGGAAAGTAAATCAAATATGTTTGATACCGAATACATAAGTTATAGAAAATTAATTTCTATATATACTTAATACATTAGTTACAAAAATTAATTTCTATATTAAATGCGTTAGTTATCCTAAATGCGTGTAAAATGATCTAGTAGATAGTGTCATATAAGTATAACCCCTAACATTCCAACCCCCTCTATTTGTATTTGTATGTACACGTTTGCACGTTACGTAATTCCAAATTATGAAAATAATGTAAAATGACTATTATTATTGGGGGTTACTATGACTTGTGAATAACGTTTGCCAACCTTTTTTTAAGGTAATGTTTGCCACCTTAAGTGTAAAACTCATAAAATTATATATATATAAAAAAAAACACAAATATTGAGCTATGTGAATTTTCACATTTTTTTACATTAAGTTCTTAATTTTAAAAAGTTGATATTAAATTCTTTTACTATTTAAATTACTTGCATTAAATTTAATTTAGATTAAATTAATAAAATTAAAATGCACGATTTTGTTAATATCGAATTAAATTAATTAAAAATAACTGTAGTACCACCATAATATAAGAAATTGAAGAAAAAGCCAACTCATAACATTTTGCATGATGAAATAATTGTATATTTTTAAAATTTTTTTTTATGTTTTGATAGGCATCACAATCATTTTAAATTAATCTCATGGTAGATTAATCGATCGTGCATTTCAATTTTATCAATTTCATCTAAATTGATCTAATATCAATAATTTAAAAAGTATAAAATTTAATTTTAATTTTTTAAACCACAAGAATCAAATTGAGAAAAACGTTAAAACTTAAAATGCAAGAATCCGATAACGTGCTTTTTTAAATATAAAATCTTAATTTGACATTTGTTACCATTACCAATCACGTTGTTCAAATACACTTCAGCCTGTCATTTTTATAAAGTAAACTAACTTTTTAGCTCCTCAAATTTTAAGGGAATTAAAACCTCAATCTTTGACTTCATCTATGTTTTTTAATGAACTAAAATTTTATTTTGTATTTGCAAAACTAAAGATGCTATTTGCAAGTAAAACTTACATAAAATTGAGAATTAATTATTTTTGCTTAAAGAATAAAATGAAAATTTAAATGCAAAAATCGCTAGAAATATCAGAATAATTTGTATGTATTATATTGTTTGCTTGATCTTTCATGGAAAATTACGAAAAAAGAAAAAGCTTATACCTTTACATATTTTCATTTTAGGAAAATAGGCAACTTCTTATTAGTTGTAATTTATATATGTGAAAAGCATATTCATGTACCAACAATTTCAACTATATACATATAGGTTAAAATTAGATTCAAAACATTATTAATTAATTAATTAATTGATTAGGTGAAACGAGAGGAAAAATTTTCAACTTTTTGAGTAAACAAATTAAGAAAAAATCATAGTTATTAAAACCGGACCGGACCGGTCGGTTGAACCGTAAATCGGCATGCCAATCGGTTGGTTCGATTACTGAAAACCGAATTGATAAAAAACCGAATTGATAAAAAACCGGATTGAACCGGAAAAAAACTGGGTTAAACCGGAAAACCGGCGAACCGGAAAAAATCAATTTTTTTTATTTTTTTCACCCACCCACCCATATATATATATATTAAATTTTTATTATTTATTTATTAAAAAATTAGTATTTTAAATTCTAAAAAATTTAACTTAATAATTTAATATACTTATTATCTATTTGAATTTATTGTAATTAAATATAATTATACTCATATATGCAAAGTTAATATTTTTTGTGTTCACTTTATTAGTACTCCGTCTAAACATGAAATTATTTTCATGATATGATTGTATTTTTATGTTTCTAGCATATGATATTCAATAATCCATAATTAATCACTTATAATAATAAAATTAAAATTATTTTTGTAACTTATTATTAGAATATTTGTGACATATATTTAAAATTTGATGAATATTTTTTTAATTTTTATACAATAGTATTCAAAAAAATATAATAATTATAATATTTTAAAAATAGAAAAAAAATCCGGTTGAATTCAGTTGAATCGGTCGAACTACGAACCTCCAACCTTGCCGGTTCTCTATTCGGTCCGGTTTTAATAACATTGGAAATAATATAAACTGATTATGATAAATGAATTAGTACCAAACCCAAGTGGTTTTAGATAATTGGAAACTTTTTTTTACCAACCCAACCTTAAAGACCACACAATTAACTAAAAACTGCCCCGAAGAATTACAGAAATAATAAGTACTGACCATTCTATTCTTATTTGCCTATAAATAAGCAGATAAACAGGCGCATAACATCGTACCAACAAGAAGAGAAATTAAGGAAACAAAAGCAAAAAAAAAAAAAAATGGAAGATTTGTGGATTAGGGTTATGTTAGGATTAGTTTCATTGATAGGGTCATGCGTGTTAGCGATATTTCACAAGCACAAATCCCAATACAAATATGAAAATCTTCCACCTGGAAAAATAGGGTTACCGTTTATAGGAGAAAGCTTAGAGTTTTTATCAGCAGGATGGAAAGGACATCCTGAGAAGTTTGTGTTTGACAGAATGCAGAAGTATTCATCTCTTGTTTTTAGAACTAATCTTTTCCGACAACCTGCGGCTGTGTTCTGTGGTTCTTCCGCTAATAAGTTCTTGTTCTCGAATGAGAATAAGCTTGTCCAAGCATGGTGGCCTGACTCTGTTAACAAGATTTTCCCTAATTCTGTTCCTTCTGTTTCTTCTGAAGAAGAAGCTAAGAAGATGAGAAAGCTACTCCCTCATTTCCTCAAACCTGAAGCTCTCCAAAGATATATAGGTAATTTTTAATTTTCTTGTATGGGATTATATAGGTAATTTTTAATTTTCTTGTATGGGATTATATAGTCTAATTAATCAGTTAGGTTGGAATTTGGTGTTTCTGATCGAGTAACAACAGTAATGTAAGTGCGCATATATATATATATATATGCACAAGGACACGTGAGAATATATAGGTCAAAGGTAAACGGGTTGTGGATATATAAATAATGCGCCTACGAATTGCTCTTTCGCGTCAATTGTCTACAAAACCGAATAATTTAACCATACCATTCCAACATGTGCTGGTAATCACTGGTAACCAACCCAATACAAGTCATTAATTAAACCTGAAAAGTGACTTTTGGTTTGGATTGAATGGACTTGGTCGGGCATGAACAGTCCTAATCGAGCCTATCACTACCCATCACAGTTTTGATATGCTATATATCATAGCCATAAGAGGGGTTCATACAATCCTCACTTCACAAATTACCTACCGAGTTATCTTTTAGGGTTGAATTGGGTTCAAGTAATTTTTTTTCCTAACATATAATTGCGTAAAATGAATGTACTTGTAGGTATCATGGATAGTATTGCAGGGCGGCATTTCAGTTCTGAATGGGAGAACAAAGAAGAAGTAGTAGTGTTTCCATTGGCAAAACACTACACATTTTGGTTAGCATGCAGGCTATTCCTTAGCATAGAAGATCCAAACCATATAGCTAAATTTGAAGAACCATTTCAGTTATTAGCATCAGGAATAATTTCTATACCCATAGATTTGCCTGGAACTCCATTTAGAAGAGCCATAAATGCATCAAAATCCATAAGAAAAGAGCTACTGAAGATTATAAGGCAAAGAAAAACAGACCTTGGCGAAGGAAATGCATCAGCAACACAAGACATTCTGTCTCATATGCTCACTACTTGTGATGAAAATGGACAGTTTATGGATGAATCTGATATTTCCAATAAAATTCTTGGTCTCTTGATTGGTGGGCATGACACTGCTAGTGCTGCTTGCACTTTCATTGTTAATTATCTTTCTCAACTTCCTCACATTTATGACCAAGTTTTTCAAGGTAAGTTTATTTATTTATTTCATATGATTTGGAGCATCAGTTATTCAGGGTACGTAATATATTATATATCAGCAGATTTCAACCTTTAAATCAAAATTTATTCTTAATCCAACGGTTGATGTATGTTGAAGCAACATATATTGGATATACCGAATAATCGTACAATTATTTATTATATGTGAAATCTTGAATAGTAGGAAGGAATATACAAAAATTGGAACTCTAAATAGGTAATTGAATTATTAGACATATATGAGTATATTTTCGCCCCAAGAAACTGAAGAATTTTATGCAATTAAGATTATAATGCTATGAAGTGAAATTGGATTTATTTGGTACATAGCAATCGTGCTAGGATGTCCTCACAACAAATCCATTAATTAGATGTGCTCTAATAAGCAAACCCTTCTCCTTTTTCACATTAATATTTATTTATCTTGGCTTAATTTTGTCTCCACTAGCTGAAAAGGACTGGTAAACTTCATTTCATTGGCTGGCTTTTCTAGCTTCTTCTTAATTTTCTTTTTTAGCTCTTATAAAAAAGATTTATAAATGAAGAATTTTGTTTTTGATAAATAGAGCAAGTGGAGATTGCAAAATCCAAAAGAGAAGTAGAGCTGCTGAATTGGGATGATATTCAAAAGATGAAATATTCATGGAATGTAGCATGTGAAGTGATGAGAGTTGCTCCTCCTCTTCAAGGTGCTTTTAGAGTTGCCATCAACGACTTCATCTTTAATGGCTTTTCAATTCCAAAAGGATGGAAGGTATTAATCCTAAGTAATCCTTCATTTATTTCCTTCTCAATTAGTTAATTTTCATCCCACCTGAATTTGAATATAAATCGGAAATGAAATTTATAATTTAATAATGCTGGTTGGTTCAAGCAGTTCAATACTTTTGTTTCTAAATAAGATCTTGAATTGAATCTTATTAATGAAAAAAAAAAAAATTCAGTGCTGGAAGAATTTTAATCCCCCTAATAAATTGATATGACTGAAATTTGATTAATTGAATTAATAATGTATTTACGAATGCAGTTGTATTGGAGTGCGAATTCGACCCATAAAAATCCAGAATATTTTGAAGAACCAGAGAAATTTGATCCAAGAAGATTTGAAGGAAAAGGACCAGCACCATACACATATGTACCATTTGGTGGAGGACCAAGAATGTGCCCTGGAAAAGAGTATGCTAGATTGGAAATACTTGTTTTTATGCATCACTTGGTTAGAAGATTCAAATTCCAAAAGATTATTCCTCATGAAAAGATTATTGTTGATCCTTTGCCTATCCCTGCCAATGGTCTTCCTGTTCGCCTTTTTCCTCACCAAAAAAATCCTTAAATTCTTATTTGTATCTTTATTTTTTTTTATGTAGAATTTACCACGATTCAATAAATAAAATATATAGTTTTTTCCCAATCTTTAAATTTTACAATCCATAATTAATTAATTAGTTAGGTTATATTTTTTAATGTTTTGTCTATTTCAATTTCATTGTTGAAATTTCCATTGACTTTCAGAAGTCTATAATATGGCTTTCAATATAAGAAACCAACTCTCTTAACCAGTGATTTAATTACGTGTTGTTTTTTTATTTTTAATAAAGTCATGAAAACAACATCCATTTTTTAATGCTGAAAATGATAGATTTGGCGAAAATTGGGCATTGTTTTTCATATTATTGAAAGTCCTTTGATATATTTTTTGGCATAAATAAATAAGTAAAAATTTTCATCATATCAATTGGTTACTTCTTACCCATTTCATCCACGTTAAAATAATTAATGATTTTGCTTAATTTTATAAAAAATTATATTAAAAAACTGCAATGGCCTCTTTTTAAATTAAAATATTACTTTTCCAATATTATTATTATTATCCAATAATATTTAAAAAAGATAAAAATTGTAAAGAGAAGTATTGAAAAAGAGAAATATTAATAAATTTATTAAATTTTACAATCCATAATTAATTAATTAGTTAGGCTATATCTTTTAATGTTTTGTCTATTTCAATTTCATTGTTGAAATTTCCATTAAGAAACCAACTCTCTTAACCAGTGATTTAATTACGTGTTTTTTTTTTTCTGTTAATAAAGTCATGAAAGCAACATCCATTTTTTAATGCTGAAAATGATAGATTTGGCGAAAATTGGGCATTGTTTTTCATATTATTGAAAGTCCTTTGATATATTTTTTTGGCATAAATAAATTAGTAAAAAATTTTCATCATATCAATTGGTTACTTCTTACCCATTTCATCCACGTTAAGATAATTAATGATTTTGCTTAATTTTCTAAAAAAATTATATTAAAGAAACTGCAATGCCCTTCGTTTTAAATTAAAATATTAATTTTCCAATATTATTATTATTATCCAATAATATTTCAAAAAAAAATTGTAAGGAGAAGTATTGAAAAAGAGAAATATTAATAAATTTATTAAATATTTTATTGATAACATGACAAGAATAATTGGAATGCATGCAATACATTTTTTTTCTTTTACTTGAGAAATAGCTTTGTTAAGAAGAAAATAAAGCTGAAATTACAAAGCTAATGGGAGACAAGTCCCAAAAACAAAGACATGGCATTGAATAAGAATTGCAGGCTATAAGATGCACAACCTTATTTGTAGATTTATTCACAAAACGAACAATAAGGTATATATTCGAAGTAAAAAACAATAATCATGAACTAACATGTCTAAGATCTAATGCTAAAGTTTGAATGGAAAGTTCTGACAAAATATTGAGACTGGAATTCAGCTACCTCTCTCAATAGGCCCTCCCTAAAGGCATATATGATCACACTCCATTGCTGCATGACTGCTTCAATTCTAATTGGGGCCCTAAGCCATTTAAATTTCTTGATGTGTGGTTAAATAACGTTGACTTCCTAAAAAATGTTCGTATATGGTGGAAGAACCTTGACATGGCTAAGGTTAAGAATGGCCAATTAAAGTTAAAGATGATGAAGAAATTCATCTCAGAATGGAACTCTCGATGTTATGGCAGTGTGGATAAATCCATTGAAATCCTTAAGAAAGATATTGGCTGAACCGTTAAAGGAAAGGTACCCTAAGCTTTTTGGGATCTCCTTTCTTCAAAACTCTATTATGTTTGACTGTGGCAGGTGGATCCAAGGGCATTGGGTTTGGGAGTTAAAATGGAGAAGAGCCGTTTTCCAGTGGGAACTTGTTATGCTTGATGATATATTATTTGCTCTATACTCTTTTTCCTTATTTTTGGGGTGGACTGACAGGAAAATATGGACTCATGACCCATATGGTAACTTCTCGATCAAATCTTCTTGCAATTATTTGATTCTATCCACCCCTATATAGGAAGATTTATTAGAATTTGCTTTTATTCTCTAGCAAAATCTTGCTTTACCTAAAGTGGAATTATTCTTGTGGTCGAGCTTATTGAACAAAGTGAGTATGAAGACTTTCTTAGCAGCTCGAGGTATTCTGCACCCCCCCCAAAAAAAAAAGCTTTCTACCTTATGTGTAAGGAGTACCCTGATAGCATCAATCACCTTATGGTTAGACTGCATCCTATCCTCGACCCTTTGGTATAAAATTTTAAATTGGTTAGGTTTTGATACTTCTCTTCTTGATAACTTCAAGTGCCTTGTTAGGCAATGGCAGTTCTTTGCAGCCAGTTCCATCAGCAAAAAACTATGGACTATCATTTTTCTAGCAAGAATTTGGTCTATTTGGTTGGAGAGAAATGCTATAATTTTCTTAAGTTCCAAAAGGATTGAAGTCTCAACCTTATTTCATCTCTGTCTAGCCTGTCCTTCATTTTGAATTAAGGCTCACAAGGATCTGAATGTGCTACATGGGCAGAAGTTGTATTTAGTAGTGGATGGTTTCAAAAAGTGGCAACCAAAGAGTAAGATGAGACCTAAAATTAACTGGTTACCGCCTTCACAAGGAACTTTAAAATGGAACACGGATGGTTTCAGCTTGGGGAACCTGGGACCTGTTAAAATCGAGGGGTTCTCAGAGATTCTTCAAGTTTGATCTTGTGTCTTTTCTCTTGTAGCATTGGAGTGGCTAATTCCTTTGTGGTTGAAGCATTGGTGGTATTGTAACGTCCCCGGATGGTCGCTTGCCGATATTGTCCGCTTTGAGCCTTAGCCCTCACAATTTTATTTTTGGATGTCCCCAAAAGGCCTCGACAAGGGAGAGGTATCCATAGCCTTATAAGGACTACTTTGTTCTCCTCTCCAACCGATGTGGGACATCTAAAATTCAGTTTTCTCAATTGATTCATAATCTGTTGGATCATATATTTTTTAAAAGTCTATTAACCTAATAATTATAAGCAATAATAACATAATTTTGAGGTAAAACATAAAATATAAAGATAATTTTATAGACTAGGATCAATTCATCTATTTTTCAATCTCAAGTTATGGTGAACGTCAACAAGATCATTCAATCTTTCATGTTTCAATATGTTTCTTTCTTTAGTGTGGATGCATTTAAACACATTCCAATTGTGCTCACATCTAGAAGAAGAAGCAATTTAGCTAAAGATTCTTATAGCCAATGTTTGCAAATTTGGGACATCATAACCAAAGAATCTTTACCATTCATCTTTTATTAGATATGAGCAGCAAATAATATATTTTTAACTCATCAAGTGTTGGTGTGCTGGTATTCTCATAATCATCCTCTACCTTATCAATTACATTCAACATACCATGCATAATCTCCATCTCCTTACATAAAGAAGATTAATCATACTAAAAAGCAAGATTAAAATATTACACTGTTGCATGAATAATTTTATGCAATATACGATCTGATTTATTGTTTATAATCTCAATGTAGGGCTTGTACAATTTTTCTTATTTTAAATACATTTATAGTCCCTACATATGCCTTGTACATGTCATCATAAATATATCCTAGAGATGGTTTTTCTTTAGTATCGCATATCTTTAACAAATGTATTAATTGAGCCATAATCATCAAATAATTTTTCCAAAAATTTTCATCCAACACAAGTTGTTTTACTTACCCTTTTGTAATCTCAAAAATTTCTTATAGTTAGAACTAACAACCAAAGCTTGTAAATTATCTTTATGTTCATGCAAACTCTGCAAAGTAGTAAAATTGGTTACAAAATGAGTTACACCATGATAAATAATTTCTTTCCAAATGAGTTGTAGAACCCTAAGGTTAAAGAATTCAAAACTCTTTGAACATACACTTTGATAGCAAAACTAAAATAGAGATAAAAATCCTCCTTATTGAACCTTCAAATAATATATGGATGGAAACGTAAATAATTGGGATAATAAGAATAGAAAAATGCCACAATCAAAATAATTGATAAGTTAATCTAATTCTTAATGCAATTATGAAGAAAGAACAAAGCTTTCTTGAAGAGAAATCTCTTAACTCATTTTCATTCACCAATCTCCCTTTTACATGGCTAAAAGAGAGTATTTATACTCTTAGCTGGTCCTAAACCCTAAGGGAATGGGTATACATAAACCCAATAGGTTTAAAAGACTAAATCTTACCTAAAATAGGCTAAAATAATTACTTAAAATCCAACAATGCCATAAATATGAGGTATTTAGATTATCTTGTTTCATTCTCTTGGTATCCACATTATGCACTTCTTTAATTAAATTAAGAATAAATATACCATTCTCAATGATAGCTTTAGCATAAAACATATTATTCTTAAAAATGTAACAACATTTGTCTTTTAAAGAAACGTCATAATTGTTCAATAAACAACAAAAAGAAATAATACTTTTGGATAAAGCTGGAATATAATAATAATTATTTAATTCCAGTATTAATCCACTTGGAAGAGGCAAATGGTAAGTCCCCACAATTGTTGTAAAGATGTTTTATCCAGTAGCTGATTATAGATATATTTTTGCCTTTCCAACTCTTCTACTGTTTTTAAGCCCTTGTAGATCATTACACAAATGAGATCCACATCTAGTATCTAATACCCAAGATTTTTTTGAAGCAACATAATAAATATTAATTTCAATCATATGAATACCTAAAGTAGAAGCATTAGCTTGCTTTTTCTGCTTAAGTGAATCTAGATAGGCCTTGCAGTTACGCTTTTAATGACCATCTTTTCCACAATGGAAGCAAGTTCCTTTGGGATTCTCTTTCTTGGCAACATTCTTCTTGTAAACCCCACCATTCTTTGGTCGCGCCTTAGTCATCATCTTCTTCTTCTACTTTTTGGCTTTAACAGAAGTGACAACCATGACACTTTTTGAATCCTTCTTGAAGGATCCATCAGCTGTTTTGAGCATGTTGATTTAGGAATGGTTACTTGGATCTTGTTCATGTTAAAGTTAAGCATGAAAGGTGTATAACTTGGAGCCAACAAGTATAAGATTAAATCTATGTATAGATCATTATCCATTACATAGCCAAGTCTACTCAAATGCTCAATATACCAATACATCTTTAATACATGAGTAGCAGCCGAAGTGCCTTCCATCATTTTGTAGCTAAATAGAACTCAAGAAATCTCATATTGTTTAGTTATAGCCTGAGAAGAATAAAGCTCCTCTAGATACAAAATGATGGTTCTAGCATCCATTTTCTTATGTTGCTTCTGAAGCTCTAAGGACATAGCACCCAGCATCAGACATGGCACTACTTCACTATCCTCCATGTATTTTCGATAAGTGTCCTTGATCTCATCAATGGTATCATCTGATGGAAGTGGTGGTGGATCTTTATCCAAGGCATAATGGATCTTTTCAGCTCTGAGAACAATTCTCACTTATTTGATCCAGTCAGAATAGTTGCTGCCAACCAGCTTGTTATCTAAGATTGATCGTATGTTAATGTTCGATGTGCTCTTGATGATGACCTAGATGTAAAAAGAAAACATATGAGAGTATGTTTATATATATGTATGCATTAATTAGGTTTTTAATTAATCCATTTACTCCCACTATTTTATTACGAATTAATAGCCCTCACTATATAATTCGAGAAAACCCGATGATTTTCTTAGTGGGCCAATATTCAATTCTTGATATGTAATTTGACCTTGACTGTGGTCAACAAGCCAAACTCCATACCTTTGAAAGGCAGGTATCTCTATACCAATTGTGTCTCAACACAACTAATGGATCATTAGGTTATCAACTCTTGATACATGCATATCATATATGCATTCCCTAGTCTTACCTCTAGAACCATTAGCCTTGACTATGGTCAACAAGCTAATGGGCTAGCTAAGATGACCCATTTAATTAGATTTGAACATATTCGATATAATGTGAGCTTGACTGTGGTCAACAACCCACACTATAAAGAACTCTGGTTCTCCTCCAATTAATGGAAGGCTTATATACCTTAGTATTTGTTTGAGGGATTTTAGTTAATTAAGTCTCATCATACATGGTTGACATACATTGGTATGCATCCTACATATATCACATAAATATAGGCATACAAATATGGTATAGTTATGGACTTTACTACATTAATTTTTCCAAGCCAAAAGGGAAATCAAAATGTCATACCTAGTTAATATGCATGATTCAAACAAGTAAAAATAATTACATTATCTTTAATCTTGTTAGAACTCCATTCGGCCCATCCTGCTCCTTGATAGTGGTATTCATCTCTATCTCTAATTCTAATCTAAGTAATCTAATTACATATTATAATTTGCAAAAGAAATGTAAACCAAAAACAAGCAGTCGGGACATGAAAGTCCCCATTGGGCCGAAACATGCATTATGCTCAATCACATTGGGCCTTGTCCATAACTATCCATCATGCCAATCATACACCCTTATATGAATATCTAATGCATAAAGTAAAACCATATAATGGAATATAAACTATGTTTCAACTCTTGAAACTTACTTTTGAGTTATTTTAATAATGTGATCAAATTAGGAAACTTTTTCCATTTTGGAAACTTTCATTTTAGGAAACCTTTTTGTATGCATGTGTTTTTGTCTTAATTATCAATCCAATTGATTATTAATTGATTATTTAATTAATTAATCATATTAAATAATTAAAAAATCAATTTTGGGCTTAAAACAAAGGGTAGGCCGAAACCCACAAATTTAAACCCTAAAGTTTGTTCACACACAAACTAGTTTTATGTCTATTGGGTCATTTGGGCCTTTTGAAATGAGATAATCCCACTCCAGCCCTTAAAACCCATTAATAAACTTAATTATAGTTTATAATATTTAATTTAAATAAGCTCCTTGGGCTCACCAAGTTATTTACTAATTTAAATCAAGTCTGTAAACATAATTAAGCCCATTAAGTGGTTTTAATGAATTAAAATTAATCCAATTAATTCAAGGCCTATTTTAATTAATCCAATTAATTAAAAAAACATTAATATATCAGATATATCAGATTTAGAAGATTAAAAATTGTTCTAAACAAGAACCCGCAAAGAACACACCAAGAACACTAATTTATCGAACTTTTCGACTAAACTAGCTTTCATGCAAAACTTGTTCGATTTTAATTTTGTTTGATCTTATGGCTTAATATCACATATTAAACACATAAATTATCATCAAAATAATTTTAGAGTGGATCAATAAAAATTTAATTTAGAACAACTCCTAAAACTTTTATTGAAAAATAAAAACCCTACCCACCAAAACAATGATTCTTTTCTCAAAAGAATCATTTTTATTTTTCATTTTATATATTTGATCACATACATCCAGAAATCAATATTTTTCATTCATGAACAATCAAATCTGATATTTTAAAGTTCATGAAATAAATAACTCAAAAATAAAAACTATTTCGCAAAAAAATTATAGAATTGTAGATTCATGGCAAAACTTTGGCTCTGATACCATGTCGGGAATTATCAGTTACATGCATCACATGCATAAGAGAAATTTAAAATATTTAACCAATAGATCTAATCTTACCATGACTTTACAATATAAATATTAATGAGAATAAGAAAAATCACCTTTGATTTTTGTTGAACAGTTGATTTTTCTTCTCACCGGGTTGTGGCAAACCACAGTGTCCAAAATTGAACACCTCCAATTAGTAATCCACACTAAAGAAGGAATGAATGAACCAAGAATGATGGAACAAAAAGGCTAACCAAATTTCCCTTGATGCTAGCAAGGGAGTGGCAGTTAGAGTTTTTCAAAGAGAGAATTTCTTTTCTCTTAATGTTTACTTCCCCTAAAATCCCTATCACTTGGATTTTTATAGTTAGGTTAAAAATCCAACTTAATGGGATTGGGCTCCTTAAAATTGCTGGAGAAATATTAAATGGGCTTCTAGAATTATTAATAATTTATTTGGGCTCAATTAAATCCAATTTAAGTCCATTCATAAAGGACTATGCACAAAACCCATAAACTAGGCCTTTTATGCATACACTTGAATTTAATCACCCAAATGAATTCCAAATCCATCCAAATTAAATATGTAAGCTCCATAACACTTATAAAATATATTTAATTTGTTTTGGTCCAACAATTAGGCCTCTAAGGCTTTCTATATGGGTTTGGCGTGTAACCCTTCCTCTAAAGGGTTTCTACGCCAAAACCAATTCTCTGGGCCTCTTTTAATTTCTCCAATGGATCTATTAATTATTATATCATCCCTATAACACTTATAGTCCAATAATAAATAATTATAAAATACAATATTTCAATTAGGTCCATTTTACAGAATATTTCTAAAAAGTTCTGCGAACAATTTTACTTGATCATAATTAATTAATTAAACTCTTTAATTAATTATTCTCTTATTCATTTCTCTTCTCCCATAAAAATATCAAATATTATTATCCTTGTAATTTTATCATTTTATCCTTTACTCTATATGTGTGTGACCTATTGGGTTCCTATCCATATTGGTGGTATAATATGTAATTATGAGTTATATTCAAAACTCACATGATTTAAACTTATTTAAATCATTTTATCAATCCTTATTGATATTTATGATACACTATTATACAAATCATGAGCGGCCTCTAGCTAGGCATCATGACTACCCAAATGTCAGTAAAGTCAAGTGGTTTGACTATACTCTTCCATAGAATCAGTTACCATGCAATTACTCCTTTTACCACTCTTATCTCAATTAGATTTTAAAAATGGATTTCTATCAACTCATATAAATCTAATTATGTATGTTATATTAATTTAACCATTGTTCCCAAAATGCCCTTTATAAATCCCTATCCATCTTGGCATATTACTCTGACTAGAGACTATTTGAATAAGGCAATTATAAAATCATACGAGATAACTTCCCTTGATAAATCTGGGATGGTGAATCCTTTGTCAATCACTCAACTATCTTCAAGTAGGTCATGATATACCCAACCTCCTAACTATGTTCACCCCCAGTTGGAAGTAATCAGTTATAGAGTTAAAGTACATCACTTGCTACTTAAGATAACCTTGGTGATCTCAAGTCTAAGGATACTTGCACAACTGCTATGAAGAGATTCCTCACTGACATAGATTAAATATCCATGTGAGGGTTCTCTTTATAGGTCTCCAATGAACTTGTTCTTCTAACAAGCATTCACATGTTAGCTTTGATCATCTTTCATAATCACAGTTATGAGAACCACTACTTGAATTATTTAAGAAGTATAATATGTGCTAGTCTGTCCGAATTAACAATGTCCTATCTTGTTAATTCTATAACTAGAAATATTTAGATATTATCATATTTGCATGCAATAGACATCTCATATCATGAACACGTTCATGATTGCCTTTGCACTGTGTTTATAATATCTAGGACTTCATTTATTAATTTAAAATTTACAAACTCATGTGTTTAAACATAGCATTAATAAATGAATGATGCCTTTTATTAAGAATATGAGTTCATACATATGAAATACATCCCCATTACATGGGCTCTAGGGCATACTCTCTAACAGACAGTCCACAGAAGAAAAATTATGTCAGAGATTTGAGAAAATACTACATATTAATCTAAGACAGATCATTAAAACCCAGAAATACCCCAATTTGAGGGCTATGGTTGAGGCAATGATTAAGTTAGAAACCATTCAGACAAAAAAAGCTGACAGAAAATCCTGATTTCATCAAAAGAGAAAGCAGAGACAATCCAGTGGTAAAGGATGATAGGGTAAGAAGTCCAAGGAATCTCCAGCACCTTAAGGGCATTTACCAGTTGCTACAGGTTGAGTGTATGGTAGTGGAGCCCATGGCAAGGCACCAGTTGCTTCAGTAGCCAGCACATCCCAAGACAGAGACAGTGGGAAAATAGTAGCCTATGACCATTTTGGCAAGGTCTATCCTAGGGAGTGTATATATCTGACTGAAGCATGCTTCAAGTATGGTTCTAGAGATCATCATATTAGAGATCATCCTATAGTGCAGATTGCTTCAGCCACCTCATCCGCACTAGGTACTGGGTTCTCTACATCGAGAGGTTGTGGTAGGGGAGTTTCCCTCATCACTTTAACCTCTAGATCAGTTGGGTAGTTATCTCAGGGTCAAAGATGAGCTACAGGTTAGACCTATACTGTCAAGGCCAGAGAGGATGAGGATACTCCAGATGTGATTGTAGGTAAATTCCTTTTGTCATATGATTTAGTACATGCTTTGATAGATCTTAGTTCTACTCATTCCTTCATTAGAATTGATTTATCCCTAGGTAAAGGAATATGAGATGCATGCTTAGACAGGATATCTTGGTGATTAATTCTCTAAGGCATAGTGTAGTGGTAAATAAAGTATACAAATAGTGTCTTATTAGTGCCTAGGATCATGTATTCCCGGTAAATTTGATTGAACTGTCATTCCATGATTTTGATGTGATTTTAGGGTTGGATTGGTTATCCGCCCACCAAGCTACAGTTGACTGCAAAAGGAAGATGGTCACTTTAAAGCTTGAAAAAGGTCTAGAAATTACAGTTATAGGTGTGAGAACTAACTTTTTTATCTGAGGTGATATTTGCTATAGTTGCCAAAAGATTGATTAGAAAAGGGTGCATAACTTACTTGTGTTATGCTGTGGAGGCAAAAAGCGATACTCCAAAGGTGTTAGAAGTGCCTACTATCAGAGAGTTCCTTAATGTGTTCCCTGATAAGTTACCAGGCTTCCCACTTGATAGAAAAGTGAAATTCTCTATTGATGTTGCTCCAAACACTGCTCCTATCTCTATTGCTCCTTACAGAACGACATTTGTAGAATTGAAAGAATTGAAAATTTAGCTACAGGAATTGCTTGATATGAGGATTATTAAGCCCAATATTTCTCCCTAGGGAGCATCATTCCTGTTTGTTAAGAAGAAGAATGAGACACTCTGATTGTGCATTGACTACCGACAGCTTAATAAAGTGACTACTAAGAATAAATGCCCATTTCCTTGCATTGAAGACTTGTTTGATCAAGTGAAGAGAACGGGTGTATTCTCAAAGATTGATCTAAGATCAGGCTATTACCAGATGGCAATGAAAGAAACAGATATGCCCAAGACTACTTTTCGCACTAGATATGATCATTATGTGTTCTTCGTAATACCGCTTGGGCTCACAAATGCACCAATCGCCTTCATTGATTTGATGAGCAGGGTTTTCCAGCCTTATTTGGATCAATTCATGGTGGTCTTCATTGATGACATCCTGGTGTATTCCAAGACATCGAAAGAGCATCACAAGCATCTAAGGATTATTTTGTAGACATTAAGGGAAAAACAATTGCATGCTAAGTTCAGCAAATGTAATTTTTGGCTAAATGAAGTATCCTTTTTAGGTCATATAGTGTCTACTGAAGGAATAAAGGTCGATCCTTCAAAGATTGAAGCAATTCTTTAGTGGAAGCCACCTAAAAATGTTACAGAAGTGAGGAGTTTCTTGGATTTAGTCGGATACTACAGGAGATTTATTAAGGGCTTCTCCACCATTGTAGTTTCTTTGACTTAACTGTTGTAGCAGTTTACTAAGTATGTATAGACTGATAGATGCCAAGAATGTTTTGAAAAGCTTAAAGGTATGCTGACATAAGCTCTAATTCTTACCCAATCTAAATTAGGCAAGGATTTTATTATCTACAATGATGCCTCCAAAAATGGTTTAGGCTGTGTATTGATGCAAAAAGGCAAGATGATTTATTATGCCTCCCGACAACTTAAGACTCATAAGAAAAACTATCATACTCATGATCTGGAGCTAGCAACTATTATTTTTACTCTAAAGATTTGAGGCATTATTTGTATGAAAAAAGACGATACATTTATTTAGACCATAAAAGCTTGAAATATCTGCTTACTCAGAGGGAACTCAACCTTAGACGGAGATGCTGGTTGGAGTTGATTAAAGATTATGATTGCTTTATCGACTACCATATAGGAAAAGCTAATGTAGTAGTTGATGCACTTAGCAGAAAATTCATGTAAGGTAATGTGAATTCTTTCAAATGAATTTTTATAAGTGATTGATAAGTGTTATTGACTGATGATAGTATTTATAGCTCTTTGGGCTATGAATATCAGTTTGAATTTGGCACCAGATGGAGCTTTATTAGTTGAAATGTAAGTGAAGTTTGATTTTGTGCATCAGGTGAAAATAGCCTAGAAAGAAGATGATCGATTGATAGTTAATATAAACAAGCTAAAAGATAACAGTGAAGGAGATTACTTCTTGAGTGATGATGGAAGCCTTTGCTACAAAAAAAACTCTGTGTTCTGGATCAAGAGGAATTGAAGAAAAGTGTCCTTACCAAAACTCACCATAACAGTTATACCATGCATCCTGGAGATAACAAAATGTACCAAGACTTGAAAGCTCATTATTGGTGGCCACATATGAAACGGGATGTGACAAAATTTGTAAGTAAATGTTTGATATGTCAGCAAGTAAAAGCAGAGCACCAAGTTCATTTGGAATTGCTTCATCCCATTTTGATACTAGTGTAAAAAATGGGATAGGGTAACTATGGATTTTGTAACTGGATTACCTGTTACTCAAAGGAAACATGATGTTATATAGGTGATCATTGACAGACTCATAAAATCTACTCATTTCTTACTAGTGCGAATGAATTATCCTTTGACTAGGTTGGAAAAAATCTATATTAATGAAGTGGTGAGGTTGCATGAAGTGCTATCATCCATCATTTCTGATAGGGATCCTAGTTTTACTTTCCATTTTTGGAAAAGTTTGCAAGAAACTCTGGGTACGAGGCTCCATTTCAGCATAACATTTTACCCTTAGATAAATAGTCAGTCTGAACGGGTGATTCAGATATTAAAAATATGTTGTGATGCTATGTATTAGAGTTTGGTAGCAATTGGGAAAAATACTTATCTTTAGTAGAGTTTGCCTACAACAACAACTACCAGTCCAACATAAAGATGGCTCATTTTGAAGCTTTGTATGGAAAAAATGCAAAACTCCTTTGTGTTGGACAAAACTGAGTGAAAAGAAGCTTGTAAGGTTTAATTTGATCCATAATTCAAAAGAAAAGCTCCAAATCATCAAAGGTAGTTTGAAAAAAGCCACGGATTGCCAAAGATCGTATGCATACCTGAAGAGAAAAGATATAGAGTTCCAGGTCGGAGATAAAGTTTTTCTGAAGGTATCTCCGTGGAAAAAGGATCTGAGATTTGGCAAAAAGGGCAAGTTAAATTTAAGATTCATTGGCCCTTATAAGATACTTCAGTGAGTGGATCGTGTAGCTTATCGACTTAAGCTATCCTCAAAGTTAGAAAAGATGCATGATATGTTCCACGTGTCCATACTTCGAAGTTATAGATCTGATCCTAGCCATGTGAACACACCAGAAAAAATCCAAATGCAGGTTGATATGACCTATGAAGAAAGACTAGTGAAGATCCTAGCTAGAGAGGTCAGATAGCTTAGGAATAAATAGGTTTCAAAAGTCAAAAATACGAAAAAATGAAGCAGTTCAGCTTAAATAGTAACTAGATTGACCTAGGTTTGTTCGAGCCTTTAAAAAAGCAAATAAACTCTAAAAATTGCATAAATTTGTATAGGTGCCTAAAATAATATGGAAAATATTTTGGCTGTAAAAAGTTAATTTTTCGATGATACTGGTAATTGTTGAATCGGATCGATCAGATTGAATTGAATCAGTAGCTAACTCTGATTGGGATGAAATTTGTATACATCCTATTTTAAATATAATAAGAATGATGGAATCAATTTTATAATGATTTGGAGTTAGAAAGGAAGAGAATTACAAGAAAGTGGCATAATGGGATTAAATACGGGTTTTAGGCCTTAAGTGAGTGGGCCTAGGTTGAACCAAAACCAACCAATTTAGACCCATATAAAATATAAAGAAATGAGATATTTTGGCCAACTATCTTTATCTTTATTAGCCTTTTCTTCCCTCTTTAAGGCTGAATACACCATAGCCACCATTTCTTCAAGTTTCTCTCTCTTTCTCTCTAAATCCAAGCACCCTAATTCGTATTATACCTCCTTAGATGATTAATTAAGCCTCTATCCCTTGATTAGAAGAAGTTAAGTAAGAGAAATTAAGTGAAAAAGCTTAGAGTGTCAATTTGAGGTAAGAAAGAATCATGGTTTTAATTTTGTTTAAGGGTGCCTACTAGTGTTTTTAGGTTCGTAAATTTCATTTATGATGTTAATTTAAGCAGTTGAGATCAAAAAATTAGGGTTTTATTTGATTAAAATTTTAGCTATGGTAGGTTCTCAAGGTGAGGGACAAGCTTCCAAGGTAAAAGGAAAAGAAAAGGAATTTTAAGCAAGCCTAAGCCAAAGAGGAAGGTAAGTGGTTATTAAATCTTTCTATTTTAGCATGATTTTCTTTTATGTAACTTAGAAAAATTAGGAAAAATACATGTATAATTGAAATTAAGCTTAGATTAATGACGTTGAACCTTGAATATGACTATTAGAGTACTTAAATTGAAATAAATGTATGTGTCAGATAGATTACCTTACTTGGCCGAATGGTTCCTTAAAGAAAACCAAAGTAAATTTTATGTTTTTTGATAAATTAAGCCATAAAATGAACCTAAAAATGAATTAATGTGTCATGAATTTTTGTGAAATTTATGAAAATTATTTAAGTATTTTTGAGAAAAGGATTTGATTATATATAAAGCGTATTTTTTGAATTATTGTGAAATAATTCATTAAATAAGTGAAAATAATGAAATTATTGTGAAATAATTCACAAACTATGCAATAGAAATGAAAAAATTGACTGATAGATTTTCTGTAACAAAAAAGTTATTGAAACAGTTAAAAATTTGAAAAGTAAAGTAAAATAGAGTGAATATTGCCCTTAGTAATAGTCAAGTGGTCAAAATCTAGCTCAGGATATAATTGGCTAGCCATAAGGATACCTATATCGTGGAGCAAGTCATGGCAACTTGCTTTGCAATTGTAGGATCACTAATCTTCCATTGTATCTGCTCTGTTTTGTATTCTATTCTGTAAAAAATGATTCTTTGGGGTTATTCCATTACAGACCATTTCTTTACTTCAAAATTTGCTCTTTTGTGTACTATTGCTCCAATCATTCTTCACAACCTACACGCAGTGAACACTTAATGCTGAGCATTAAATATACTCAGTGGTGACTATAAATCGAAGCATTTTTCAGACAAGTATAATTGCATTAATTATGCAAAATTCATTAAATTTTCTATCAAAAATACAATTGTCAATGTTCTTAACAGTCAATACATATTAATACCACTACTTTGGTAAACTTTTCAATTTAGTCCTTCACTTTACCTTTAATTATAAAATTGCCCTTTTTACGCATTAATTGCAAAATTGCCACTTGTTTCCTTATTTTCACTCCACATTCATTTATTAGCTTACAAAATTACCAATTGGTCCTTAATTTAAATTTTCATGCAAAATTATATTTTAGTCCTTTCACTTCACAAAAATTCATTTTAGGCTGATTGTTCACCAAATTACCATTTTACCCTTTTTAGTCATTAATTTGTCATTTTATTCATTCATCTAAATATTTGGAAAAATTATCGTTTTACCCCTTAACTTTTCATTTCTTTTTTTATTAGCTCATTTTTATTCTAAACATCATTTTTACTTTTCCTTTTTCCACATTTAGCTCAATTTTACATTTATGCCCTAGTAAATTTTTGGTAGAAATCTTCAGACCGGATATACTGGATATGGACCGCACGAGCCCACAGTACATACTAAGAAATGACCTTAAAGGACCATTTCTTATAGAACAAATTAGGTACTATGGGAGGTCAATAAGTTCCTACCATAGCAAATCAAGTCGCCATGTCTTGCACCATGGTATAAGTATTCCTATAACTAGCCAATTATATCAAGAGCTAGATTTTAACTGCCTGACCACTACTAAATGCAACATTTCAATTAATTACAATTCATTTTTCAAATTTCTGATAATTTCACTTACTTTTTCATTACATTACAACAGTTAGTCAATTTTTTCATCACTTTTGTACAATTTATGAATTATATCACTATAATTCATCATTTTTCCTCAAATTATGAATGATTTTTGAATAATTCAACAAATACACTTTATACATAAGCTAATTCTCTTCTAAAAAATATTCAATTAGTTTTCATAAATTATACAAAAATTTATGAATACAATATTTCATCTCTATGTTCATTTGATGGTATAAATAATAAAAAAATACACAAAATATACTTTGATTTTCCCTAGAGAACCATAAGCCATAAGGGGTTACATACTTTACCATCACTTTTAATTCTAATTAAACATTATAATTGCCATATTCAAGATGCTAAATCATTATTCTAAGTTCAATTTCAATTATACATGCATTTTTCATAGGTTTGCTTAAGTACCATAAAGCAAAATCATTCCAAATTAAGGGAAATAGTTGGATTTCATAATCATTAAGCTTACACCCTTGCTTTGGGTCCTCTAAGCTTCCTTTTTCTTGCCTTTGGTCTTGAATGGTTATCCCTTACTTGGAGAACCTACCACGGCCAAAAATTCCATTGAGTAAAATCCTAATTTTTTTTATCTCTTTTGCTCAAATTAACACCATAAATGGACTTTAGGTACCTAAAAAAATACTTGTAACCAGTCCTAAACAAAATTAAAGCCTTGATTTTCACTTACCTCAAATTAAAAACTTTCACATTTCCCTTTGATTTCTCCCACTTATCTGACTCTAATCAAAGATTAGAGGTTGAGATACTCTTCTAGGGAGATAAAACTTAACTTAAGATGCTTGGATTTGGGTGAGAAAGAGAGAAAAAACTTAAAAAAATGGAGAGAGAAGGTAGCTATGGTGGTTCGGCCAAAAAGGAAAGAGATGATGGCTGAAGAGATAAAGATGGTTCCCCAAAAATCTCTCTCTTAACTAGCTTTTATAGTGGCTAAATGGGTTAGGCTTTGGTTTAACCCAAAGTCCACTAATTTAAGCCCAAAAGCCCAAAATTAAAATAGTTATGCCATTTTTTTAATTCTCTCACTTTCCAAATCCAAAACACTCTAAAATTGATTCCATCATTCTTATCATATTTAAAATAGGTTGTACACAAAATTTTAGCCCAACCGAAGTCCGTTACTAGTTTGATTCAATTAGATCGGTCCGATTCAATAATTACCGGTATATCTAAAAAATTAACTTTTTATAGCCAAAATATTCTACACAGTATTTTAGGCATATATGCAATTTCTTTGAATTTTTAGAACTTATTTGCTATTTTTAAGGGTTCGATCAAATCTAGATTAACCTAGTTAACATTTGAATTGAACCGTTTCATTTTTTGTATTTTTAAATTTTGGTGGCTTACTTGACCTCGATTTAACTTTAAATTTCAATTTTGAACTAACTGTGACCAATATTTTCTGATGGTTAAATAAAATATTTTTCACCTCCGAGTGTACTTTTATCCCGTAAGCACTGTTCACTATTGAAAAATACTATTCATGATTGACTTAATGTTAAGACCATTACAATTTTCCCCTACTGAAAGAAATTTCATCCTCAAAATTTATCTATATCAAAGAGCAGAGGATACTATTTTCTCAATGTAACTTTTGGTTCCTATGTAGCTTTCTCCACTTTATGGTGGTGCCAGAGTACCTTCACTAGTGAAACTTGCTTGTTCCTGAGCTATCTGATCTCTCTAGCTAGGATCTTTTCTGGTCTCTTTTCATAGGTCATATCGATCTGCACTTGAATTTCTTCTGGTATGATCACATGGCTATGATTAGATTGGTACCTTTAGAGCTTTGACACATGGAACACATCATACATCTTTTCTAATTCTAATGGCAACTTCAACCGGTAAACTAAAGGATCCACTCGCTGAGGTATCTCATAAAGGCCAATAAACCTTGGACTTAGCTTGCCCTTCTTGCCAAATCTTAGAACTTTCTTCCACGGAGATACCTTCAGCAAAACTCTGTCTTCGACCTGAAACTCTATATTTTTCCTTTTCAAGTCTGTATAAGATTGCTAGCGATTCATAACTTCCTTCAATCTACCTTTGATGACTTAAACTTTCTCTTCCAAGTCACGGATCAAGTCAGACCCTACAAGCTTCTTTTCACATGGTTCTATCCAGTACAAAGGAGTTCTGCATTTCCTTCCATATAGTGCCTCAAAAGGAGCCATCTTTATGTTGGATCGGTAGCTATTGTTGTAGGCAAACTCTACTAAACATAAGTATTTCTCCCAATTGCTACCAAATTCAAGTACACAACATCGCAACATATCTTTTAATATTTGAATCACTAGCTTTAACTGACCATCTGCCCGAGGATGAAATGTTGTGCTGAAGTAGAGCTTCATACCTAGAACTTCCTACAAACTCTCTAGAAATGGGAAGTAAATCTAGGATCCATGTCAAAAATAATGGATGATGGCACTCCATACATCCTTGCCACTTCATTAATGTAGATCTCTGCCAGTTTGGTTAAAAGGAAATCCATCTGTATTGGCAAGAAATGAGTAGATTTGGTGAGTCTATCAATGATCACCCATATAGCATTATGTTTTCTTTAAGTCACAGCCAATCCAGTCACAAAATCCATAGTCACACTGTCCCATTTCCACTCCAGTATCAAAATAGGGTGAAGTAATCTTGATGGAACCTGGTGCTCTGCTTTCACTTGTTGACATATCAAGCATTTATTTACAAATTCTATCACATATTTTTTCATGCCTAGTCACCAATAATAGGCTTTCAAGTCCTAGTACATCTTGTTACGTCCATGATGCATTGCATAGCTACTATGGTAGGCTTCAGTGAGGATGTTTTTCTTCAGTTTCTCCTGATATGGAACACAAAGTTGTTTCTTATGGTAGAGCCTACCATCATCATTTAAGGAATAGTCCCCATCACTACTATCCTTGAGTTTGTTCACAATGGCTACTAGTCGATCATCTTGCTTTTGAACCACATTCACCTAATGCATAAAGTCAGGCTTCACTTGCATTTCAGCCAATAATGCTCCATCTAATGCTAAACTAAAATTGACATTCATAGCCCGAAGAGCTGCAAATAATATCATTAGTCAATTATGCTTATCAATCACATAAACACATTCATTTGAAATCATTCACATTACCTGACATAAATTTCCTGTTGAGTGCATCAACCACTACATTAGCTTTTATGATCTGAGTAGATGTAGCATTTCTCTTCATATAGATAGTGCCTCCAAATCTTCAAAGCAAAAATAATGGTTGCTAGCTCCAAATCATGAGTAGGATAGTTCTTCTCATGAGTATTAAGCTATTGGGAGGCATAAGCAATCACCTTACCTTCCTGCATCAATACACAGCCTAAACCATTCCTGGAGGCATCACTATAAATCACAAAATCCTTGTCTGACTCAGGTTGTGTAAGAATAGAAGCTTTTATTAGCATATGTTTAAACTTTTCAAAACATTCTTGGCATCTATTAGTCCATACAAACTTAATGTGCTTTTGTAGTAGTTAGATCAAAGGAACTACAATAGTGGAGAAATCCTTTATAAATCTCCTATAATACTCGGCTAAACCCAGAAAACTCCTCACTTCTATAACATTTTTAGGTAGCTTCCACTGAAAAATGGCTTCAATCTTTGAAAGATCCTTCTTTATACCTTTAGTAGGCATTATATGACCTAGAAAGGATACTTTATTCAGCCATACATTACATTTACTGAACTTGACATACAATTGCTTTTCTCTCAAGGTCTGTAGTACAATCCTCAAATGTTTATCATGCTCCTCCAATGTCTTGGAATACACCAGGATGTCATCGATGAAGATCACCACAAATTGATCTAAATAAAGGAGGAAAACCCTATTCATCAAGTCCATAAAGGCGGTTGGTATATTTATAAACCCAAATGGCATGACCAAGAACTCATAATTGCCATATCTAGTGCAAAAAGTAGTCTTAGATACATTTGTCTCTTTCACTTCCATCTAGTAATAGCTTGATCTCAGGTTAATCTTTGAAAATACTCCCATTCCCATCAGCTAATCAAACAAATATTCGATGCAAGGAAGGGGGCATTTGTTCTTAATGTTCACCTTATTCAACTGTCGGTAATCAATGCATAACTTGAGTGTCCCATCTTTCTTTTTCACAAATAGGACTGGTGCTCCCTAAGGGGAGACACTGGGTCTAATAAACCCCTTGTCAAGCAATTCCTATAGCTAAATTTTCAATTCTTTCAATTCTACAGGTGCCATTCTAAAAGGATCAATGGAGATTGAAGCAGTGCCTGGAGCAATATCAATGGAGAATTCCACTTCCCTATCAGGTGGTAAGACCAATAATTCATCAGGCAATACATTAAGGAACTCTTTGATAGAAGGCACTTCTGACACCTTTGCACTTTCTCTTTTTACCTTTATTGCAAAACATAAATAAGCTATGCATCCTTTCGTGATCAATCTTTTAGCAGCTATAGCAGAAATCGCATCAGATAAAAAGTTAGTTCTCACACCTATAAATGTGATCTCTTGACCTCCCATAAGCTTTAAAGTAACTCTCTATCTTTTACAGTCCATTGTTGCTTGGTGGGCCAATAACCAATCCATCCCCAAAACCACATCAAACTTGTGGAATGGCAATTCAATCAAGTTTTTCAGGAATATATGACCCTGGGCGCTAATAAGGTACTCTCTGTATAATTTGTTCACCACTACACTATGCCTCAGAGGATTACTCACCAAGATATCCTGGTCTAAACATACATCTCTCATCCCTTTACCCTATGCTAAATCAGTGTTAATATAGAAATAAGTAGAATCAAGATCTGTCAATGCATGTATTGAATTAGACAATAATAGGAATTTACCTACTTAACATTAAGAGCATCATCATCTTCTCTTGCCCTGACTGTATAGGTCTACCCTACAACATGTCTCTATCCCTGAGATGATTGTCCAAATGGTCTAGATGCTGAAGTGATGGGGGCAACTCCCCTACCATGACCTCTCGATATAGAAGACCTAGTAATTGGTGCTGTTGATGTGGTTGAAGCAATTTGTCCTATATGACTCTTTGATCTGGTGGTCTCTCAAACCACACCTAAAGCAAGCTCCAGTCAAATATCTCCACTTCCCAGGATGGACTTTCGTATAATGGTCATAAGCCACTGCTAGTGTGCTGGCTGATGATGCAACTGGTGCCCTATCATGAGGTGCACCATCCTGACGTCGCCCTACAGTAGCTGATGGATGGCCCTGAGGTGTTGGAGATCCCTTGGACTTCTTACACGAACCTCCCTTGCAATTGGACTGTTCCTGCTTCCTTTTCTACTAAAATTGGGACATTATGTCAACTTCTTTTGTTTGTATAGCTTCTAACTTAATAACACCCTCAACCATAGCCCTCAAATAAGGGTATCTCTGGATCTTTATAATTTTTCTGAGCTTAGTGTACAATCCCCTCTAAAATCTCTAACATAAAATTTCTTTTATGGACTGACTCTCATCTAGATAAGTACTAAAGTGCTCAAACTCGCACTCATACTTAGCCACTTACTTATTCCTTAATTTAAGCCTCCATAAAGCATCATGCATTGCTTCATTATATTCTATCCTAATATACTTCTTTTCAAATTGTGACACTAAGAACCCCTAATTTAATTGATCCACCGGGGTATGCCTCCTGACTGAGTCCTACCAAATGAAAGTTGCCCATAAAGCAGTGCCACTATACCTTCGAATTTTTCTTCCAAAGAACTATTAGTGATTTCAAACATCCTTTTAATCTTGAATAACCATTCCTCTGCCTATGCAGGTGTTAGTGGGTTATGCCCATGGAAGTCTTTAGCTCCTAATCTTTTTAACTATTCCAGAATAGGTTTTTGACTGTACTTGAGTTGCTGCCTGTGAAGACTATGCCTGATCTACTTACAGCCTCTACTGTATGTAGTTAGTCATTAGATTGAAGAAATCTAGTTGTGGGGGTGAAGGTGGAACCACTAGTGAAGAAGCCTGCTATTGTGGGGCCTTATGCTATCCAGTGCCAATAAAAGCCTCACTCTCAACATCCCCTACCTGTCAATTTGTCTGATAACATCTTTTTACCATAAAACAAAACAGAACAAGTACACATTAGATCCAAAACACATTTTCATTGATAATCAGCATGTATATATTGATAAATCAATCACTTATACCCACTTCGATTTTAAAACCGCTTAAACCTGACTCTGATACCATAAAAAGTAACACCCTTACTATAACAGTCTTATGGATTTAAGTGATTAAGCCAAATTTTTTTAACTCATATAATGAATCTTAGTTAATCCATTAATCAAACATTCTTTTCATCACTAAAGGTTTCAAATCAAACTTGCTGATTGACCTATAACTGTCCAATTTACTATTTATTTAATAAAATTTTGTCAATATGACATCTTAGAAACTTGCCTACCCAACCTGAAAAGCAAACAATTCATAGCCCCTCAGGGGCACAACAATTCATAATAGATTATACATACATCCATTCATATAATCTCATATCAAATTCACATATTCAATCCACTTCTTGTCAATTTACATATACATAAATACTATTCCATTACAAACCATTTCTTTACTTCAAACTTGCAAAATATATATTTGCCAATACAAAAATAATCCCTAACTCATTTTCCTTCAAAATTTGCTCTTCTGTGTACTATTGCTCCAATCATTCTTTAGAACCTACACGTAGCGAACACTACGTGCTGAGCAGTAAATATGCTCGGTGGTGGCTATAAATCGAAGCATTTCCCACACAAGCTAGTATAATCGCATTAATTATGCAAAATTCATTAAATTTTCTATCAAAAATACAATTGTCAATGTTCTTAACAGTCAATACATATTATTACCATTACTTTGGTAAACTTTTCAATTTAGTCCTTAATTTTACCTTTAATTACAAAATTGCCCATTTTACACATTAATTACAAAATTACCACTTGTTTCCTTAGTTTCACTCCACATTCATTTATTGTCTTGCAAAATTACCAATTGATCATTAATTTAACTTTTTCATGCAAAATTATATTTTAGTCCTTTCACTTCACAAAAGTTCATTTTTAGGCTGATTGTTCACCAAATTACCATTTTAACCTTTTTAGTCATAAATTTATTATTTTACTCATTAATCTCAATATTTGAGAAAATTATCATTTTACCCCTAAACTTTTTATTTCTTTACAATTATGTCCTTTTTCATTATAAACTTCATTTTTACTTTTCTTTTTTTTTTTGCCAATTTAGCTCATTTTTATATTTATGCCTCTAGTACAATCCCGACAAAAATCTTTAGATCGGATATAATGGATGTGGATCCCATGGATCCACAGTACAGACTGAGAAAAGACCTTAAATGATTATTTCTCATAAAATAGTATACTAAAAAGATAAAATATTATGGGAGATTAGTATGATCCTACCATAGAAAAGCAAGTTTTCATGACTTGCATCGCGATATAAGTGTCCCTATGGCTAGTCAATTATATCATGAGCTAGATTTTAATCTCCTGACCACTACTAAGGGCAATATTTCAATTAATTACATTTTAGTTTTTAGATTTTTGATAGTTTCACTTACTTTTTCATTACAGTACAACAATAAGTCAGTTCTTTCATCACTTTTGTATAATTTATTAATTATATCACTATAATTCATCATTTTCACTAAAATTATAAATGATTTCTCAAAAATTTAACAAATACACTTTATACATAAGCTAATTTTCTTCTCAAAAATATTCAAATAATGTCCATAAATTCTACAAAAATTCATGGATACAATATTTCATCCCTATGTTCATTTTATGGCATAAATAATAAAAAATACACAAAATATACTTTAATTTTTCCTAGAGAACCATTCAGTCATAAGGGGTTACCTACCTTAGCATCATTTTGAATTCCAATTAAACTTTCTAATAGGCATATTCAAGGTGCTAATTCATTATTCTAAGTTCAATTTTAATTATACATGAATTTTTTTATAGGTTTATTTAAGTTCCATAAAGTAAGATCATGCCAAATTAATGGAAATAGTTGGATTTCATAGTCACTAACCTTACACCCTTAATTTGGCTCCTCTAAGGTTCCTTTTTCTTACCTTTAGCCTTGGATGGTTGTCTCTCACTTAGAGAACCTACCATGGCTGAAATTTTCATTAATCAAAACCATAATTTTTTGATCTCTTTTGCTCAAATTAATACCATAATTGAACTCTAAGCACCTCAAAACACTTGTAGGAACCCTTAAACAAAATTAAAGCCTTGATTTTCACTTAACTCAAATTAAACCCTTTCACTTTCCCTTTTGATTTCTCCCACTCATCTCACTCTAATCAAAGAGTAAAGATTGAGATACTCTTCTAAAGAGACATAACTTCACTTAGGATGCTTGGATTTGGGTGTGAAAGAGATTAAAAAAACTTAAAGAATTGGGAGAGAAAAGGTTGCTAGGGTGATTCGACCAAAAAGGAAGAGATGATAAATGAAGGGATAAGGATAGCTGCCTAAACATCTATCTCTCAGTTGGCTTTTATAATGGCTGAATCAGTTGGGCTTTGGTTTAACCCAAAGTCCACCAATTTAAGCCCAAAATTAAGCCCGTTATGTCATTTTCTTTAATTCTCTCACTTTCTAAGTCCAAAACATTTTAAAATTGATTCCATCATTCTTATCATATCTAAAATAGGTTGTAAATAAAATTTTAGTCCAATTGAAGTCTATTACTAGTTTGATTCAATCATATCAATCCGATAAAATAATTACTAGTGTCTTCGAAAAATTAACTTTTTGTAGTTGAAATATTCTACACAACATGTTGACACATCTGTAATTTTTGGAAAATTTTAAAACTTATTTTCTATTTTTAAGGACTCAATTAAACCTATGTCAACCTAGTTAACATTTGAACCAAACCACTTCATTTTTCATATTTTTGACTTTTAGAGATCTATTTGATCTTGATTTCATTTCAAATTTCAACCCCAGTCTGACCATGACCAATATTTTATAATGGTTAAATAAAATATTTTTCACTTCTGGGTGTACTTTTACTTTGAAAGCACTGTTCACTATCAAAAAATACTATTCATGACTAACCCAATATTGACACCATTATATACATATTCTCCTTTAATATTGTGCAATGATTGTTACACTAGTTATTAAAGGATTCAAATGGATATTGCTTCCAAATCTAAAGAGTATAAAAATCCAATATGTGTTATAAGAGCAAGAGACAATGTAATCCTTAAATTCAGTTATGGATAAACATGTGGATGGCACCATAGCTTAGCATAGGTGGGATCGAGATGCCTATATGGCATGGAAAAAGAGATATTCCACTATTTACATAATTTTGCTAAGAATAAGTATCAAAATGTAATAGATTTATGGATCATTTTACAGAAGAGATTTGGAGATAAGTCTTTGACTAATTTTTTTATTATTGCTAATCAAGTTTGATACCTATCAGAAGTTGTTTGATCATAGAATACAGAAACATCTAAGAGAGATGGAAAATATGATATGTGATCTTAGTGAAGCTGGTTATAAGTTGATCAATGAGCAAAAGGTTCAAGTTGTTATCCATTTCTTACCCAGGAGTTAGAAGCATATGAAGATACAACCAACCACTAAAGATTTTATAAAGACATCTGAGGATATTACTAGATATTTGAAGCTTAAAAAGGATTATCTGGAATTGATTAAGGTCAATGCCAAAGTGCATGTGGCATAGACACATTCTGGTAAAATGAGTTATATCTAGAACAAGAAGAAAAGCTTCAATAGGAAAGGTAAGGAAAATGCTTGAGAGCCTAAAAGGCAAAAGATAAAATAGAATTACAAAAGGTCCAAAGGCAAAAAGAAAAGGATAAACATTTCAAGAGTGAAATTTGTCTTTAAATGCCAATAGAAAAGACCCTATGTAAGAGACTGCAATGTGTCCAAATAGATTCATAAGTAATGGACCAGGTGACAAAGGATTGGGATGCTTTTGTACAATAAGTTTCTATTCTTGCTTTGATGAAACTTGGTTTCATTTACATTTCAAGGATAACAACACATGCTTATATTTCATTGATGCTTAATATGATTCTGGTTTTGTTTTGAGCAATTTCATTATTTTGGATATTGATCCTGATTATTTGAATAATACTAGTTTTTCCTTAATTTTTTTCTTCTGCATCATATAGTTATTAGAATAATGTAAAATTATGGCATGATAGGTTAAATCATATTAGGCAAGATCGAATGAGTTTGTTAGCCAAAGTAGGTTCATTAGGTAACCTTAACATATTAATTTGCCTACTTGTGAACATTGCCTGAAAGGAAAACTAGTTAGGAAACAATTTGAAAAAAGGAACTAAGGTTGAATTTCCATTTCAATTAATCCATTCAGAAGTTTGTGGTGCAATGAATGTGAGGGAAAGGCATGGGACCTACTTGCTAATCTTCTATTGAGGAGATGCTCTATTAATAGCCATATGGTAAGATCTATAATGACTAAGGCAAACTTGCTAATCTTCTATTGAGGAGATGCTCTATTAATAGCCATATATGTTTTAAATCAAGTGCCTTTTAAGTCTATCACATCCACTCCTTATGAGTTATGGACTAGTTAACAACCTGACCTAAACCATTTATGACCTTAGCATCGTGTTGCTTATGTCCATGATACCTCAAGAAAATTTTGTAAATTGGGACCAAGAGGTAAAATGAGTATCTTTGTGAGATATTCTGAAGTATTAAAAGGATATGTATTTATAGGTGAGCAAAACAATGGCACAGTCATAGAATTTAAATCATGAGATATCATTTTACTAGAAAATGAATTTTCAAAGTTCGGCAAAATAAGTCAACACTTCACTTTCGATGAAAATTAAGAAGAATAACCATTAGGATCACTTTATTTGAATGGAAGGGAATTTGAAGAAGAAGGTCAAGACCCTCTTCCCATGATCTAGATGTTTGGGATCCTTACTCTAATGGGAACATTCCTAACTTCAGTAGGAGCATGGAAATTCATGACCCTTACTTGAGTTGAAGTATTCCTAGCTTTAGAGGGAGTATGAATCTCAATCCTAGTGGGAGCATTTCAAACTACGATGAATATATGAGATATGTTTACCAAGAATTGGAATTGTTAAAATCTAAAAGGAAAAGTGTCAACATCGACAATTTGAGATCAAAGGCTCAAATGAAACCCTTTTAGTTACCCCACAAGATGAAGAAGAGCCTAAAAATATTCAATAAACTCTTTCATGCCCAGGAAGAAATGGCATCTATAAGATTAAACCATGTTTAAAAACTGGTTGATCTACCAAAAAGATGCAAACCAATTAGGAATAAGTGGATTCTCAAGGTAAAGCGAAAAGTTGATAGAATCAAAAGACATAAAGTTCAGCTAGTCGCTGAGGGATTTACACAATAGGAAGGAATTGACTATGAATAGAATTTCTCATCTATTGTACAATTTACATCTATAAGTTTAATTCTGGTCTTAGTGGCTAGTTTAGACTTAGAGCTACATCAAATGGATGTAAAGATTACTTTCCTCAATGGAGGATTAGATGAAGAAATATAAATTGAATGACCTATAAATTTCATTAAAAAGGCAGCAATCATAAGGTTTGCTGATTGAAAAGATCAATCTATGGCCTTAAACACTTTTTAGGATAATGGTATTTGAGATTTCATGAGACAACCATGTTGAATGGATTCAACATGATTGATGAAGACCATGGTGTTTATTGTAAAAGCTTTAAAGACAAATTTTTCATTTTGACTTTGTATGTCAAATGACATACTAATAGCAGAAAATGACATATAGTTCTTAAATGAAATTAAAGGTTGGTAATCCTCTAACTTTGAAATGAAAGATATGGGTCAAGCAGATTATATTCTTGTAATTAAGATTTCAAGAGATAGTTTAAGAAGGTTTTTATCTCTCTCGCAAGAGATATATATCAATAAAGTCCTTAAATGTTTCAACATGCAAAATTGCAAACCCATTGATAACCCTATTACTAAGAATCTATTTCTTAGTAAGAGTATATATCCTAAGATGCTAGACGAAATTGAATGCATGAGGAACGTTCCATATGCTACTGTTGTGGGTAGTCTAATGTATGTAATGTTGTGTATAAGACTTGATATATACTATGCAGTAGGTATAATAAGTAAATATCAGTCCAACCCAGGCAAAACACATTGGAAAGTAGTGAAAAGGATATTTAGATACCTTAAAAGTACTGTAAACTGTTCTCTTTGTTATCAAAAAAGGATCCACAATTGGTAGGATACTTAAATATTGATCGGGAAGGTGATGTGGATGAGAGAAAATCCAACTTAGGTTATTTATTCTTGTTTTGCAAGGGTGCCATCTCATTAAGTAGCAAAAAAAAAAACTCGTGTAGCCCTATCAACAATGAAAGCTTAATTTATCGCTTCCTCTGTTGTGGTATAAGAGGCAATTTAGCTAAAATGATTTGTGAACCATTTAAGAGTAACTGCCTTAGAGAAATCAATGACAGTCTATAGTGATAGTCAGTCATCAATGGATGTACCAACATTAAGTATCAATACACCAAATATATTGTTGAACAAGGAGAAGTGAACTTACAGTATATTTTCTCATTGGATATAATTACAGATCCATTAACAAAACCTGTACTGAGAGGTATTTTGAGAGACATTAGATCTCAGAGGTTACATAGGATTTGATTTGTATTGTCTTATGTGATCCTTTAACATTATTATTTATGAATAATAGTTAAGTTCATTTTTTGGCAATACATGACTATGAATGTTTATATGTGAACATTGACTTTCATTTGTTATATGATTCAACATATCGAACAGAGAAGTAGTCTATTCACACGGGTGTTTATCTTAGTTTTGACAATAAGTTGACAAAGACTAAGATGTGGCCATTTTTTAACATATGGTAAATTTAAGAGCCTGTTCAAAATAAAAGTGTCATTGTGCAAAATTAAAGTGCAAAATAAAGACATATATAAGGTTGTATTCTTTGGATTGAGATCCAAACTAGATTAAGTGTAATCATATGATAAGTTAAATGTAACTATCATATTCTATCTTAAAAGCCAAAAATAGTCCTGAAGTGGAAGGACTAAAGTTGGATGTTTTGGACCATCGCAACCTTATGTTTTTGTATGGTGTTGAAATACATTTTGTGAGACATGCGCTCCTTTAATGGAAGGAAAGAATACCATGACATATGTTTCATACCATGTGTGCTTTAAGTGACCTAGAGAAGGGAATTTAATGTGAACGATCTCAATTTTCCCTATTAGTGAGACCTTAACTAAGTTTTGATTCTTAGAACCCTTATCTTTAAAGTATGGTTCAGTGTGGCTAGCTTAGTTAGTTTTTAAGAGACTATGGAAAAATTCAACCTGATAGGTCTAAATAGAAAAATGAACTGAATCATGATGGATGGCATAGAAGGGAAGATAGCTTTTTGATCACATTCAATTGGTTCATGGTTCATCGGCTTGCTTATTATAGTTTCTATGAGTAGAGACATAATAGTGAACACAAAAATTATTTTATGAGATCATGAGTTAAAACATTAAATGTGAAAATGCAATCTATGGTTAGACATATGTGGATAAAAGGATATTTTTTCTTCGAGAAGCTATATATACCTTACAGGCGTATAGCAATAGTGCTCTCGATGTATGCTGGTCACACGGTTTATTTACCTGTATGATTGGAGATTATGATTTGATTTTGTTCCATCATGTGCGAGTGGAAGATGAGGGAGAATGGATATGTCCATGACTCTAAATTCGGATAGTAAATCAAATATTTTTGATACCGAATACATAAGTTAAAGAAATTAATTTCTATATATACTTAATACATCAATTACGAAAATTAATTTCTATATTGAATACATTAGTTATCCTAAATGCGTGTAAAATGATATGGTAGATAATGTCATATAAGTATAACCCCTAACATTCCAAGCCCCTCTATTTGTATTTGTATGTATATGTTTGCACCTTACGTAATTCCACATTATGAAAATAATGTAAAATTACTATTATTATTGGGGGTTACTATGACTTGTAAATAACGTTTGCCAATTTTTTAAGGTAATGTTTGCCACCTTAAGTGTGAAACTCATAAAATTATAAAAAAAAAACAAATATTGAGCTCTGTGAATTTTAACATTTTTTTTACATTAAGTTCTTAATTTTAAAAAGTTGATATTAAATCCTTTTACTATTTAAATTACTTGCATTAAATTTAATTTAGATTAAATTAATAAAATTAAAATGCATGATTTTTTAATATCGAATTAAATTAATTAAAAATAACTGTAGTACCACCACAATATAAGAAATTGAAGAAAAAGCCAACTCATAATATTTTGCATGATGAAATAATTGTATATTTTAATTTTTTTTTTATGTTTTGATAGGCATCACAACCATTTTAAATTAATCTCATGTTAGATTAATCGATCGTGTATTTCAATTTTATCAATTTCATCTAAATTGATCTAATATAAATAATTTAAAAAGTATAAAATTTAATTTAAATTTTTTAAAGCACAAGAATCAAATTGAGAAAAACTTTAAAACGTAATGTATTCAAGTACCGTATATTGGATATACCGAATAATCGTACAATTATTTATTATATGTGAAATCTTGAATAGTAGGAAGGAATATACAAAAATTGGAACTCTAAATAGGTAATTGAATTATTAGACATATATGAGTATATTTTCGCCCCAAGAAACTGAAGAATTTCATGCAATTAAGATTATAATGCTATGAAGTGAAATTGGATTTATTTGGTACATAGCAATCGTGCTAGGATGTCCTCACAACAAATCCATTAATTAGATGTGCTCTAATAAGCAAATCCTTCTCCTTTTTCACATTAATATTTATTTATCTTGGCTTAATTTTGTCTCCACTAGCTGAAAAGGACTAGTAAACTTCATTTCATTGGCTGGCTTTTCTAGCTTCTTCTTAATTTTCTTTTTTAACTCGTAAAAAAAAGATTTATAAATGAAGAATTTTGTTTTTGATAAATAGAGCAAGTGGAGATTGCAAAATCCAAAAGAGAAGTAGAGCTGCTGAATTGGGATGATATTCAAAAGATGAAATATTCATGGAATGTAGCATGTGAAGTGATGAGAGTTGCTCCTCCTCTTCAAGGTGCTTTTAGAGTTGCCATCAACGACTTCATCTTTAATGGCTTTTCAATTCCAAAAGGATGGAAGGTATTAATCCTAAGTAATCCTTCATTTATTTCCTTCTCAATTAGTTAATTTTCATCCCACCTGAATTTGAATATAAATCGGAAATGAAATTTATAATTTAATAATGCTGGTTGGTTCAAGCAGTTCAATACTTTTGTTTCTAAATAAGATCTTGAATTGAATCTTATATTATATTTTATAAAAAATTATATTAAAGAAATTGCAATGGCCTCGTTTTAAATTAAAATATTACTTTTCCAATATTATTATTATTATTATTATTATCCAATAATATTTCAAAAAAATAAAAATTATAAAGAGAAGTATTGAAAAAGAGAAATATTAATAAATTTATTAAATATTTTATTGATAACATGACATGAATAATTGGAATGCATGCAACAAAATTTATTTATTTTTCTTTTACATGAGAAAGAGCTTTATTAAGAAGAAAATAAAGCTGAAATTACAAAGCTAATGGGAGACAAGTCCCTAAAACAAAGACATGGCATCAAATAAGAATTGCAGGCTATAAAATGCACAACCTTATTTGTAGATTTATTCACAAAACCAACAATCAGGTATATATTCGAAGTAAAAAACAATAATAATGAACTAACATGTCTAAGATCTAATGCTAAAGTTTGAATGGAAAGTTCAGACAAAATTTTGAGACTGGAATTCAGCTACGTCTCTCAATCGGCCCTTCCTAAGGGCATATATGATCACACTCCATTGCTGCTTGACTACTTCAATTCTAATTGGGACCCTAAGCCATTCAAATTTCTTGATGTGTGGTTAAATGATGCTGACTTCCTAAAAAATGTTCGTATATGGTGGAATAACCTTGACATGTCTAAGGTTGAGAATGTCCAATTAAAGTTAAAGATGCTGAAGAAATTCATCTCAGAATGGAACTCTCGATGTTATGGTAGTGTAGATAAGTCCATTGAAATCCTTGAGAAAGATATTTACAAACTAGATAGAGACATTGAGAAAGAGGGAATGCACGATGTAATCAGAAAGGCTACCCTTCACAAAAGGAACTCTTTAGTGCAAAAACTATTGGAAAAATTGAAGGCAAGGGAATCCATTTGGAGAAAAAAATCGAGGATTAAATGGTTAAGAGAGGGGGAACAAAACTCTAGTTTTTTCTACCTATCTGCATCAGTAAGGGGAAATAAAATTCATATCTTCAAACTGGAGACTCTAGAGGGTGTTTCTTCTAATCCTTTTCATATCAGGAAGTCAATAATTTCCTTTTACAAAGCTTTTCTCAAGGAAAATAACTTTTGTAGACCTTCCTTCGCAGTCAATTCATTTAAAAAGCTCTTTGTTTCTTTAACCTTCTATTTGGAAGCACCAATCACTTTTGAGGAAATTAAAAAATTGTAGAGTTGAGATAGCAGGAAGGCACTTGGCTCTGATGGGTTTAACTTTGCATCCATTAATAAGGCATGGAACATAATTTGGGACGATATTGATCATATGGTAAAAAAGTTCTTCCTTGATGGATAAATACCCAAAGGATCATCCTCCTCATTCATTACCTTAAATCCAAAAACTATTGGTGCCACCCACTTTAAACACTTTTGCCCCATCAGCCTTATTGGCCATGTATACAAAATCATTGCAAAGTTGCTAGCTAGTAGGCTAAAAAAAAGTAATGGATGAAATTATTTCTAAAAAGCAATGCGTATTCATTAAAGGGAGGCATATTTTAGATGGCATACTTATTGCTAATAAAGCCATTCACTCATTAAGGAAGCATAATCAAAGAGGCATCCTTTTCAAAGCTGATTTCTAGAAAGCTTTTGACTCCGTTAGCTGGAACTATTTAGATAGTGTGCTGGATCTTATAAATTTTAGTGATAAATAGAGGTCTTGGATTAAAAATTGCTTAGGCTTAGCCTCTATCTCTATATTGGTAAATGGATCACTGACTCCAAAATTTCAACCTTCTCAAGGTTTGAGGCAAGGAGTCCCTCTCTCACCTTTTTTATTTATCATTGCGGCAGAAGGCCTATCAATTTTAATAAAGAAAGCTGTTGAGCTCCAACTGTTTAAGGGTATCAATCCTATTTATAATTCCTCTGAGATGTCTTTGACTCACATTCAATATGCGGATGAAACCATTATCTTCTTAAACCTATACCTTCAAAGCATCAATCAAATGAAAAGGGTTCTAAAATCTTAAAAGCAGCATCAGGGCTAGCAGTTAACTTTTATAAAAGCTCTTTGATAGGTGATAATACTGAGCTTGGGTGGCTACAATAATGTGCAGACTTGGTGAAATGTAAGGTTCAATAATTACCCTATAATTGCTTGGGATTCCCTCTATGAGCTAATTCGAGGAGACTAGAGACTTGGAGACCGATCATTAAGAAGTTTAAGTGCAAAATTTTTGGATGGAGAGGAAAATGTCTTTCCATGGTGGCTCATCTCACTCTCATAAAAGCTACAATGATTAGCCTTCCGATATTTTATATGACTTTATTTAAAATGTCAGCTGGTGTGATTATATCTCTTTGCTCCATCATGAGAAAATTCTTACGGAGTGGAGAGCAGGATAAAAAAGCTCTTTGTAAGGTTAGATAGAGCCTTATGGAAAAGGCTAAGAGGATGGACGAATTGGGCATTGGTTCTCTCTATCATAGAAATCTAAGTTTATTGTACAAGTGGTACTGGAGGTTGGATCTGGTGAATGCAAACTTATGACAAGAGCTCATTTTCAAGAAGTATAGCATTAACAAGCATTTAATTCTAGATTTAATCTCTGATAGGAAGTTCTCAATCATTTGGAAGGATATTGACAAGGTCAGATCCTCATCTCATTTCCCTGGTTGTCTTGCGATTGATGTTAGGGATGGGAAGTCTTATCTTTTTTGGCTGGATCAGTGGCTTTTGGCTAAACCATCAAAGGAAAGGTACCCTAAGCTTTTTGGGATCCCCTTTCTTCAAAACTCTATTATGTTTGACTTGGCAGGTGGATCTAAGGGCATTAGGTTTGGGAGTTAAAATGGAAAAGAGCCCTTTTTCCAGTGGGAACTTGTTATGATTGATGATATATTATTAGCCCTGGACTCTTTTTCCTTATCTTTGGGGTCGACTGACAGGAAAATATGGACTCATGACCCATATGGTAACTTCTCAATCAAATCTGCTTATAATTATTTGAGTCTATCCACCCATATAAGGAAGATTTATTAGAATTTACTTTTATTCTCTGGCAAAATCTTGCTCTACCTAAAGTGGAATTATTCTTGTGGTTGAACTTATTGAACAAAGTGAGTATGAAGATTTTCTTAGCAGCTCGAGGTATTTTGCCCCCCTTAAGAAGCTTTCTGCCTTATGTGTAAGGAGTACCCTGAGAGCATCGATCACCTTATGGTTACTTGCATCCTATTCTCGGCCCTTTGGTATAAAATTTTCAATTGGTGGGGTTTTGATACTTCCCTTCCTAATAACTTTAAGTGCCTTATTAGGCAATGACAGTTCTTTGCAGCTAGTTCCATCAGCAAAAAACTATGGAGTATCATTTTCCTAGCAAGCATTTGGTCTATTTGGTTAGAAAGAAATGCTACAATTTCCTCGGGTTCCAAAAGGATTGAAGTTTCAACCTTATTTCATCTTTGTCTATCTTGTGCTTCATTTTGGATTAAGGCTCATAAGGATCTAAATGTGCTACATGGGTAAGAGTTGTATTTAGTAGAGGATGGTTTCAAAAAGTGGCAACCAAAACATAAGATGAGACCCAATATTAACTGGTTACCTCCTTTTCAAGGAACTTTAAAATGGAACACAGATGGTTTCAACTTGGGGAACCTAGGACCTTTTAGAATTAGGGGGTTCTCAAAGATTCTTCAAGTTCAATCTTGTGTCTTTTCTCTTGTAGCATTGGAGTGGCTAATTCTTTTATGGCTGAACCATTGGCGGTATATAAAGAATTACAGGTTTCCTTTGATTTCATTGTCAAATAGGATATGCCAGTTCTTTTTGAGCTGGATTCATCGATAGTGGTATCATGGTTAAATAACTCTGATCTTGATAGACTATGGAAGTTGGCTAGTTTGTTTAATAAGATTAGAAATTTCACTGATAGATTCAATAAAATTTTCTTTATTCATAGAAGAAGGGAAAGTAATTTTTTTTTGATAATTTAGCTAAGCAAGGCTCTCGACGAAAATAAGACTTGTTAGCTTAGTTAATATGAGAAGTATGATGTTATCTACTACTGATGTCAGATACAAATTGCGACTCAAGGGATTGAGTATTTATTCATCTCTAAAATGTTGGGCTAGGATCAATGTTCACCAGGTTTGGATTTTCTTAGTTTGTACAAGCTTATTTGGCGAAGGTCTTGTCTTTAGGGGGCTATTCAACTCTTGGATTTTGATGGTCTTATTTTCTTCCGTTTTATTTGCAGAATCAAAACTCATTATTATGGTTTATATGATTTTCTTTGTTTTTGATTTACTATTCTGGATGTCTAGTTGTGTTATGCCTGTTGTCCAGTCTGGCTAGTGGTTTTAATCGATTGTTTATGTCAACTTGGGATACTCTTTTTATGGTTATAAATTACTACTTGTTTTAGTGGGCGGGTTTTGAAGCTCTATTCCTAGGGATAGGCTCTATTGTATCTTGTTTAAGAGCTGCTTCTTATGGTGAGGGGTTTGGTGCTGTTAGTTTTATGGGTTGTCAGACTTTGAGTTAGAAGGTCTTGTATCATTTCTCTCCTCTATGAGGAACCTTATTCAACTCCCAGCTTTTTTTTTCAATAAAATCCAACTTATAAAAAAGTCATAACTTGAGAAAAAGCTATGGTTCTTTAGCCAGGATACTACTTTATTGACACTACGAGCTTCTGCTATAAATATATCAAAAATAATAGAAAAAAGTTTTTCTACTAGTTGTTAGGAATTTTCCTTCATTATCATGCATAACAAAACATCTTACATTCAAATTCCAATCTTGAAAAATAGTTGCATCAGTGTTCACCTTAATTTACCATTTCAAGGCAAGTGGATTGCCATATATTCGTATACATATTTAAAGACAGAGAAGTAGTGTCAGTCTTGGAAAATCTTTATGAATGTAAGACATTTCATGCTATGTAGACAATTGCATAACTAGAATGTTACAGATTTAGCCAAAGACAATAATTTCTTCACTTCTAAATAACCCAATAAAGAAAGATAATAGAGGCACAATTAGTGCTGTGCAAATGGTCGAGATCGAATCAAACAAGCCGAAAATCGAATTTCATGAAAAAATAATCTAACCGAAAATCAAAATATATAGAATCGAAACTGAAAAAATAGAATTAATTTCAATTGGTTTGGTATAGTATATTCAATTATATGAGTTCCTCTTTTATTGGACTTTTAACTTATATGCACCCATAAATTAAATTTAACTTATATTCACAAAAATAAAACCATTTAATATAACTAAAATTAAAATAATATACATAAATTTATTATATTATGTCCATAATAAATATTAATCAACATTATATTAAAAAATATACTGCTAAAATAATATTTATAAATATATTAAAAATCCTCCAATAAAAAAATATTTATATAAAATACATATAATATAACTTCTCAAATATAATATAAGTCCAATTTGGCACAACATAAAAAAATAAAGAGATTTAGTGATTTAAATTTTTTTAATGTAAACAAAATTTGGAAAACCAAACTTTTAAAGTAAAAAAAAATTAAAATGAAAATAATTGAGAAAACAAAAAGAAATTAGGGTAAAAAAATTTAAAGTAAAAAAAACTAAGAACTGCAAACTTATCCCCACACTTAGGACGTGGTAATCTTACTTAGACTTTCACACCAGTCATCCAAATGTTTATTTTGAAATTTGGATACTATAATATATATATGTATAAAAATATTAGTCACTTTGATTAATTCAGTTTTAAAAATCGAACCAAACCGATTAAATTGTAAATACTTTTTGATCCAAACTGAACAAATTGAAAATCAAATACCAAATGAAGTATATAAAAATCCATTCGATTTAATTTCAATTTAGTTCTGTACAACCTTAATCACAATCTTTAGCTAAGAGATTTGTGATGATGAAAGAGAATCTATCGTTGAACTTTGAAAAATTACCTCTTAGGAAACCAATGGTTGACCGTTGCCACACTTCTTTCACTCAATTACAATGTGTTAGTGGTATTCCCTAGATCCTATGTATTTAGGGATGATTTCATATATACACATTAATTATAACTTCGATTATTATTAAAAATATATTATTCATTATATTCTGCTATGTTTATTACATGTGTATGATCTAATCTTAAACTTTATAATGGAATCTTAGGTATATAAACATAGTACCAAAGAAATTATAAAAGTGTTCATTATGTGAGATTCCTATTATATGCAATTATATTAATACTACGACCAACAAAGCATGCATTATAATAGACGCATCAATAGAGTGGCAATTAAGGCACAAACAATCAGTTTTAATCCCTTTTACAACAAGTTAATTATTCAAAGGGATAAAAGTATGGAGTTAAATTGTGAAGGATAAATAAACATAAAATTTATATATAGAAAAGAGATACCAAAAAGAGGGAATGATTAGATGAGCTAGGCAGGTTGCATGTAGTGTTTACAACTATTGGATGAAAAAAAAAATATTGTTCAATTTAATAGTCTTTTGCACTTAAGTTGAAAAAATTAAATAAAATGAGGTTATATCATCCACTTTCACATGTATGATCTAAAACACATTAGTAAAATTGGCTACCTAATTAATTGGTTTCAGGGAAAATTATGAAAGAAAAACAGTAAGTAAAAAAAAAATTTCTTTCCATTATTAATGACATTTATTCCAAATCACACAGATTAATAGATTTTATATGATCTCCCCTAAATGTTAAGGAGTTTTTAGTTCATGACAGTAAGGGTTTGTCTACTCCTTGATTTATCTCTCTGTAATTTTTATTGTTTTCCTCCTATAAAATAATAATAAAAAAATTCTATATGATAGCATTAGCTAATTGGGTTTGGACCTTTTGCTTCCATTTTTTTATTATGATAATTAATAATAATTCAAATGACAAAAACTTGGGCATTTGAATTGAGCGTGTTCTAATCAAATAAGCAAATTGAAAAGTCACCAGTTTGAAGATTCTACAAAAGAAAATATCTTTAGAGCTTAATTTTGGAATATTTGAAATTTGGACTTTGATATTTAATTTAACAAGGATTTCATAGTATAATAAAAGAGATTGAGAGTGATTTTGCACCTTAATTTTGATAATTGAAGCCTAATTTATAAAGAAAGATTTTACTTATATACAATCTAACTTCTTTCTAGAATAGGATAAAACTTCCATTTTCTTGAGAATAATTCTTACCTGGTTTTTTTTTTTTTTGGCTGGGCTCACCATATATAAAAAGTTGTTTTGTCTTTATGAGCCTTTTCAAACATAGTTGACATGAAATCCAATCTATGATTAGGTACATTTACACGAGCTCCTCAACATCAACGAATCCTCTTTATAGAAATGAACTACATATTCACGTAAATTCCTAGCTTTTTATGACTGTCTCTATGTGACTAGTACTTTTCAAGACAGGGATATTGGTTGAAAATCTGCTCTTAAATTGCTTAGTAAACTATTCAAATGAGTTTATGGTCCCTTCTTTGAGCTTGTAGAACCAAGCCTTTATTGCACTTATGAGACTCATAGGAAATATCTTATATAGTGTGGCATCATACATGGTTTGCCACTATACAAAACATCGATAATCCTATATATAGGTGATAGGGTTTTAGAGCCATCATAATCGATGATGGGATATCACATGGCATAAATACAATCATCATGCTGCGAAAAAACAAAAACTTTTGATCATACAAGCTACACAATAACAACATAGAATTGAAAACATGCAATTTTAGGGTTTCAATTGAACTTACTTATTTGAATGCACTTCAAATCTTGATTTTTGCAATGAATAGTATATAAGATGAACCTATATACCCTTAAACTCAATCACCAATGCCAAAGGTGCTGCCATTCATGCCATACCACTCTATGTTCACACACACACTTGCAAAGTTGGCCTAAAACGAGAGTACTAGCTCTAGGTTTGAGTATTTGGCAATGGGTATATTTTAAAGACACAATATTTGATCTTGTTCTTTTTAGGGTTTGCAAAGGCTACCCAAAACACAAGAGAAGAAGAAAGAATTCTTCCCCTTCTAAAAAATGACAATGAGAGAGAAAAAAAACTCAAAGTGGCAAATTTATTTAATCAATATATATCACTTAGCTAGGGTTTCTTTTGGATGCCAAAATCTACTAGGTTTTTGGTAGTAATTTCAGCCTCCATCTCTTCCTAATCAAGTGGTGTATCTTGATTCAAATTCAAATAGGATTTAAACTTAATTAACTATCTAAAGATAAATAAGTAATTAATTATCTAAAGATAAATAAATAATTAATTATTATCCATGTCTTGCCATTTTTTCACACTCTCATGGACTAAAGTCCATTTAGAAATTTAATTACCCATTAACCTTATTATTTTGACTTTAATTAAAAGCCCAAATTAATGCCCAATACTTTATATAATATTTTAGACCCAATGCTTTGTGTGTGATCCTATATGTCCATTTAATATTGGCAACAGATTAATAAATAATCCAAAGGCAATATATATTCTCTAGCAAGATATTATAACATTCCAAATTAAATGAAAATACAAATGGCATTTAGTGACCTCATACAATTTTGCATAGTCCCTTATCGACAAATATCATAATTAATATAAGGTATGAAACTAGTCATCCTTATATATACTAATTCCTTTCTTGATATTCCAGTGACACTGAACTCTTAGATAAATAATGATTACTCATTATTTCATCTCGGTATGGCCATACACTTCTCAGTTCACTAATCAAGTGGCCGGTGATATTTTGTCTCTTATCAAGAGGGATAATCGCTTTACTTCTCTCATGCTCTCTAACATGAATTAATGCATGCCTAAGCATACCCATACTAGTCACCCTATTATGAGTACGTTAGCTGTATGTCAAAGTACACAGTAATACATAAAGAGTTTTATAGAAATTTTAGGTCTAAAAACCGAGGCAAAACTTGCAATTGAGAAACACTTATGACTTGTACCATGTAGTGTTCTCATGAACAGATCGAATCTAGATACTATGTTTGAAACATGTATCTATGATATCTGATTGACACTCTAGTCCTTATGATCTGTAAGACAAAACTCAACTTATCAAAGAGAGCATACTGGTCTTAATTCATTTGTTATTCCCTTAACAATGACTGACTAGGAATATTTACAATGAATTGTCAAATGTTTCAAGATCTTACAAACATGTACCTCACACATGATAACATAAACTGAAACAACATTCTTGGATAGTTCTATCACTTGATATGTACAGGAATACAATAGATAAAAAAATGCCTCATTTATTAACTTGAGTATTTTATAACAATGCATTAGGGCTAGGGCTTACACTAACAATCTCCCACTAACACTAGTCCCAATTATGCATAGCCCTAAGGCTGAACGCTCTCAAATGAGCTTCGTGCAGATTTAGACGTAACTATTTCATCAATGGATTTGCTAAATTGTCTTCACTCACTATCTTGCTAATCTTGATGTCCCCACAATCAATGATCTCTCTGATCAAGTGGTACCTCTTGAGTATGTGTTTGGATTTCTGGTGTGAATGGGGCTCCTTTGCTTGTACGATGGCCTCGTTGTTGTCACAAAAAATTTCTAATGAATTTAGGATGCTTGGGACCACTCCTAATCCAAAAATGAAATTTTTAATCCAAACAGTCTTCTTTGTAGTCTCACTCGCTACAATATACTCATATTCTATAGTTGAGTCGACAACGGTCTTTTGCTTCAAGCTTCTCCAGCTGATAGCACCACCGTTCAAAACAAAAACAAAACCAAATTATGATCTTGAGTCCTGAGTTCTGGTCTGAAAAGTAGCATCGGCATAACCTTGTATGATGAGCTCTTCTTGACCACCATACACCAAGAAGTGTTCCTTAGTCCTTCGCAGGTACTTTAGAATCCCCTTTATAGCAGACCAGTGTTTTTCATCAGGGTCTTGCTAAAACCTACTGGTTATACTCAGTGCATGAGCAGCATCCAACCTAATACATAACATAGCATATATGATAGATCTAATAGCAGATGCATATGGGATTCTACTCATGCTGTCCCTTTCCTTTTTGGTTTTAGGACACTGTTCTTTAGTCAAAGGAACTCCCAAAGCCAAAGGTATGTACCCTTTCTTTGAGTCTCCCATACTAAAATGCTTTAGCACTTTTTCTATGTACTTTTCTTGACTTAGTGCCAAAAGCCAATGCGATCTATCTCTATAGATTCGAATACCAAGTATTGGTTCGGCTTCACCTAAGTCTTTCATTTAGAAACACTTTCCCAACCATTGCTTAACATTTTACAATGTTGGGATGTCATTCCCAATGAGAAGGATGTCGTCCACATATATGACCAGAAACACTACTATGCTCCCACTAATCTTCTTGTACACACAAGGCTCATCTTCATTTTTTATGAAGTCAAACTCTTTGACTACTTCTACAAAATAGAGATTCCAACTCTAGGATGCTTGTTTCAATCCATAAATGGAATTTTGAAGCTTTCAAACCTTCTTAGGATGTTTGGGATTGACAAAACCCTAAGGCTGTGTCATATACACATCCTCGAGGAGATTTCTATTAAAGAAAGCTGTTTTGACATCCATTTGCCATATTTCATAGTCATGATATACAGCTATGGCAAGCAAGATCCTAATGGACTTGAGCATGAATACAGGCGAAAAGGTCTCATCATAGTCTACACCATTAGTTTGCTGAAAACCTTTAGTTACTAGTCTACCTTTGTAAGTCTTATTAGCTTAGAGTTTAAATAACCACTTGCATTCGATTACCTTAGCACCTTCTGGTGGATCAACCAAGGTCCAAACCTAGTTATCGTACATTGATTACATCTCGAATTTCATGGCTCCAAGCCAATTTTTCAAGTCAGGGTTCTCAATAGTTTCTCGGTAGGTAGTTTGATCCTCACAATCCACTAACTCAATAGTTTCACTGTCGGTGATTAGAAATTCGTATCTCTCAATCTCCTGTCGTACCCTACTAAACCTTATAGGTTCTTGCATAATGGGTTCTTGTTACACAATTGGTTGTGAACTTGATCCCATTTCTAACTCATCCTCTACAGAAGTTTGTGGCACTTGAATTTCTTCAAGTTCTACTTTGCTCCCACTATTTTTCTTGAGAAGGAACTCCTTTTCCAAGAAAACAGCTTTGCGAGCAACAAACACTTTGTTCTCGACTTGTGAGTAAAATTAGTATCCCTTTGTTTTTTTGGGATATCCCACAAATAAGTAGACAGTAGTTTTGGACTCTAGCTTGTCAGATGTTAATTTCTTAACGTGTGCATCACAGCCCTAAATCCTGAGAAATGACATATTGGACTCTTTCCTAGTCCATACCTCATACGGTGTCTTCTCAACTGCTTTAGTTGGAGTTCGGTTCAGTAGAAACGCAACAGTTTCTAATGCATAATCCCAAAAAGAGATAGAAAAATTATCTTGATTCATCATTAATTGAACCATGTCTAATAGAGTTTGATTCCTCCTTTTGGACACACCATTCCATTGTGGTGTTTCAGGAGAAGTGAGCTATGAAATAATTCCACACTCCTTCAGATGACTATGAAACTCTTGGCTTAAGTATTGGCCACCTTGATCTGATCGAATGGCTTTTATACTTTTGCCAAGTTGGTTTTCTACTTCGTTCTAAAACTCTTTGAATTTTTCAAAAGTTTCAGACTTGTGCTTCATTAGATAGACGTAGCCATATCTACTGAAGTCGGATGTGAACATTACGAAGTAACTAAAACCACCTCTAGCCTGTGTACTTAATGGTCCACATACATCGGTGTGTATTAATCCCAATAAGTCACTAGTCCTCTCACCTTTCTTGTTAAAATGACTTTTTGTCATCTATCCATACAAACAAGGCTCACATATGTCGTAAGATTCCAAATCGAATGACCCAAGCACTCCAGATTTCTAGAGTCTTGAAATGCATTTTTCATTTGCATATCCTAAAGGACAATGCCAAAAGTAAGTAGGGTTCAATTTGTTTGATTTAACCCTCTTTGTATTAATATTGTATATGGACTCTCTGTTTTGTAGATCAAGGATATAAAGGCTATTTTGTAACACAGCGATGCCATATAAAATGCCTTGGCGACAAAAATGAATATTGCCATTATTAATAACAAAGTCAAATCCATCCATATCCAAAAATGAAACTGAAATAATGTTTCTGCTTATAGCAAACACAAAATAACAATCCATTAAATCTAAACATAGTCCAGAAGGTAAAGTGAGTCGATAGTCGCCTATCTCCATGGCCACAACTCGTGCTCCATTCCCCACGCGGAGGTCCACTTCACTCTCTTCCCTAGTAACCACCTATTTCTTAGCCCCTGCACATTTGAACAAATGTGAGAACCAAAACCGGTATCCAATACCCAAGTGGTCGAAATAAAAAGGTTAATTTCAACAACAAAAATACCAGAACTGGACGCCTTGGCTCCATTCTTCTTTTGTTCTTCCTTAAAAAGAGCGTAGTTCTTCCTCCAATGCCCTAACTTGTTGCAATGGAAGCACATGCTCTTACTCTCATTGAGCTTTTACACCTTGGGCTTGGGTTTGGCCTGAGATGTACTCCCACTGGACTTAGGCTGAGCCTGGTCCTTCTTGGGTTTCGCCTTACCTCTCCTCTTTCCCTTCGTAGGTCCCTTTTTAATGCCCCCTTAAACCATAAGTATGGGGTTGGTCTTTAGAATGTTCTCTTTAGCATTCTTAAGCATCCCATAAAGCTTAGTGACTGTCTTGTTCATTGCATGCATGTTATAATTCATAACAAATGGATCATAATCATCAGGCAATGACCCTAAGATAAAGTCAGTGGCCAACTCTTTTGTGACTTATACCTCAAGCTTCTCAAGAGTATCAAGATACCCTTTCATCTTAAGTACATGGGTACTGATAAGAGTACTTGTAGTCATCTTACAAGAAATCAATGCTTTTATTGTCATGAACCTTTCGTGATGAGCTTGTTCTTGGAACTTCTCCTTGAGGTGCACCATGATTGCATAGGCCTCTTGGTCCATGAATTACTTTTGCAAATCAAGCACCATAGAGGTTAGCGTCAGACAGGTCACATCGTTGGAGTCACTCTTCTTAGTCTCAAAGGTTTTCCTTTGAATTGCAGAGGTGTTCTTAACAGGTTTGGTGGGCAAGGGTGCATCGAAAACATACGAATTCTTCTCTTGCTTAAGAACAATTCTCAAGTTTTGAGACCAGTCTATGAAATTGGTGCCATTCAGTTTGTCCTTTTCTAGGACCGATCGCAATGAAAAGTTATTGTTTGAAGAAGCCATTTTTTAATCTATAAAAATTTATAAACTTAGCAAGATTAAATGAGGTTTTAATATAATTCCACAAACCGAATTAATATCCCTTTAAATAATTCGCGTTAGTGATTTAATGTGGGCTAAGATCCATTTTTCACAACAACTCATTAGTCAAGCTGAGCTTGTACACCTAAAGAGTTAAGTTGCTTAGGTAGGAATACTCCAATCATATCTCATACATGACTCTTGGATCAAATGGGCTAACATCTTAAGATGTTATAGCACAAACCCATTTATTCGTTGCCTAGGTTCGAGCATCCCTTTCCTTGTTAAGTCCAACCTACATTCACAACCCATGCCTCACAAAGATAATCAGGCGCATCTAGGACTTCTAATCTACATGACCAATGATCGATGCCTAGACATGTTTCGAATTAGGAAGGCAACTTTATGACTTACTATTTTAGGGATTCATTTTATTACAGCTTTCATGGCATACGCTTTGTCATCCATTCATAGAATGTATATGTATAAGTGCATAAGGTAAAGCATAACAAACATGGACCCAAAAACCTACAACTAAAATTCTATACTATTACATATGAATATTCAAGTTGGGCCTCTCCACTCCGGTGGGCTTCGTCTTGATTTACAAAGTCTTCAAATAAATTCTATACTAAGAAATAAATGAAACTTTTACAATAATCCTTAATGGCATGCAGACCATATTTAATTTCATAAACCAGGGCCCATGAATGCACCATGCATATTTATTCATCACACAAAACAAACAAACAAACAAACAAACAAATATACATAACATTCATGGATAAAACAAAAGTCCAATTTTAATTAATTAAGCCCAACCCATTAATGGAAATTGTGTAGTTATACTTTTAAGAGAAGACCTCATTATGGGCCTAGGCCAAAGCCCAATGGACTAAATCCACTTATTGAATAAGCTCTCTTAAAAGCCTAAAACACAAACTAGTTAGATTTGTACCATAAATTAACTCTAGTGTAATATTCAATTTTGCTATTTTTAATATTATGCCATACAGCTCATAAACATTAAAAATACAAATAATATGAACCAACATGAATCAAAACATAAAAATTCATGAAGAATACATAACACATTTGGCATTGATAACAAAACAAATAAACAATGTGAAATTAGTTGTTTAATGCTCATATAATGCCACAACGATGCACAAACACTTAAAACGATTTTATGAGTCATTTAATTACTTAAATAAGGTCATAAACATTGAATTAAGGTTCTGCCCAGATCTGATCTAAATGAATTTTGCCATTTAAAAAAAAACAAACAATGTTGATTAAACATGCAACAGACACAAACTAGTCATTATTTTAAGTGATTTGTAAATTAACCAATTAAATTATCATAGACCAGAATTAAAACAATTTTTAAAACATGTCCAGACCTATATTTAATATTATAAAATCACTTACAAACATGCCAACACATTTTTAAATGTTATAGTGAGAAACTAGTTAGTTATAAACACATATCATGCAAATAAGCACCTAGTTTCATGATTAACGTGTTCAATCAGGTATATATATTTAAAACAGACCTTGAATAGATCTAAAAATATCTGAGGATAATATATTAACATGTCATAATACCCAATTAACCATTTAAAATCATTTTTATAGTTAACCAATGCAAAAACTCAAAATAGAAAATTTTAACATCATGTTTTATGCAATAGTGATTTTTAATGAAGTTGTAACACATCCAAAGCACTAAAACAAACATGATTAGGCTCTGATACCACTGATGGGATATCACATAGCATAAATATAATGATCATGCAGTGGAAAAACAAAAACGTTTGATCATACAAGCCATGCAATAACGACATAGAATCGAAAACATGCAATTTTAGGGTTTCGATTGAACTTACTTCTTTGAATACACTTCAAAACTTGATTTTTGCAATAATCAGTATATAAGATGAACCTATATACCCTTGAAATCAATCAACAATGCCAAAGGTGCTGCCTTTCACACCACACCACTCTATGTTCACACACACACTTGTAAAGTTGGCCTAAAATGAGAGTGCTAGCTCTAGGTTTGAGTATTTGGCAATGGGTATATTCTAAAGACACAATATTTAATCTTGTTCTTCTTATGGTTTGAAATGGCTACACAAAACACAAGAGAAGAAGAAAGAATTCCTTCCCTTGTGAAAAATGACAATGAGAGAGAAAAAAAACTCAAAGTGGTAAATTTATTTAATCAATATATATCACTTAGCTAGGGTTTCTTTTGGATGCTGAAATTTACTAGGTTTTAGGTAGTAATTTCAGCCTCCATCTCTTCCTAATCATGTGGTGTATCTTGATTCAAATTCAAATAGGATTTAAACTTAATTAACTTAATTATCTAAAGATAAATAAGTAATTAATTATCTAAAGATAAATAAATAATTAATTATTATCCATGTCTTGCCGTTTTTTTCACTCTCTCATGTACTAAAGTCCATTTAGCAATTTAATTACCCATTAACCTTATTAATTTGACTTTAATTAAAAGCCCAAATTAATATCCAATACTCTATATAATATTTTAGGCCTAATGCTTTGTGTGCAATCCTATAGGTCCATTTAATATTGGCAACGGATTAATAAATAATCCAAAGGCTATATATATTCTCTAGCAAGATATTATAGCATTCCAAATTAAATGAAAATGCAAATAACATTTAGTGACCTAATGCAATTTTGCATAGTCCCTTACCCACAAATATCAGAATTAATATAAGGCATGGAACTAGTCATCCTTATATATACTAATTCCTTTCTTGATATTCCAGTGACACTGAACTCTCAGATAAATAATGATTACTCATTATTTCATCTCGGTATGGCCATACACTTCTCAGTTTACTAATCAAGTGGCCGATGATATTTTCGTTCTTATTGAGAGGGGTAATCTCTTTACTTCTCTCATGCTTTCTAACATGAATTAGTGCATGCCAAAGCATACTCATACTAGTTACCCTATTACGAGTACGTTAGGTGTATATCAAAGTACACAGTAATTCATAAAGAGTTTCATAGAGATTTTAGGTCTAAAAACTTCGATGCAAAACTTGCAATTGAGAAACACTTATGACTTGTACCATGTAGTATTCTCATAAGCAAATCGAATCCATATACCATGTTCTAAACATGTATCTATGATCTTTGATTGACACTTTAGTCGTTATGATTCATAAGACAGAATTTAACTTATCAGTGAGAGCATACTAGTCTTAATTCATTTGTTATTCCCGTAATAATGACTGATTAAAGATATTTAGAATGAAGTCTCAAATGTTTCAAGGTCTTACAACCATATGCCTCACACATGATAACTTAAACTAAAACAATATTCTTGGATAGTTCTATCACTTGATATGCACAGGAATACAATAGATAAAACAAATGCCTCATTTATTAACTTGAGTGTTTTATAACAGTGCATTAGGGCTAGGGCTTACACTAACAATGGAGATGTGCAAGAGCTTTCACCTTAGGTGGTTTCATAAGCTCATTCTTAATGTGAGTAGCGACTTAAGTACCATAAGTGGACGAAGAAAATCGAGTTTCTCCTTATTAAATCTCCTACCTAAGCTCCTTTTTTATCTTTTTCAACTTTTTCTATCTATTCTCCTTATTTGGTTCATTCTTGCTTATACTAGGTTGTTTTCTTTTATTTATTACCTTCTAAACAACAAAATAAATTCATAAGCTACCTCTGCCTTCATAGTTTCATCTTTCCTCTCTAGCCTTTGTGGCTTCTTCTACTTCATCTCTTATTTTTTCAATTGCAGTTACATGCGCATCATTTCACATAGCTTTTTAGTTTTGAGGAGAAGCCTCAAAGGTTATGGGTGTGACAAGCAGAACAGAAGGATTGGGATTGAGATAGCGATTTGTTTGTGTAGTTTACAAACATGATCATAAGTGATGCAACACAAAGTATACAAGTTGTCATCCCAAATAATTCACTATTAACCAAAATACATCCTATAATTGCTTATGTTATTTGAGAAAATCAAGGTATTGGAGAGGTTTATCTTATTAAACTAAAGAATAAATTCTAGTCTGAACAGGACATTTAAAATTACTCTTCAATGGAAGTTGAAATTCCAAAAAGATGTGAAGTATTGCCTAAAAGCCAACTCCAGTTGGTTTAAAGATCGGGGGGAATGAAAGGTTACTATTCCAATCGCTTTAACAAATATCTTGAATTCTAACTCCAATTGGAATTTATTCCACTGCAGTTGATTTCTTTTGCCCTAATATGTACCCAAAAGTTTAATGATAAATCAATGCCAGTTGGCATAATTCCAAAAATGGTTGAACAATTCTACTTCAAGGCTTGATTTTGCTTTCCACTCAATAGGAGTTGATTAAGTTGAATCCTGATGATTTTTTCCTTCATTTTGGATTTGACATTTGCATTGCAAAGGCTTCCGATAGTTAGCCAAATCAAATTACCCTACTAAAAACATCAAAGTACTATATTAAACTCAAAATCATCCTTTTACTTATCCAAAATAACCAATTGACCCAAAACCTATAAAATTTATACAAAATCACCATATAACTTAAAAACACTTACATTAACATAAATTAAACATAATTACTCAAATTTACTATAAAATTACACATAACACTCAAACTTAACACTTAAAATCTACTAAAAACTATGATGGTGAAAAAATTGACTTTTTGGTTAATCCAAAAATCGATCCGAAATCGAACTGATTTTATATCAGTCAAACCAATAATTTAAGGTTATGGTTTTTATTTTTAAAAACTAACGATTAACTGATAGTCAACGGTTAACTAATTTATATACATTTTATATTTTTATTTTAATTTTTACACTTAAAATTTTTAATATTTTTTTAATTTATAAATATTATGATATGTGACCTTCTAAAATATTATTATAATATATAATTTTGATGAACAAACATTAGAATTATTTTCTTATCATAATTATTTATTTATTGGTGTAATGGACGCTATATTGTTAGTTTCATGTTGCATATATATATTCAAGTCTTACAATTAATTATGAAATTTTATTTTTTCTTTTGTTTTTTAGTCGATATTATATTTGATTTGTATTTTTCATTTTTAAAGCATTTTTAACCATTAAAAATAAGCTTATAATTTGAATAATTTATTAAATAATTGTTTTCACTCATTTTTCATGTAAAGATTGCGCCAAATGATGTATGACAAGTTTGTACACAATAGAATTTCTCCACCTCAAACTTTTTTGCTTTCTTGGAAAATGAAGGAAAATGTGAGAATAATGTAAGGAGTATTTGAGTCTTCGATGTTTAAGTCAAACTATATAAAAGATGATAGTCTCTAAATAGAATGCAATTTATATGATAATAAAAATAGGAACAAAATGGTTACCTAGGTCTCATATCTAATAATGGCTTTCGAGAATAGATAACTATATATCAATGTTCCCAAAAGTAGATAGGATGTCTACTCAGTGGACAAACTGATTGATTTTTAAATTTTTTTTGAAATATGATTATTTAAAAAAAATGGTATGTAAAAAAAACATTTAAAAACCTATTAGTTATCAAATATTAATATAAAAATATCATTTTTAAGTCCAACAAAATTTACAAATATAGAAATCAAATAAATTGTCCAAACATAAGTAACAAATATCTAAATAACTTCACGTAATATAAAAAATAGGCATTCAAAAAACTTCATTTTACATAATGATGAACAATCATCATTAATCACCAATATTCGTCTTTATCTTCATCTACTCCTTGATTAGATTCAATTAAATTACGCTGTATAACATCTAAAATTTTTAAATAAATATATAATTAAATATAAGTACACATAATTTTCAATATTCTAAACTAAATTCATATTATATAAAAAAAACCTTGCACACTTAAAGCTCCTCACCTTTTAAATGTCCTTCAACCATTGTTAAACTCTCCTTCTTCTTCTTCCTTTACAACAATCCAAAACTCAGTTTTCTCAATTGATTCATAATCAACTGGATCATATATTTTTTAAAATTTTATTAACCTAATAATTATAAGCAATAATAACATTATTTTAAGGCAAAACATAAAATATAAAGATAATTTTATAGACTAGGATGAACGCATCTATTTTCCAATCTCATGTTATGGTGAACGTGAACAAGATCATTCAATCTTCTTCCTTTACAACAATCCAAAACTCAGTTTTCTCAATTGATTCATAATCAATTGGATCATATATTTTTTAAAAGTTTATTAATCTAATAATTATAAGCAATAATAACATTATTTTAAGGAAAAACATAAAATATAAAGATAATTTTATAGACTAGGATGAACGCATCTATTTTCCAATCTCATGTTATGGTGAACGTGAACTAGATCATTCAATCTTTCATGTTTCAATATGTTTCTTTCTTTAGTGTGGATGCATTCGAACACATTCCAATTGTGCTCAGATCTAGAAGAAGAAGCAATTTAGCTAAAGATTTTTATAGCCTATTTTTACAAATTTGGAACATCATAACCAAAGAATCTCCACCATTCATCTTTTATTAGATATGAGGAGCAAACAATATATTCTTAATTCATTAAGTGTTGGTGTGCTGGTATTCTCATAATCATCCTCTAACTTATCAATTACATTCAACGTGTCATGCATAATCTCCAACTCCTTACATAAAGAAGATTAATCATACTGAAAAGCAAGATTAAAATAATATGTTGTTGCATGAATATTTTTGTGTAATATACGATTTCATTTATTGTTTATAATCTCAATGTAAGGCTTGTACATTTTTCTTATTTTTAAATACATTTATAATCCTCATGCGTGACTTATACATGCCCTAATAAATATATCCTAGAGATGGTTTTTCTTTCGTATCACATATCCTCAACAAATGTATTAATGGAGCCATATTCCTCACAATCATCAAATAATTTTCCCAAAAATTTTCATCCAACACAAGTTGTTTTACTTACCTTTTTGTAATCTCAAAAATTACTTATAGTCATAACTAACAACCAAAGCTTGTAAATTATCTTTATGTTCATGCAAACTCTGCAAAGCAATAAAATTTGTTGCAAAATGACTTACACCGGGATAAATAATTTCTTGCCAACCTTTCTTTTTCTTAACTAATTCAGAACAACCTTATAGTTACACATAAAAATAGTCACTTCCAAAGCAAAAGAGGTTAAACTTTCAACCGTGGATATTTGTCCAACATCCCTCTTTTTTTCACAACCAATTTAGAGCAACCTTATAGTTATACACAAAAACAATCACTTCCAAAGCAAAAGAGGTTAAACTTTCATCCATGGACATTTGTCCAACATCTTTCAATATTAATTAAATTAACATAATAAGCTCACACGATAATTAAAAAATAAAAGAATATTTTTCCATGAGCTTAGAACCTAAAACTATCTAATTGGCTCTATTATCTATTATCATTTGAAGTAAATTGCAAGGGCACACCCTCTTAACAATTTCAGAAAAAAAAGATTACACAAATTTTTAACATTCGTGTAAATATCAGAAGCATCAACTGATTTAATAAATGAAATCCCTTTACGACAAGAAACTAAAAAGCTAATTAAAGGCATTATCCCTTTAAGATAATAAATTAAAATCTTAATTAAAGGCATTTGTCTTTTGTCTGTCCATCCATCTCTTATTATCTACAATTGGTATCAGCCCAAGTGTTGCTAAAAGTATTGATGATCAACTTGACATGTATTTTTAGCATATTTCAACAAATTCACTCTCGAAGTATGATAAGAAGGATGATTATAATATCTATGATCCATGTTGACTATTCTATCAATAGCATATTGAAAATGAGGGGAGTTCACAACATTAAATAGAATACATGCATCATGACACCACAATGGAATGGCTAAGTCAGTCTCATTCCACTCATTCTTGCTTTGCGTGCATGCTTTAATAGTAGGTAGCGATGGATCACTTGCATCCTTTTTGAAATACACTTCAATTGCAGTTAATGATATCATCTTTCCCTTTGAGATCTCTATAGGGAAAAAGAACAACTTTTACTTTAACTTCTTACATTAGTCCTTTCATTTTTTTGTCTTTTACAAATTAGCATCCAATGTGCTTTTAATTTAAAATTGAACCTCCACATTAACCTTTTTTCATCCATCAATGTTCCCTTTAGTTACAGCAAAGTGGTGTTTCATTTTATGAATTCCTCTAACATGAACTTATTTTTCACAAAATTTACAAATTAATATATTTTTACCTTTTGCATTTGTTGCCTTGATGATATATTTCCATGCTATATCCATTTTTTTTATCTAACTGAATGTGCCGAGGAAAGAGTTGTATATTGTGTTTTAAAATATGGCATGGTATTGTATTTAAGCCATAATTTCCTAATAAATTAAGGAATAAAAAATATTATTAGAATGTACCAGAAATATAATGCAAGAAGTCTAAAATCAAAGAAAAAGACTTTTAACCTTTTTACCAAATACATATTTTTGTATGCAGTCACCAACAAAATATCACATGTTAAGGAATTTAAAATTAAAATAAATGAAAGTAAAATCATAATTTATGTTTTAAACCCATATAGAATATATATTATAATCTATGAAAAATTCCATTTTGTAAATTACAACAAAGCTACATATTAATTCTAAACATAAAGTTTATTTCATCATCATTCTATTTTATTAAAAAATTAAATCAATTGCTTCAAACTCTCCATTAGGTTGAGAATTAAGTAAAAGCAACGGAAACTTTACAAGTTTTGACATGTAAATATTATCTAGATTTGAAATTGTCTTATCCATATGATGAGTTCATAAATAAATTAATCTAACCTATTGCTTCATTATGGTTTTCTTTTACTTCATAATTGATAACCATGAAAAAAATATTTTGCAGGACCCAATCAATTGGTTCAATAGCGCTTGATAGGGCTCAAAGCCCATTAGTAAGAATGACAAAGCATGAGCTGAAAAACAGGACAGTAAGGCATAATATCCGATTGGACTGATGGGACAACATGTCCTATCAGTCCATTAATATAAGTTAGCGCCCATGCCTTTTATCCACGCCCTGTCACTCTGCTGCTCATGACCTGCTGCAACTGACAGTTATCACGTTCCAAGTTTAAGGTACTCATCATTTATCTCCTATAAATAGCCAAAAGGATAAGGGCACCGGGTATTGAACATTTGAGATTCTCTCTCTAAATATTATCTTTCTAAAAAGCTACTAACTTAAGATTCGGAGTGCTAGCATCTGGTCCAACCGGACACTCCTTGCAAGATCTAATCACCCGATCGGGAAAGACAGCTGCCAACCCTCTTTTTAGATAAAGACATTTTACGCTTTATTAATAATGATTCTCTTTTACTTAAAATTATATATATGAATAAATAATTAATAAACCATTGAATTTTTCAAATTAATCATGAAGTTTTCATATACATGACTTTTTTTTAAATCAAATTGATCAATATATAGATTAAATTTCATCGACCCATAGACATATTCTTTTCTTTCTAGTAATTATATATGGGGGCATCACAACAATCCAACATTTTTTAGGTGGTAGATCCTCATACTAGACTAGATAGTGCTCGGATTAATTAGATTTTTTTTCTTTTTATCATCAATCTAAATAAATCAAAAAAATCAAAGGTAAATACTTTTAATATTTGAAACAGTAAAAAAAATATTGAGAAGGAAGTGCCGATTCAATCAGTTTTGATCTAATCTGAGCTTTTCAGTCCAAATAAAACTTTTGAATGTTCTGCTTTTATGTTGAATAAAACTAGCTTGCTTACCGGTGGGGTTGTATTTAAGCCATAATTTCCTAATAAATTAAGCAACAAAAAATATTATTAGAGTGTACCAGAAATATAATGCAAGAAGTCTAAAAAAAAAGACTTTTAACCTTTTTACCACTACCTTGATATTTTATTAATGACCCGATTATTTTTATGATTTATATATGAAGTGGGGTTATCACAATCATAATTAATTAGACTTTGGCTGCTCTCACTTTTCAAGAAAATTTCAATTCGTTTTCTTCAGTTAATTGTTTCAAATTAAACTGCAAATAAGGAGTAATCATCTTTTCAGAGTTGCAATTCCCCGGAATGGGGTTGTTATTCGTAAATGGACTGATGGAAGTCAAGGATGGTACAAAAAAATTTTCTTTGGAGAAGAAATTAAAATTGGTTAATATTCATGGGCTAAAATGATTTATTAGGCCTGAATTTTGCGTGCTAAAACTAAAATTTTACAAATTTTGACCTATATATATATATATATATATATATTTTAAACATATACGTAGTATTACTGCTGAATGCAATTCCAAACTTAAATTTAATATTAAAAGGAAAGAAAGAAAAATGGGGATTGCTACACATGGATGACCTCATGGAAGTTAAAGGCGGACTGGAAATTATTTTTTTTTGGAGAAGAAATTAAAAGAGGCTAATATTTTCATCTGTTAAAATTATATGTTATGTCTAATTTTTGATATATAATTTTTTTTAAAATATACAAGTATATTTCATTAACAGTAATTCCAAGTTTAAATGATTTTTTTTTTTTGTTTAGAAAGAATAAGTGGCTAAATTTTAAAAGTTTGTTGCTCAAGTTAGATTGTCTGAAACATATATTACGCTCTTATAGTCAGATAAATTCAGATATAACAATTTTATTAATTTTATACAATTTATATATTTTTAAAATTTATTTGTACACTGTATATGTATATTTTACCTACTTAATGGAAATTTATTTGGCATCAAAATTTATACATAGTATCATGAATACTAAGCATGCAATACTTAAACACATTTATTCATATTTATTGTTAATCATACATTTGTCATATAAAATAAAATAAACAATAGTGTTAGGAAATTAATTGTGCATCAAATTAAAGTTCTTTATCATCATTTAGTAATTTTAGTTTCTATTCGACGAGACCATTTATAGCCTAAATCCATATCGGGGGTGGATATAGAGAAACTATAAATAGCAAAAGTTCAATAACAGAACTATGGAGACATTACCGTCTCAAATTGTAACTACACATACAGATGGTGTTAATGAAAGATTGTAGACACTAAGATAATGTCAACTGTAGTAGCTGTAAACTATATCCCTTACAGATATTTTTATATATCCACGACTATATTTTTATTTAGGCTTATAGGTTTAGGATTTTAATTCACCCATTCAACTGATTTATTTTCAAAGAATCACACACGTTGACTCTACATAGCACTAGACATGTCATAAAACAAATTATATATATTCTTCAAAAAATATCAAGAACAAGCATTGCCATTTAGATACATTTCATTTAAATCTTATGCTTAAACATAAAAATATTCTAAACCCAATAGTTCAATCAATTAAACCTTTAATTTATAATTCCAATTTCTAACTCTATGATTAAACATCGATAGTTACGTGTTTCTTTTAGCATTTCATTTGGGTCATCATGTGAAAGTATACATTTCTACACTTTTTATATACTACATGTGAGGCTCCAATTCATACCCTAGTTGTGATCGAGTATGTCTAGGATGTATAATTGATGTAATATAAAGAGATGTGTATTGAAAGTGTAGAAAAGGATTCGGATGGAATTAATTTAAAGGTAAGGGGTAAAATGGTCATTTTACATTAAGTCATGTGTGTGTGAAATTGGAGGCTTAATTGAAAAGAAAGAGGGTAAGTATTATGGTAAAAATAGAAAATAAAGGAACACTAAGAGGCTAAGTACAATTAAAAATTAGTTAAATGAGTGACCAATAGGATGAAGATATGTAGCCATGTCTAGAATTCTTATTAAAATGGAAGCAAATTCATTAGATTTAAAAGGAGAAAGGTAGCTGGCCACATTAAAGGTTAAAAAACATAGAAATTTCTACTAGTTCCTATTAATTTGCTCCTTAGAAAATTCTATGCTCAAGGTTGCTCAAAGGATGTAGAAAGAGAATTTAGGGCTAAGCACTAAAAAGGTAAAATATTCTCCTTTTTTGATTTAATTATGGAAGCTTGAATTGATATAGGAAAAAAATATTTTTTGTGGAATCTAATATTTGTAGAAGAAGAAGAAGAAGAAGAAGAAGAAGAAGAAGAAGAAGAAGAAGAAGAAGAAGAAGAAACCAATAATAGAAGGAAAAAGGAAGTAGAAAGGAAAGAGAGAGAAAAACTAGCCACACAAGGTATGGGAACTTTCCTTATTTTGATTGTATATGTTTGAGTTGGTGATATAATAAATTGATTATAAGATGATATGATGGGTTGGTATTATGGAAATTTAGCTCAAAAATGCTTTAAAACTGAAATAGGAAATCTACTCTTGAATTTATCAAAAAAATTTCTAAGGTTCAAATGACCACTCTGCATTATTTGGATTCTATCTTGAGATAAATTAACTCATATTAAGAAATTCCAATTGGATCAGAAACTAGACTCATATATATTGATTTTGTATGATAACTCAAAGGCTGAATCTATTGGCATGATAGCAAAAATTTAGATTGAATTCTATCATTGGGAGCAACATGTAGTTTTTATTAAATATATGGAGATTTACATGTCTAATTAGGGTGATTTTTGGTGTTTTAAAAACTAGAGACATATTAGAACAACTTTGTAGAAGAACACTTTTGCTAAAAATATTATTTTATAGATCTAAAAGTGCATACAAATTGAGATTAGAAATTTGCCTCTTGGCGGGATGGACCTCACGGTCAGCAGGTATAACCTATTGACCGTGACATAGTTCAAATTCAGTCCAGAACCAAACTAGAACCTACATCATAGTCATCAGGCATTATCTACTGACCATGACCTTTTTCCCGTAACCTAGGTCATGATCAATACTCTTTTGGTACTGACCACAAGGTACTTCAGAATCAGTACAGAACCGACATGTCATCTATGTCACGGTTAGCAGGTATATGCTACTGATCATAACCATTTCCCTGTTTGTACCTAAAGTTGAACTTAGGTCCTAAATGGTTACCAAAGCTTGTCCCAACCTCCTTAAGCATCTTTAGAACATGTTAGACATAAAAATGTGCATAAAGTATGGCACTAAATGTGTAAGGGCTAAGTTATCATATAGGAACTAAGTCAAAGCATAATACTTATATAGGTGTACCAAAGTAAAGCTAGACCATACTATTGTTTGATAAGAGATTATAAACTAAATAAGATAATAATCAAAGTATATTATTATACTCATTTTGATTATTTACTTCTGAACTTATGCAATATGATAAAGTGTATAGGTAATAAATGAAATAAAATAAAAATGAAGATAATGCATTAATGTCCAAAGTTATGTAACTATGATTATATAATGATCTTTGTACATATATGCATGTATGCTAAAAAATTAAATTATATGTAATACAAATAAATTCATACATATTCAAACGAATAAAAAAGTATGTAAGTATGTAAAAAGACTATTTATATTTATTAGATTTTCATATTAAATCCATGAATATATATGTTAATGTACTAGAATACAAGAGTTGAATGATGACATATGAATGTAAGCATGTAATTGATGTGTAGATGCCCCAATGATATGTTACAATAATGTACTTACAGTTGAATAATTGATTCTAGTACATGAGAATAATATACATTAGACTATAAGCACATATAGAAATGAATGAATATGCATATTATTCTTTATTTATAGTTATACTCAAGCATATGAGTTATAGATAAATAAGACATGTAAGGAAAGTAGCTATGAGATTAAAGTAAAGAATTATAGTTGCCTGCATCTCTATCTAGGTCGTGGATAGATAGGCATGCCTATATAGGTATATTGCAACTGCTATATGGTTGACCCATTTGGATCTATAGTACAGTTTGACCCCATTTAGATCCCTATGATTTGATCTCGTGTGGATCACTTGCCGACCCCATTTGGTTCTGGTTGATAGGTCTATAGTACAGTTTGACCCCGTTTGGATCTATATTTTGATACCTTCGGGTATCCTTACGTACCTTCGGGTATCCTAGTATCGCCCATATCCACACCCTCAGAAAAAGTTGCAGGCTTAATACAAAATATAAATAAAAAGATATGAACAACAATAGAGTAGGGATGATACGATATTTCATAGCTCGACTCAGATATCACTTTCCATGAAATCTTATGCATGGTTAGGGTTGAAATTATTTAATGCTTCTTTCATTTATGATCGTAAATTTATAAATAAATATGTATGATTACTTGGTGGTTTGTCAGTAGTCATGCTACGAATGCTTATATTCTTTGTAGTAACATGTTACCTACCTAATAACGAATAACCGATATGCAAATCACACTTAATTTAAGATTGTAATAATTATTGTAAAGATGAACTTTTTGAACATGAACTAATAATTTAAACATATATATATATATATATATATATATGGTTAATTCAAGAGTTAAACATAAGTTACTATACTAATGCATTAATAAACTAAAAAGCAGGTAAGAAATATGAGATTGACTTAATAGCGCTAAAAAAATTAAGACTATCAATAAATGCACAAGATATATAAGATAATGATAGCCAAGTAACATGAATGTTTATATGTTGTGGAATCACGTTAGTAGAACAGATGCTTAGAAAACTAATTTTCCAAGCTTAATCACTTAAACAACCCTTAGAATTGAACTGTAAATTTAGCTTATATGACTTGTATACTAAATAAATACTTTAATAAGTAATCGAATGAAGAAGGCATATGATAAACCAAGAAGATTAAATTTTTAGTGAAGATATAATATATGTGCATGATGGGGTAAGATGCATAATGTTTGCAATATTACAAACATATAGTGTGCTCTTGATATTTTCTTATTATATGTTTAATTGTATGCTTATATGTGTGCATGTTATCAACGACTCCTGTGAGAGGTCATCTTCATGATTTATGTTCCCTACTAAGCTTTAAGCATAGCACGGGTATTTATTCATGTTGGTATAAGAAGTTAGGATCTAATTTGAAGGGATAAAACTTGCTATCGCCGGGCCAACACGAGAGATAAGAGTAGTCAAAGTATGAAGTTATATTTTGTTTTTGTCCTTGTAATATTTATATTATGTAAGTAAAAATAAAATAAAGAATAGTGTAGGTGTTATGTATTGTAACTAAGAGCATTGTTTATATAGTTTTTACTTTATATTGATGTATGTATATGTATAACAACATGAACTAACATGACAATTGCACAAACAATTTAATCATGTGTAGAATAGTATATAAGATGATAGGTAATAGAAGGATCTAGAGTAGTCATTGCACTATACCTATGCCAAGTTTATTATTTACTCATTAATAAGTTATCATCTTAAACATTTTAATCACCACTTAGGCCCTTCTTATCATTATTAAAATATAACATTAAGTTTCACATTCCTTTATATACATCTAAACACAATTTTTAACACATAAACACAATTTATATTAATTTTACCTAACAAAAAATTTTAAACAAGTTAAAAATACTTGCTTGAAGCCCTATCTTGACCCTTTTACATGTTGAATTAAATAAAATATTCTTCACTAAAAAAGTAGTTTTAGATTCTAGTTTCTATAGAATTTTTTTCAATTAGTTTTAATTTTTAGAGAGGATTTTATGGCCTTTTTACTATTGAGAGCTTGGTTATGGAATCACACTGTCTCTAAGGTAGGATTAGCTTTCCATATTGTAAGCTATTTTCTGATAAGTTATAAATAGAATTGAACTTAACTTTCTTCTTAACGGTTACATTACTATAAGTTAACTTGCAAATGAAATTAGAATCACTTATTTGTAGCTATACAATAGGAGTTATAATAATTAAATTACATACTGCTCTAATGCAGAGATAGATTTTCCATCTTAGTTTAAAGCTCAACTCTAATGAGGTTGGAGAAAAAATCAGGTCATTTGGTATTTACAAAAGTTGTTCTATTATGTGTTTAATTTCTCCTAAAGTTTGAATAAATGCAATATCACTTCAAAAACTTGATATATTAATTATTTACTATCAATTGTTCATTTAACTTTTTCACTTAACATTTTATAAGTTTAATTAACATCAAAATATTATCTAGCCCCAATTAAAATTCTTTCAATTACATTTTCATACATAACTTGATGAAAAAATAAAATATAAAATAAAGAAACAAATGAAAATCCCAAACTATAGTAAAGAACCCCTTGAGCTGAAATCATTCTTCTTCCTAACCTTAGCTCATTCCATTTCCTTTGTCACTTTTTTTTTTCGATCTTCATTGTAATTTATTAATTTTACTTTAAATTAATTCCTTATCATCAATTTATCATTTTATCCCTCAAAGCTTCACGTATTAAGTAGAAAAAACAAATCTCCCTTGGCTTTGGAAGGTAGTATAGTTGAATGGAAGAGAGAAAAGGAATAGAGAAAATGAATTTCTTTCTCCTCTCTCTCATGCATTTATATGCATGGTGAGATGCCATGCATTAATTCCACATGAACTTCTAGCCATTCAAACTCTATTAAGTTTAATTAATCATACTTATAACTTAATCCTTCATTAGTCATTTATCTTGACAAATTACTAGTAAGTCACAAAAGTAATCTTATTTAATTCAATTATATCCTTACTTCTTTTAATTCTTTTCAATTAAGTTCATTTCAAATACTTTACTTCACTATTTTTTTAATGTTTAATACTTTTAATCATGCAAATAATCTAGTAATGAAAAATGAAAGCATTATAATTGTTTTTAATGTTATTGAGGCTAAGTGGGATAAGAAGTATAAGATTGCAATCCCTTGCATTAAATAATCTTTGAATTATATAACTAGACATTTTAAGATCTGTGACCTGGTATAATACGGTTAGAATCTCTAAGATTATCCAAAATTTCTTAAAGAACCAAAGTAACAAAAGGATTTTCTTGATCTAGTAACCAAGGATCTTTAAGAACACTTACTTTCCTTCCTTTACCAATATGACATTTACAACCATTGAATATCAATGGATGAGTTATTGTGAAGCTATGCCATATAAAACTTGGATTTCTCCCTATGCTAGCTTCAAAGAAACTTTCTTTTGGATGGCATCTAGCCTTTAAAATACAAGCCATAAGAGATAATTCATTCAATAAGAGCCGTCAGCATCGTTTACCTAAGAGAGCAAGATTGAAATCATTGAGAGATTTGAAACCTATACCCCTTAACTTCTTTAGCCAACACATCTTTTCTTAAGACATCTATGCAATTCCTTTCTTGGTATTTTGGTTAGGTCCCCACCAGTAAGAAGTCATCATTCTCTCATTTTTAGTGCAAAAGGAAAGAGAGATTAAAAATAGACATGGCATAATTTGGAATTGATTGTGCAACCATTTTTAAGAGATATTCTTTACCCGATCTTCACAAAATTGCTCGATTCCAACCTTGAATTCTTTTGAAAGAGGGATCCTACATAAATGATAAGACCTCATACTTTAAGCCCAAGTATGTTTCTTGTTCAAAATATTATTTGGTGAAAGAGCTAAACAAATTGAATTCCTATTTTCTTCTGAAATATTACCATCAAACTTGATAAGGGATTTTTGAAAATTTATAAGTTAATCTAGATCAAGAGCACAAGTCTTAAGAATTTCTTTCACGACACATGATTCATTAACAATGGCTTTAAAGAAAATATAACTGTCATCAGGAAAAAAATAGATAGCGGACCAGTGGAGCACCAACACTAACACAACAATATGTTAAAAGTTTAGATGATTTATGAGCCTTTATATATGATGAAAGCCCTTTATGCCTAAAATAAATAGATAAGAAGATTGGGGATCACCTTGTCTTAACCCTTTAGTAAGCATAATAAACCCAAAATCTTGTCATCGTAATTAGTAAATTACTTCACCATGTTAAAGAACATTTTCATTTGAGAAACCTACCAATAATGAAGCCCCATATCAACTAGAAGATCCTCACTAAAATGCCACTCCATTCGATCATAAGCCTTATTACTCATGTCTAACTTCAGTGTAGCTATGCCATCCTTGCCTTTAGTCTTTTGTTTTAAATGATTCATCATCTCAAATGCCACAATCACATTATTAGAAATCAACTTATAAGGAATAAAAGCACTCTATTTTTCAATAATAAAAGAAGGAAAAATATGTTTTAAATGATTTCCAGATGTCTTTGCTACAATTTTATATAATTCTTTAAATAATACAATAGGCCTAATATCTGACATAGTCTCAACTTTCTTCTTTTTGGGAAAAAAAAATTAGAGTGGTGTCATTTACACTAATAGGGAGTTCACCATTTCTAATAACACCCAAGAAAAAATGAACAATGTCTAGACCTAAAATATTCCAGTATTTTTGGTAAAAGGCAGGGTTCATACCATCCCAGCCTAATTCTTTATCTGTGTCCAAAGAAAAAAGAGTTGATTTTACATCATTTGGGTAAGATCTTTAAGAAGAAAATTTATCTACTTGCAAGAGACTTTACGATCAATACAGTTAGAAATAAGTCCTGTATTTACATTTGTTGTAGTGAAGATATCCTTGAAGTAATCAACTATAACATTATCCAGACTAGAATCCCAATTTTACAATTGCCTATTAGGATCTTTGTGTTGAGTGATGCAATTTTTTCCCTTTTTTAGACAATTGTAGGGAAATGATTTGAATTCGAATCACCATTTCTTAGCCAAAGAGCTTGGCTCTTTGTTTCCAAAAACTATCACTTTGTCTGATAATAACATGATAATTTTTTTTTACAAAGTGATTAATGGAACAAAATGACAGCAATCTCATCAAACTTAGTTATAGTGGAAAACTTAAAATTGCACCATTGCTTGAAGTTTAGTATCAAAGAAAAAGCATATACCATTTTAACCAAAAGCTAAAGCTACAATTAGGCATGCATTTTATTAACTTAATTGATTTTTTTAAAGAATAATATTCTCAGTTGCTATTGTAAGATGAAAATGATTTAGGACTAAAATATTATATACCTAGAATTAAAAATTATTTTTACTTTGAATACCTTCTTGACCATTCTCTTTCACTTTTAAAGAATCATTTAATCAAATTTGATCCAAGCCCTTTAAAATTGAAATGTATCATTTAACTTCTTCTTCAAGTTGTTTTGTTATTAAACTTAAAATTATAAAGTTGGAATTCAAATTTGGAACAAAATTCTAACATTAATACTTTTTATTTCTATTAAACGTTTAAATTGTTTAATAAAGCACCGAATTTTTTTAAGAGTAAAAGGTTGGATTTATGTTTAAAGTATCAAAAATGGTACACATTGACCCTTAAGTATGTTTTAAGCCAAAATTACTATAGAAAATATTTAAAATGGTACACATTTGCCATTTTTGTTTTACGTAATTGCCTTAAATTTGCCTATAAAAATACTAGAATTTTAAGTAAACAAAAAAAAAAACACACATGCCAGTTTGATTAAAGTCACATAAATTTATCACAATGTAGTTAGATGATACATTGTTTTAAATCTCAAAAAATTGTTAAATTTCTTACCATTAAACATTTTCCATTTACTTCTTTGAAGTTGGTCATTTTGACAAACTTAACATTAGAAATTTCAACCATTTGTTAGGGCATGCAATGATCGGTTCAGTTATTGAATTAATTGAAATTAAAGTATTTAAAACTTTTCAAGCAAAAATTAAACCATAATACTATTATAATTGAATTGAAACCAAACTAAATTTCTCAATTGGTTAGGTTCAGTTATTGAATTTTAAGTTTTGTCATAAAAATGTTAGAAATTATATCTAAAACTTGTACAAATGATAAGACTAAAATAATAAGATCCAAATTTGGTAAGTCACCAAAATTGTATTTTTATAACTAATTTTTGCTTAATATCTTGCATTCTTTTCAATCAATTTTAGGAAATTTTCTCTTATTTCTTGATTTTACTCATTGTAAGATTACATTTATGAGAAGATATATTTTCATGGCTGATTAGAGCTAATCTAGATTCACATCGAACTTATAGAGTAATTTTGATGCAAAGAGCTGATGGGGAACAAAGTTGATTATTAGCCTTGCCCGAGGCAAGAAGGCAAGGGCAAGGTTTGGCCTTTCGGCTAAAGGAATGTCAACTAGGGTAGAATATTTCATAAAAATTGATTTGTGCATAAGTTGCCCTAGTCACCACCTTTACTTTAGCTTATTTTTAGGGATGATTAAGCTTTATTTTAGGAGATAAAAGGTAGTAATTTTAGGAAGTTTAAATTACATTGGATATTTTTAATTTAATTTCCAAATATGGTTAGGATTCAATGACTTTTCCTATTTTAGAGGAATTTTAATATGTAAGAAAGAGTGATTTCAGCTTTCTGTCCCTTTCCTTTGTTTTACTTTAGATCTGTAACAAGGATTTTAGCTTATTCTTGAATTTTATTTTGTGAATTTCTCCATAGCCATGTGTGGCTAAGTATTTTATTTTAGTTAAAGATTAATTCAAAGTCAAAATTCTTCATGTTGTGATATCATTCTACTTTATGTTTTATTTTAATTTCTTGTAATGTTTATGTTATTTACTATGATTTAGGAAAATCATATCTTGATTATTGTTTGTTATGTGTGTGATGTGACATTAGCAAGCATACCAAATTAATGAGTAATAAAGGGGAATATAGTTAGACCCCAAAATATTATACCCAAGGGATAAAGGGCTATTATACTAAGTATTTATAATTGAGTGAAATAATCTAAGATAATTTTCCAAATTTTAGATTGAAGAAAGCTTTAAATCTAAAAAAAAATAATCTAAAAGAAAATAAACAACTGAAACAAATGAACTTAAACACTAAGACATTAATTAAAATTGTTGCTTAAGTTCACTCATCCTTCCTATAACCAAATGTGAATTAAATTAATCTTAAATTATATAGATTGAATTGGGATAACCCTCTATACCCAAGTGTCCCATTTTGGAGCAAGCTATGCTAATCACAAAATATTCCATTTCGGAGCAAGTCTTATGATTAGCTTATGCATGAGTTTAACATCTTAGGCTCGATTTTCTTTTCCATTTCGGAGCCAAACAAGTTGAGGTCTCATTCATTTTACTCCAAAATCTAGTTTTAATATCATAAAATCTACAACCTATCGAGTCCTATATATTTTTGAGCAATCTTAAAGTTACAGCAAATAAGATAGAAAAATAGAGCATAGATAAATCCATGGCATTCAAACATTTAAATCAATTACCCAATCTTGATAACATGATAAATTCATCCATCACAACCAGATAAAATTATTAGAACATCAAACCATGAAATAACATTGAAGAACTAGCAAAATAAATATATTCATCCATCAATTTATAAATATATTCAAATAAGTTCCACATTCACATGGGTATTGGGGACACAAAGATCCCCCAAATAACTAATTAACTACTCAAAATCCATTAAAGATAAAAAGTAAGAGAAGAGAGGAAAAACTCAAAAATTTATTTTGAAGATGAAAACCTAGTTGGTCCAGTCTCTTTTTGCTTCAAATCTCTAATGGAAAGATGAGTTTGATGTGAAAAAGATGAAATCTAAACTCTAAAATTTGTAAATCTAATCTATATTAAAGTATTAATAAAACCCTAAAAATTGAAGAACAAATGAAAGAGAAAGAACCTAGATCTAAAAATCCCCTCCTTCTGTGAAAAAGCTAATCTGTATTATATAGCCCCGATATAGGTCACGATTAGCACCATTTTCCTGTTGATCGTGACATGCTACTCATCTTGGTTCGAAATTGAAAAATTACTATATCACGGTCAGCACCATTTTCCTGCTGGCTGTGAGATCTACTTCTGGACATGGGTCATAGTCAGCACCATTCTCTTACTGACCATGAGGTACCTCTGAATTGCATTATGTACTGAAAGTTAGACACCTTACGATCAGCATTAAAAACCTGCTGATCGTGAGGTTCTTCTCTTCTTAATTTTAGACTAAGGAAAAACTATGTCATGGTCAGTACCAAAATATAACCAAATACTTGCTGACCGTGACATGCTTGAAACAATGCATTTTGGTAGAAAACCATAGGTTACGGTTAACACCATTTTCCTGCTGACTATAAGGTGTTTTTGAATTTTGCAATTTCATCACAAAACACCATTATAAGATATCTAAAAGTGTATAAAAGATAAAATTAGCTAAATTTGGAAAAAGTTATTGAAAGTAACCAAAAATAAAACATTAAACACATAAAAGAAAATAAAAATAAACTAAAAATAAAAACAAAAACGAGAGTTATCAGTGTGCAAAAAATGTTTGTTATGCTTTTAATTAAATAATATATGCCTAATTAAGATAGCTAAATTCATAATTATTTGGTGAAATCAATAACAAATAGCAATTAGTATAATATCACTAAGAAGAGTTATTATATTAAGTAAATGAATAATTTGATCTAAATCAATCTCGCTTATAGGTTGGTTGACTTAGGTCGGATCTTTCTAAACCATAATGCTATCAACAAATTAAATTCTTTCGCTTATTAAAAGGTTATTTATTAGTTAAGGGTTAATTAAAGTCTTACTTCATTAATCCTTTAATTCGAAAAGATTGGTAAGGAGCACGGAGCCAGCGACTATAATTGATCCTTTGTATGATTTTAAAATTATTTCTTCATCTATGATCAGTTAATTGAATTTTATGCCGTGAATGTCATTAACTAGAATTTTTTATTTATTGAATTTTTATTTATTTTTTTTCATTTTTTAGTTGATTTAATTCATTATTTTTAATTATTAGCATATAAAAATGCCCCTTTATTTTTATTTGTTAAAATCCTAGTTGGTTTGAATTAAATTAGTGCTAGTCTATGAAGATTTGATCCCTTCTTACCTTATTTAAAATTTATTTGATTAGGAAAAGATAGCATTTATTTTTGGTGGCTTTAATATCTATCAAATTTTGGCACTGTTATGAGGACTAATTTAACTTGATTTAATTTTTTGATGACTAGGTTTGAAATTTTGGGAGAAATTATATTTGATGCTAAAATTGGGAAAATAGCCTAGAGATTGAGGAAAGAAACTAGATTACAAAAAGAGTGTGCTGAAATTTCTTCTAAATAGCTGAAAGATGAAGTTGTGATTGATTTTACTAAACTACCAGTTAAAATAGAAGAAAAAAAGATGGAAGAAAGGACTTTGAGAGAGTTACGAGTACCCTGGTTGGACCAGCAGCCCCTATGCATCACTTATCTAGCTTTGGACACTACTTTTAAGCTAAAATCAAGGCCGATTCACTTACTGCACACTTTTCGTGGCTTAAAAAATAAGGATCCCTACAAGCATTTGAAGGAATTCCATGTGGTTTGCTTTGAAATATAGCTAAATAGAGTTATAGAAGAGTAAGTGAAGTTGAAGGCTTTTCCTTTTTCACTAGCTGATTCAACAAAGAATTAGTTGTTAAATTTACCATCTAAAATAATCACCACATGGACTGATATGGTAAGAATATTTTTGGGTAAATTTTTTCCAGCCTCTAGAGCTACTGTAATTCGAAGAGAAATAGACAAAATCAGACAAAGAGATGTAAAATCACTTCATGATTATTCAATGAGGTTCAAAAAGTTATGTGCAAGCTACCAATAACATTGAATTACATATCAGTCCCTTATTAATATTTTTATAAGGGGATATTAATCATGGAAAAAGGATGATTAATATAGTAAGTGGGGGAATTCTTAACAATAAAATCCCAACACAAGGTCGAGAATTAATTCAAAATATAATAGCCACCTCTCAACATTTCAGGAGATATCAAAACCCCCAAAAAGAGTAAATGAGGTACAATCTTCTTTCATTGAAGAAAAGCTTAATAATCTAATTCTTCCTGCTCAAAATATGGCTATAGGTAAACCTTTCTAAGCGCAACTGTGTGGGATTCACATATGCTGGGCATACAATTGATATGTGTCTTACTTTACAAGATGATTTACAAGAATAAGTATATACACTAGGAGAATATGCTGTAAATATAAATCGTACTTTTTAAGGGGTTATTGCAAATATAAAAGTGCATTCATAAATGTTAGGCCTAAGTCCATTTATTCTTTTTTAAATGTTGGACCCTTAAAAGAAATGGGAGCAGTAGTTTAACTTGCTAATCGGTCAATTATTTATCTTGAGGGATTATTAGAGGATGTTTTAGTTTAGGTTGATGGCTTAACTTTCCTAGTTGATTTTTATGTAATTGACATGAAAGATGATGACAAATCTTTGGAATCATCTAATATTTTACTAGGGAGACCTTTCCTTTAAATAGCTAGGATAAAAAATAATGCGCATAAAGGTACTCTCACTATGGAATTTGATGGTGAAATAGTGCAATTTAATATTTTTGATGCCATGCATTATCCATATGAAGTGTCATCTATGTGTGGGGTAGATATTATTGAGCCATTAATCCAAAAAGTATTTGAAATGAGTAGGGATGATAAACTATAGGTTGCATTGGATGAAAATGTGCACATAGACAAAATTGATGCACTTAAAGAAGAACTGAACTTGGAAGATAATGAATTGCAGGAAGTGGTGCTAGAATCGATAGCCTTAAAGCCAATGGTAGGTGAACCCAATCCTTTGGAATGCCTAATGCAAATAAAAAGAATTTACTATATATTTTATAGGCATCTAATTTAGAGCTGAAGGTGCTGCCTGACCACTTGAAATACACTTATTTGGGTGAAGATAGAACACTTATAGTAATTATCTCCAACAAGTTGAATTTAAAAGAAAAAAAGCTATTGATTCAAGCTTTAAGGGAACATAAAGAGCTAATTGGATGGGCTATTACTGATATTAAAGGATCGAGTCCATCTATATGTATGCATAGGATCCATTTAGAGGAAAACATCAAGCTAAATAGATGAGCCTAAAGGCATTTGAACCTTCCAAAGATGAAAGTTGTAAAAAAAATCTAGAAGATATTTGATGTAAATTTGATTTACCCCATCCTAAATAGGAAATGGGTAAGCCTAGTTCCGATTGTACCAAAGAAGACGGGTATCACCATGGTAGAAAATGAATATGATGAACCGGTACCCATTTGAGTTCAAAATGGGTGGAGGGTTTCTATAGATTATAGGAAGTTGAATGCTTCAACTAGAAAATATCATTTTCCACTTCTTTTTATTGATTAGATGTTGGAAAGATTTGCTGGAAAATCTTGTTATTGTTGTCTTGATGACTATATGGGTTTTTATCAAATACCAATTACACTAGAAGATTAAGAGAAGACCACCTTCACTTGCCCTTTGGGCACATTCGTTCATAGATGGATGTTATTTGGATTTCCAACACTTCAATAACCTTTCAAAGGTGTATGGTTAGCATCTTTTTCAGATTATATGGAGAAAATAATATAGATATTTATGGATGATTTTATAGTTTATGGTAACTCTTTTCATGAATGTCTATCTTAGTTAAAGTGTTGAAAAGATGTTTAGAGTCTAACTTAGTCTTAAATTATAAAAAATGTCACTTATGGTAGATAGTGGGTTAATTTTGGGACATATTGTGTCTTCGATAGCAATTGAGGTAAATAAGGATAAGATAGATGTTATTCAATCTCTACCTTACCCCATAAGTGTGTAGGAAGTGATGCCAAGAAAATTAGCATAGTTATATAGTGTGATATTATGTTTATTTCTTAGGCATTTTTATGTATTTTGTTATGTTTTAGGTTACTTTCTATGTATTTTGTGTTTTATAGGTTAAATGTGCTTAATTGAGTGGAATGAAGCATAATTGCAAGGATTTTCATTGAAAAATAAAGGAAAATGGTCTTTAGAGATTTCAAAAGCCTGTGCTAACTCGTGATAGGGTGTGCCAACTCGTCACAAGGACTTAATATGCTGACTTATGCTATGTTTATATGACTCATGAACCAGTTAAGGTGGTGATGACTCATTATAGAGCCTTGGTGTGCCGACTAGTCTAACTCGATATAAGGTGTACCGATTCATGATAGAGACCAACATTTGCAACCTTTCAAGCACCTCTTCAGAATTTCAACCACTCTTCGAAAAGGCACCATTTGGGATATCTTTGGGCCTATAAAATCATTAAGACAACCAAGAGTTACATATGGTTACATAGAGAAAAAGATATAAAAAACTACATTTGTAACTTACATATCAATTTAGAGAGATTATGAGAAAGAAAAATACACTAAGGAATAAGAGAGAGCAAAAGAGGTTACTAAAAGAGTATTAAGGAGTTTTCTACTTTCTTTTCTTCTTTAGATCCTTCTTGGTTTAATTTCTATTGTCTTATCTATTTATTTTCTCGATATGTATTTAGGCTCACTTTATGTTGTTAGAATTGCAAGTATGAATTGATCTTTATCTATATAATATCTATCTTAGTATCAAACTAAATAATAAAAGATATCACTTATATCTAAAATTTGATTCCTAGTGTTCAACGCCCATTTCACCCTATCTAAATCTTGAAGACTAAGGTATTAAGAAAATACACCGCAACTAATTTGACCCCTCAAAAGAGTGTAAGAGACATTAGGAGTTTCTTTGGCCATACGAGATTCTATAGGAGATTTATTAAGGATTTCTCTAAGATATCTAAGCCATTATGCAATCTTTTAGCTAAGGATACAAATTTTGTGTTTGATGAAGCTTGTCTAAATTCTTTTGAGACATTAAAGAAAGCCTTAGTTACAACACCTATTTTGTAGCCACCTAATTAGAATGTGCCCTTTGAGATTATGTGTGATGCTATCAATTTTGATGTAGGGGTAGTTTTAGGGCAAACAAAGGAGGGTAAACCTTATGTGATATATTATGCTAGTAAGTTGTTAAATGGAGTTCAAATTAATTATACCATAATAGAAAATGAGTTCTTTGTTATATTTTATGCATTCTATAATTTTAGAGCTTATTTAGTAGGGTAAAAGGTTATAATCTATTTGGATCATGCTACCTTTAAGTATCTTTTGAGTAAGAAGGATGTAAAGCCAAGGCTTTTAAGATGGATTTTGATGCTTCAAGAGTTTGATTGGGAAATTAAAGATAAGAATGGAAGTGAGAACTTTATAGCAGATCATTTGTCTAGGTTAGATCAAGAAGGATTAAAGATTCATGTTAATGGTGTACCTATAGATAAGAGTTTTTATGGTGAATGTCTTTTAACTATCATATCTGAAGAAGTCCCTTGATTTGCTGACATTACCAACTATTTGGTAAGTGGTATTTTTCCATATGGTTTGGATTATAACCAAAGGAAAAGGTTTTTGTATGATTATAGGTTTTATTATTAGGAAGAGCCATTGCTTTACAAAATATATGTCGATGGATTAATTTGGAGAAGTGTTCCCCAAGATGAGATTGAAAATATTTTGAAGCATTGCCATTCCATAGAGGTTGGTGGTCATTGTGGTATTTCTAAAATGGCTTATAAGGTACTTCAATCTACTTTTTGGTGGCCTTTTTATTTAAGGATGTTAAAGCCTATGTATTGAGTCGTGATAGATGTCAAAGTATGGGTGGAATAACTAAGAAGCATGAAATGCCACTGAAAAAGGGTATTAGAAGTAGAGATATTTGATGTTTAAGGGATGGATTTTATGGGTCCTTTCCCTAGTTCTTTAGGTAATAAGTATATTTTGGTTATGATATATTATGTGTCTAAATCGGTGGAGGCAATGCCTACTCTCACTAATGATGCTAAAGTAGTAAGGAGGATGCTTAAGAAGGTTATTTTTCCTAGGTTTGGTACTTCTAGAGCAAATATTAGTGATAGGGGTTACCATTTTTGTAATAGTATTATAAATGGTCTTTTGAAGAAGTATGGTGTAACACACAAGGTGGTTACTCCATACCATCCTCAAAATAGTGGTCAAGTAGAAGTGATTAATAGAGAATTAAAGTGGACTTTAGAAAAGATAGTTTCTTCATTACTTTTTTGGCATATAAAAGGGTTATTAAGACACTTCTAGGTCTTACCCCCTATCAACTTATCTATGGTAAGTCTTGTCACTTACCAGTTGAGCTTTAATATAAGGTCATTGGGCAACAAGAACACTGAATTTTGACATAAATCAAGCTGGAAGTAACCGATTACTTCAATTAAATGAATTAGAAGAATTGAAGATGAATGCCTATGAGAATGCTAAGTTGTATAAAGAGCATACCAAGATGTGACATGATAAGCATATTCTTAAGAAGGAGTTTAATGAAGGTGATTTGGTGCTTTTTTATAACTCAAAATTGAAATTGTTTCCTGGTAAGCTAAAGTCTAGATGGTCTGGTCCATTCAAAGTTGTTAAATTTTATGAGTTTGGAGCTATAGATATTGAGAATGATAAGGAAGAGGTTTTTAAAGTGAATGGTCATCACCTTAAGCCTTATTTAGTTGGTGAATCTATAGGAGTGATGAATTTGATTACTCTCTTTATGCCTCATAATGTTATTTCTTAAGTTTGTTACATTTTTTTAGTTTTTACACATGTTTATTTTAGCTTTGGTTTCCACAAGTTTTTTTTTTATATGTCTAGTTCAGTATGTATATAAGCTTGTTTGTTGATAATTTATGTTACTAATTCATATTTACATGCCATTTTTGATGTTCTGATGGTTTTTCTTTGAGTTTTTGCAAGTTTCAAATTTTGATTTTTAGGGAGAAATGTGACGACTTGTAACACTTGTGATGACTTATTCCAGAGAGTCTTTATGCCAACTTACAAGTTATGTTGAGTTATGTGTCGACTTATGTGCTGAGTCATTTCTAACTGTTGTATCCCATATCACCAATAGTTGTGCTATTTCATGAAGATTTGTGCCTGTGCCGAGTCGTAACACTTGTGTCAACTTGTTGTTGAGAGTGTTCGTGCCAAGTCATTCCCTTTGTGTTGACTCATAACACACCAAAAATTGGTCAACTTTTTTTTTTGCATTAAGTTCTTTAAAATCCCTATTTCAATTTTATTTTTATCTTTAATTTCTATCATTATTTTTTAGTTTCTTTTTTCAAATTGATTTGAAAAGGAGTGAGAAACCCTAAAGGGTTATGTCTTTTCCTATAAAGGGTCATAACTCTCCTACATTTTCTCATCCCTTTTCAACAATTTTTTCCCTATATATACTAGTCTTTTATCTTCTTTATTGTGGTAGACTTTTGTTGTTCCCAAAGGAGTTATTTGGCTATCCTACTCCATCTTAGTTTTCTCTCATTTGTTTCTTTCAAACTCTTTCTCAAGTTTTTAGTTCTCTTTATTTTTCTTTTGTCTTTGACGTGTTCTTAATCAAGTTTATCTTCATTTTTCTTTTGAGTCTTTCTTATATATAGTTTAAAATGCCAAGGACTAAAGGATCTACATCTTCAAGGCCTCAGGAGGAAGCTTCTCAAGATAAAGACCTCAATTCCATGTACAAGGCACCATTTTTTATTTCTTCTCATAAGGAAGGTACTGAGTTTGTTTCTCTTAGAACTAGAGGACTTATGGCTTGTAAGTATCTTTGTATAACCTCTTGAGAGACTTAGGTATGCTTAAAACTTTAAACAATATTTTGAGTTCTTGTGGTCTTGCTAGGTTTCTTTCTATGCATGAGCCTTCTTTTGTTCAATTGGTGTTAGAGTTTTATACTACATTAGAGGTGAATGAAAATGACTATAGAGTGTTGGAATTTCGTATGTTTGGTAATGAACACAAGCTTACTTACTCATTTATGCATAGAGTGTTTGGATTTAGTAGGGATGGTTTGTGTGATCCTCCTAAAGATTTTGATGAGCATGCTTTTTGGCCTTTCTTGACTGATTTGCAAACCCCATTGCGGCCTAAGAAGGTTAAGGCTATGTTTATTAAGGACTTGAAATTTTGGCTTTTGCATAAAGTCCTTGCTTTTGTGATTTTTCACAAATCTAAGTTTAATAGAGTCACATACCAAGAGTTGTTTCTAATGTGGTGCATTCATAATAATAATCAAGTTTGTTGGACTTATTGGGCTTTTTAATGATATGCTTGTATGCACGTCTAAGAAAGATAGTCTTATGACTTATGGTCATGTAGTGACTATCATTGTTAAGGCTTTAATTATGATTTAACTAAAGAAACTCATTTACTTGAGTGTTCTTATTTTACTAAACATACTTTAATTCGAGGAGAAGTGGTTGATGGATCAATGAGGTTCATTCCTGCATGTTATCATTATTGTTGGAAGGGGATGTAACAAAAACCACCACTACCACCTCATGAGAGAGTGCAAGAGGAAGAAAAGGATATGATTTTGGTGTTCTTTCCCATGGAGAGACTTATGATGCATTGGCAATACTTCCAGCCCATTATTATGAGGAAGCTCGTAGGCCTACTTATGAACATTCCCATAGAGAAACTCATGGTGCCTTTAGTGGTTCTTTTAGAATGTAGGAGCAAGTTTTGGAAGGACAACAAGCCATGCAAAGGCGATTGACTTCCATGGATAAAATGCAAAGGAACCTTGCAAAAAGGCAAAGGCAGATGGAGTACTAAGTGGATACTTTTATAGCTCAAGTAAGCTATATTATAGGCTCTCCACCACTTTCACCTTTGGAATACTAAGGGAATTTTTTCATTTCCTTCTCTTTTTTATTATTTTGGGTTTATAGTGGGGACAATGTGAAGCTCAAGTGTGGGGAAGGGATGTGTTTATGTTTATTTTGCTTTTGATAGTTTGCTTTTTTTTTGCATGTGTGATATGTTTAGCTTGCTATGGTAAGTTGTTGCATGCTTTTACATTTGTTTCCTATCTTTATTTCAAGTAGTTTCTTATAGTTTCTTTTGGCATGATGAAGTGCAATTTGATGCCATGTCAATAGCTTATTTTTAATGTTCAATTGGTAGAATCTTAAGTTTCTTCTACTGTAGGTCTTAAGTTTTTCTTACTATCTTTCATTGTTATTTTCAACATTTAGAATGGTTAGACAATTTTTTAGCTATGTTTGATGTCTAGGATGGCATGATTCAAATCTGGTGTTTTAAGAGCTTTTATGGTCTTAGGAAAACTATAACCATAATACTCATTACTCATTCTTCAATAATGGATGAGGACCTAAAAATAAAAAAAAAGGAAAAAGAAAAAGAAAAGAGAGTAAGAAAAATCCAAATCATCTTACAGGATGGAGAATAAAATGCACCAATTAAGATTGCTTTAAAATATAATAAAGTGATGGAGCATAAAATGCACCCACACAAAAAAAAAAATATTTGCTAAGATTATAAGTGTCTAAAAATGTCATGAGAATTGTGAATAATGTGTGAGCCTTCTTTGGTCCCAATGGTTATGGTTGTTCTTGAACCTCTAAGTTTAATGATTGTGAATCCTAGTTGAATAATTTGGTTAGAATATTGCCTTTATATTCTTTATTTTGATTTTAATAATTTGAGATAATAGGTGAAATTTATTATCTATGTTATGTAACTTGTCAACTCTATAATTGTTGAGCATTAGGAATTAGTTATTTGGCTACTTTATGTTAAACACATTTCTCATGTTCAAAGATGATTCTTAAAGAAACTATCTTCTTGACTTAAAAAGCAAATGATTTTTTATTAGTTTCCTTACTTGGCTTTTTGCATTCTTGCTTGAAGGCAAGCAAAGTTAAGTGTGGGGGAATTTGATGCCAAGCAGATTAGCATAGCTATATAGTGTGATATTGTGTTTATTTCTTAGGTATTTTTATATATTTTGTTATGTTTTAGGTTACTTTCTATGTATTTTGTGTTTTATAGATTAAATGTGCTTAATTGAGAGGAATAAAGCATAATTGAAAGGATTTTAATTGAAAAATGGATGAAAAAAGGTCTTTGGAGATTTCAAGAGCATGTGCCGACTAGTGACAGGATGTGCCGACTTATCACAGGCACTCAGTATACCAACTCATGCTGTGTTGATATGACTTATGAAATAGTTGAGGTGGTGACAACTCGTTCCATTTGTGACAACTCGTTATAGAGTCTTGGTATGCCAACTAGTCTAACTTGGCACATAGGGTGTGTCGACTCATGATAGAGACCAACATTTACAACCTTTCAACAACCTCTTTAGAATTTCAACCACTCTCTGAAAAGGCACCATTTGGGACATCTTTGGGCCTATAAAATCATGAAGACAACCAAGAGTTACATATGGTTATATAGAGAAAAAAGATAGAAAAAACTACTTTTGTAACTTACATAGCAATTTAGAGAGATTATGAGAAAGAAAAATACACCAAGGAAAAAGCAAGAGCAAAAGAATTTACTGTAGGAGTATTAAAGAGTTTTCAACTTTCACAATATTTTGTTTAAGTATGAATGAATTAAGTTCAATTAGGTTCTTAATTTATTATGTATGCTTGATAACTATTGTAATATGCTAATCAACTTATTCACAATGAGAATTGGCAGATCTTGGTGGAAAAGTAATTAATCTTACTCGAAGTTTGAAATCACTTTGTAGACAATGGTTTCACTTTAAGAGGCTAATGAATAGGCATAGAACTTTATGATTTTCATCTATTTCCATTATGACATAAAAGTACTCATGGAATTTAGATGGGAATGCCCTTATTTGATAATAAGAATTGTATCTTGGGATAGTAGGCATTATTCTCAATTCATTGCATGCTTATATGTTTATTTGCATTATTGCAAGATCAATTGATGTTTTGTAATTCTAACATGTTTATTTATTGATTGTAAGTTATACTTTGTAATTTAGATTAGATAATTAGTTTATCTGGTAAGAAATTAAATTAACTAAATCCATTTTGTTATCATTGCTTATCCATCTTAGTATCCAACTAAATAATATAAGATAACACTTATATAAATTAACTAAATCCATTTTGTTATAATTGCTTATCCATCTTAGCATCCAACTAAATAATATAAGATAACACTTATATCAAAAATTTGAGTCCTAGAATTTGACACCCCTCTCACCTTATCTAAGTCTCAAAAACTAGGGTATTAAGAAAATACACCATAGTAGAAAGCTTGCTCTTGGCCAAACAAGTTTTTATAGGTACTTTATTAAATATTTTTACAAAATCACCTAACCATTATGCAAGTTATTGCAAAAGGCTATGACATTTGAGTTTGATCAAGCTTGTAAGGATGCATTTGATGAGTGAAAGGAGAAGTTGATGTTTATACCCATAATCTAGCCACCTGACTAGAATTTCTCATTTAAGATTATGTGTGATGCCAACAACCACCACTATAAGAAAAATCCTAATTACTGATGGAAAAAATTCCATCGGTAATTATCGATGGAAAATTCATACCGTAGGTAAAATGGTAGGCAAAAATGATTTTTGTGAAGAAATACAACTTCGCCGTAAAAAATGGAGGTAAATATTTTTGCCAAACTTTTTCGACGAAATTCAGTGACAAAATTTGAAAAAGCATCTTAAAAAATGTGCCAATATTTTGCAGCTAAATTTGTAGAGAAAATTTACCGATGGAATAATATGATTGTAGGGAATTTACCTACGAAATCATATTTTTGTAAGGAATTATCGATAGAATTTTTATTATGTTGGTAAATTATCGACGGAATAATATGACCATTGGTAATTTGTCGACAAAATTGTGTTTTCGTAGGGAATTAGCAATAGAATTTTGATTTCGTTTGTAAATTACCAATTGAATCCTTTTTTGTTGGTAAATTCCCTGTGGAATCACGTTTCATAGGGAATTTACTAATGGAAAAAGGATTTCATCAGTAATCACCTACGAAAATATGATTTTGTAGGGAATTTACCGACTTAAAAAGGATTCCATCCATAAATTACCTATGAAAAATTTCATTCCGTAGAGAAATTGAAATAAATTATTTACCCATTTTTATTATCTTTCTCAAAATTAATCAAAATTCACATTATAGATTTTACCTAAGTCTTAATTTTCTTCTACCTATCTGCGCTGCTCTCATCTTATAATTGCATTTGTGCTTAACATCAAAATTATTTTCATTGTTCCAATTTTCTTATATTTAACATCAAAATTGTTTTCATTGTGCCAATTTTCTTTATGTTTCTTCTATTATATAACTCCTATCTAATATATATAGTTGGTCCATAATTTAATTTATAAAATTAATCTATTAATTATTTTTTTCTAAAAATTCTTCCTAATACAATTTTAAATATAGTGAAGTTGATAATATTTAATTTTATGCCGAATAATATTAAAATCATTTTTCATTAGTAGTTCGTACTTCATAACACTTAATTTGATGGGAAATAACGTTAAAATCATATATCATATTAATGGTGTATGAGAAAAATCAAACGAAAACCAAAATTGAATTGAATCATGAAAAGTTCGATTATCTTAATTTGATTTATTTGGCTTATTTGATTTTTATAGTTTGATTATTTTAGTTTTTGTAGTTCAATTTTTTATGTTGAAAAATTAAATATACTCAACTGACCAAACTTTTTATGATTATATATATATATATATATATATATATATATATATATATATATATATATATGATAAATTAATCAATATAGTATGTATATATAAATTAAGTATGCTTAATTATAATTATATATAATACATAATTATTTTATTATAATTATGTAGTATTTGAATTATAATTAGTTTATACATTAGACATTTAAATTTTTTGTATAGTGAATTTTCAACTAGATTAATTCAAATATTAATGTTTTTTAACTTTTTATTTGAATTATTTTGAATTGTTTTTATAATTTTATGATTTAAATGTATATAAAATATTATAAAAATGAAAACTCTATAAATTTCTAAATGTCTAAGATAAAAAAACTGAACCAAGATGAAGTATATATATTATTTAGTCACTACAATTGATTTAATGAGGAAATGGTACGAGTAAGTATAATTTTAAGGTTTTTAAAATAATAACTGTTAAATAAAGCACAATTTAGGAACTACTACTACTACTACTACTACTACTACTACTACTACTACTACTACTACTACTACTACTGTAGCACCCTCAATGCAAATACCCTATTACACATGTATCATGAATACTATTAATCATGCTTATACTACATGTTCATTTAATCATCATTTAGCCATTAATCTTGCCATATGGTTTCATATGCTTATATTCATGCTACAAGTCTATTCCTGTTTTCCATTTCATACCTATTATCATGCATACTAGACTGTATGAATATTACTTTATGTATATTACATGCACACATATTCTGTCTTAGCTTTACTACTACTGAGTTACAGTATTCCACAGGTTTTATACATATCATAAGATAACTGGCCGTTATACAAAAACATATGATAATTGTAATACAAAACATCATACATCAAGGTTATCAGTCAATGGTTGGCCCTTCCTGATGCAGAGAACGTCCCTCAACAAAAGTCTTGCTATTTGTACCTACAAGGATAAATAACCCGTGCTAAGCTATAAAGCTTAGTGGGGAACATCTACAGATGAATGACCACTCACACAGGTCATCAAAACATACATATACAATGTATATAATAAATAACATATACAACATATCATGTCATTAATAACAAATATTTTAAAGCATAACATATATTCTCATGATCCTAATCATTATACCCAGAAGAGTAACAAATATGCTCATATTCATAATTCATATAGACAGCAATTTTCCATGTAAACATATTCAAATAAAACATAATTCCTGTGGTAAACCAACATTATAATCCACAATATCAATCTTTAGTCAAATCACTTTAACTGTTTAATTTTGATCATTACTATGAATAACGTTTAGCCTGCCTTAGCTTTATCGGTGGATAACGAGAACTATGAATACACATCGGTATCAAAGAAGGATATTCGAAGATATCAAATCTATAGACCCAAACGGGGCCAAACTGTACTGTGGACCGGTCAAGCATACCCAAACGGGGTAGCCTATCAACCCAAATGGGGCTGATCATGATCCAAAGGGGTCATATATACTATGGACCAAATCGGGCCAAACTATGGCAGCTGCAATTTCCCTATAGGCGCCTATCTATCCACATCTAAAACTCTATTGCAGGCAGAACTATATTCGTGTTCAATTCACATATTAATACTGTATTCATAGTATAATGTTGTGCACATATACATAGTCTTATATAACTATGAATTCTCTGGTGCATAATCAGATATATGCACATTTCACATGCCAAGTTATACATCTGGCTTATTCAAATCTGTATGACTGTACAATTTGCATCATAACATATAGGCATGACATATAATCATCATATCATATACTTGATCATTTTCTCATTAAGTATTTCACATGTTCATAGTCATGCTAATTCATCTTCTATCTCATAGGGCAATTACATGCTTATATACTCATATACATAATCATAAATGTACATACATGTGGGTACATTCACGTATAGTTGATTTATTCTTATGAGCATGTTTCCAACACATATATAAACCTTTATCATCATTCAAGTCATGTGCTATACAATATATCAACATGTTTCCATATGGGCATACACACATGCCAAGGTCATACTATTATAGTCCCTATTTTATAGCATAGGTGCATGTCAATATGTGCACTTTCATGTCATAGGATTTACATGTGCATATATATATATCAATTTGGAATATAACCATCATGCACAAGACTAATTACATGTATAGGTTAGATATTTCATCACTAGTCTTTATTCATATACACAATTGAATGCATCTGTATTCATATAAATCCTTCATTGATAGTCATACTACATGCCTTATTTAATTAACTTTACTATCACATAAGCAACTATCTGTCTCAATCCATTTAAAATCATATTATCAAGTGTAGCAACAATCTGCACATAATTGTAATTCCTGTTACATTGAACAGTCTAAAAAAACAAGTCCGGATTCAATCCTAGATTACATGTACTTAGAGACAGATTTAAGCTTAGGTTTCTTCATATGAAATATAGGTATGGAAGTCTATTTTTCAATACAAAAAGAATTACTTAATTTTCTGTTCTATAGCTCAACTTATGAGCAAAACATTCCAGACAGGTCATTCAGTCGTGACAATATGTTCGACTCGTGAAGAGGTTCACGAGTGAAGCTTATAAAGCCAAAACTCACGTCTCGTGAAGAAGCTCACGAGTGAAGAAGATAAACTGTACTTCACGACTCGTGAAGAGCTTCACGAGTCGGACTAATGTTCACGACTCGTGAAGTCATTCATGACTCGGCAAGAACAGTCTTCTTCAACCTCACATCCTTAAAATTCCAGCAAAACGTAACTTGAATTCTATAAATCCTACTCAATTCCAGTAATCAATTTCACATGCAATATGAACAGCCTAAATTCCCATACCTTGGCTGATAAACCCAATGTCTTCAACCTCTATCAATACCCTTTCCTTTGCTCTTCCTTCCTTCCTCTTCTCCTTCACAAATACCATCATCATCATCATATATTTCCAGTATATTTACATTTTCTCAGTCAAAATCAAAGAAGAAAAAGATGATGATGAAGGGTTCAATCAACAGTTTAATTACCTTAAGTTTAATACCTTGTACTCTTGATTAATCAACAAACATCATCCTCAAATTGTTTGAGATAAATCAATGGAAATCAAAAGGAAGAAGAAGATAATTTTCTGGTTTTCTCTCTTCAATTGCCGATCTCACTCAACTACAAGACACCTCAAATTTCCACTAACTCATGCCTTTTATACCAACATAAAAATCCCCTCTTTAGTCCCTTGAAAATTTTGCATGTCAAACTTTAACCTCTCTATTTAATTCCTTTCAAATATTAGCATATCAATTTAATCATTCCTTTTAATTAGCCTATAATTAAATGCTTTTATTCCCAATTGGCCACTAATATGTCACAATTACAAATTAACCCCAAATTAATATCTTTTACTTCAATTACATCCTCAATTAATATTAAACCATACTCTTTTATTTTATTTCCATGCAATTAACTTAATAACTTGATAATTTACCCCCCTAACTTAATCACAAAAAATATTAAATTAAATTAGGGTTATGTTAGGGGCCTTACAATTCTCTCCCCCTTATGAATTTCGTTCTTGAAATTCATACCTGTTTGGAATAAGTGAGGATGTTGTTCCTTCATAGCTGTTTCTGGCTCCCAAGTAACTTCTTGTAGATCATAATGTTGCCAGAGTACTTTAATAAGTGGAATTTGCTTATTCCTTAGCTATCTAATTTCTCTAGCCAGAATTGCTATAGGTTCTTCATCATAAGTGAAATCTGGCTGTACTTGCACATCTTGAATTGGTATCACATGGGATTCATCTAATCGATATCTTCGAAGCATAGAAACATGAAACACATCATGAAGTTTGGCTAGTTCCATAGGGAGAGCCAATCTATATGCCACTGGCCCAACTCTTTGGAGAATCTCATATGGGCCTATAAACCTCGGGCTCAGTTTACCCTTTTTCCCAAATCTCAATACTTTTCTCCAAGGGGACACTTTCAAAAACACTTTGTCACCACTTGATATTCAATATCTCTTCTTTTCAAATCAGCATATGACTTCTGTTTATCACTAGCTTCCTTCAATCTCTGCTTGATAACTTGTACCTTTTCTTCTGTATCTCTGACAATATCAGAACCAATAACTCTGCGCTCAGACAATTCAGTCCAGTAAACAGGAGTTCTACACTTCCTGCCATACAAGGCCTCATATGGTGCCATCTCGATGCTCATTTGATAACTGTTATTGTAGGCGAACTCCATTAAAGGTAAATATCTATCCCAACTTCCTGCAAACTCCAAAATACATCCTCTCATCATATCCTCTAGAATCTGAATAACCCGTTCAGATTGCCCATCCGTCTGAGGGTGGAATGCTGTACTGTAACGAAGCTGAGTTCCCAATGCTTGTTGCAAACTTTGCCAAAATCTTGATGTGAATCTCGGATCTTCGATCAGAGATTATTGACACCGGAATGCCATGCAGTTTAACAATCTCATTTACATAAAGTTCTGCCAATTTATCTATAGGGTAATCCATCTGAACTGGTATGAAATGAGCTAATTTAGTCAGCTTGTCAACTATAACCCAAACTGCATCATGCTTTTTCTGTGAAAGGGGCAATTCTATTACAAAATCCATGGTAATATCCTCCCATTTCCATTGTGGAATTGGAATGGGGTTCAACAAACCAGAGGGTAACTGGTGCTCTGCTTTTACCTGCTGACAAGTCAAACATTTGGAGACATAGGCTACCACATCTTTCTTCATACTAGGCCACCAAAAACCTTGTTTCAAATCTTGGTACATCTTATTCCCACCAGGGTGCATAGTAAATACTGTATTGTGAGCCTCATTCAATACTGTTCTCTTTAATTCTTTGTCATCAGGAACATATAATCTATTCTGATAATACACACCCCCATCCTTTTTCACTGAGTACTCAGACTGGGTCCCTTCATGTGAAGACTTCAAAATCTGTTGCAACTTTTTATCATGTTTCTGTGCATCAATCACTGTTTGCCTCAAACAAGGTCTAGCCTTCAACTGTGCTATTAAAGCACCATCATAAGCAAGTTTCCATCTACAGCGATGTGCAATCATAGCAGCCATCATCTTACGACTCAAGGCATTAGCTACGACATTAGCTTTGCCTGGATGGTAATCCACTATACAATCATAATCTTTAAACAGTTCTAACCATCTTCGCTGTCTCAAGTTAAGTTCTTTTTGAGTGAGCAAATATTTGAGACTCTTGTGATCTGTATAGATTCTGCACTTTTCCCCATACAAATAATGTCGCCAAATTTTCAAGGCAAACACTACTGTTGCTAACTCTAGGTCATGGGTTGGATAGTTTTGTTCATGTGGCTTCAACTGTCTAGATGCATAGGCAATTACTTTGCCATCTTGCATTAACACACAACCCAAGCCAACTCTAGAAGCATCACTATACATAGCATACTCCTTTTCTGAAACTGGCTATGTCAAAACTGGAGCCTCTGTCAGAAATTTCTTCAATTGATCAAAATTTGCTTGACAACGATCAGTCCACTCAAACTTTATACCCTTTCTCAAAAGTTTAGTGAGTGGTACGGCTAAAACTGAAAAGCCTTTCACAAAGCGATGGTAATAACCTGCTAAGCCCAGAAAACTTCTCACTTCTGTCACATTTCGAGGCGGCTTCCAATTCACCATAGCCTCTATTTTAGCTGGATCCACCCTAATGCCTTCAGAAGATACTACATGACCAAGGAAAGAAATTTCCTTAAGCCAAAAATCACATTTGCTCAGCTTGGCATACAACTGATTCTCCCTCAGAATCTGTAAAACAATTCTCAAATGCTCAACATGTTCCGCTTCATCCCTCGAATACACCAAAATGTCATTTATGAACACAACAACAAACTGATCCAAGTAGGGTCGAAACACCCTATTCATAAGATCCATAAACGCAGCAGGTGCATTTGTTAACCCAAATGGCATCACCAGAAACTCATAATGCCTATATCGGGTTCTAAAGGCTATTTTGGAAATATCTACATCCTTAACCCGAAGTTGATAATAACCCGAGCGCAAATCAATCTTGGAAAACACTCCAGCACCTTTCAACTAATCAAATAAATCTTCAATTCTTGGTAAAGGATACTTATTTTTTTACTGTTACCCTATTTAACTGTCTGTAGTCTATGCACATCCTTATAAACCCATCCTTTTTCTTCACAAATAAAACCGGTGCACCCCAGGGCGATGTACTAGGCCTAATGAAGCCCTTATCAAGAAACTCTTGTAGCTGAACTTTTAGTTCTTTCAATTCCAAAGGAGCCATCCTGTATGGTGCCTTCGAAATAGGAGCTGTGCTAGGTAGAATGTCTATAGACAATTCAACTTCCCTTTCAGGTGGAAGACTAGGTAAGTCTTCAGGGAACACATCAGGAAACTCTTTCACCACTGGAATCTCTTGAAGATTCACATTCTCTATTCTTGAATCGAGCACAAGTGCTAAGAAAGCTTCACACCCTTTTCTCAGAAATCGCTTAGCTTGCATAGCTGATATTACAGTAGCTATGGGTTTAGATCGAATGCCCTGTACTAAAGTTTCTTCACCATCAGCACCAATGAGAGTTACAGTTTTAGCTTCACAATCAATCACTGCATGATGTCTAGACAGCCAATCCATACCAAGTATAATATCAAACTCCCGGAATGGTAACTCAATAAGATTAGCAAGGAATTCTTTCCCTTGAATTACAATAGGACACTGTTTATGCACGCTATTAACAACAACACTGTGACCCAAAGGGTTGGTTACATATATATCATATTCCAGTTCATGTACAGTAGACTCATTTCTACCCATATCCCCAGTGCAAACATAAGAATGAGTGGAACCAGGATCAATAAGTGTTTGCATATCAGAATCAAAAAGAGAGAATGTACCAGCTATGACTTCTGGAGCACTCTGATCCTCTCTAGCTTTCATTGCATAAGCCTGAATAGGAACAACTGGAGCTATGGGCCTGTCAACTGATTCAGAAATGTTCCTGGACTGGGATCCCTGATAACTCGATCCCCCATGTCCTCTTCCTCTGCCTCTTCCTGAAGATGGTGTATTAAAAGTTCCTCTACTGCCTTGTTGTTCAACACCCTGTTCCCTCTTCGAAGGACAGCTTGCCGTGAAGTGATCGATACCACCACACTTGAAACATGCCCCAGACAATTTCCTGCAATTACCCCAATGTTTCCTAGAACAATGGGTACACACTGGAGGTTGCCACCCACTCTGATTCCCTGAAGCTTCCTTTCCCTGTTTAGACATTGCAGAAGATTCTTGTCTCCTGTCCCTTTTTACAGAACTATAGCCAGACTCAGCTGGCAGATTTCCTCGTGCTTCTCTAGCTCTCTTTCCTGTAAAAGATCCACCCTTAGACCCACTTCTTCTCTGTTCTCTCTCCCTTTTTGCCATTTCATTCTTTTCAACTCGCAAGGCTGCTGTAACCAGTTGAGTGAAATTAATCACTTGTAAAGATATAGACCCAATCAACTTTTCTCGTATACGATCATTCAACCCATCTTCAAATCGTCTACATTTAAAAGTATCAGTTAACATCTCATCAGGAGCATATTTGCACAGGTGATTGAATTCTTTCTCATACTTAGCCACAGACATAACTCTCTGTCTCAAGTTGAGGAATTGATTTAACTTCTCTTGCTTATACTCCTCAGTAACATACTTTTTCTTGAATTCAGCTGTGAAAAATTCCCATGTAAGGGGATCTAGTAATTGGGGCTGCTTCAGTACCAACTTCCACCAATCATAAGCTGCACCTTGTAATAGAGACACAGCACAAGATGCCTTATGACCCACTAGACAGTGGATTTCATCATAAATTCTCTCTAACCTTTCCAGCCAAAATTTAGCTTCTTCAGACTGTTCCAGATTAGTGCCTAAAAACTCTTTAGTACCATGCTTTCTAATTTCAGATATTGGAGCTTAGGCGCTGTCATTCTTTGAAGAATTTGAGTCATATCCTGTGATATTTTTAACAATGCTTCTGTAGGGACGGCTGTTGGGACCTCATTTGGATTGGAAGATAAAGGTCCAATATTGGAAGGATTAGTTCTAATCGGCCTGTTACTTTCAGCCAATTCCTCAAATGCATCTCTAGAGCTCTCTATCTTCAATATCAAGAAAAACAGGGACTTCTGCATCAGGCCAACAAAACACTATATCATACTATAGAATCCTAGGTTCATTTCTACCCAGAAAAGGCTAAACCAGGGCTCTGATACCACAAATTGTAGCACCCTTAATGCAAATACCCTATTACACATGTATCATGGATACTATTAATCATGCTTATACTACATGTTCATTTAATCATCATTTAGCCATTAATCTTGCCATATGGTTTCATATGCTTATATTCATGCTACAAGTCTATTCCTGTTTTCCATTTCATACCTATTATCATGCATACTAGACTGTATGAATATTACTTTATGTATATTACATGCACACATATTCTGTCTTAGCTTTACTACTAGTGAGTTACAGTATTCCATAGGTTTTATACATATCATAAGATAACTGGCCGTTATACAAAAACATATGATAATTGTAATACAAAACATCATACATCAAGGTTATCAGTCAATGGTTGGCCCTTCTTGATGCAGAGAACATCCCTCAACAAAAGTCTTGCTATTTGTACCTACACGGATAAATAACCCGTGCTAAGCTATAAAGCTTAGTGGGGAACATCTACAGATGAATGACCACTCACACAGGTCATCAAAACATACATATACAATGTATATAATAAATAACATATACAACATATCATGTCATTAATAACAAATACTTTAAAGCATAACATATATTCTCATGTTCCTAATCATTGTACCTAGAAGAGTAACAAATATGCTCATATTCATAATTCATATAGACAGCAATTTTCCATGTAAACATATTCAAATAAAACATAATTCCTGTGGTAAACCAACATTATAATCCACAATATCAATCTTTAGTCAAATCACTTTAACTGTTTAATTTTGATCATTACTATGAATAACGTTTAGCCTGCCTTAGCTTTATCGGTGGATAACGGGAACTATGGATACACATCGGTATCAAAGAAGGATATCCGAAGATATCAAAGCTATAGACCCAAACGGGGCCAAACTGTACTGTGGACCGGTCAAGCATACCCAAACGGGGCTGATCATGATCCAAACGGGATCATATATACTATGGACCCAATCAGGCCAAACTATGGCAGCTGCAATTTCCCTATAGGCGTCTATCTATCCACATCTAAAACTCTATCGCAGGCAGAACTATATTCGTGTTCAATTCACATATTAATACTGTATTCATAGTATAATGTTGTGCACATATACATAGTCTTATATAACTATGAATTCTCTAGTGCATAATCAGATATATGCATATTTCACATGCCAAGTTATACATCTGGCTTATTCAAATGTGTATGACTGTACAATTTGCATCATAACATATAGGCATGACATATAATCATCATATCATATACTTGATCATTTTCTCATTAAGCATTTCACATGTTCATAGTCATGCTAATTCATCTTCTATCTCATAGGGCAATTACATGCTTATATACTCATATACATAATCATAAATGTACATACCTGTGGGTACATTCGTGTATAGTTGATTTATTCTTATGAGCATGTTTCCAACATATATATAAACCTTTATCATCATTCAAGTCATGTGATATACAACATATCAACATGTTTCCATATGGGCATACACACATGCCAAGGTCATACTATTATAGTCCCTATTTTATAGCATAGGTGCATGTCAATATGTGCACTTTCATGTCATAGGATTTACATGTGCATATATATATATCAATTTGGCATATAACCATCATGCACAAGACTAATTACATGTATAGGTTAGATATTTCATCACTAGTCTTTATTCATATACACAATTGAATGCATCTGTATTCATATAAATCCTTCATTGATAGTCATACTACATGCCTTATTTAATTAACTTTACTATCACATAAGCAACTATCTGTCTCAATCAATTTAAAATCATATTATCAAGTGTAGCAACAATCTGCACATAATTGTAATTCCTGTTACATTGAATAGTCTAAAAAAACAAGTCCGGATTCAACCCTAGATTACATGTACTTAGAGACATATTTAAGCTTAGGTTTCTTCATATGAAATATAGGTATGGAAGTCTATTTTTCAATGAAGAAAGAATCACTTAATTTTCTGTTCTATAGCTCAACTTATGAGCAAAACATTCCAGACAGGTCATTCAGTCGTGACAATATGTTCGACTCGTGAAGAGGTTCACGAGTGAAGCTTATAAAGCCAAAACTCACGTCTCGTGAAGAAGCTCACGAGTGAAGAAGATAAACTGTACTTCACGACTCGTGAAGAGCTTCACGAGTTGGACTAATGTTCACGACTCGTGAAGTCATTCACGACTCGGCAAGAACAGTCTTCTTCAACCTCACATCCTTAAAATTCCAGCAAAACGTAACTTGAATTTTGTAAATCCTACTCAATTCCAGTAATCAATTTCACATGCAATATGAACAGCCTAAATTCCCATACCTTGGCTGATAAACCCAATGTCTTCAACCTCTATCAATACCCTTTCCTTTGCTCTTCCTTCCTTCCTCTTCTCCTTCACAAATACCATCATCATCATCATATATTTCCAGCATATTTACATTTTCTCAGTCAAAATGAAAGAAGAAAAAGATGATGATGAAGGGTTCAATCAACAGTTTAATTACCTTAAGTTTAATACCTTGTACTCTTGATTAATCAACAAACATCATCCTCAAATTGTTTGAGATAAATCAATGGAAATCAAAAGGAAGAAGAAGATAATTTTCTGGTTTTCTCTCTTCAATTGCCGATCTCACTCAACTACAAGACACCTCAAATTTCCACTAACTCATGCCTTTTATACCAACATAAAAATCCCCTCTTTAGTCCCTTGAAAATTTTACATGTCAAACTTTAATCTCTCTATTTAATTCCTTTCAAATATTAGCCTATCAATTTAATCATTCCTTTTAATTAGCCTATAATTAAATGCTTTTATTCCCAATTGGCCACTAATATGCCACAATTACAAATTAACCCCAAATTAATATCTTTTACTTCAATTACATCCTCAATTAATATTAAACCATACTCTTTTATTTTATTTCCATGCAATTAACTTAATAACTTGATAATTTACCCCCTAACTTAATCTCAAAAAATATTAAATTAAATTAGGGTCATGTTAGGGGCCTTACAACTACTACTACTACTACTACTACTACTACTACTACTACTACTACTACTACTATTACTACTACTACTACTACTACTACTACTACTACTAATAATAATAATAATAATAATAATAAGAGACAAAAGATCATGGCCATAGAAAAAGAGAAATAAGAAAAGAAGAGAGGAAAAAGAAGAGATAAAGGAGAAAGAGGGAGAGCACGGGAGTGGCACTACAACCAACCACCGACGACGGCGATCGTTGTTGCAACCCATCTCTATTTTCTCTTCCATTGGTTAAATCTCCTTCCCTTTCCTTCTAGTAACTAGCGATGGCGATCAACGATATGAGTAGCATCGGTGAGTCCCCTAGAGCAAGGCACACATTCTGGTACCCTTCGTTCTTGACCACTTATTGGCGATGAGTGGATTAGAGAAAAGAAGAAAACTATTTTGGTGAGATCCTGGCCAAACCAAATGGCAGTTGAACATGTGACTACCTATGTTGGACTTTCACCGATGTTGGCTACCTTTAGGTGTTCACGAATTCAAACTGATAAGGCTTCGACAAAGCTCTGGTTAGGCTCCAACGAGCTTAGCAATTGGTCGAAATGAGAAAAAATGCATGAAATCGACTATAATAGGTATGTGACTACCAAATTTACTCCCAAAAAATTTATTTAAATTAATTCTAAATTAATTTTGTATTAAGAATTTTTTCGATTTTTTTAGAATCAAATATTTGTTGTTTGAAATTATTTGTTACTATTGATATATGATGGGTGGTGATTTAATTTGTTAATTTCATTTACTGTCAATTATATGGTTTAATTAGTTAATTGACAAAGCTAATTGTAGTATTTATTGTTTTTAGTTTTTCCTATGTTTATATTAAAGTGGAAATAACCGATAATATGAAAATGTGATAAACAAAATGGATGTTCAAGATTAATTAGAGGTCCATTAACACACACACTTTATTTTTCATTCAACAGTCTATAAATATTGAGATATTCACATAGGATATATATTATTGAAAAGATAAGGCTTAATATACTTAGAATTTTTTTTCTTCTTCTTTCTAACTCAGGATAGACAATCATTTATATTTGCCTTGTGAATTTCCAAAGCTACATATATTTGTCAATTGAGTCTGACAAATATATTTGGAGCAAAATGAAATCTAAAACTCAATATATCATTGGGTAGTGGTAAGAGACTCGTGATTCAAGAGAATATACTTTATTTTTAATTGATTTATATAATGAGATTCATAAAATTTGGTGTCACTGCAAAATGTTTTAGCAAAACGAAATTTAGAGTTCATACGAACACTCCATGTTGATGTGGAAAGCACCATGTTAAGGTTGGATATGGCAGTTTATGTCAGCATTGTATAGCATGGAGGTGCTTAAATACATTAAAAATTATTACTACACCTATTTTCTTGGATAAAAAAAAATTAAAAACAAATATTAGTTTGAATTGAAACAAATAAATATAAATGGTTAAATACAGATAGAATGATCTAATTCTGCAGTAAGCCAAAAAGATATGTTTTAATAATCATTCGATAACTATACTTGATTGTATAGAGAAAATGGAATATGATGTGTATATTGGTTAGCTTCATTCTCTTGCTCATGCAAAAATGGAATTTTCGATAAGTGTCTTTGATCTCATCAATGGCATCATCTAATGGAAGTGGTGATGGATCTTTATCCAAGACATAATGGATCTTTTTAGCTCTAAGAACAATTCTCACTTGTCTAATCCAGTCAGAATAATTGCTACCAACCAGCTTGTTATCCAAGATTGATTGAATGTTAATGTTCGATGTGCTCATGATGATGACCTAGATGTGAAAAGAAAACATATGAGAGTATGTTCATATATATGTATGCATTAATTAGATCTTTAATTAATCCATTTACTCCCACTATTTTATTGCGAATTAATAACCCTCACTATATAATTCGAGAAAACCCGATGGTTTTCTTAGTGGGCTAATATCCAATCCTTGATATGTAATTTGACCTTGACTATGGTTAATAAGCCAAAATTCATACCTTTGAAAGGTAAGTATCTCTATACCAATTGTGTCTCTACACAACTATTGGATCATTAGGTTATCAACTCTTGATACATGTATATCATATATGCATTTCCTAATCTTGCCTCTGGAATCATTAGCCTTGACTGTGGTTAACAAGTTAATGGGCTAGCTAAGATGACCCATTTAATTAGATTCGAATATATTCGATATAATGTGAGCTTGACTGTGGTCAACAACCCATACTATAAAGAACTCTGGTTCTCCTCCAATTAATGGAAGGCTTATATACCTTAGTTTTTGTTTGAGGGATTTTAGTTAATTAAGTCTCATCATACATGGTTGGCATACATTGGTATGCATCCTACATCTATCACATAAATATAAGCATACAAATATTGTATAGTTATGGACTTTACTACATTGATTTCCCCTAGACAAAAGGGAAATCAAAAGGCCATACCTAGGTAATATGCATGATTCAAACAAGTAAAAATAATTACATTATCTTCAATCTTGTTGGATCTCCATCCTACCCATCTTGCTTCTTGATTGTGGTCTCCATCTCTATCTCTAATTCTAATCTAAGTAATCTAATTACATATTACAATTTGAAAAATATATTTAATTTATTTTGGTTCAAGAATTAGGCCTCTAAGGCCTTCTATATGGGTTTCGCATGTAACCTTTCCTCTAAAGGGTTTCTGCACCAAAACCAATTCTCTGGGCCTCTTTTAATTTCTCTAATGGATCTATTAATTATTATATCATCCCTATAATACTTATTTTCCAATAATAATTAATTAAGAAATACAATATTTCAATTAGATCCATTTTACAAAACATGTCTAAAAAGTTCTGCGAACAATTTTACTTGACCATAATTAATTAAACTCTTTAATTAATTATTCTCTTATTAATTTCTCTTCTCCCATAATAATATCAAATATTATTATCCTTGTCATTTTCCCATTTTATCCTTTACTCTATATGTGTCTGACCTATTGGGTTCTTATCCATATTAGCAGTATAATATGTAATTATGAGTTCTATTCAAAACTCACATAATTTAAACTTCTTTCAATAATTTTATCAATCCCTATTTATATTTATGACACACTATTATACAAATCATGAGAGGCCTCTAGTTAGGCATCATGACTACCCAAATGTTAGGAAAGTCAAGTGGTTTGACTATACCCTTCCATAGAATCAGTTATCGTGCAATTACTCCTTTCACCACTCTTATCTCAATTAGATTCTGAGTATGGATTTCTGTCAACTCATATAAATCTAATTATGTATGTTCTATTAATTTAAACATTGTTCCCAAAATGCCCTTCATGCATCCCTATCCATCTTGTCATAGTACTCTAGCCAGAGATTCTCTAAACAAGGCAATTATAGAATCATGCGAGATAACTTCCCTTAATAAATTTGGGATGGTGAATCCTTTGTCAATCACTTAACTATCTTCAAGTAGGTCATGATATACCCAACCTCCTACTTATGTTCACCCCCAGTTGGAAGTAATCAATTATAGAGTCAAAGTATATCATTTGCTACTTAAGATAACTTTGGTGATCTCAAGTCTAAGGATACTTATACAACCACTATGAAGAGATTCCTCACTGACATAGATTTAATATCCATATGAGGATTCTCTTTGTAGGTCTCCAATGAACTTTTTCTTCTAACAAGCATCCATATGTTAGCTTTGATCATCTTCCATAATCACAGATATGAGAACCACTGCTTGAACTATTCAAGAAGCATAACATGTGCTAGTGTATCCGAATTAACAATGTCCTATCTTGTTAATTCTATGACTAAGGATATTTAGATATTATCATATTTACATACAATAGACATCTCACATCATGAACACTTTAATGATTACCTTTGAATTGTGTTTATAATATCTAAGACTTCATTTATTAATTTAAGATTTACAAACTCATGTATTTAAATATAGCATTAATAAATGAATGATGCCTTTTATTAAGAATATGAGTTCATACATACATAATACATCCCCATTACATGGGCTTTAGGATATATTCTCTAACAGTCAGTCCATAGAAGAAAAATTATGTCAGAGATTTGAGAGAGGACTGCATATTGAGCTCAAACGGATCATTAGGACCCAAAAATACCTTGATTTAAGGGCTATAGTTGAGGCAACGATTAAGTTAAAAACCATTCAAACAAAAAAAGATGACAGAAAATCCCGATATCATCAAAAGAGAAAGCAGGGATAGTCCAGTGATAAAGGATGATAGGGTAAGAAGTCCAAGGAATCTCCAACACCTCAGGGGCATTCACTAGTTGCTATAGGTTAAGGGTATGGTAGTGGACTCCATGGCAGGGCACTAATGCCTTCAGCAGCCAGCACATCCTGAGATAAAAATAGTGGGAAAACAATAGCCTATGACCATTATGGCAAGCTCCATCTTGGGAAGTGTATATATCTGACTGGAGCATGCTTTAGGTATGGTTCTAAAAATCATCAGATTAGAGATTGTCCTGTAGTGCAAATTACTTCAGTCACCTTACCAGCACTAGGTACTGGGTTCTCTGCACCAAGAAGTTGTGGTAGGGGAGTTGCCCCCATCACTTTAACCTTCAGACTAGTTGGGTAGTTACCTTAGTGTCAAAGATGAGCTATAGGTTAGACCTAACAACATAGATATCTATGTAGTAAGTATGTAATATTATATGTGTTTTTATGTGTTTATGTCCCATTTATGTGTTTATGTTTGTTTTTAGGTCAAATCATGGTGAAGTGTGAAGAAAAGGAAGAAGATGGTGAAATTTTGAAGAAGTGGTTCATGAGTAGTGAAAAGGATCACGAGTAGTGAAGAGAAATCACGAGTAGTGAAGAGGATCACGAGTAGTGAAGAGGATCACGAGTAGTGAAGAGAAATCACGAGTAGTGAAGAGGATCACGAGTAGTGAAGAGGATCACGAGTAGTGAAGAGAATCACGAGTAGTGAAGAGGATCACGAGTAGTGAAGAGGATCACGAGTAGTGAAGAGGATCACGAGTAGTGAAGAGAAATCACGAGTAGTGAGGAGGCTCACGACTTCAGAAGAATTCAAGGGAATCACGACTCGTGAAGTCATTCACGAGTTGGACAAGGCAACTGTTTCCGAAACATTGTGTCTTTTGAACCTAATTTTTCAACCAACCATCGTGACCCTCCATGGCAACTTTTCACATTGACAACCATTATGAAGAGACATGTCTATAGAGTATTCTCTCTATAAATATGGATGGCATTAATTGGAGAAAGGGAGGGAAGAGATCAATCAATGTTTAGTTTCTAGTTATTATTTTGGATAAATATTTTTACTTAGTTTTTATTAGATGTTTACAAAGGAACAAGCCAAAGGAACATGAGATAGTTTTCTTTCTCTTGTTTGTCTTTAATTCAAATATGTACTTTGGCTAGTTTCCTTTGTACATTATAACTATGCACTAGTATTTGTTTAAGATATGTTTATTCTTATTATGCATGAATTATGATTTACATCCATTTGTGTGCTTTGATTTGCTTTGTATGATTGGCCACCATATTTAGCATGTTAGTCAATTTGTTCACAATGAGAGTTGGAATTCTTTGATGGAAAAACAAATGAATGTACTTGAAGCATTGAATTTCTTTCATGTGACTTAAGGAATTCACTTTGAGGGGTTAAAGAATTGGCATAGAGCTTCATGATTCTTATTTATCTCTATAATGACATGAGAATGCTTATAGACTCTAAATAAGAACATTCTTTATTGACAACGAGAGTTGCTTTAAAGAATCTTGGCTAAATTCTCCAGTCACTTTATTTATACAATTACTAGAACTTGTTCTTAGATGAATTACTATTGCATATTTGTAATGTATGTTCATACTATCATTTAAGTCATCTTTAATCCAAATTCATTAATATATGCAAAGTAGTTTAGATATTTATTTAAATACATAATCTACATTTTATTTGCTACCTATCCATCTACTCTTTGTGATTTCAATACAAAATTTACCCCGTTCCCTTTGGAACGATACCCTACTCATCCTATACGCAGTCTAGTGAGATTAAGGGTTAAATTAAATCCCCATCACTAAGACTACTTTTCGCACTAGATATGGTCATTATAAGTTCTTGGTCATACCGCTTGGGCTCACAAATGCACCAACCGCCTTCATTGATTTAATGAAAAGGGTCTTCCAGTCTTATTTGGATCAGTTCGTGGTGGTCTTCATCGATAACATCCTGGTGTATTCCAAGACATTGGAAGAGCATGACAAGCATCTAAGGATTATTTTGCAGACATTGAGGGAAAAGAAATTGTATGCTAAGTTCAGCAAATGTGATTTTTGGCTAAATAAAGTATCCTTTTGGGTCATATAGTGTCTACTAAAGGAATAAAGGTGGATCCTTCAAAGATTGAAGAAATTCTTCAGTGGAAGCCACCTAAAAATGTTACAGAAGTGAGGAGTTTCTTAGATTTAGTCAGATACTACATGAGATTTATTAAGGGCTTCTCCACCATTGCAGTTCCTTTAACTCAACTACTACAGAAGCATACTAAGTTTGTATGGACTGACAGATGGCAAGAATGTTTTGAAAAGCTTAAAGGTATGCTGACCTAAGCTCTAATTCTTACCCAATCTAAGTTAGGCAAGGATTTTATGATCTACAATGATGCCTTCAGAAATGGTTTAGGCTGTGTATTGATGCAGAAAGGCAAGGTGATTTCTTATGCCTCTCGATAATTTAAGACTCATAAGAAGAACTATCCTACTCATGATCTGGAGCTAGCAACTATTATTTTTGCTCTAAAGATTTGGAGGCATTATTTGTATGAAGAAAGATGCTACATTTATTCAGACTATAAGAGCTTGAAATATCTACTTACTCAGAGGGAACTTAACCTTAGATGGAGACGCTAGTTATAGTTGGTTAAATATTATGATTGCTTTATCGACTACCATCTAGGAAAAGCTAATGTATTAGTTGATACAGTTAGCAGAAATTCATGTCAGGTAATGTGAATGCTTTCAAATGAATTTTTATAAGTGATTGATAAGTGTTATTGACTGATGATAGTATTTATAGCTCTTCGGGCTATGAATATCAGTTTGAGTTTGGCACCAGATGGAGCTTTATTAGCTGAAATGTAAGTAAAGTTTGATTTTGTGCATCACATGAAAATAGCCCAGAAAGAAGATGATTGATTGATAATTAATATAAACAAGCTAAAAGATAAAAGTGAAGGAGACTACTCCTTGAGTGATGATGGAAGCCTTTGCTACAAGAAAAGACCATGTGTTCTGGATTAGGAGGAACTGAAGAAAAATGTCCTTACCAAAATTCACCATAACAGTTATGCCATGCATCTTGGAGATAACAAAATATACCAAGACTTGAAAGCTCATTATTGGTGGCCACGTATGAAGCAGAATGTGACAAAATTTGTAAGTAAATATTTGATATGTCAACAAGTAAAAGCAGAGCACCAGGTTCCTTTGGAATTGCTTCATCCCCTTTTGATACCAGTATGGAAATGGGATAGGGTAACTATGGATTTTGTAACTGGATTACTTGTTACTCATAGGAAATATGATGCTATATGGGTGATCATTGACAGACTCATAAAATCTTCTCATTTCTTGCCAGTACGGATGGATTATCTTTTGATTAAGCTGGCAAAAATCTACATTAATGAAGTGGTGAGGTTGCATGAAGTGCCATCATCCATCATTTCTAATAGGGATTGTAGGTTTACTTCCTATTTCTGAAAAAGTTTGCAAGAAGCTCTAGGTACGAGGCTCTACTTCAGCATAACATTTTATCCTCAGATAGATAGTCAGTCCAAGCAGGTGATTCAAATATTAAAAATATGTTGTGATGCTATGTATAAGAGTTTCTTAGCAATTGGGAAAAATACTTATCTTTAGTAGAGTTTGCCTATAACAACAGCTACCAGCCCAGTATAAAGATGACTCATTTTGAAGCTTTGTATGGAAAAATGTAAAACTCCTTTGTGTTGGACAGAACTGAGTGAAAAGAAGCTTGTAGGGTTTAACTTGATCCATAATTCAAAAGAAAAGTTCCAAATCATCAAAGGTAGTTTGAAAAAAGCCATAGATTGCCAAAAATCTTATGCATACCTAAAGAAAAAAGATATAGAGTTTCAAGTCAGAGATAGAGTTTTTCTAAAGGTATCTCTATGGAAAAAGGTTCTGAGATTTGGCAAAAAGGGTAAGTTAAATTCAAGATTCATTGGCCCTTATAAGATACTTCATCGAGTGGATCCTGTAGCTTATCAGCTGAAGTTATCCTCAGAGATAGAAAAGATGTATGATGTGTTCCACATGTCCATGCTTCAAAGTTATAGATCTGATCCTAGCCATGTGATCACACTAGAAGAAATCCAAATACAGGTTGATATGACCTATGAATGAAGACCGGTAAAGATCTTATCTGGAGAGGTTAGATAGCTTAGGAATAAATAGGTTCAAAAAGTCAAAAATGCGAAAAACAAAGCAGTTCAGCTTAAATAGTAACTAAGTTGGCCTAGATTTGATCAAGCCTTTAAAAATAGTAAATAAACTCTAAAAATTGCATAAATTTTCATAGGTACCTAAAATAATGTGCAAAATATTTTGGCTGTAAAAAGTTAATTTTTCGGTGATACTGGTAATTGTTGAATCGGACCAATCAGATTGAATGGAATTAGTAACTAACTCTGATTGGGATGAAATTTTATATACAGCCTATTTTAAATATAATAAGAATAATGGAATCAATTTTATAGTGATTTGGAGTTAGAAAGGGAGAGAATTACAAGAAATTTGCATAATAGGCTTAAATACGGGTTTTAGGCCTTAAGTGAGTGAGCCTAGGTTGAACCAAGCCCAACCCACTTAGACCCATATAAAATCTAAAGAAATGAGATATTTTGGCTAGTTATCTTTATCTTTGTTAGCCTCTTCTTCCCCCTTCAAGGCCGAATACACCATAGCCACCATCTTTAAGTTTATCTCTTTTTCTCTCTAAATCCAAGCACCCTATTTCATATTATACCTCCTTAAATGATTACTTAAGCCTCTATCCCTTGATTAGAGGAAGTTCAGTAAGAGAAATTAAGTGAAAAAGCTTAGAGTGTTAATTTGAGGCAAGAGAAAATCATGATTTTAATTTGTTTAAGGGTTCCTATTAGTGTTTTTAGGTTCCTAAATTTCATTTATGGTGTTAATTTAAGCAATTGAGATCAAAAAATTAGGGTTTTATTTGATTAAAATTTTGGCTATGGTAGGTTCTCAAGGTGAGGGACAAGCTTCCCAAGTAAAAGGGAAAGAAAAGGAAGTTTAGGCAAGCCTAAGCCAAAGAGGAAGGTAAGTGGTTATTAAATCTTTCTATTTTAGCATGATTTTCTTTTATGTAACTTAGGAAAAATTATGAAAAATACATGTACAATTGAAATTAAGCTTAGATTAATGACGTAGAACCTTGAATAAGATTATTAGAGTACTTAAATTGAAATAAATATATGTGTCAGATAGATTACCTTACTTGGCCGAATGGTTCCTTAAAGAAAACCAAAGTAAATTTTATGTATTTTTTATAAATTAAGCTATAAAATGAACCTAAAAAATGAATTAATATGTCCATGAATTTTTGTAGAATTTATGAAAATTATTTAAGTATTTTTGAGAAAAGGAATTGATTATGTATAAAGCGTTTTTTTGAATCATTGTGAAATAATTCATTAAATAAGTGAAAACGATGAAATTATTGTGAAATAATTCACAAACTGTGCAAAAGAAATGAAAAAGTTGACTGATAGATTTTATGTAACGAAAACGTTATTGAAACTGTTAAAAATTTGAAAAGTAAAGTAAAATAGAGTGAATATTGCCTTTAGTAATAGTCAAGTGGTCAAAATCTAGCTCAGGATATAATTGCTAGCCATAGGGACACCTATACCGTGGAGCAAGTCATGGCAACTTGCTTTGCTATTATAAGATCATTGATCTTTCATTGTATCTACTATGTTTTGTATTCTGTTATGTAAGAAATGATCCTTTGAGGTCATTTCTTAATCTGTATTATGACCCTTTAGGGTCCACATCCTATATATTCGATCTGAGAATTTCTGCTGGGATTGTACTATGGGCATAATAATAAGAACAAGTTAAAAATGCAAAAAGATAGCTAAAAGTGAAGTTTAAAATGTAAAAGGATCTAATTGAAAAGAAATAAAAAGTTTAAGGGAAAAATAATAATTTTCATAAATATTATATGTATGGGTAAAAGTGATAATGAAATGAATAAAAAGGGTAAAATTGTAATTTAGTGATCAAATAGTCCAAAAATAAAATTTTAAGAAGAAAAAAGGACTAAAATATAATTTTGCATGAAATTGTTAAAATAAGGATAAATTGGTAATTTTGTAAGCCAAGAATTGAATGTGAAGTAAAAATAAGCAAACTAGTGGCAATCTTGTAATTAGTGTGTAAAAAGGGTAATTTTGTAATAAAATGAAAAGTTTTTGACTAAATTGAAACGTTTATCAAAGTATTGGTAATAAATTGAAACGAGTGTTAAGAATATTGGTAATTGTATTTTTGATAGAAAATATAATGAATTTTTGCATAATTAATGTAATTATGCTTGTTTGAAAAATATTTCAATTTATAGTCACCACTGGACATATTAATGCTCAGCATGTAGTTGTTACTACGTGTAGGTTTAGAAAAATAGTAGGAGCAATATTACACAAAAGAGCCAATTTTGTAGGAACAAGAGATAGTTAGGAATTATCTTTTTAAATTGGTATGTATATATTTGTAATTGTTGAAGTAAAAGAATTGGTCTATAATTGTACAATATTTGTATATATATAAATGTGTGATTGGCAGGTAATGGATTGATTCAGTATTTTTGAAATGAAATTAAAATATATGGATGGAAAGAATATATTGTTTATGAATTGTTGTACCCCTGAGGGACTATGAAATTGTTTGTTTTTTTCAAGGGGCTAGTCCAGTTTATAGCAGTTATTTTGCCTAATTTTTGTAAAATGAATAGTAAAATTGGATAGTTATAAGTCAGTGATAAGTTGGATTCGTTAACATGAATAATGGATAAGAATTTGCAATTTATGAATTATTTAGTTAAGTGTATGTTTGTTAAGATAAGAAAAAAAATTCGGCTAATCGCTTAAATCTGTATGACTGTAATATTAAGGGTATTACAATTTTTATCACCATCTAGATTCGAGGAACTTGATGGTTGATGTATGGATGGTAGAAAATGGAATTTACAGTAAACCATTATCTTTTTTGTATACATGGTAACAAAAAAAAGAAGTGTTAAGGAGCAACATTGAATCTGAGATGGTTCTTAGAAGTGGACATACTATGTATTATCAATGGCTTCATGATCAAGTTCATAAGATTTCTTATGAACTATATAAAATGGTCGAAAATTAATTTCTGGTGACGAGGCTAGTTTTGAGACATATTTGTCCTCCTGAGTTTGGCATGAGTGTTATGTTTATTATTGGTTAATGGATTTTTGAGATAAGATTTATGTTTCCTATTATTATAATTTAAGACAAGTGTATCTTATCTTATTTTATTTGCTTTTGGAATTGTTGAATGCTTGTTCTTGATTAAATAAATACATTTATTTATTTTTGGATATTATATCAGCATTTATCATTTATTATGAAAATGTTTATTTTACTGTTAATTGCTTAGCAATTTTTTATGTGTAAAATGATTGCATGATAATTGAGTTAATACTTAGATTATCTAGTGTATAATATCTTATAATTAAGTTTAAGAACTTAAAATCCAATAATTAAAATTTACTATGCATGAAATTTAACCTGCAAGGTTAGACATTAGGACTTAAAAGGTAATTGGATACTATAAGTAACCTTTTCGAATTTGGACCTAATAGATAGCTTTATTAGTTTTTTTTAGATGCATAGTAAATAACTCGTATTGCCTTGTAATACCCTTACTATAATGGTCCTACGGATTTAAGCGATTAAGTTGAATTTTTTTTTAAATCATATATTGAATCTTAATTAATACATTAATCACATATTCTTCTCATCACTAAAAATTTCAAATCAAACTTACTAATTGACCTATAATTGTTTAATTTACTATTCATTTAATAAAATTTCGACAATATGACATCTTAAAAACTTGCCTACCCAACCTGAAAAACAAACAATTCACAGCCCCACATGGGCACAACAATTCATAATAGATTATACATACATCCATTCATACAATCTCATATCAAATTCAGCCATTCAATCTACTTCATGTCAATATACATATACACAAATACTATTCCATTACAAATCATTTATTTACTTCAAACTTGCAAAATATATACATGCCAATACAAAAACAATCCCTAGCTAACTCTTTTTCCTTCAAAATTTGCGCCTTTGTGTACTATTGCTCCAATCATTCTTCAGAACCTACACGTAGTGAACACTACGTGCTGAGCATTAAATATACTCAATGGTGACTATAAATCGAAGCATTTTTTCAGACAAGTATAATTGCATTATGTAAAATTCATTAAATTTTCTATCAAAAATACAATTGTCAATGTTATTAACAGTCAATACATATTAATACCATTACTTTGGTAAACTTTTCAATTTAGTCCTTCACTTTACCTTTAATTATAAAATTGCCCTTTTTACGCATTAGTTACAAAATTGCCACTTGTTTCCTTATTTTCACTCCACGTTCATTTATTGGCTTACAAAATTACCAATTGGTCCTTAATTTAAAATTTTCATTCAAAATTATATTTTAGTCCTTTCACTTCACAAAAGTTCATTTTTGGCTGATTGTTCGCTAAATTACCATTTTACCCTTTTTAGTCATTTGGAAAAATTACTGTTTTACCCCTTAACTTTTCATTTCTTTTCAATTAGCTCCTTTATATTCTAAACATTATTTTTAGTTTTCCTTTTTGCACATTTAGCTCAATTTTGCATTTATACCCTAGTACAATTTTTGTAGAAATCTTCAGACCGAATATACTGGATGTGGACTGCACAAGCCCATAGTACATACTGAGAAATAACCCCAAAGGACCATTTCTCATAGAACAAATCAGGTACTATGGGAGGTCAACAAGATCCTACCATAGTAAATCAAGTCGCCATGACTTATATCGCAATATAAGTATCCCTATGGCTAGCCAATTATATGAACAGCTAGATTTTAATTGCCTGACCACTACTAAGGGCAACATTTCAATTAATTACAATTCACTTTTTAGATTTCTAATAGTTTCACTTACTTTTTCATTACAGTACAACAATTAGTCAATTTTTCATCACTTTTGTACAATTTATGAATTATATCACTATAATTCATCATTTTTCCTCAAATTATGAATGATTTTTCAATAATTCAACAAATACACTTTATACATAAGCTAATTCTCTTTTAAAAAATATTCAAATAATTTTCATAAATTCTACAAAAATTTCTGAATACAATTTTTCATCTTTATGTTTATTTTATGCCATAAATCATCAAAAATACACAAAATATACTTTGATTTTCCCTAGAAAACCATCGGCCATAAGGGGTTGCCTACTTTACCATCACTTTTAATTCCAATTAAAAATTATAATTGCCATATTCAAGGTGATAAATCATTATTCTAAGTTTAATTTCAATTATACATGCATTTTTCATAGGTTTGCTTAAGTACTATAAAGCAAAATCATTCCAAATTAAGGAAAATAGTTCGATTTCATAATCATTATCCTTACACCCTTGTTTTGGGTCCTCTAAGCTTACTTTTTCTTACCTTTGGCCTTGGATGGTTATCCCTTACTTGAAGAACCTACCATGGCCAAAAATTCCTTTGAGCAAAATCCTAATTTTTTAATCTCTTTTACTCAAATTAACACCATAAATGGACTCTAGGCACCTAAAAATAATTATAACCAGCCCTAAACAAAATTAAAGCCTTGATTTTCACTTACCTCAAATTGAACACTTTCACTTTTCCCTTTGATTTCTCCCACTTATCTCACTCTAATCAAAGAGTAGAGGTTGAGATACTCTTCTAAGGAGATAGAACTTCACTTAAGATGCTTGGATTTGGGTGAGAAAGAGAGAAAAAAACTTAAAGAAATGGAGAGAAAAGGTAGCTATGGTCGTTCAGCCAAAAAAGAAAGAGATGATAGCTCAAGGGATAAATATGGCTCCCCAAAAATCTCTCTTTCAACTGTCTTTTATAGTGGCTGAATGGGTTGGGCTTTGGTTTAACCTAAAGTCCACTAATTTAAGCCTAAAATTAAATAGTTATGCCATTTTTTTAATTCTCTCACTTTCCAAATCCAAAACACTCTAAAATTGATTCCATCATTCTTATCATATCTAAAATAGGTTGTACACAAAATTTCAGCCCAACTGAAGTTCGATACTAGTTTGATTCAATAATTATCGGTATCTCCAAAAAATTAAATTTTTATAGCCAAAATATTCTACACAGTATTTTAGGCATATATGCAATTTCTATCAAATTTTAGAACTTATTTTCTATTTTTAAGGGTTCGATCAAACCTAGGTTAACCTAGTTAACATTTGAACTTAACCGTTTCGTTTTTTGTATTTTTAACTTTTTGAGGCTTATTTGACCTCGATTTAACTTTAATTTCAATTCCGAACTAACCATGACCAATATTTTCTAATGGTTAAATAAAATATTTTTCGCCTTCGATTGTACTTTTATCCCAAAAGCATTGTTCACTATAGAAAAATACTATTCACGGTTGACTTAGTGTTAAAACCATTACAATTTTCCCCTACTAAAAGAAATTTCATCCTCAAATTTTACCTGTATCGAAGAGCAGAGGATACTGTTGTCTCATTGCAACTTTCAGTTCTTATGTAGCTTTCTCCACATTATGGTGGTGCCATAGCACCTTCACTAGTGGAACCTGCTTGTTCTTGAGCTATCTGATCTCTCCAGCTAGGATCTTCTTTGGTTTTTTTTCATAGGTCATAACGACCTGCACTTGGATTTCTTCTGGTATGATCACATGGCTAGGATTAGATTGGTACCTTCAGAGCTTCGACATATGGAACACATCATACATCTTTTCTAACTCTGATGGCAACTTCAACTAGTAAGCTAAAGGATCCACTCGCTGAGGTATCTCATAAAGGCCAATAAACCTTGGACTTAGCTTGCCCTTCTTGCCAAATCTTAGAACTTTCTTCTACGGATATACCTTTAACAAAACTCTGTCTTCGACCTAAAACTCTATATTTTTTCTTTTCAAGTTTGTATAAGATTTCTAGCAATCCATAACTTCCTTTAATCTACATGTGATGACTTGACCTTTCTCTTTGAAGTCACGGATCAAGTCAGACCCTACAAGCTTCTTTTCACATGATTTTGTCCAACATAAAGGAGTTCTGCATTTCCTTCCATATAGTGCCTTAAAAGGAGCCATTTTTATGTTGGATTAGTAGCTGTTGTAGGCAAACTCTACTAAAGATAAGTATTTCTCCCAACTGATATCAAATTCAAGCACACAGCATTGCAACATATCTTCTAATATATGAATTACCAGCTCTGACTGACCATCTTCCTAAGGATGAAATGTTGTGCTGAAGTGGAGCCTCGTACTCAGAGCTTCCTACAAACTCTCTAGAAATGGGAAGCAAATCTAAGATCCATGTCAAAAATAATGGATGATGGCACTCCATGCAACCTTGCCACTTTATTAATGTAGATCTCTGCCAGCTTGGTTAAAAGGAAATCCATCTGTATTGGTAAGAAATAAGTAGATTTGGTGAGTTTATCAATGATCACCCATATAGCATTATGTTTTCTTTAATTCACAGGCAATCTAGTCACAAAATCCATAGTCACACTGCCTCATTTTCACTTCAGTATCAAAATAGGGTGAAGCAATCCCGATGGAACCTGGTGCTCTACTTTCACTTGTTGACATATCAAGCATTTATTTACAAATTCTATCACATCTTTTTTCATGCCTAGTCACCAATAATATGCTTTCAAGTCCCAGTACATCTTGTTACCTCCATGATGCATTGCATAGCTACTATGGTAGGCTTCAGTGAGGATGTTTTTCTTCAGTTTCTCCTAATCTGAAATACAAAGTTGTTTCTTATGGTGGAGACTACCATCATCATTCAGGGAATAGTCCCCATCACTGCTATCCTTGAGTTTGTTCACAATGGCTACTAGTCGATCATCTTTCTTTTGAGCCATATTCACCTAATTAATAAAGTCAGGCTTCACTTGCATTTCAACCAATAATTCTCCATCTGATGCCAAACTTAAACTGACATTCATAGCCCGAAGAGCTGCAAACAATATCATCAGTCAATTATGCTTATTAATCACTTAAACACATTCATTTGAAATCATGCGCATTACTTGACATAAATTTCCTATTAAGTGCATCAACCACTACATTAGCTTTTATGATCTAAGTAGATGTAGTATTTCTCTCCATATAGATAGTGCCTCCAAATCTTCAAAGCAAAAACAATGGTTGCTAGCTCCAGATCATGAGTAGGATAGTTCTTTTCGTGAGTATTAAGTTATTGGGAGGCATAAGCAATCACCTTGCCTTCCTGCATCAATACACAGCCTAAACCATTCCTAGAGTCATCACTGTAAATCATAAAATCCTTGTCTGACTCAGGTTGCATAAGAATAGAAGCTTATGTTAGCATACGTTTAAACTTCTCAAAACATTATTGGCATCTATTAGTCCATACAAACTTAGTGTGCTTTTGTAGTAGTAAGATTAAAGGAACTACAATAGTGGAGAAACCCTTTATAAATCTCCTATAGTACTCGGCTAAACCCAGGAAACTCCTCACTTCTATAATATTTTTAGGTAGCTTCCACTAAAAAATGGCTTCAATCTTTGAAGGATCCTTCTTTATACCTTTAGCAGGCATTATATGACCTAGAAAGGATACTTTATTCAGCCATAAATTACATTTACTGAACTTAACATATAATTGCTTTTTCTCTTAAGGTCTGTAGTACAATCCTCAAATGTTTATCATGCTCCTCCAATGTCTTAGAATATATCAGGATGTCATCAATGAAGATCACCATAAACTAATCTAAATAAGGGTGGAAAACCCTATTCACCAAGTCCATAAAGGCTGTTGGTGTATTTATAAGCCCAAATGGCATGGCCAAGAACTCATAATTGACATATCTAGTGTAAAAAGTAGTCTTGGATACATTTGTTTCTTTCACTTCCATATGGTAATAGCCTAATCTGAGGTCAACCTTTGAAAATACTCGCGTTCCCTTCAGCTAATCAAACAAATCTTCAATGCGAGGAAGGGGGTATTTGTTCTTAATGGTTACTTTATTCAACTGTTGGTAATCAATGCATAACCTGAATGTCCCATTTTTCTTTTTCACAAATAGGAGTAGTGCTCCCTAGGGGGAGACACTAGGTCTAGTAAATCACTTATCAAGCAATTCTTGTAGCTAAATTTTCAATTCTTTCAATTCTACACATGCCATTCTGTAAGGATCAATGGAGATTGAAGTAGTGCCTAGAGCAACATCAATAAAGAATTCCACTTCCATATCAGGTGGTAAGCCCAATAATTCATCAAGGAATACATTCAGGAACTCTTTGATATAAGGCATTTCTGACACCTTTGGACTTTCTCTTTTTACCTTCATTGCAAAACACAAATAAGCTATGCACCCTTTCCTGATCAATCTTTTAGCAACTATAGTAGAAATCGCATCAGATAAAAAGTTAGTTCTCACACCTACAACTGTGATCTCCGGACCTCCCATAAGCTTTAAAGTAACTCTCTTTCTTTTATAGTCCATCGTCGCTTGGTGGGTGGATAACCAATCCATCTCCAAAATCACATCAAACTCATGGAATGGCAATTCAATATAGCTTTTCAGGATTATATGACCCTGGGTGCTAATAGGGTACTCTCTGTATAATTTGTTCACCACTACACTATGCCTAAGAGGATTACTCACCAAGATATCCTATTCTAAACATACATCTCTCATCCCTTTACCCTATGCTAAATCAGTGTTAATATAGAAATGAGTAAAATCAGGATTTGTCAATGCATGTACTGAATTAGATAATAACAGGAATTTACCTACTACACATCAAGAGCATCCTTATCTTCTCTTGCCCTGACTGTATAGGTCTACCCTGCAACATGTCTTTATCCCTGAGATGATTGTCCAGATGGTGTAGATGCTGAAGTGATGGGTGTAGCTCCCTTACCATGAGCTCTCAATATAGAAGACCCAGTAATTGGTGTTGTTGATGTGGTTGAAGTAGTTTATCCTATTGGACTCTTTGATCTGGTGGTCTCCCAAACCACACCTAAAGCAAGCTCCAGTCAAATATCTCCACTTCCTAGGATGAACTTTCTCATAATGGTCATAAGCCACTGCTAGTGTGCTGGCTGATGATGCAAATGGTGCCCTATCACGGGGTACACCATCCTGACCTCGGCCTACAGCAGCTGATGGATGGCCCTAAGGTGTTGGAGATCCCTTGGACTTCTTACGCTAACCTCCCTTGCAAATGGACTGTCCCTGCTTCCTTTTCTCCTAAAATTGGGATTTTCTGTCAGCTTCTTTTGTCTGTATAACTTCTAACTTAATAACAGCCTTAACCATAGCCCTTAAATAAGGATATCTCTAGATCTTTATATTTTGTCTCAGCTTAGTATACAGTCTCCTCTCAAATCTCTGACATAAACTTTCTTCTATAGCCTAACTCTTATCCAGATAAGTACTCAAGTGCTCAAACTCGCGCTCATACTTAGCCACTAACTAATTCCACTATTTAAGCCTCCATAAAGCATCATGCATCTCTTCCTTATATTCCGACCCAATGTACTTTTTTTTCAAATTGTGACACTAAGAACCCCTAATTTAATTAATCCACCGAGGTATGCCTCCTGACTGAGTCCTACCAAATGAACGTTGCCCATGGAGCAGTGCCACTATACCTTTAAATTTTTCTTCCAAAGAACTATTAATGATTTCAAACATCCTTTTAATCTTGAATAACCATTCCTCTGCCTATGCAGGTGTTAGTGGGTCATGCCCATGGAAGTCTTTAGCTCCTAATCTTTTTAACTATTCTAGAATAGGTTTTTGACTGTACCTGAGCTGCTACCTGTGAAGATTGTGCCTGACCAACTTACAGCCTCTACTATATGTAGTTAGCCATCAGATTGAGGAAATCTAGTTGTGGGGGTAGAGGTGGAACCACTAGTGAAGAAACCTACTATTGTGGGGCCTCATGCTGTCCAGTGCCAATAAAAGCCTCACTCTCACCATCCCCCACCTGTCGATCTGTCTGATAACATCTTTTCACTATAAAACAAAAAGGAACAAGTATAAATTAGATCCAAAACACATTTTCATTGATAATTGGCATGTATATACAAATAAACCAATCACTTATACCCACTTCGATCTTAGAACAACTTAAACCTAGCTCTGAAACCACAAAATATAACACCTTTACTATAACAGTCTTGTGAATTTAAACAAGTAAGCCGAAATTTTTTTTAACTCATATAATGAATCTTAGTTAATCCACTAATCACACATTCTTTTCATCACTAAAGATTTCAAATCAATTTGCTGATTGACCTATAACTATCTAATTTACTATTTATTTAATAAAATTTTGGCAATATGATGTCCTAGAAACTTGGTTACCCAACCTAAAAAGCAAACAATTCATAGCACCTTAGGGGCATAACAATTCATAATAGGTTATATATACATCCATTCATATAATCTCATATCAAATTCACCTATTCAATCCACTTCCTGTCAATATATATATATACACAAATACTATTCCATTACAAACCATTTCTTTACTTCAAACTTGCAAAATATATATTTGCCAATACAAAAATAATCCCTAACTAACTCATTTTCCTTCAAAATTTGCTCCTCTGTGCACTATTGCTCCAATCAGTCTTCATAACCTACACGCAGCGAACACTACGTGCTGAACATTGAATAAGCTCAGTGGTGGCTATAAATCGAAGCATTTCCCACACAAGCTAGCATAATTGCATTAATTATGCAAAATTCATTAAATTTTTTTTATCAAAAATATAATTGTCAATGTTCTTAACAGTCAATACATATTATTACCATTACTTTGGTAAACTTTTCAATTTAGTCCTTAACTTTACCTTTAATTACAAAATTGCCCATTTTACACATTAATTACAAAATTGCCACTTGTTTCATTAGTTTCACTCCACATTCATTTATTGTCTTACAAAATTACCAATTGATCCTTAATTTAATTTTTTCATGTAAAATTATATTTTAGTCCTTTCACTTTACAAAAGTTCATTTTTAGGCTTATTGTTCACCAAATTACCATTTTAACCTTTTTAGTCATAACTTTATCATTTTACTCATTAATCTCAATATTTGGGAAAATTATCATTTTACCCCTAAACTTTTCATTTCTTTACAATTAAGTCCTTTTTCGTTATAAACTTCATTTTTACTTTTCCTTTTTTGCCAATTTAGCTCATTTTTACATTTATGCCTCTAGTATAATCTCAACAGAAATCTTCAGATCGGATATACTAGACGTGGATCCCATGGATCCACAGTATAGACTGAGAAATGACCTTAAATGATCATTTCTCATAAAATAATATACTAAACAGATAAAATATTATGGGAGATTAGTATGATCCTACCATAGGAAAGCAAGTCCCCATAACTTGCATCGCAATATAAGTGTCTCTATGGCTAGCCAATTATATCCTGAGCTAGATTTGAACCTCCTAACCACTGCTAAGGGCAATATTTCAATTAATTACAATTCACTTTTTTAGATTTCTAATAGTTTCACTTACTTTTTCATTACAGTACAACAATAAGTCAGTTTTTTCATCACTTTTGTAAAATTTATGAATTATATCACTATAATTCATCATTTTCAATAAAATTATAAATAATTTCTCAAAAATTCAACAAATACACTTTATACATAAGCTAATTCTCCTCTTAAAAATATTCAACTAATGTCCATAAATTCTACAAAAATTCATGGATACAATATTTCATCCCTATATTCATTTTATGGCATAAATCATAAAAAAATACACAAAATATACTTTGATTTTCCCTAGAGAACCACTCAGTCATAAGGGGTTACCTACTTTAGTATCACTTTTAATTCAAATTAAACATTCTAATGGGCATATTCAAGTTGCTAAATCGTTATTCTAAGTTCAATTTTAATTATACATGCATTTTTCATGAGTTTATTTAAGTTTCATAAAGTAAAATCATACCAAATTAAGGAAAATAGTTGGATTTCATAGTCACTAACCTTACACCCTCACTTTGGCTCCTCTAAGCTTCCTTTTTCTTGCCTTTGGCCTTGGATGGCTGTCCCCCACTTAGAGAACCTACCATGGCTAAAATTTCCATTAAGTAAAACCAAAATTTTTTGATCTCTTTTGCTCAAATTAACACCATAAATGGACTCTAGGCACCTAAAAACACTTGTAGGCATCCTTAAACAAAATTAAAGCCTTGATTTTCACTTACCTCAAATTAAACCCTTTCACTTTCCCTTTTGATTTCTCCCACTTATCTCACTCTAATCAAAGAGTAGAGATTAAGATACTCTTCTAGAGAGACATAACTTCACTTAGGATGCTTGGATTTGGGTGAGAAAGAGATAAAAAAACTTAAAGAATTAGGAGAGAAAAAGTAGATATGGTGTTTCGACCAAAAAGGAAAGAGATGATAGATGAAGGGATAAGGATAGATGCCCAAAAATCTATCTCTCAGCTGGCTTTTATAAAGGCTAAATGGTTTGGGCTTTGGTTTAACCCAAAGTCCACTAATTCAAGCCTAAAAGCCCAAAATTAAGCCTGTTATGTCATTTTCTTTAATTCTCTCACTTTCTAAGTCCAAAATATTTTAAAGTTGATTCCATCATTCTTATCATATCTAAAATAGGCTATAAATAAAATTTTAGCCCAATTGAAATCTATTACTAGTTCAATTTAATCATATCAATATGATTAAACAATTACCAGTGTCTTCAAAAATTAATTTTTTGTAGTTGAAATATTCTACAAAACATGTTAGGCACATCTGCAACTTTTGAAAAATTTTAAAACTTATTTGCTATTTTTAAGGGCTCGATTAAACATATGTCAACCTAGTTAACCTTTGAACCAAACCACTTTATTTTTAATATTTTTGACTTTTAGAGATATATTTGATCTTGATTTCATTTCAAATTTCAACCCCAAACTGACAATAACCAATCTATTACCTTAAGTTCACAACCATCTCTTGGATTTTTGATCATTACAACTCCATAATCATTACATGTCACTCTTGATAAGGCCCAAGCCACTTAGATTTCAACTTTCCTGGAAACAAACTAAGACGACCATTATATAAAAGCACTAGCATACCAAAAACAAAATCTTTTAACCTTAAGTGTCTATCATACCAATGTTTGGTCTTTTCCTTATATAGTATTGCATTGTCATACGACCATTATCAGATTTCATCGAGTTCGTAGAGCTGCAATTTCCTCTTTTCTCCTATATTTCTCAAATGAAAGTTAAGAAATTTTGTAGCCTAATAAGCTTTATGTTCTAATTCTACTGGAAGATGACATGTTTTTCCAAAAACCATTTGATAAGGAGACATGCCTATAGGGATCTTAAATGCAATTCTATAGGCCTATAGAGCCTCATCTAATTTTTTAGACCAATCCTTCCTAAAATTACTAACTATTTTTTCTAGAATTGATTTCAGCTCCCTATTAGACACCTCTACCTGCCCATTTGCTTGAGGATGATATTGGGTAGTTATCTTATGTTTGACTCCGAATTTTCTAAGCAAGGCTCAAAATTGATGGTTCACAAAATGTTTGCTTCCATCACTTATTATAGCTCTTGATGCTCCAAACCTAGTGAAAATATTCTTTGTAATAAATTCAAGCACTATTCGGATATCATAAGTTCTAGTGGCTATGGCTTCGACCCATTTACTAACGTAGTCCACAACTATTAAAATGTATTCAAAACCACAAGAATTTGGAAATGGCACCATAAAATCTATTCCCCAAACATCAAAGAGTTCCACTTTAAGCATGTTATTCATAGGCATTTCATCCCTTTTAGAAATATTCCCTACCGATTGACATCTATCACATATTTTTTATACTATTCGGTTAGGTCCATGATGGCCTCCAACTTCACCTCTATGGCACTGTTGCATGATAGCTTATTGTTTTGTTTCTGGTATACATAATCTTAGCACTTGATCCGAGCATATTTTGATGACGTACGGATCATCCCAAAGGTAGTGCTTGGCATCCACTTGAAGCTTTTTTCTTAGTTGCCAAGTAAAGTCCTTAGGAAGATAACCACCATCAAGAAAATGAGCTATATTAGCGTACCATGGAACTGAATTTTCATATGTATAAAAAGAAGAAATATGTTCATCAGGAAATAGGTCAAAAATTTCTACCTTTTCAATGCTAGCATGATCCAATCTAGATAGATGGTTAGCTATAAAATTTTCAACTCCTTTCTTGTCCTTCATTTCAACATTGAATTATTGGAGTAATAAAACCCATCGATTAAGCCTCAGTTTGGAATCCTTCTTCGTAAAAAGCTACCTCAATGTTGTATGATCCTACCACACTATAACTTTAGACCCTAGGAGATAAGATCTGAATTTTTTGAAAGAAAAGACTATCTCCAAGAGTTCTTTCTCTGTGGTTGTGTAATTGACTTGAGCACCAGTGAATGTATGGCTTGCATAGTAGATGGTATAGAAAATCTTCTCCTCCGCTATCCTAAAACTGCTCCGACAGCATAATCACTTGCATCACACATAATTTTAAATGGTAAGCTCAAATTAAGTGATGCTATGACTGGTGCACTTACTAATTTTTGCTTCAATAGATTAAAAGCCTACAAACACTCAACATCAAAGTTAAATGCAGCATCTTTAAGCAACAAATTAGAAAGTGGCTTGGCTATTTTAGAAAAATCCTTAATAAATCGATGATAAAACCCGATATGACCGAGGAAACTTCTAATACCCTTAACACTAGTCGATGGAAGTAATTTTTCTATTACATTTGCTTTAGCTTTATCAACTTCAATATCTTTTTCAGAGATTTTATGCCCTAAGACTATTCCTTCTCTAACCATGAAATGACATTTTTCCCAATTTAGAACAAGGTTAGTCTCTTAACACATCTTTAAGACCAATGCAAGATTATTTAAACAAGGTTCAAAATCATGACCATAAATTGTAAAATCATCCATAAAAACTTCTATAAATTTTTCAATAAAATCATGAAATGTAACCATCATGCATCGTTGAAATGTGGCAGGTGCATTACAAAGTCCAAAAGGCATTTTCCTATATGCAAATGTTCCATAGGGATATGTAAATGTGGTCTTTTCTTGGTCTTTCGGGGTTATAGGTATTTGCATATACCCTGAATAACCATTTAAGAAATAGTAAAATATATTTTCTGCCAGTCTATCTAACATTTGGTCAACAAAAGGCAATGAAAAATGGTCTTTTCTAGTGGCATTATTTAATCTCCTATAGTCAATGCATACTCTCTATCCTGTGACCGTACGTGTAGGAATTAACTCATTAATTTAATTGGTGATTACAATCATTCCCCCCTTTTTAGGCACACATTATAAAAGGCTTACCCAATTACTATCAAAAATAGGATAGATTATACCTGCATCAAGTAGTTTTAATACTTCCTTTTTCACTACTTCTTCATAGTTAGGTTAAGCCTTCGTTGGGGTTGTACCACCAGCTTGAATTGTTCCTCCATTGGTATTCGATGTGTACAATAGTTGGGGATAATTCCTTTCAAGTCGGATGTTGCCCAACCAATTGCTCTTTTATGCTTCTTAAGGATCTCGATTAGCATTTCTTCTTCCAAACCTATCAATAAAGATGAAATGATTACTGGTTCAGCATTATTCTTTGAAAATACATATTTCAAATGAGATGTAAGTGTTTTAAGTTCAAAATCTCCCTTAAGAGAGGATGGTTCATCCTCTATTTTTTGACTTTCACCATGTTCTTTTTCCATATTATATATCAACTCCTTTTCCTTTGCTTCTAATTCCTCCATTTCCTTTGGATGCATTAAACATTCTTGAAGCTCATCATCTAGAATGATTTTCTCTTGCTTTGTGTTGACACATTCTTAAACATCATCAATAAAGTAAATGGACTCTTCAATGTCATAAGAAGGATGCTTTAAAACCTTATTTACATTGAAGACCATTTCTTCCTCGTTGAACCTCAAAGTAATCATTTGCCCATGAACATCAATTAGGGCTCTTGCCATGTTCAAAAAGGGTCTTCCCACTATCAATGGCACCTTTCTATCCTCCTCTATATCCATCACTACAAAGTCTACCAGAAAAATGAATATTCCTACTTTTATTAATATGTCCTCAGTAATCCCCTTCAATTTCTTCACCTATCTATCCGCCAATTGAAGTGTCATTCGAGTTTCCTTTAGATCTCCTAGGTTCAATTTGCTACAAATTGAATAAGGCATCAAGTTAATACTTGCATCTAAACCACATAAATCATGTCCAAAAAAATTTTCTCCTAATTCACAAGGCAATGTAAAACTACCAGGATCTTTTAATTTTTGAGGAATTTTGTTTTTTAATATAGCACTACAATTACTGATAAATTGAACCATTCCTATACCTTCTTGCTTTTTCTTATTAGTGCAAAGTTTCTTCATCAATTTAGCATATTTAGGCATGTGTAATAAATCTTTAGCAAATGGTAAATTTATATGTAGCTTCTTAAACATGTCTAAAAATCTACTTAATTATTCATTTTGCTTTTTTTTCTAGGTAGAATAGGAAAAGGTAATTGAGACTCATCAAGTACAGTAGAAATAAATTTTCTTTACCTTTACCCTTCTCAATTGTAGGAGGCACTTTCTCTATATTTTTAGAATTAGGAATACTTACCTCCATTGTTAGTTCCACCCTTGGGGAAGAATTCTTACCAATCTCAGTCTTTTCTGACTCCTTTCCACTTTTTAAGGTGATTGCTTTAGCTTCCTTCTTTAGATTGTTGTCCACATTGGATGGAAACGTTCCTTGAGTTTGGTTGGATAATGAATTTGCAAATTTCCCCATTTGGTTCTTTAGATTCCTAATGGATGCCTCTTGGTTCCTCATCCAAATGTCTTATGATTTTCATCTAGCATCTTGATTGGCTTAGATTGAGTTTTGGGAGGCCATTAAATTTGTAATAATCTCTTTAATGTTGGATTTCTTCTCTTATGGAGGGAGAGGTTGAGACTTTTGAAAACCAGGTGGTTGATGGTATTATTATGATGGGTATTGGTTTGGGTAATATAGTGGAGCATGATTTTGGTATGATGGATAGTTGTTTGAAGGTTGATTATGGTTAAAAGGAGGTTTAGGATGAGGGTTAGAAGAAGAAGCTTGATTACCTTCCCTCCATGAAAAATTTGGATGGTTTTTCTATCTCGGGTTATAGGTATTACTATATGGGTTTAAGGCATTTACTTCTTCTACCATTCCTTCGCTATTCTTCATTCTCAGAGATCCTTAAATTTCAGTATAAGCATAACTTCATTAGATAACATGGAAATATTCTTAAATTTAAGCTCATTTATTTCTCTTAAATGTTTTTTTCTCATTAATTCTATTTGAGCTTTTAACATAGCTACTTCATCAATATTATGAATCCCCTATTTCTTTTGAGCTGCTCTAGAGATTGCCTATTGAGCATCGTTGGTAGCCATCTCATCAAGAAGCAGGAATGGTTCTTTAGGAATTTGGTTCATAAAGATATCGTTTGAGGCTGCATCTAACAATGATCTTGTTGATTGATTAGCACCTGCATAGAAAATATGCATTAATTGATAAACAAGAAACTCATGATATGGACAGCTTTTTAAAAGTCTCCTAAATCTTTCCAATGCTTCATGAAATGGTTCCTCTTAAAATTACTGGAAATCATTGATTTGCTTTCTAATGAGGGCTGTCTTAGTGGGTGAGAAAAATTTGCAAAGAAATTTTTCTTGCATTTATTGCCAATAATGGATAGATTGATTAGGTAGCATTTGTAGCCAATCCCTAGCTTTTCCTATACGGGTGAATGGAAAAAGTTTCAGTTTAGTTGCATCAGTTGATACATTAGGAATTTGCACAGTGTCACTAACTTCTAAGAACATATCTAAGTGTTGTGCAAGATCCTCTATATCTAAGCCCGAAAATTGATTTCTTTGTACCATTGTGATTGTAGCGGGTTTAATCTCAAAAGGCTGGTGGTGAGGAATCCTAATGGTTCTATGTTCTTAATTCCACCTAGGAATAGCATAATCCCTAATAGTCCTAGGTCTAAATCCATTCCCTGGACCTTGATGGGTATATCTTGCTCTTCAATCCTAGGTGGTGGTGGATCCTTCATAGGTTGTTTTATTTTTTGATCATTCATGTTGCCTCTTAGCCTTCTAATCCTATGGCATGTCCTTTTAATCTCAGGGTCTGTAGGTAGAATGGGGTTATTTCTCACCATAAACTAATAACACCTGAGGAAAATTTAAAATAAAAAAAATGGATGAAGAAGAGAATATGAACACACAAAAATCCACTTTAAAATCAAAATAAATAAACAAATGCCAATGTTTCCCCAGCAATGGTGCCAAAAACTTGACCAGTGTCTAGCAAGTGTACTAGATCGACTAGTAATATAGGAAAATATAATTATAACCCCAAAATATCAAACCCAAGGGAAACCTGTGTTGTGTGATTTTAATTTTAAAATAGAATTTGTGTGAAAAAGAAGGGAGAAATCCTAAAAGTTGTGATGGTTGAAGATTAAAAACTAAAAACAGAATTTTAAAACTAAAAATAAAATAAAATAGTTGGAAGAGTTGAAATAATTAAACATAAAAAAATAAGCAATTAATTAAGGTAAAAATCAATATTAAAAATAACTTTCACTAAAGGACTATCCACCTTAACCAATATTATTATGACTTAATCAAAAGAGAAACGCAAGTGATTATGAAGAATTCAGATTAATAAAACCATATAACATTACTCAAGATTATCATTCCAAGCATTAAAATTCTCTTATTCAGAACAATCCAACAGTTAGTATAAAGATCTGAATTAATCCTCCTAGATGTCTATTAAATTCTTTTTCAAGTAATTTAACTTTCACCTATTCTTAGTTACACCCTTCTTAATCTTAACTTACTTCAATTAACACAAAACTATATCTTATTAAGATTATAATCATGCATTAACCTAAATAATTTAACCTAAGAACATGCATATCAATGATCCAACAAAAAACCAAATACCAACCAATGGTTAATCATGTTAACAACAAATCTTTAGTTAAATAATGATAAGATTGTGTTTAAGAACTAATAAAAAATCAAACTTGCATTAAAATTAAGCACAAGCTTAAGTCATAACAATAAAAGTTAAGGATTCAAGTATCCTTTAGCAAAAGTTAAAGAAAACTACTCACTAGACATGTTTAAAATTAAAACAAAGCTTTAAATAAAATAGTAAAAATAACATAGACATAAAAACTAAAAACTAATAAACTCTTGAGAACTAATGTTAATTAATGGTTAATCCCCTTCTTTGGTGCTTCAAACTTCTTTTTATAGGCAAAACCAGTGGTAGAATCCTTCTAAACTTCCTTAATTAAAGTATGAAGAAAACTCTTCTTAATCGGGCAAAATTGGAAAACCTTTGCTACATGGGAGATTAGAATACATGGCCAATTGAATTTCCTCTTCATTGGATGCACTGCTATGTATCTTCTCTTAATGAAGTACATGACCAATTGATCTCCTTTGCATTTTTATACATGGCCAATTAGTGAATTTCTCCAGAAATAAGTGGTACACGGCCACTTAATGAATCCTTCCTTCACTTACACAGCCAATTGAACTTCAATTCCTCAATGCACGGCTAATTAATCCTCCCTTTCTTGAGATACACAGCCACTTGAAGAAGAAACAGCAAGATGTATGGCCAATTAAGCTTCACACACAAGGAAACACACAGCCTACTAAGGAGGAAAACCTTTATTGCAAGGCCAATTATGTTTCTGAGGCATTAAGACATACAGCCAAGCATGAGTCTTCTGATGGAATATGACATGGTATGAATGTGATGATGGCACAGCGTAAAAACAAAAATTTTTCATCATACATACCATACAAATTCAAAGCAAGAATCGAAACATGCAATTTTAGGGTTTAAAACTTACAACTTTGAATGCCTTTTAAACCTTGAGTTTGGTGATGATCAGTAATCGAGATGACTTTATCCACCTTAGATCTTGATCACCAATGCCAAGGAACAGCCTTTTACGCCACTCCCTCTATTCTCACACACACAATTGCACCGTCGGCTTAAAATCGAGATTGCTAGCTCTCTTTTAAGGTATTGTGTAATGGCTATAGTTTGAACCTACAAAATTTGATTTTGTACTTCTCTTAGGTTGCTTTTACTACCCAAGATCACAAGAGAATGAGGAACTATCCTTTCTCCTTGTGAAAATTGGCTAAAAGAAATTAATGAGAGAGAGAGAGAGAGTTCACGCCAAAAGCAAAGTGGCTAGGTTTTTTTTCTCTTTCACGCCAACTTCTTTCTATTATTTTAGGGTTTTATTTCTTTTAATATATATGCTTATCCTTTGGCAAGTCATTGATCTAAATTCAACTATCCTAAGATAATTAATTCAAACTCTTTCACTTCCTAAAGATAAGTAATATATTTTGAATTAAACTTTTTTGAATTTAAATTCAAATTTGAAATAAAACATAAGACATTTAATTAAATGAAAACACTTAATATAAATAATAAACATGTGTCGAAATTCCTTGATTTCCCTCTTGGAATTTCGGCCACTTCATTAATTATATAAGTGATTTAATTTAATTTAAATTCCTTTAGGCTTTAATACTCAATTAACTTAATTAATGTAATATAATTAATTAATTGAAATTAAACCTTGTGGGCTGAATTTCTCTCTCTCATGGACCAAAGCCCAATAGCAATTTTATATCCCATTACATACATTAATTTGACTTTAATTAAAAGCCCAAATTAATGCCCAATACTTAATTTAAGTATTTTAAGCCCAATGCTTTGTGTGCGATCCTATAGGTCCATTTAATATTGGCAATGAATTAATAAATTAATTCAAAGGCTATATACATTCTTTAGCAAGATATTATAACATTCTAAATTAAATGAAAATGCATATGGTATTTAGTGACCTAATGCAATTTTGCATAGTCCCTTACCCATAAATATCAGAATTAATATAAGGCATGGAACTAGTCATCCTTATATATATTAATTCCTTTCTTGATATTCCAGTGACACTGAACTCTCAGATAAATACTGATTATTCATTATTTCATCTCGGTATGGCCATACACTTCTCAGTTCACTGATCAAGGGGCCGATGATATTTTTCTCTCTTATTGAGAGGGGTAATCCCTTCACTTCTCTCATGCTCTCTAACATGAATCAATGCATACCCAATCATACCCGTACTTGTCACTCTGTTACGAGCATGTTAGGTGTATGTCAAAGTACACAGTAATTCATAAAGAGTTTCATAGAGATTTCAGGTCTAAGAACTCCGATACAAAACTTGCATATGAGAAACACTTATGACTTGTACCATGTAGTGTTCTCATGAGCGGATCGTATCCAGATACCATGTTCTTTAACATGTATCTATGATCTCTGATTGACACTCTTGTCTTAATGATCCGTAAGACAGAACTCATAATATCAGAGAGAGCATACTAGTCTTAATTCATTGTTATTCCCATAACAATGACTGACTAGGGATATTTAGAATGATGTCTCATTTGTTTCAAGGCCTTACAACCATGTACCTCACACATGATAACTTAAACCGAAACAACACTCTTGGATAGTTTTATCAATTGATATGCACAGGAATACAAAGGATAAAACAAATGCCTCATTTTATTAATTCAAAGTGCTTTATTACAATGCATTGGGGCTAGGGCTTACACTAACAATCTCCCACTAGCACTAGTCCCAATTGGGCATAGCCTTAAGACCGAATGCTCTCAAATGAGCTTCGTGCAGATTTGGACGCAATTGTTTCATCAAAGGATCTGCTACATTGTCTTCACTTGCTATCTTGCTAACCTTGACGTCCCCACGATCAATGATTTCTCTGATCAAGTGGTACCTCCTGAGTATGTGTTTGGATTTCTGGTGTGACCGGGGCTCCTTTGCCTGTGCGATGGCCCCGTGGTTGTCACAGAAAATTTCTAATGGATCTAGGATGCTTGGGACCACTCCTAATCCAGTAATGAAATTTTTAATCCAAACAGCCTCTTTTGCAGCCTCACTTGCTGCAATATACTCAGATTCTGTAGTTGAGTCGGCAAAGATCTATTGCTTTGAGCTTCTCCAGCTGATAGTACCACCGTTTAAAACAAAAACAAACCCAGATTGCGATCTAGAATCCTAAGTGCTGGTCTGAAAAGCAGCATCGGCATAACCTTGTATGACGAGCTCTTCTTAACCACCATACACCAAGAAGTGATCCTTAGTCCTTCGCAGGTACTTCAGAATCCTTTTTACAACATACCAGTGCTTCTCACCAGGGTCTTGCTGAAACCTACTGGTTAACTCAGTGCATGAGCAACATCCAATCTAGTACATAACATAGCGTACATGATAGACCTAATAGTAGATGCATATGGGATTCTACTCATGTTGTCCCTTTCCTCTTTGGTTTTAGGGCACTGTTCTTTAGTCAAAGGAACTCCCAAAGCCAAAGGTATGTACCCTTTCTTTGAGTCTCCCATACTAAAACGCTTTAGTACTTTGTCTATGTACTTTTCTTGACTTAGTCCCAAAAGCCGATTCGATCTATCTCTATAGATTGGAATACCAAGTATTGTCTCGGCTTCACCTAAGTCTTTCATTGAGAAACATTTTCCCAACCATTGCTTAACCTTTTGCAATGTTGGAATGTCATTCCCAATGAGAAGGATGTCGTCCACATATAGGACTAGAAATACTACTATGCTCCCACTAACCTTCTTGTACACACAAGGCTCATCTTCATTCTTGATGAAGTCAAATTCTTTGACTGCCTCATCAAAATGAAGATTCCAACTTCGGGATGTTTGCTTTAATCCATAAATGGAATTTTGAAGCTTGCAAACCTTCTTAGGATGCTTGGGATTGACAAAACCTTCAGGCTGTGTCATATACACATCCTCAAGTAAATTTCCGTTGAGGAAAGCAGTTTTGACATCCATTTGCCATATCTCATAATCATGATATGCAGCTATGGAAAGCAAGATCCTACTGGATTTGAGCATGACTACAGGCAAAAAGGTCTTGTCATAGTCTACACCATGAGTTTGTCGAAAACCTTTTGCTACTAGTCTACCTTTGTAGGTCTTATCAGCTTTGAGTTTGAATAGCCACTTGCATTCAATTACCTTAGCACCTTTCAGTGGATCAACCAAGGTCCAAACCTGGTTATCGTACATTGATTGCATCTCAGATTTCATGGCTTCAGGCCAATTTTCTGAGTCTGGGCTCTCAATAGCTTCTCGGTAGGTAGTAGGATCCTCACGATCTACTAACTCAATAGTGTCACTGTCAGTGATTAGAAATCCATATCTCTCAATCACCTGACGTACCCTACCGAACCTTCTAGGTTCTTGTGTAATGGGTTCTTGTTCCACAACTGGTTGTGAACTTGATCCCATTTCCAAACCATCCTCTATAAGAGTTTGTGGTGCTTGAATTTCTCCAAGTTCTACTTTACTCCCACTGTCTTTCTTGAGAAGGAACTCCTTTTCCAAGAAAACAGCCTTGCGAGCAACAAATACTTTGTTCTCGGCTTGTGAGTAAAAGTAGTATCCCTTTGTTTCTTTAGGATACCCCACAAACAAGCAGACACTGGATTTGGACTCTAGTTTGTCAGATGTTAATTTCTTAACATGTGCTTCACAGCCCCAAATCCTGAGAAAAGACATATTGGGTTCTTTCCCAGTCCATACCTCGTATGGTGTCTTTTCAACTGCTTTAGTTGGAGTACGATTTAATAGAAACGCAGCAGTTTCTAATGCATAACCCCAAAAAGAGATAGAAAGATTAGCTTGACTCATCATAGATCGAACCATGTCCAACAGAGTTCGATTTCTCCTTTCGGACACACCATTCCATTGAGGTGTTCCAGGAGGAGTGAGCTGTGAAATAATACCACACTCCTTTAGATGACTGTCAAACTCTTGGCTTAAGTATTCGCCACCTCGATCTGATCGAATGGCTTTTATACTTTTGCCAAGTTGGTTTTCTACTTCGTTCTTAAACTCTTTGAATTTCTCAAAAGTTTCAGACTTGTACTTCATTAGATAGACATAGCCATATCTACTGAAGTCATCTGTGAATGTCACGAAGTAGCTAAAACCACCTCTAGCATGTGTACTTAAAGGTCCACATACATCGGTATGTATTAGTTCCAATAAGCCATTAGTCCTCTCACCTTTTTTATTAAAAGGACTCTTTGTCATTTTTCCATGCAAACATGGCTCGCATGTATCATAAGACTCTAAGTCGAATGACCCAAGCACTCCAGTTTTGTGGAGTCTTGAAATGCATTTTTCATTTGCATGTCCTAAACGACAATGCCAGAAGTAAGTAGGGTTCAATTCGTTTGATTTAACCCTTTTTTTATTAATGTTGTATATTGGCTCTTTGTTTTGTAAATCAAGGATATAAAGGCCATTTTGCAACATGGCATTGCCATAAGAAATGCCTTGGCGACGAATATGAGCATTGCCATTTTTAATAACAAAATCAAATTCATCATTATCCAAACATGAAACTGAAATAATGTTTCTACTCATAGCAAGCACATAATAACAATTATTCAAAACAATACAAAGTCCGGAAGGTAAAGTGAGGTGATAGTCGCCTATCTCCATGGCAGCAACTCGTGCTCCATTCCCCACACGGAGGTCCACTTCATTCTTCCCAAGTAACCACCTATTTCTTAGCCCCTGCACATTTGAACAAATGTGAGAACCACAACCGGTATCCAAGACCCAAGTGGTAGAAATAGAAAGGTTAATTTCAACAACAAAAATACCAGAACTGGACGCCTTGGCTCCATTCTTCTTTTGTTCTTCCTTGAAGAGAGCGCAATTCTTCCTCCAATGCCCTATCTTGTTGCAATGGAAGCAAGTGCTCTCACTCTCTTTGAGTTTTGGCGCCTTGGGCTTGGATTGGGCCTGAGGTGCACTCCCAAATGACTTGGGTTTTCCCTTTCCCTTTCCCTTTCCCTTAGCGGGTCCCTTCTTAATTCCCTTTTGAACCATTAGTACGGGATTGGTCTTTCGAATGTTCTCTTCAGCATTCTTAAGCATCCCATGAAGCTCAGTGACTGACTTGTTCATTGCATGCATGTTATAATTCATCACAAATGGATCATAAGCAGCAGGCAATGATCCTAAGATCAAGTCAGTGGCCAATTCCTTTGGCACTAGTACCTCAAGCTTCTCAAGAGTATCAAGATACCCTTTCATCTTGAGTACATGGGTACTAACAGGAGTACCCTCAGCCATTTTACAAGAAATCAAAGCCTTTGTTGTCACGAACCTTTCGTGACGAGCTTGCTCTTGGAACATCTCCTTGAGGTGCACCATGATCGCATAAGCCTCTTGGTCCATAAATTGCTTTTGCAAGTTAGGCACCATAGTGGCCAGCATCAGACAGGTCACATCATTGGAGTCGCTCTTCTTGGTCTCAAAAGTTTCCTTTTGAACCGCAGAGGTGTTCCTTCCTGGTTCTTCAGGCAAGGGTGCATCCAAAACATACGACTTCTTCTCTTGCTTAAGAACTATTCTTAAGTTTCGAGACCAGTCTATGAAATTGGTGCCATTCAATTTGTCCTTCTCAAGGACCGATCGCAATGAGAAATTGTTGTTTGAAGATGCCATTTTCAATCTACAATAAAATTTAGCAAGATTAAATGAGGTCTTATTTATGATCCCACAAACCGAATTAATATCCCCTTAAATAATTCGCGTTAGTGATTTAATGTGGCCCAAGATCCACTTTTCACAACAACTTATTAGTCAAGCTGAGCCTGTACACCTAATAAGTTAAGTTACTTAGGTAGGAAAACTCCAATCATGTCTCGTACATGACTCTTGGATCAAATGGGTTAACATCTTAAGATGTTATAGCACAACCCATTTATTAGTTGCCTAGGTCCGGACATCCCTTTCCATGTTAAGTCCAACCTACATTCACAACCCATGCCTCACAAAGATAATCGGGCGCATCTAGGACTCCTAGTCTATGTGACCGATGATCGATGCCTTGACATGTTTCGAATTAGGAAAGCAACTTTATGACTTACTATTTTAGGGATTCATTTTATTACGGCTTACATGGCATACACTTTGTCATCCATACATAGCATGCATATATAAATAATTGCATAAAGTAAAGCTTGACAAACATGGGCCCAAAAACCTACAACTAAGATTCTATACTATTACATAAGAATCTTCAAGTTGGGCTTCTCCACTCCGGTGGGCTTCGTCTTGATTTACAAATTCTTCAAATAAATTCTATTCTAAGAAATAAATGAAACTTTTACAATAAAATATAATGGCATGCAGGCCATATTTAATTACAAAACCCAGGGCCCATGAATGCACCATGCATATCCATTCATCACACCAAATTAGCAAATAAATATACATAGCATTCATGGATAAAACAAAGTCCAATTTTAATTAATTTAGCCAAGCCCATTAATGGAAATTGTGTACTTGAACCTTTAAGAGAAGACCCCATGACGGGCCTGGGCCAAAGCCCAAATGGACTAAATCCTCTTATTGAATAAGTTCTCTTAAAAGCCCAAAACACTAACTAGTTAGATTTGTGCTATAAATCAACTCTAGTATAATTTCAAATTTTGCCATTTTTAATTTTATGTCATACAGCCAATAAACATTAAAAATGCATATAATATGTGCTAACATGAATTAAAAATATAAAATCATGAAGAACACATACATGGTACACGACATTCATGCAAAAACAAACAAACAACAAAAACTAGTTGTTTAATGCTTATGTAATGCCATAAAATGCACAAACATTTAAATCAATTTTATGAGTCATTTAATAATCTAAATAATTCCATAAATATTGATTTAATATTCTGTACCAATCTGATCTAAATGTGTTTTTACCATTTTAATCAAAACAAAACAAACAATCTTGATTAAACATGTAACAAACACAAACTAGTCATAGTTTTAAGTGATTTTAAAATTAATCAATTAAATTGTCATGGACCAGAATTAAAACCAAATTTAAAATATGTCCAGACCTGATATTTAATCTTTAAAAATCACTTACAAACATGCCAAAAACGTTTTTACATTTAATTTTGAAAACTAGTTGTTAAAATAGCAATTTACATGCCAACAAGCACCTAGTTTCATAATTAACATGTACCATCAGGTATAAATAATTAAATCCGACCATTACCAGCCCTAATAACATATTAGGACATTATATTAACATGTCATATTAATTATAATACCTATCTAATTAATTAAAATCATTTTTTCACCAAAACAATGCAAAAAAAACTCAAAACAGAAAATTTCAGATTTGCATGTTTTCATAATGACGATTTTTAATTAATTTTTTCATGCATCTAAAGCACTAAAATAAGCATGTTTAGGCTCTGATACCACTGATTGAATATGACATGGTATGAATGTGATGATGGCACAGCGTAAAAACAAAAATTTTTCATCATACATACCATACAAATTCAAAGCAACAATCGAAACATGCAATTTTAGGGTTTAAAACTTACAACTTTGAATGCCTTTTAAACCTTGAGTTTGGTGATGCAATCGAGATGACTTTATCCGCCTTAGATCTTGATCACCAATGCCAAGGAACAGTCTTTTACTCCACTCCCTCTATTCTCACACACACAATTGCACCGTCGGCTTAAAATCGAGATTGCTAGCTCTCTTTTAAGGTATTGTCTAATGGCTATAGTTTGAAGCTACAAAATTTAATTTTGTACTTATCTTAGGTTGCTTTTACTACCCAAGATCACAAGAGAATGAGGAACTATCCTTTCTCCTTGTGAAAATTGGCTAAAAGAAATTAATGAGAGAGAGAGAGAGTTCACGCCAAAAGCAAGGTGGCTAGGTTTTTTTTCTCTTTCACGCCAACTTCTTTCTATTATTTTAGGGTTTTATTTCTTTTAATATATATGCTTATCTTTTGGCAAGTCATTGATCTGAATTCAACTATCCTAAGATAATTAATTCAAACTCTTTCACTTCCTAAAGATAAGTAATATATTTTGAATTAAACTCTTTTGAATTTAAATTCAAATTTGAAATAAAACATAAGACATTTAATTAAATGAAAACACTTAATATAAATAATAAACATGTGCCGAAATTCCTTGATTTCCCTCTTGGAATTTCGGCCACTTCATTAATTATATAAGTGATTTAATTTAATTTAAATTCCTTTAGGCTTTAATACTCAATTAACTTAATTAATGTAACATAATTAATTAATTGAAATTAAACCTTGTGGGCTGAATTTCTCTCTCTCATGGACCAAAGCCCAATAGCAATTTTATAACCCATTACATACATTAATTTGACTTTAATTAAAAGACCAAATTAATGCCCAATACTTAATTTAAGTATTTTAAGCCCAATGCTTTGTGTGCAATCCTATAGGTCCATTTAATATTGGCAATGAATTAATAAATTAATTAAAATGCTATATATATTCTCTAGCAAGATATTATAGCATTCCAAATTAAATGAAAATGCATATGGCATTTAGTGACCTAATGCAATTTTGCATAGTCCCTTACCCATAAATATCAGAATTAATATAAGGCATGGAACTAGTCATCCTTATATATATTAATTCCTTTCTTGATATTCCAGTGACACTGAACTCTCAGATAAATAATGATTATTCATTATTTCATCTCGGTATGGCCATACACTTCTCAGTTCACTGATCAAGTGGCCGATGATATTTTTCTCCCTTATTGAGAGGGGTAATCCCTTCACTTCTCTCATGCTCTCTAACATGAATCAATGCATACCCAATCATATCCGTACTTGTCACTCTGTTTTGAGCACGTTAGGTGTATGTCAAAGTACACAGTAATTCATAAAGAGTTTCATAGAGATTTCAGGTCTAAGAACTCCGATACAAAACTTGCATATGAGAAACACTTATGACTTGTACCATGTAGTGTTCTCATGAGCGGATCGTATCCAGATACCATATTCTTTAACATGTATCTATGATCTCTGATTGACACTCTTGTCCTAATGATCCGTAAGACAGAACTCATAATATCAGAGAGAGCATACTAGTCTTAATTCATTGTTATTCCCATAACAATGATTGACTAGGGATATTTAGAATGATGTCTCATTTGTTTCAAGGTCTTACAACCATGTGCCTCACACTTGATAACTTAAACCGAAACAACACTCTTGGATAGTTTTATCAATTGATATGCACAGGAATACAAATGATAAAACAAATGCCTCATTTTATTAATTCAAAGTGCTTTATTACAATGCATTGGGGCTAGGGCTTACACTAACATCTTCTAGACTTCACATCTATTTTCTTGCATGAATTTCCTAAATTCATAGTTTTGGCCAAAATCTTCCTGACTTTTTGCAATTAAGTCCTTTTCTTTGCAAAATATACATAAAAAGTACCAAAACTTTAAATTAACTTCTAATACACATAAATCAACACTTTAACTAAAAATTAACCACAATTATACCAACTTAACTAAATAAAAGCACTTAAAATATACTAAAAACTATATATAATTCACACTTATCAAATACCCCACACTTAAACTTGCTTGTCCTCAAGCAAATTAGAACAATCCATCCCTCAAAAACAATCAAACTTTGAACAAAGAATTATGCATTTTATAACCAAGCTCAGCATTTTAACAAAAGAACTTAATATAATCTCTAAACATAATAACTTCAATCAAGATAATATAAGTTAATTTCCTTGAGTGTGTACATGACCAAATAATTTTAAGTATTTTATAAATCAAAACATCAAAATAACTAGATAGTGAAGTTTAGAATATATGAATGCATATGCATACAACTAGTTTTGTGCTTGAGACTCTAGAAACTCCATAAGCCTCTCCTTTAGCACCGGAACCCGAAGGTCATCTTCGCTAAACAACTCAAAATAAACTTAAAATCACATAGGTCTTTCAAAAGTTGTAATGGGGCTAAGATTATGGTTACCAAAGAATGGATATAAGATAGTAAAAAAGAACAGCCACTTTAAGACGAAATAGACTAATAGTCCTATTAACTTGATCAACAGACAACCAAATCAAACTTGCTTAACTTCCTTAATACAAAACTCTTTTGAGAGGAAATATATACCCAAATCATACCCTTTTCAGGAGTCACCAATATTTTTCTTCCTTGTACTACCCCACACTTAGATTTTATCATGGATGCTAGCTTTTTTTTAATCATGATGCTAGCACAAAGATATACTTGAATAACATCAAGGTAGATACAAGGTAAATTTCTCACTTGTCTTCATCAATAAATCTTGCCAAGAATTCTCTTACTACACCTATCAAAATTTTCATAAAAATCCATTTAATCCTAAAGTGGCTAATTATATATGGTAAGATAAAGGCCTTTTAGGTTATATGGTATAAAATTGAGTGTAAAAAGAAAACATTAATGGTACACATTAAGCATACCCTTTTCGGTTCAATTTGGCTTACAATGGATACAAATTCATAAGGGTAGGAAAAGATTTTAGAAAGCTTAATAAGAAAAATTATTGCCTAGATCATATTCTAAGTTATTTGAGTTGCTTATATGCTTCGAAGGGTGATGAGGAAGGTTCTAGTGCTCCAAATTTCCTTACTTCACTACATTGCATTGTTTTTCTCTAAGTTCAAAAAAACTGGTGATAATAGTGATTTATATGATGTTTTTAGTATGTTTTAATGTGTTTAATTAGGTTAATTTTGTGTTAATAAGGTTAGATTTGAGTTTAAATGGTTAATTTTATGTTTTTGGAGTTAATTGTAAATTTTGGTATTTTTCAGGGTTATTTTGCAAAAAAAAGGACTTAATTATAAAAAAGGCAAATATTAAGGCCAAAACTGCAAATATGGAAAAGTTGATGCGAGAAAATTGAGCATTTAGTCCAGAAGCTTTACACGTGACCATGTGAAAACAATGAAGTGATCAACCCGTGGCCACGTGAAAGAGAAATTGAAGGAAGCATTGAAGACACATGACCACGTGTGAGGGAAGGCATAATCCACACGTGGCCACGTGTGAAGAAAGGCTTAAGGAACACGTGACCACGTGTTCAATTGCAAAGGAAAGGACGTGGCCACGTGTTGTGTCTCCCATGCAACGAAGGATTTGCGATCTTTTCCAATTCAAGAAGGATTCTTTTCCTACTCCAATTTGGGAAGTTTGGAAGGCTTCTACAACATCTTTTGCCTATAAATAGACAACTCTAACACCAATGAAAGAGAATAAGAATCAATTAGTAGAATCAATTAGAGAAATCTTAGAATTAGGTTTAGTTATTTTACGTTGTTTTATGTTTTCATTATTTTTCTTCAACTTTGTCTTTAGTTTTTAATTATGTTTAGGAAGTAGTTTTTCTTCTTTTGCTAATGGATTCTTGAAATCTTATATTTTCATTGTTATGACTTTATTTTGAGCTTAATTTTCAATATCGGTTGATTATTTCTTGGTTTTAAGCATATTCTTATCTTTGATTGTGTTGAGATTGATTGTTGGTTTATTGAATAAATAACTAAAAATTGGTTTTGACATAGTTAATGATTTGCATGTTCTTGGGTTAACTCTTTAATGTTTATGCATGATTATTATCCGAAATATGAGATGATTATGTGTGAATTTTATTGGTTAATACTAAGAGAGGAGGAACTAAGAATAAATTGGAATTGAATCACTTGAGAAAGGCTTCAATGAATATTTAGGAAGTTAAAACTAGATTTGCATGCTAAGTATTAGATTTTTCTATGAGTTTAATACTAAGAATGATAGACTTGAATAAAGATATCTGGCTTTATTACTAGTTTTTCCATAATCACTGGTGTTTCTATTGAACTTAAGTCATTACAATAAAAGTTAAGGTGGATAGTTTCTTTAGCAAGAGAATTTCAGTTATTGTTTTGTTTTTAATTCATGTTTTAGTTTTTGTTTTGTTTAATTGTTTATTTTTTTTAATTTTTGCTTCTAAATCAAAAACATTTGGGAAACAATCTTGGATTGATTTAATTCATACATAGATATTATTCTTAGCAATCCATGTTCCCTTGGGTACGATATTTGGGGTCTTAATCTATATTTCCCTATATTACTAGCCGATCTAGTACACTTGCTAGAATCCGGTCAACTGGTCTTAAGTGCTTTCGAGAAAATGAAAATTAACAAATATTTATCAAGTTAAAGATTAAACTATTTAAAATTCATCAAACAACATATTTGTTATACTGCCAAGCAAATTTTCTAAACATTCATATTCTAATATTCAAGTTCAACATGTTCATAGTTTTGAGGAAAAACTAAGGCAAACTAAGTTCTTATGTAAACTAGATGAAAAAGTGAACTACATAAGTTTTTTAATAGGTTTTACAGACTTAATAAAGCAAAAGAAATAACCTACTACTAACACAAAATGACACAAAATAAAACAAACAAACAAAATCGATTCATGAATAAAATTGAAGAAGGTTAAAAGTCAACTCCATGAACAAAGTTATGCTATACCCCCTCCTCAAAATTTTGTTGTCCACAGCAAAAGAAAGAACTATGCTGATGAGGGTGGAGGTGGCGGTGGATTCTGCTCCCAATACTGCTGCACAAAAGTATCCATTATGTTCTTAATATTCAAAATAGTGTCTTGCAAAGTAATTAAACGGATCTGCTATATATCCATTTGCTGACTCAACTGATTAAAAGGGCCTTCCCATTTCGGTGTTGCCAGCTCATCTACAGGTTGATTTTCAGCTAGTGCAGTGGCCTCTTCATTAGGCTCATCTTGTTGCTCCTCAATCCGAATGTTAATTTCTCTTAAATACTCCTCCTGAGTAACCTAATGGCTCCGAGGTCTAGGAATGAGAATCTTCATTCTCTTAAGCATCTTGTTATCAATGCATGGTAATTCGTACACAAGTGGATCACCTATCATGGGGTGTCCCACTACATTAGCCAAAACTATAGCGATATAACCAATGGAAATACTATTGATATTCTCTATCATTTTCTGTAGTTCCCTAATTTTATTTGCTATGATCAATGCTTCATTGATGAAAATGCCATCTACCATACATCAAAGAACCATCGCTTGGGAGACATTAACTGCACTGGCATTCTTCAGATTATTATAGATACTTTTTTGTCAAAAATCGATGAATTATCCTTAATGCATGATCCCTTAAAGCATGAACTTTGCATTTACCTCCTCTCCATGGCTTAATTTGCTGAGGATCTCGAATTTGTTCCGAATTATATTTAGCAAACATCTCAACCAATTCCATAAGGGCATCCTGTATAAATCCTAAAATTTATGAGAATTGCTTAAAAGTCAGTGAATATCCCCTCTTGCTAAACTTAAATCCCACAGTGACCATATCATCAGCGTCCCCCTTAAAATAACAATCAAAGAAGTAAAGGAAGTCCCATGCCATATTGGGGTAAACCTTCAATTTCTTATTTATAAAATCATACCACCATTACACTAAATTAATAGGAGTACCTCCTCCCATAAGTTCCCAGCCGGAATGTTGAGGAAGAACTTGATTAAATAAGCAGGCTGGACATATGTCAAGCACTGAAGTAATCAAACTTATCCACTTTAGCTCGGTCCACATATGACAAAATACGGATCCTTGAGGAACCCATAACATCAGGATTTTTTGTTCTCCTAGGGGCCACTACAAAAGAAAATAGAAATGTGAGTGTATATGACAATCTATGGACTAAAACACACCTTATGTTTAAGAATACTCATACAGGATACCAATGTATGCCCAAACAAATATGAGGGTAGAATGAGGGGATCAAAAATGTAAAGCACGTGATGTTGAGACAATGAAGCATGTAGGATAATTAATTAAGAGGAGTACATAATGTATAATACAAAATATAGTCCAACTTGTATTGATAAAATCCTGTAAACAAGCATGCAAGATATGGGAGAGGTGATGAATCATAAAGAATGAACAAAGGAATGTCAACAAAGAGTTATAAATAAGTCAAATTAAAGATAAACTTATTGAGACATTTCATCGAACATGTTATGTGCACATATTTAAAAGCCAAACTGAAGAGCAAAATGAAGTGCATTCTCCATCAAATTTCACATAAGGCAACTATTGCATGCATACTAGGTACACAACAAATCATAGTGGCAAAATAAACTAGTATGAAGTTTAGATCTCATGTGAAAAATGACCTAAAAATATAAGTTCATAGGCTAAAATTTCAACAAATCAAGGCATGTAATGGCATTAAAAGAACATTAAAGAGATTAAAAGAGAATGTACTTACTTAAAAGTGAAGAACCCAACAAATTTTGTAACACAATATATGAGTGAAGTGTGTGAATGTGAATGCCCAAGGAAGAGAAAGAAATAATGTAAAAGAGAAGAAAAATGGAAAGAGAAGAGAGAAAAATAAAGCAAGGAGAGAGAGAGTGGTGGTTGGAGAGGAAAATATGGTGGTGGGTGGTGGTGAGTGGCCGTGGGTCGAATCTTAGTGATGGAGACATGGGAGTGTGAGGGAACAAGGGAAAATGAAGATGTCAGGATGAAAGGAAATAAGAAAAAAATGTGGGATTTTGAAGAGGGACAATGGCCTCACACATGCCCACACATGGGCACAGGCACACCCATATACGAGCGTGTATGGGAGAGGCTAAGGAGTAGTGGTCCTTCACACGACCACTCATGGGCTGAAGGAGGATTTTTGCTCGGGCATGTGATAGGCGAGTGGCGAGGTGGATTTCTTGTGTGTGGGTGCATGATGGCTAGCGAGAATCTTCACGTGGGCGCAAGTGGACTTCCTGCTAGGCACGATTTTTAGATGCGGCGCTGGTGGACATTACTGCCTCAACACGCGAGCACACATAGACTTACACCAGCTGGACAATTTTCACGCTAGTGTTCCAAATAAATCAAAATTTTCATTTTTCAAATACCTGTCCACTTCATGTAATATTTCAAAACTTTATTGTCTTTTTAAAACTTGAGTTTTCCGCTTTAAATTTGAAAACACAGTTTGTTTAAAAACCAAATACCATAACTTTCTTGTCAAAACATTTGTAACTTCAAAAATTTTTAAACCACTCTTTTTTTATTAATGAATCGAAAACACAAAAACACACAAAACACATAAAAATTAAAAATAAACTGTAAAAATATTAATCAAAACTATAAAAAAAAACACACAGAAACACACAAAAATTGAAAATAAATTGTAAAAATAGTAGAGGGAGAAGAGTGAAGTTCTGAGTTTAGAGTCATCAGCTAGACTATCAAAATCGCTTTTTAGTGATCTTAAAGAACCATAATTGCCTCAGCAACCTCTTGTTGTCCCATTTGATACAGTTTGAGTCAGTGACCATTTACCTTAAGTTCATGACCATCTTTTGGATTTTTTATCATTACAACTCCAAAATCATTACATGTCACTACTTGGTAAGGCCCGAGCCACTTAGATTTTAGCTTTCCTGGAAACAAATGAAGATGACTATTATATAAAAGCACTAGCATACCAGGAACAAAATCTTTTACCCTTAAGTGTTTATCATGCCAACGTTTGGTCTTTTCCTTGTATAGTGTTGCATTGTCATACGACCATTGTCGGATTTCATCGAGTTCGTTGAGCTGTAATTTCCTCTTTTCTCCTGCATTTCTCAAATCAAAGTTAAGAAATTTTGTAGCCTAATAAGCTTTATGTTCTAATTCTACTGAAAGATGACATGCTTTTCCAAAAGCCATTCGATAAGGAGACATGCCTATAGGGGTCTTAAATGCAGTTCTATAGGCCCATAGAACCTTATCTAATTTCTGAGACCAATCCTTCCTAGAATTACTAACTATTTTTTCCAGAATTGATTTCAGCTCCCTATTAGACACCTCTACCTGCCCATTTGCTTGAGGATGATATGGGGTAGTTATCTTGTGTTTGACTCCGAATTTCCTAAGTAAGGTTTGAAATTGATGGTTCACAAAGTGTTTGCCTCCATCACTTATTATAGCTCTTGGTGCTCCAAACCTAGTGAAAATATTCTTTCTAATAAATTCAAACACTATTCAGGCATCACAAGTTCTAGTGGCTATGGCTTCGACCCATTTACTAACGTAGTCCACAGCTACTAAAATGTATTCAAAACCACAAGAATTTCGAAATGGCCCCATAAAATCTATTCCCCAAACATCAAAGAGTTCCACTTCAAGAACGTTATTCATAGGCATTTCATCCCTTTTATAAATATTCCCAACCCGTTGACATCTATCACATATTTCAATAAAAGATTTGACATCCTAAAATAAAGTTGGCCAGAAAAAAACCTAATTGGAAGACTTTTTATACTATTCGGTTAGGTCCATGATGGCCTCCAACTTTGCCTCCATGGCACTATTACATGATAGCTTTTTGTTCTGTTTCTGGTACACATCGTCTTAGCACTTGATCCGAGCATATTTTGATGAGGTACGAATCATCCTAAAGGTAGTGTTTGGCATCCACTTGAAGCTTTTTTCTTTGTTGCCAAGTAAACTCCTTAGGAAGATAACCACCTGCAAGAAAATTAGCTATATTAGCATACCATGGAACTGAATTTTCATATGTATGAAAAGCACAAATATGTTCATCAGGAAATAGGTCAGAAATTTCTCCTTTTTCTATGCTAGCATGATACAATCTAGATAAATGGTCAGCTACAAAATTTTAAGCTCTTTTCTTGTCCTTAATTTCAATATCGAATTCTTGGAGTAGTAAAACCCATCGGATAAGCCTCGGTTTGGAATCTTTCTTCGCAAAAAGGTGCCTTAATGCTGCATGATCTGACCACACCGTAACTTTGGACCCTAGGACATAAGATCTGAATTTTTCGAAAGAAAAGACTATTGCCAAGAGTTCTTTCTCCGTGGTTGTGTAATTGACTTGAGCACCGGTGAGTGTATGGCTTGCATAGTAGATGGTATAGAAAATCTTTTCCTTCTACTATCCTAAAACTGCTCCGACAGCATAATTACTTGCATCACACAAAATTTCAAATGGTAAGCTCCAATCGGGTGATGCTATGACTAGTGTACTTACTAATTTTTGCTTTAATAGATTAAAAGCCTGCAAACACTCTGCATCAAGTTAAATGCAGCATCTTTAAGCAACAAATTAGAAAGTGACTTGGCTATTTTAGAAAAATCCTTAATCAATCAATGATAAAACCCAGCATAACCAAGGAAACTTCTAATACCCTTAACACTAGTCGGTGAGGGTAATTTTTCTATTACATCTACTTTAGACTTATCAATTTCAATACCTTTTTCAGAAATTTTATTCCCTAAGACTATTCCTTCTCTAACCATGAAATGACATTTTTCCCAATTTAGAATAATGTTAGCCTCTTAACACCTCTTTAAGACCAATGCAAGATTATTTAAATAAGATTCAAAATCATGACCATAAATTGTGAAATCATCCATAAAAACTTCCCTAAATTTTTCAATAAAATCATGAAATATAGCCATCATGCATTGTTGAAATGTGGCAGGTGCATTACAAAGGCCAAAGGGCATTCTCCTATATGCAAATGTTCCATAGTGACATGTAAATGTGGTCTTTTTTTGGTCTTTCGGGGCTATAGGTATTTGCATATACCCCGAATAACCATCTAAGAAATAATAAAATCTATTTCCTGCTAGTCTTTCTAACATTTGGTCAACAAAGGGCAATGGGACATGGTCTTTCCTAGTGGCATTATTTAATCTCCTATAGTCAATGCATACTCTCTATCCCATGATCGTGCGTATAGGAATTAACTCATTATTTTCATTGGTGATTACATTCATTCCCCCCTTTTTAGGCACATAATGTATAGGACTTACCCAATTACTATCAGAAATAGGATAGATTATACCTGCATCAAGTAGTTTTAATACTTCTTTTTTCACTACTTCTTGCATAGTTGGGTTGAGCCTTCATTAGGTTTGTACCACCGGCTTGAATTATTCCTCCATTGGTATTCGATGTGTACAATAGCTGGGGCTACTTCCTTTCAAGTTGGATGTTGCCCAACCAATTGCTCCTTTATGCTTCTTGAGGACCTCAATAAGCATTTCTTCTTCCAAACCTATCAATAAAGATGAAATGATTACTGGTTCAGCATTATCCTTTAAAAATATATTTTTCAAATGAGATGGAAGTGTTTTAAGTTCAGAATCTCCCTTAGGAGGGGACGGCTCATCTGCTATTTTTTCACCTTCACTGTGTTCTTTTTCTAGATTATATATCAACTCCTTTTCCTTTGCTTCTAATTCCTCCGTTTCTTTTGGAGGCATCAAACATTCTTGAAGCTCATCATCTAGAATGATTTTTTCTTGCTTTCTATTGACACATTCTTGAGCATCATCAATAAAGTAAATGGACTCTTCAAAGTCATAAGAAGGATGCTTTAAAACCTTATTTACATTGAAGACCATTTCTTCCTCGTTGAACCTTAAAGTAACCATTTTCCCATGAACATCAATTAGGGCTCTTGTCGTGTTCAAAAAGGGTCTTCCTACTATCAATGGCACCTTTCTATCCTCCTTCTTATCCATCACTACAAAGTCTATCGGGAAAATGAAATTTCCTACTTTCACTAATAAGTCCTCAATAATTCCCTTCGGTTTCTTCACCTATCTATCTCCCAATTGAAGTGTCATTTAAGTTTCCTTTAGATCTCCTAAGTTCAATTTCCTACAAATTGAATAAGGCATCAAGTTAATACTAGCACCCAAATCACACAAAACATGTCTAACAAAATTCCCTCCTAATTCACAAGGCAATGTAAAACTACCAGGATCTTCCAATTTTATAGGAATTTTATTTGCTAATATAGCACTACAATTACCATATAATTGAGCCATTCCTATACCTTCTAGCTTTTTCTTATTAGTACAAAATTCCTTCATAAATTTAGCATATTTTAGGCATGTATAATAAAGTTTCAGCAAATGGTAAATTTATATGTAGCTTCTTAAACATGTTTAAAAATCTATTTAATTTTTCATTTTGCTTTTCCTTTCTAGCTAGAACAGGAAAAGGAAATTGAGACTCATCAAGTACAGTAGAAACAAGTTTTTCTTTACCTTTACCCTTCTCAATCGTACGATGCACTTTCTCTATATTTTCAGAATTAGGAATATTTACCTCCATTGTTGGTTCCACCCTTGGGGAAGAATTCTTAACAATTTCAGTCTTTTCTAACTCCTTTCTACTTCTTAAGGTGATTGCTTTAGCTTCCTCCTTTGGATTGCAGTCTATATTGGATGCAATCGTTCCTTGAGTCCGGTTGGATAATAAATTTGTAAGTTGCCCCATTTGGTTCTCTAGATTCCTAATGGATGCCTCTTGGTTCCTTAGCCAAATGTCTTGTGATTTTCATCTAGCATCTTGATTGGCTAAGATTGAGTTTTTGAAGGCCATGAAATTTGCAATCATCTCTTCTATGTTAGATTTCTTCTCTTGTTGAGGGAGAGGTTGAGAGTTTTGAAAACCAGGTGGTCGATGGTAAGATTGTGATGGGTATTGGTTTAGGTAATATGGTGGAGCGTGATTTTGGTATGATGGATGGTTGTTTGAAGGTTGATTATGGTTAAAAAGAGGTCTAGGATGAGGGTTAAAAGAAGAAGCTTGATTACCTTCCCTTCATGAAAAATTTGGATGGTTTCTCCATCCCGGATTGTAGGTATTACTATATGGGTTTAAGGCATTTACTTCTTCTACCATTCCTTCACTATTCTTCATTCCCAGAGATCCTTGAAATTATGCATAAGCATCAACTTCATTAGATAACATGGAAATATTCTTAACTTTAAGCTCATTTATTTCTCTTAAATGTTCTTTTCTCTTTAATTCTATTTGAACTTTTAACATAGCTACTTCATCAATATTTTGAGCTCTCTATTTCTTTTGAGCTGCTCTAAATATTGCCCATTGAGCATCGTTGGTAGCCATCTCATTAAGAAGCAGGAATAGTTCTTCAGGAATTTGGTTCATAAAGCTACCGTTTGAGGCTGCATCCAACAAAGATCTTGTTGATTGATTAGCACCTGCATAGAAAATATGCATTAATTGATAAATAGGAAACTCATGATCTGGATAGCTTGTTAAAAGTCTCCTAAATCTTTTCCATGCTTCATGAAATCGTTCCTCATAAAATTGCTGGAAATCATTGATTTTCTTTCTAAAAGGGCTGTCTTAATGGGTGGGAAAAATTTGCTGAGGAATTTTTCTTGCATTTGTTGCCAAAAATGGATGGATTGATTAGGTAGCATTTGTAGCCAATCCCTAGCTTTTCCTATGAGGGTGAATGGAAAAAGTTTTAGTCTAATTGCATCAGTTGATACATTAGGAATTAACATAGTGCCACTAACTTCTAAGAACATATCTAAGTGTTGTGCAGGATCCTCTATGTCTAAGCCCAAAAATTGATTTCTTTGTACCATTGTGATGATAGCTGGTTTAATCTCAAAAGGCTGGTGGTGAGGAATCCTAAAGGTTCTATGTTTTTCATTTTGCCTAAGAATAGAGTAATCCCTAATGGTCCTAGGTCTGAATCCATTTCATGGAGCTTGATGGGGTATGTCTTGCTCTTTGATCCTAGGTGGTGGCAGATCATTCATAGGTTGTTCTATTTTCGGGTCATTCATGTTGCCTCTTAGCCTTCTAATCCTATGGAAAATCCTTTCAATCACAGGGTCTGCAAGTAGAATGGGGTTTTTCCTCACCATAAACTAATAACACCTGAGAAAAATTTAAAACAAAAATCAGAAAATAGATGAAAAAGAGAATAAGAACACATAAAAATCCATTTTAAAATCAAAATAAATAAACAAATGCCAATGTTTGCATGGCAACGGCACCAAAAACTTGATCGATGTCTAGCAAGTGTACCAGATTGGCTAGTAATATAGGAAAATACAATTATGACCCCAAAATATCAAACCCAAGGGAAACCTATATTTGTGTGATTTTAATTTTAAAACAGAATTTGTGTGAAGAAGAAAGGAGAAATCCGAAAAGTTGTGATGGTTGAAGATTAAAATCTAAAAATAGAATTTTAAAACTAAAAATAAAATAAAATAGTTGAAAGAGTTGAAATAATTAAACGTAAAACAAAAATAAGCAATTAATTGAGGTAAAAATTAATATTAAAAACAACTTTCACTAAAGGACTATCCACCTTAACCAATATTATTATGACTTAATCAAAAGAGAAACACAAGTGATTATGAGAATTTAGATTAATAAAACCAGATAACTTTACTCAAGATTATCATTCCAAGCATTAAATTTCTCTTATTCAGAACAATCCAACAGTTAGCATAAAGATCTGAATTAATCCTCCTAGATGTCTTAGTTACTCCTATTCTTAGTTACACCCTTCTTAATCTTAACTTACCTCAATTAACACAAAACTATATCATATGAAGATTATAATCATGCATTAACCTAAATAATTTAACCTAAGAACATGTATACCAATGATCCAACCAAAAACCAATTACCAATCAATGTTTAATCAAGTTAACAACCAATCTTTGGTTAAATAATGATAAGATTATGTTTAAGAACTAAAAAATAATCGAACTTGCATTAAAATTAAGCACAAGCTTAAGTCATAACAATACAAGTTAAGGATTCAAGTATCATGTAGCAAAAGTTAAAGAAAACTACTCACTAGACATGTTTAAAATTAAAACAAAGCTTTAAAGAAAACAGTAAAAATAACAAAGACGTAAAAACTAAAAACTAATAAACTCTTGAGAACTAATGTTGATTAATGGTTGATCCCCTTCTTTGGTGCTTCAGACTTCTTTTTATAGGCAAAACTAGTGGTAGAATCCTTCTAAACTTCCTGAATTAAAGTAGGAAAAACTCTTCTTAATTGGTAAAATTGGAATTCCTTTGTTGCATGGGAGATTAGAATACATGGCCAATTAAATTTCCTCTTCACTTGATGCACTGCCATGTATCTTCTCTTAATGAAGTACATGGCCAATTGATCTCCTTTACATTTCTATACACGGCCAATTAGTGAATTTCTCCAGAAACAAGTGGTACACGACCACTTAATGAATCCTTCCTTCACTTGCACGGCTAATTAAGCTTTAATTCCTCAATGCACGACCAATTAATCCTCCCTTGCTTGAGATACATGGCCACTTAAAGAATAAACAACAAGATGCATGGCCAATTAAGCTTCACACATAAGGAAACACACGGCCAATCAAGGAGGAAAACCTTTATTGCACGGCCAAGCATGTTTCTTAGGCATAAAGACATATGGCCAAGCATGAGTCTACTGGACTTCACGTCTTTTCCTTGCATGAATTTCCCAAATTCACATTTTTGGCCCAAATCTTCCTGACTTTTTGTAATTAAGTCCTTTTCTTGGCAAAATATACCTAAAAAGCACCAAAACTTTAAATTAACTTCTAAAACACATAAATCAACACTTTAACTAAAAATTAACCATAATTATATCAAATTAACTAAATAAAAACACTTAAAATATACTAAAAACTATATATAATTCACACTTATCAAATACCCCACACTTAAACCTTGCTTGCCCTCAAGCAAATTAGAACAATCCATCCCTTAAAAACAATCAAACTTTGAACAAAGAATTATGCATTTTATAACCAAGCTAAGCATTTTAACAAAAGCACTTAATATAATCTCTAAATAGAATAACTTCAATCAAGATAATATAAGTTAATGTCCTTAAGTGTGTGCAAGACCAAATCATTTTAATTATTTTATAAATTAAAACATCAAAACAACTAGATAGTGAAGTTTAGAATATATGAATGCATATGCATACAATCGGTTTCGTGCTTGAGACTCTAGAAACACTATAAGCCTCTCCTTTCGCACTGGAACCCGAAGGTCATCTCCGCTAAACAATTCAAAATAAACTTAAAATCACATAGGTCTTTCAAAGGTTGTAATGGGGCTAAGGTTATGGTTATGAAAGAATGGATATAAGATAGTAAAAAAATAGCCACTTTAAGACAAAATAGACTAATAATCCATTAACTTGATCAATAAACAACCAATAAAAATTACTTAACTTCCTTAATACAAAACTCTTTTGAGAGAAAATATGTACCCAAATCATACCTTTTTTGGAGTCACCAATATTTTTCTTCCTTGTACTACTCCATACTTAGATTTTATCATGGATGCTAGATTTTTTTAATTGATTTTTTTTAATCATGATGCTAGCACAAAGATATACTTGAACAACATCAAGGCTAGATACAAGGTAAATTTCTCACTTGACTTCATCAATAACTCTTGCCAAGAATTCTCTTACTACACCCATCAAAATTTTCACAAAAAATCCATTTAATCCTAAAGTGGCTAATTCCATATGGAAAGATAAAGGCCTTTTAGGTTATATGGTATAAAATTGAATGTAACAAGAAAATATTGATGGGAAACATTAAGCATACCCTTTTCGGCTCAAATTGGCTTATAAAGGATACAAATTCATAAAGGTAGGAAAAAGATTTTAGAAAGCTTAACAAGAAAAATTATTGCCTTGATCATATTCTAAGTTATTTGAGTTGCTCATATGCTTCGAGGGTGATGAGGAAGGTTCTAGTGCTCTAAATTCCTTACTTCACTATTCATTGCATTTTTTTTCTCTAAGTTCAAAAAACTGGTCTTAAGTGCTTTTAAGAAAATGGAAATTAACAAATATTTATCAAGGTTAAAGATTAAACTATCTAAAGATTCATCAAACAACATATTTGTTCTACTTCCAAGCAAAGGTTCTAAACATGCATATTCTAATATTCAAGTCAACATGTTTATAGTTTTGAGGAAAAACTAGGGCAAACTAAGTTCTTATATAAACTAGATGAAAAAGTGAACTACATAAGTTTTTTAAACCAAAACTTGACCGATGTTTAGCAAGTATACTAGATCAGCTAGTAATATTGGAAATTATAATTATGACTCCAAAATATCGAACCCAATGGAACTTGTGTTAGTGTGATTTTAATTTTAAAACAGAATTTGTGTGAAGAAAAAAGGACAAATCCCAAAAGTTGTGATGGTTGAAGATTAAAATCTAAAAATAGAATTTTAAAACTAAAAATAAAATAAATAGTTGAAAGAGTTGAAATAATTAAACGTAAAACAAAAACAAGCAATTATTTGAGGTAAAAATCAATATTAAAAATAACTTTCACTGAAGGACTATCCACCTTAACCAATATTATTATGACTTAATCAAAAGAGAAACACAAGTGATTATGAAGAATTCAGATTAATAAAATCAGATAACTTTACTCAAGATTATCATTCCAAGCATTAAAATTCTCTTATTCAAAACAATCCAACACTTAGCATAAAGATCTGAATTAATCCTCCTAGATGTCTATTAAATTCTTTCTCAAGTAATTTAACTTTCACCTATTCTTAGTTACACCCTTCTTACAGCTTACTTACTTCAATTAACACAAAACTATATCTTATTAAGATTATAATCATGCATTAACCTAAATAATTTAACCTAGAGAACATGCATATCAATGATCCAACCAAAACCCAATTACCAACCAATGTTTAATCAAGTTAACAACCAATCTTTAGTTAAATAATAATAAGATTGTGTTTAAGAACTAAGAATAATCAAACTTGCATTAAAATTAAGTACAAGCTTATCATAACAATAAAAGTTAAGGATTCAAGTATCCTTTAACAAAAGTTAAAGAAAACTACTCACTAGATATGTTTAAAATTAAAACAAAGCTTTAAAGAAAACAGTAAAAATAACAAAGATGTAAAAACTAAAACTAATAAACTCTTGAGAACTAATGTTGATTAATGGTTGATCCCCTTCTTTGGTGCTTTAGACTTCTTTTTATAGGCTTAAAAGTAGTGGTAGAATCCTTTTAAACTTCCTAAATTAAAGTAGGAAGAAAACTCTTCTTAATCGGGAAAACTGGAAATCCTTCGCTGCATGGGAGATTAGAATACAAAGTAATTGAATTTCCTCTTCACTTGATGCATTTTCGTGTATCTTCTCTTAATGAAGTATATGGCCAATTAATCTCCTTTGCATTTCTATACAAGACCAATTAGAGAATTTCTCCAACAACAAATGGTACACAGCCACTTAATGAATCCTTCCTTCACTTACACGACCAATTATGCTTCAATTCCTCAATGCACGACCAATTAATCCTCCCTTGCTTGAGATACATGACCACTTGAAGAAGAAACAGCAAGATGCACGACTAATTAAGCTTCACACACAAGGAAACACACGACCAATTAATGAGGAAAACCTTCATTGCACGGCCAAGCATGTTTCTTAGGCACAAAGACACACGACAAAGCATGAGTTTACTGGACTTCATGTCTATTTTCTTGCATGAATTTTGAGTTTACTGGACTTCATGTCTATTTTCTTGCATGAATTTCCCAAATTCATAGTTTTGCCCCAAATCTTCCTGACTTTTTTGCAATTAAGTGCTTTTCTTAGCAAAATATACCTGAAAGCACCAAAACTTTAAATTAACTTCTAAAACACATAAATTAACACTTTAACTAAAAATTAACCAAAATTATACCAAATTAACTAAATAAAAACACTTAAAATATACTAAAAACTATACATAATTCACACTTATCACTCCCCTTTTCTCTTTTGGCCGAAGCCTCTTTCTCTCTCTTATATATTTTCTTTTGATCTTCATGAATCTCTTGAGGAGATAATGTAGCTAAAACAACCTTTTTACCTTCATAAGAAAAAGAAAATCTATTAGTGTACCCATTATGCAAAACTTGTCTATCAAATTGCTAAGACCTCCCGAAAAGTAAATGTCCTGCCTGCATATGTACAACATCACATAAAACTTCATCTTTGTACCATCCAATAGAAAATGGCACCTTAACCTAGCGTGTGACCTTAACCTCTCTACTGTCGTTTAACCATTGCAATCTATAATATCTTGGATGTTTTTCACATGCCAAGTTTAACTTCTCAACCATACTCACACTAGCTATGTTTGTGCAACTCTCTCCATCAATAATGATCGTGCACACTTTCCCATTAACTAAACATTTAGTGTGAAATATATTTTCTCTTTGTTCTAGGCTATCTTCTTTAACATTTAAGTTTAAAGCTCTCCTAGCAACTAAAGATCTCCCACTTTTAACAACTAACAACTCTCCCTCGCTATCATAATCACTATAATCTTCTAAATGAGGCATTTTATTATCACTAAGTTTTGATTTAGAAGTAATTTCTCCATCATCCCCAGCTATTATTACCCTCTTATTAGGACATTCACGTGCCGTATACCCTTTTCCCAAACACTTAAAGCATTTAATCTCTCTACTGGGATTTAAAGTATTAGAAAATTACCTTTAGCACCTTTAGAAGTCCAATTGTGTTAAATAGGCCCAAATTAATTAATTATGAATATAAAAGTCCTATTACATAAATATCACATGCTATGCATATATCTTCCACTTGCACATACCCCGCACATGACTTGCACATGTTCTTCTAAGGCTTGAATCTTCATTTAGGCTATTTTAAAACCATAAGGCTTTCATTATCTTCACTTTAGGCTTCCCTTTGTTGGACATTGATCCAAAGGCTTGACTATGTACTTTAAGCCTATAATTAAAAGTAACGCACCAAATCTGCCTTATATAAATTGGAGCACGTCCAGATGATATTTGGATCTTATATTTATGTTTTTAGACTCCATTTAGACCCATTTAAATGACGTAAATTTGCCCTTCTTCTATGGCATAGGATAGGCCTATTGGATCTGTATCACTTCTAAAGCAAAAGAGGTTAATCTTTCAACTATGGACATTTGTCCAACATCTCTCTCTTTTTCTCAACTAATTCAAAGTAACCTTACAATTATACACAAAAACAGTCACTTCCAAAGTAAAAGAGGTTAAACTTTCAACCGTGCACATTTGTCCTGTAAGGCCCCTAACATGACCCTAATTTAATTTGCATATTTGTATGATTAAGTTAAAGGGATAAATTAGCATGCTATTATATTAATTGCATGAAAATAAATAAAAGAATATGGTTTAATAGTATTGGAGGATGTAATTGAAGTAAATAGGTGTTAATTTGGGGTTAATTTCTAATTATGGCATTTTGGTGGCCAATTGTAAATAAAAGCATTTAATTCAAGGTTAATTTGGAAGATTGAATTAATTGGTAGCTTGAATTAAGAAAAAGAGTTAGTGGAGGGGTCTTACTATAACATGCATAAAGGTTTGTGCCTTTTGTTTGACATGCAATTTTACAAAGGACTAAAGAGGGGATTGTTAAGTTAGTATAAAAGGCTTGAGTTAGTGGAATTTGTAGGTGTCTTGTGTTAGTGAAAATCGGCAGTGAAGAGTGGAGAAAACCAGAAATAGATCACCTTCTTCTTCCTTTTGATTTCCAATGTTTTATCTTAAATGCATTGAAGATGATGTTTGTTGGTTAAGCAAGAGTAAAATGCAGTAAATTAAGGTAATCAAACTCTTAATTTAACCCTCCATCATCTTCATCTTCTTCTTCTTTATCAAGTTAACTTAGAACAGTGTATTTGCTAGAAATTTAAATGATAATGGTGATGGAATTATGAAGGAGAAGAGGAAGGAAGAAGGAACAAAGGAAAAGGAATTGATAGAGGTTGAAGACCTTGGGTTTATCAGCTAAGGTATGGGAATTTAGGCTGCTCATTTTGCATGTGAGAAAGATTGTTGGAATTGAGTGGAATTTACAGAACTAAATTTACGTTTTCTGGAAATTTAAAGATGTGAGGTTGAAGAAGAAGAAGACTAATCTTCACGAGTCGTGAATGACTTCACGAGTCGTGAACATTAGTCCGACTCGTGAAGCTCTTCACGAGTCGTGAAGTGCATTCTTTCTTCTTCACTCGTGAGTTTCTTCACAAGTCGTGATGTAGCCTTTCTTCTCCACTCGTGAACTCTTTCACGAGTCGTGAGTTTTATCTTATTTGCTTTACTCGTGAAGTCCTTCATTAGTCGAACCCCCTTCACGACTGAATGACCTGTCTGGAATGTTTTGCTCATAAGTTGAGCTATAGAACAGAAAATTGAATGATTCTTTTTGCATTGAAAAATAGACTTCCATACCTATATTTCATATGAAGAAACCTAAGATTAAATCTGTCTATAAGTACATGTAATCTAGGGTTGAATCCAAACTTGTTTTTCTAGACTGTTCAAGGTAACAGAAATTATAATTATGTGCAAATCATTGCTACACTTGATTATATGATCTTTAAATTGATTGAGACAGATAGTTGCTTATGTGATAGTAAAGTTAATTGAATAAGGCATGTAATATGACTATCAATGAAGGATTTATATGAATACAGGTGCATTCAACTGTGTATATAAATAGTGACTATTGGTTAAATATCTAACCTATACATGTAATTAGTCCTGTGCATGATGGTCATATGCCAAATTGATATATATATATACACATGTAAATCCTATGATATGAAAGTGCACTTATTGACATGTACCTATGCTATAGAATAGAAACTATATTAGTATGAATGTGGCATGTGTATGTGCCCATATGAAAACATGTTGATATGTTGCATAGCACATGACCTGAATGGTGATAAAGGTATAAATGTGTGTTGGAAACATGCTCATAAGAATAAATCAACTATATGCGAATGTACTCACATGTATGTACATTTATGATTATGTATATGAGTGTATGAGCATGTAATTGCCCTATGAGATGGAAAATGAATTAGCATGACTATGAGCATAAGAAATGCTTAATGAGAACATGATCAAGTATATGATATGAAGATTATATGTCATGCATATATGTTATGATGCAAGTTATATAGTCATACAGATTTGAATAAGCCAGATGCATATCTTGGCATGTGAAATGTGCATATATCTGATTATGCACCATAGAATCCATAGTTATATAAGACTATGTATATGTGCACAAAATTATACTATGAATACAGTATTAATATGTGAATTGAACTCGAATATAGTTCTGCCTGCGATACAGTTTTAGTTGTGGATAGATAGGCACCTATAGGGAAATTACAGCTGCCATAGTTGGCCCGATTGGGTCCATCGTATAGATGATCCCATTTGGATCATGATCAGCCCCGTTTGGGTTGAAAGGCTACCCCGTTTGGGTATGCTTGACCGGTCCATAGTATAGTTTGGCCCCGTTTGGGTCTATAGATTTGATATCTTTGGATATCCTTCTTTGATACCGATGTGTATCCATAGTTCCCGTTATCCACCGATAAAGCTAAGGCAGGCTAAACGTTATTCATAGTAATGATAAAGAAATTAAACAGTTAAAGTGAATTAACTAAAGATTGATAATGTGGATCATAATGTTGTTTTACCACAGGAATTATGCTTTAATTGAATATGTTTACATGGGAAATTGCTGTCTATATAAACTATGAATATGAGTATAATTGTTACTCTTCTGGGTACAATGACTTGGAACATGAAAGAATATGCTATGCTTTAAAGTATTTGGTATTAAAGATATGATATGTTGCATATGTTATTTAATTGTATACATTGTATATGTATGTTTGATGACCTGTGTGTGTGTGGTCATCCATCTGTAGATATTCCCCACTAAGCTTTGTAGCTTAGCACGGGTTATTTTATCCGTGTAGGTTCAAATAGCAAGACTTTTGTTGAGGGACGTTCTCTGCATCAGGAAGGGCCAACCATCGACTGATAGCCTTGATGTAGGATATTTTTGTAATATAATAATCATATGTTTTGTATAAAGGCCAGTTATTTTATGTTATGTATAAAACTATGTGGAATATTGTAACTCACCTAGTAGTGAAGCTAAGACAGAATATGTGTGCATGTGGTATGCATAAAGTAATATTCATATAGTCTAGTATGCATGTTAATAGGTATGAAATGGAAAACAGGAATAGACTTGTAGTATGAATACAGGCATATGAAACCTTGTGGCATGATTAATGGCTAAATGATGACATATTGAACATGTTGCATAAGCATGATTATTAGTAGTCATGATACATGTATTAATGGGGTATTTGCATAGGGGGTGCTACATGTCCAACGTCTTTCAATATTAATTAAATTAACATAATGAGCTCACATGATAATTAAAAAATAAAAGAATATTTTTCCATGAGCTTAGAACCTACAACTATCTAATTGGTTCCATTATCTATTATCATTTGAAGTACATTACGAGGGCCAACCCACTTAACAATTTCGAAAAAAAATTATATAAATTTTCAACATTCGTGTAAATATCAGAAGCATCAACTGATTTAATAAATGAAATCCCTTTAGGATAAGAAACTAAAAAACTAATTAAAGGCATTATCCCTTTAAGATAATAAATTAAAAAACTAATTAAAGGCATTTGTCTGTTGTTTGTCCATCCATCTCTTATTATTTGCAATTGGTATCAACCTAAGCGTTGCTAAAAGTATCGATGATCAACTTGACATGTATTTTTAGCATATTTCAGCAAATTCACTCTCGAAGTATGATAAGTAAAATGCTTATATCCATGATCCATGCTGACTATTCTATCAATAGCATATTGAAAATAAGATGAGTTCACAACATTAAATCGAATACATGCATCATGAAACCATAATGGAATAGCTAAGTCAGTCTCATTCCACTCATCCTTACTTTGCGTGCATACTTTAATAATAGGTAGCGATGGATCACTTACACCTTTTTTGAAATACACTTCAATTGCAGTTAATGATATCCTCTTTCCCATTGAGATCTCTATAGGAAAAGGAAAAACTTCTACTTCATCCTCTTACATTATTCCTATCATTTTTGTCATTTACAAATTAGCATCCAATGTACTTTTAATTTAAAATCAAACCTCCATATTAACCTTTTTTCACCCATCGATGTTCCCTTTAGTCACAGCAAGGTGTTGTTTCATTTTATGAATTCCTCTAACATGAACTTATTTTTTACAAAATTTACATATTAATATCTTTTTACCTTTTGCATTTGTTACCTCAATGACATATTTCCATGCTATATCCATTTTTTATCTATCTATATGTGCTGAGAAAGGAGTTGTATATTGTGTTTTAAAATATTGTATGGTATTGTATTTAAGCCATAATTTCCTAATAAATTAAGGAATAAAAAATATTATTAGAATGTATCATAAATATAATGCAAGAAGTCTAAAATCAAAGAAAAATACTTTTAACCTTTTTACAACATACATATTTTTATATGTAGTCACCAACAAAATATCACATGTTAAGGAATTTAAAATTAAAATAAATGAAAGTAAAATCATACTTTATGGTTTAAACCCATATAGAATATATATTATAGTCTATGAAAAATTCCATTTTGTAAATTACAACAAAGCTACGTATTAATTCTAAACATACAGTTTATTTCATTATCATTCTATTTTATTAAAAAATAAAAAAATAAAATCAATTGATCCAAACTTTCCATTAGGTTGAGAATTAAGTAAAAACAACGGCAACTTTACAAGTTTTGACATGTAAATATTATCTAAATTTGAAATTGTCTTATCCATATGATGAGTTCATAAATAAATTAATCTAACCTATTGCTTCATTATGATTTTATTTTACTTCATAATTGATAACCATGAAAAAAATATTTTGCAGGACCCAATCAGTCAGTCTAATAGCGTTTGGTAGGGTACAAAGCCCATTAGCAAGAAGGACAAAGTGTGAGCTAGAAAATAGGATAATAGGGCACAATGTCTGATCAGACTGATGGGATAGCACGTCCTATCAGTCCACTGACATAAGTTAGCACCTATGCCTTTTACCCACCCCCTGTCACTTTGCCGCTCACCTACTCCAACTGTTAGTTATCACGTCCCAAGTACTCAAGTACTCATCCTTTATCTCCTATAAATAGCCAAAAGGACAAGGGCACCAGGTATTGAACATTTGAGATTCTCTCTCTAAATATTATCTCTATAGAAAGCTACTAACTTAAGATTTGGAGTGCTAACACCTAGTCTGATTGGGAACTCCTTCTTGTCGGATCCAGTCACCTAATCAGGAAAGACAACTGCCAACTCTCTTTTTAGATAAAGACATTTTATGCCTTATCAATAATGATTCTCTTTTATTTAAAATTATATATATGAATAAATAATTAATAAACCATTTAATTTTTCAAATTAATCATGAATTTTTCATATACATTACTTTTTTTATATCAAATTGATCAATATATATATATATATTAAATTTCATCAACCCATAGACATTTTCTTTTTTTTTCTAGTAATTACATATGGGGGCATCACAACAATCCAACATTTTTTAGGTGGTAGATCCTCATGCTAGACTAGATAGTGCTCGGATTAATGAGATTTTTTTATCATCAATCTAAATAAATCAAAAAAATCAAAGGTAAATACTTTTAATATTAGAAACAGTAAAAAAAATATTGAGAAGGAAGTGCCAATTTAATGAGTTTTGATATAATCTGTGCTTTTTCAGTCCAAATCAAACTTTTGAATGTTCTGCTTTTATGTTGAATAAAACTAGCTTGCTTACCGGTGGGGTTGTATTTAAGCCATAATTTTCTAATAAATTAAGCAATAAAAAATATTAATTAGAATGTACCAGAAATATAATGCAAGAAGTCTAAAAAAAAAAGACTTTTAACCTTTTTACCATTACCTTGATATTTTATTAATAGCCTGATTATTTTTATGATTTATATATGAAGTGGGGTTACCACAATCATAATTAATTAGACTTTGGCTACTCTCACTTTTCAAGAAAATTTCAATTCATTTTCTATAGTTAATTATTTCAAATTAAACTGCAAATAAGAAGTAATCATCGAGAAACTATAAATACCAAAAGTTCAAAAATAGAACTATGGAGACATTACCATCTCAAATTGTAACTACACATACAGATGGTGTTAATGAAAGATTATAATCCCTCTGTTTCAAAATAGATGACGTTTGAAAATAATGCACAGTAATTAAGAAATATAATGACTTTACTATTAAAAGACTTTGTTACCTTTACTATATTAATTGCATTCACTAATAAAATTTTATCTTTTTCCAAAATTAGCTAAGGGTATATTTCGTAAAAATTAATTAGTGTGTCTTGATTATATCAAAGCGTCTTGTATTATGAAATAAATTTTTTTTCCTTAAACGTCATCTATTTTGGAACAAAGGGAATAGACACTAAGATAATGTCAACTGTAGTAGCTGTAAACTATATATATATATATATATATATATACACACACACGCACAAAGCGTCATGTATTATAAAATAAAATTTTTTTTCCTTAAACGTCATCTATTTTGGAACAGAGGGAGTAGACACTAAGATAATGTTAACTGTAGTAGCTATAAACTATACAAACACACACATTACCAAAAAAGTCTGAATTAGTGATGGATATTAGCGACGACATATATTCGTTGCTATTTAGAGGTGGTTTAGCAACCATTTCAAAATTCAGTCGTGAAAATGCATTTGTTAAACTTGGGGTTAATTTTAATGACAAAATAGCGATGGAAAAATGAAACAGTCACTAAATATTGGTGGCAATGAATGGCTCCATTTTTTGTGACTAATTTAATTTTCGTTGCTAAAAACTTTTCAATCTTTTTTTATGAAATTAATTTCCTACAACATAGCGACAGAAATTTATTTGCTAATTGAAATGAAACTCTAGCGACGGAAATGTAGTCGCTAATTGAAATGAAACTCTAGCGACGGACTAGTGATGAAAATTTAGTCGCCAACTTACGATATTAATTGTGTGTTTTCAATTAAATTTTATCAAAAATTTATAATTTTGATTATTGATTTCACCAAGCGTTATAATATTAATAAAAAATATACATACATATTCATGCTTACTAATTATTTTTAATAATTTTTAAAAATATTTATATGTTATTATTTGCCTATTTTCAATTAAATTTTTCAAAAATTTATAATTTCTATTATTTCACGCATTATAATATAAATGAAAAATAAAATACATATTTATTGTTACTAATTAAGATTAAAAATTATTTCAAAAAAATTGAGAATTAAAATTAAATGATATTTTCCAACCACTTTAAAAAAACATATCAATTGTAAAATTAAATTTTTACTAACAATATAAAAATAAATCTATAAAATATAAATAAATTTTAAAATACATAAAATGTATAAAATTATTAGAATATATTTTTAAATTTTTACGATAAAAATAATGACAATATACCTTACATCGTATTAATATTTAATTATAGAGAAAGTAATAATAATAATAATAATAATAATAATAATAATAATAATAATAATAATAATAATAATAATAATAAAGAAACTAAAGAGGGAAGAGAGGCAGAACAGGGGCAAGGGGCAATTAAATAAAGAGAATAAAAGAAAATAAAAAAGAAAAGGTAAAGAAATAGTGGGGAGAAGGGAGAGACGAGAGAGGGAAGAGAAGCAGAATAGGGCCAAGGTTCACCGCCATCAAGATTTGATCAGTGGCATAACGGTGTTATTGCCATTGACGGTTACCAGTGCCTCAATCGCCAGCATTGCCCTCCACCATGGCGTTCCCATTTTCTTCCATTGGTTTGTTCGATCATTCTTGCTCAATTTCTCCCTCTTGGTCGAAAAGTTTCATCTCCCTTTTTCGACGATCAGTAATGACACCTAGAACCACAACTAGCATCGATGAGATGATCACTCCGATGTCCATCGCTCCTTCGAACTCGCCGACAATGGATGGATCGGAGAAAAAAAGCCACCGACTATTTTAGTGAGATCCTGGTAAAACCAAATGGCAATTTAGCATGTGAATATTGTCGTTGGACTCCCACTAGTGCTAGCTACCTTCAGGGTGTTCTCAATTCATGCTGGCAAGACTTCGATGAAATTCAGGTCAGTTTTTAATTTTTTGTTTATTTTTTAATTCATTTTATTAATAGTTTTGATTCATCAAATTCGTCATTTTAGAATATTAAATTTTGGTTTTACTTTCTATTTTGTATTTTTTGTGATTTGTTATTGAATCATTGTTTTAAATTGCTAAAACCTCGCTTTCTATTATTGTTTGGCTTGGTGGAAGTTCAAAAAGATGAGAAAAATGAGAGAATAATTAAGGGTCTTTTGAAACTTCCCGATAATCACAGATGCATTAACTGCAACGGTCTGGTAAATGCTTCTACTTATGATTGTATGTAAGATTACATTGATAGTTTTTGTATTGTCTGATTTTCTATGTTAGCAAACCATAAATTAGATTGTGAGTATAAATGAGCCTATAATTAATTATGTTGAATTCAAATTTGGAAGTTTTCAATGGTATTAATTGAAATAATGGTAAAATCACTAAGTTAATTGAGTTATTTATGTGCGAAGGATGTTAAGCTAGGATAAAACTAGCATATATTAGCATAGTAAAATATGGACAAGTTATTTTGCAATCCAAATAAGTTAATTTAATACTGAAAAGTGGTTTTCTTATTGTTGTACTTGAATATGATGAAGGAGAGAATGACTGAAAATTATTTTGTCATGTATGAGTGGGAGATGAAGGAGTTTGGGATACACCCATGACTCACGAGATGATAAATTGGCCCCTATATAATAAAGATAATATCAAAATATGAAATAATTTATATGGAATTAGTTCGATATTGGTTTTTCCCTTAATTAGGGAATCTACCATTTATGTGTGCATTAATATGGACAGTTACATATTAATTTCGTAACTATCATATTTATTATTTCTTTAATAATATTGTAAATGCCAATTAATTCATCATTATTAAAGATATTAAGTATTCCTTAATTAGAGCCCTATATAAGGGCTTAGTTTCTTCATTTGAAAATGACGAGAATATTTTGAGATACCGAAACTCTATTGGTTTGTCTCCTCGCATTTTCTCTTTGTCTAAGGGGCTTTTAGTTCATGGATCTATGCTTTCATCCCGTAGTTCGTGACACATAGGTGATAGGCTTTGCCGATAACGTGAAACAATCGATTTCTGCTTCTGCTTCAACAATTTGCGCTTCGAGAGGTATTTATGTCTACTTCTCACAATATATCATAATATATATATTTTCTTATATTAGTATCAAAGCCGTATTTTTGAGTTCCGGCATATCTATAATATAGATCTAATTTTTTGTGAAAATTTAGATATGTTTATAGGTTGAATTAATCTGCATATTAGATATGTTCTATATGTAATTTTTTATAATTTTGGTCTGAAATTTTTTTTGTGATTTTTGGACGCCGAAATTAAATAATTATTTAAAAAATCCGTAATTAAAATTTTGAGTGGAAATTTTTTATTTTTGACCATACCATTGGACTCAAGGACCTCGAAAATCCCACCCGAGAAAAAAATTCAACGGCCTGAAACCACCGGGAAAGCGACGCGTGGCTTGCATGCGCCACCAGTGTGTTGGGTGTGTGCCAAAGAACACGTCTTCAACACATGCCTGGCCATGCGCGCTGAGTGAACATCACTCAACCACGTGGGCCAATGGGGAAGCGACACATGGCATTATGGTGAAGCACCACGTGTCTGCTGACATGTTAATAGGGGTCCACACGATTCCACGTGGCATCACATGGACCAACCACATGATGACACGTGTCACCACGTGGTAACCTATAGGACTGACACATGGCATGGGGGTCCTGCCATATGGCATGACATGTCATGCCACCTGGCATCCATGTGGCAGCCTGCGGTGCTAACACATGGCTTGTTAGTGCTGACATGTGGCTTATTGAGTTATGCCATATGTCGACACATGGGCCAATGACTGGATGACACATGGCAGATCGTGGTCATGCCACATGTCAATTTTGTCAATCCAGTTGGCACAACATAGGATCCACGTGGTCTAGTCATTAACTGCCACATGGCAGTGGGTCATGCCAATCAGTGCCGTTTGGCCCAGTTAGGGCGTGCCACATAGCAGAGTACCTTAGCTGGTGCGTGGTGCGTCTGTCGCACGTGTGGCATATGAGGTCCATCCCTACCAGCGCATAATGGCACGTGCAGCCTCCTCCGACCTCCAAATCAGCTTAAATTTTTTTAAATCTAATTTTCTCAATTTTTCTATTTTTTGGTCATTTTTTGAAAATTTTTTGAGGACCAAAAATATTTTTTGGATTTTATTCCTATAAAAATTATTTTAAAATTGATAAAAATTAAGAAAATTATTTTTCCTACCTTCTTAAATTTTCAAATTTGTTTGAAAATTATATTATGTGGATATTTCATTGTTTGTTGATTGAAATGACTTTCAATCATACGTATGTTTGTACATGAGTGTACTAACCATTTATATTCTGTTATGAGTAATAGTTTATCTTTATCTTTTGGATTGAAATGAGTTTCAATCATATATGATTGTGTATGAGTATACTTACTGTATAATTTTCTATTATGTGTAACAGAAATGGTGAAGATAAGGACTTTTAGATGTCCACAAATTCCTTAAGGAACTATAGAAACCAAAGCAAAAGTGCAAACGATTTGTAAAATGAGGATGCATAAGAAGGTTTGAGCTAATAACATTGATGCAATAGTGCATCATATTTTGCGTATGCATTAAAAATTGCAAGAGTGCATTTGGGCTGATGGCCTGGACCAAGGAGGTATTGACAGGACCTTGTTTAAAGTGATGAAAGACTTTTTTTAATCGCCATCCATATATGAGAAACTGGTTGGTTAATGCTTGGATCAAGGAAAATGGAATTTATGAGAAAACCATTATCCAGTTTTTGTATTTGGTGACCAAAAGAGGAGTGTTGAGAAGCAACATTAAATCTGAGATGGTGCTCAAAAGCGAATGTTATGTGTATCGTCCATAGCTTCATCATCGATTTTATGGCATACATCTCGATTTGTTCAAATGGGTCGAGAAATTATTTCCAGTGACGAGACTAGTTTTGTCACATTCTAGGTTTCCTGAGTTATTGACATGAGTGTCAAGTTATTAATGGTTAACGAATTTGTGGTTAGGATTTATGTTTCCTATTACTAGATTAAAGACAAGTGTGTTTTTATCTTATTTTAAATGTTTCCTCTTTTTGAGATTGTTGGATAGTTAATGATTGATTAAATAAATGAGTTTATTTATCTTTTGGATATTATATTGGCCTTTAACATTTATTATGAATGTGTTTATTTTATTGTTAATTTCTTAGCAATATTTTATAAGTAAAATGATTCCATGATAATTGAGTTAAGACTTAGATTATCATATATATAATATCCTGAATTAAGTTTAAGAACTTAATGCCCAACAATCGACATTTACTATGCATAAAATTTTAATCGATAAGGTTAGACATTAGGACTTAGAGGGTAATTGGAAACTTTAAGTAACCTTTTCGAATTTGGGCCTAATAGACAGCTTTATTAGGTTAATTTTTCAGATGCATAGTAAATAGCATGTATTGCTTGATCTCCTTAATATTGTGCAATAATTACTCCATTAGTGATCAGAAGATCCAAATGAAATATGTACATCCAATATGTGCAAGACGTTTTAGAAACCTTAAGTTTGATTATGATTGAATCTAAGCATGGCACCATAGTCTAGAATAAGTAGGACCGATATGCCTATGTGGCATGGAAAATAGATGTTCCACTGCTCGTACCATATTGCTAAGTGCAAATGGAAGATGATATTGCTAAGCAAATTTCGCAAGTGTCAAAATGCAATGGATCTGTGAATTGCTTTGCAAAAAAATTTGGGAATGTGTTTCTAACTCAGTTTTGATCATTAGTGATCAAATTTTGATACTAATCAGAAGAGTCTGATCATATAATGCAGGAACATCTAAGAGATGGATAACATAATATGTGAGCTTAGTGAATCTGATCATAAAATGATCAATGAGCAATAAGTCCAAGTTATTATCCATTCTTTACCCTAAAGTTGGGAGCATATGAAGATGCAACTAACTCATATGGACAAGATTAAGACATTTAGGAATGTTGCTTGTAATTTTGAGCTTGAAAGGGACTGTATGGTGGTGATTAAGATCAATGTCGTAGTGTACGTGGCACAGTTCTGTTCTAGTAGAATAAGTTCTAACCAGAACAAGAATATAAGCTTTAGTGGTAAGGGTAAAGGAAAGGCTCGAAGACCCTAAAAGGCAAAAGATAAAATAGAATCACATAAGGCCCAAAGGTAATAAAAGGATAAATATTTCAAAAGTGAAATATTTCTTCAACTGCCAATAAAGGATCACTGTGTAAGAGACTTTAATGTGTCCCAATAGGTACACTATCTTGACTCATGAGTGAGTGATATCTGTGTATCTAGTCATGTCTTTTTACTAAATTTTATCCTTTGTGGGTGATAGATCTAGAAGTAATGGCCTTGTGACAAAAAGGATCAAGATTCTTTTGTCTGGTTAGTTTCTATTTTTGCTTTAATGAAACTAGGTTTCATTCACATTTTAAGGATAACAACACACGCTTATGTTTAGATGATGCTTAAATGTGGTTCTGGTTTTATTTTGAACATTTTCATTTTCATGGATATTGATCCTGATTATTAAAATACTACCAGTTTTTCGTTAATTCCTTCTTCTATTTCACATTGTTATGAGCATAATGTGAAATTTTGGTATGCTAGATAATACCACATTAGCCAAAATTGAATAAGTTAGTTAGCCAAAGTAGGATTGATCAGTGATTTGAATAAGCTTGAATTACCTACCTATGAGCATTGCCCTAAAAGAAAACTAGTAAAGAAACTGTTCAGAAAAAGGGAACTAAAATCAAAACTCCATTGCAATTGATCCATTCAGATGTCTGTAATTTAATGAATTTTACAGCAAGGCATGGGCCTATTATTATTCATCACTAATATAGATGATTATATTAGGTATGGTCATGTCCATTTGATTTCTCATAAGTCTGAAGCATTTAGTTGCTTTAAAAAATTTATAAGTCTTGTTGAGAATTAATTAGACAAGAAAATTAAAGCTTTAAGAACCAACCGTGGTCGAGGATATCTTTCTGATGAATTTAAAGCTTTATGTGATGAAAAAGGGAGTGGACATCAGTTGTCTATTCGTCGAACTCCATAACAAAATGGCGTTATAAACTATGTTCCCTCTAAGTTTGTTGCTTCCACTTATTATGAGTTGTGGATTGATCAGTAATTTGACCTGAGACATTGATGATCTTAGGGTTGTGTTGCTTACTGGTTAGATCTGAAATGGGAAGACTACCAGAAATTTCCCTATAATATCAGCACTTCAAGTTATTCAACAGTTTACTGGTTAGATCTGAAATGGGAAGACTACTAGAAATTGGCCACTGAAAATTAGTAAAATAATTTATCTTAGCTGCTTGTGAGGAATGATGAATGTTAATAATTTTTTTGTAGCATATTGTATAAAAATTTTTTAGTAGCAATATTAATTAGTTTGAATTATTTTTTAAGTACTTTTAAAGTACTAGATAATGTAATGTACTTTTATGATATATTTTTTAATTAATAGTATTGGAGAATTTTTATTTATATAAAATTAAATTATGGATGTAATAATAATAATAATGATAATAATAAAATTGATAATAATGATAAAAATAATTCTACAATAATTTTAGCGATGGAATAGCAAGCAGTATTTGTCGCTAATATAAAAAATGAATGTGTTTTGGCAACTGATGGTTGAATTTAGCAACGAAAAATTCGATCGCTAATATTTTTTATTCTAATGACGACTAATTTTAAATTTCATTTAGCGATGGTTATGTGCTTATAATTTAGCGATTGCTGTCGCCAAACCAGATTCACAACAAAAAATTACCAATTCGCGACGATTAGCGATGGAATTTGCCATTGCAAATTGGCAGTTTTTTGTAGCGATCCTTTATAGACATATCTATATATGCACGACTATATTTTTATTTAGGCTTATAGGTTTGGGATTTTAATTCACCTATTAAACTGATTTATTTTCAAATAATCACACACTTTGATTCTACATAACACTAGACATGTCATAAAACAAATTATATATATTCTTCAAAAAAAATCAAGAACAAGCATTGCCATTTAGATACATTTCATTTAAATCTTATGCTTAAACATAAAAATATTCTAAACCCAATAGTTCAATCAATTAAACCTTTAATTTATAATTCCAATTTCTAACTCTGTGATTAAACATCAACAATGACATGTTTCTTTTAGCATTTCATTTGGGTCATCATGTGAAAGTATACATTTCTAGTACTTTTTATATACTATACCTATGCCAAGTTTATTATTTACTCAATAAGTTCTCATCTTAAACATTTTAATCACCACTTAAGACCTTCTTATCGTTATTCAAATATAACATTATGTTTCACATTCCTTTATGCACATCTAAACACAATTTTTAACACATAAACACAATTTATATTAATTTTACCTAACAACACATTTTAGACGGTTTAAAATACTTGATTGAAGCCCCGTTTTGACCCTTTTACATGTTAAATTAAATAAAATGTTCTTCACTAAAAATGTAGGTTTATATTCTAGTTTCTATAGAATTTTGTTTCAATAACTTTTAATTTTTAGAGAGGATTTTATGGCCTTTTTACTATTAAGAGCTCGGTTATGGAATCACACTGTCCCTAAGGCAGGATCAACTTTCCATATTGTAAGCTATTTTCAAATAAGTTATAAATAGAATTGAACTTAAGTTTCTTTTTAATGTTTATAGTACTCTAAGTTAACTTGCAAATGAAATTAGAATAACTTATTCAAAGCTATATAGTAGGAGTTATAATAATTAAATTACATACTACTCTAATGCAGAGATAGATTTTTCGTCTTAGTTCAAAGCTCAACTCTAATGAGGTTAGAGACAAAATCAGGTCATTTGGTATTTACAAAAGTTGTTCCATTATGTGCCTAATTTCTACTAGAGTTTGAATCAATGCAATATCACTTCAAAAACTTGATATATTAATTATTTACTATCAAATGTTCGTTTAACTTTTTCACTTAACATTTTATAAGTTTAATTAACATCAAAATATTATCTAGCCCTAATTAAAATTTCCTTCAATTACATTTTCATACATAACTTGACCAAAAATAAAATAGAAAATAGAAAAACAGATGAAAATCCTAAACTTTAGTAAAAAACCCCTTGAGCCAAAATCATTCTTCTTCTTAACCTTGGCTTATTCCATTTCCTTTGTTACCTTTTTTGTCTTCATCTTAATTCATTAATTTTATTTTAAATTAATTCCTTATCATCAATTTATCATTTTATCCTTTAAAGCTTCATGTATTAAGTAGCAAAAATAAATCTCCCTTAGCATTGAAAGGTAGTACAACTGAATACAAGAGAGAAGAGGAATAGAGAAAATGAATTTCTCTTTCCTCTCTCTCATGCATTTATATGCATGGTGAGATTCCATGCATGAATGCCACATGAACTTCTGGCCATTCAAATTCTATTAAGTTTAATTAATCATACTTATAACTTAATCCTTCATTTGTCATTTATCTTGACAAATTACTAGCAAGTCACAAAAGTAATCTTATTTAATTCAATTATACCCTTACTTCTTTTAATTCCTTTCAACTAAGTCCATTTCAAATACTTCACTTCACTATTTTTTTAATATTTAATAATTTTAATCATGAAAATAATCTAGTAATGAAAAATTGGAATGTTATAATTGTTTTCAATGTTATTGAGGCTAAGTGGAATAAGAAGTATAAGATTGCAATCCCTTACATCAAATAATCTTTGAATTATATAACTAGACATTTTAAAATCTATGGCCTAGTACAATATGGTTAGAAGCTCTAAGATTATCTAAACTTTCCTAAACAACCAAAGTAACAAAAAGATTCTCTTGATCTAGTAACCAAGGATCTTTAAGAACACTTACTTTCCTTCCATTACCGATATGACATTTACAACCATTGCATATCAACAGATGAGTTGTTGTGATGCTATGTTATATGAAACTTGGATTTCTCCTTATGCTAGCTTTAAAGAAACTTTATTTTGGATGGTATCTGGCCTTTAAAACACAAGCCATAAGAGATAATTCATTCGATAAGAACCGTCAACATTGTTTACCCAAGAGAGCAAGATTGAAATCATAGAGAGATTTGAAACCTATACCCCCTAACTTCTTTAGCCAACACATATTTTTCTAAGACATCTAGGCAATTCCTTTCTTAGTATTTTGTTTAGGTCCCCACCAGTAAGAAGTCATCATTCTTTCAGTTTTAGTGCAAAAGGAAAGAGAGAGATGAAAAATAGACATGGCATAATTTGGAATTGATTGTGCAACCATTTTTAAGAGAAATTCTTTATCCATTCTTGACAAAATTGCTCAATTCCAACCTTGCATTCTCTTGAAAGAGGGATCTTACATTATTGATAAGACCTCATACTTCTTTCCTTTAATCATCAAAGGTAAGCCCAAGTGTGATTCTTGTTCAAAAGATTATTTGGTGAAAGACCTAAATAAATTGAATTCCTATTTTTTTCTGAAATATTACCATCAAACTTGATTAAGGATTTTTAAAAGTTCATAAGTTGATCTAGATCAAGAGCATAAGTCTCAAGAATTGTTGTCACCATATATGATTCATTAACATTGGCCTTAAAGAAAATATAACTATCATCAGCAAAAAAAAAAAAGATGGCTGATCAGAGGAGCACCAATGCTAACACAGCAATATGTTAACAGTTTAGATGATTTATGAGCCTTTATATATGATGAAAGCCCTTTGCACCCAAAATAAATAGATAATAAGATAGGGGATCACCTTGTCTCAATCCTCTAGTTGGCATAATAAACCTAAAATCTTGTCATTGTAATTAATAAAATACTTCACCATGTTAAAGAACATTTTCATTAGAGAAACCTACAAATAATTAAGCCCTATTCAACTAGAAGATCCTCAATAAAATTCCACTCCATTCAATCACAAGCCTTATTACTCATGATAGAGAAAATGCTACTCAAATAGGGTTGGACTCACTTGAGCCTAGGAAGATGCTGGCTTATGCTCGTAGGAAGAAGAAGAAAATGCAGCTGGAAGTTAAAAAGGTAGAAACACAGCAAAGGTAGTGAGGGAGTTTGGTTGAAATAATTCAATTAGGGGTAGGAGAGAGAAAAGTGCCAGCTGGACACTAGGAAAAGAAATGGTTTCACCTTTTATCTATTATTATATAGCTAGGAGCAAAGGAAGGGTTTATCATCTTGAGCATTTTGTAATTTGCTGCTATTTTAGTGGGCCTCCATTATTTGGAGAGGATTGATTATCTTCCTGGGGATTGTAATTTTATAATTACAATCATTTTATCAATGAAATCCACTCTTCTTTTCATCCATTTCTTCACCTGATTTATTGCTCTTTTGGTTACTGTTATTCTTTTGATTTTGTTCTTTATCAATTGGCGCCATCTGTGGGAAACACATTGATCCTTTTCATTAAAAAAATAATAAAAAATGAATAACCCACTCGAAATGCACTTATAGGCTGAGATTGTATCACAGCAGTGAACTGATTTTCAAAATTCCATGGCAGCATTTTAGAAGTCCTTTGCTGCACTTTAAAAATCTATAGAAGACAATATGATCACATGAATGCCAAGTTCGAAAAGCAACCAAAAGTAGCTTCTTCATCAATAACCAAACATAGAGAAACCCAATCGATAGATAATGAGGAAGACGACTAGCAAGCAAATGATGAAAAGGATACCCAAACCCTTATGAGAAGTTACGAACCTTGTCTCAGATCGGCACAGTGGCTGAATATATCGAGGAGTTCAAAGCAATCATTGGGTACATACCGAAGACATCCAAGGCTCGATACTTAGGGTACTTCATGAAAGGATTAAAGGAAGAAATAGGGTGATCGGTTCGATTCCTAACACCTCAAAATTATAAGGAGGCCATGGCTTTAGCAAGGAATACTGAACTGGGTTTTTGCCAACTAGGCAACTGAGCGACAGCGAGAGAGAGAGGTGATTGAACCAGGAGTTAGACTGAAAGGGCCAACGTTCCTTCTCAGGTGGAACTAAGAGCGATGGTGAAACCAGAGTCTTGCGAAGAAGCTATGGATGTTAAACTAGCAAGGGATACCGAACTTACCATCAGCCTACTGAAGAGCCGAGCAGTGGTCGTAAAGGAGAGAGGTGGAGGAGTCCAAAGCAAATTTGAAGCACCACTCATCTTCCCCTTAGACGTTCATCCCCTTATTCCCAAGGACGTAGGTCACCACAACTCAAGGTTTCAAACTAAAGGCCCAAGCCTATTGGATCCAGCAGAAGCTCCACCATGCACACCCTATCCTCTTAACTGAACAAAGCAAGAGCAGAGGAATAAGGGGCCATACCATCTGTCATTAAAGAAGATCAAGGAGCATCGTCAGTTGGGTCTCTACTTTAAATGGATGCAGCCATCCACCCCATAGCACGAATGCAATGATGGAGTGCATAGGGTCTCCATCATGGAGAATGAATTATATGTGGATATAGGGTAACAAATAGGAGAAGGGACGAAAATGGCCAAACCAAAAGAAGAAGGAAAAGGGGTGAAAGGCATATGTAACGCCTTTGAAGTCGCTTTTGGATCCAGGAGCAGTGCCCAGAACTCTAAAGCTACAGAAAGCCATATAATGTATCCCGATTGTCTTTCTTGTTGACTTTGGCGTAACTCACCACTTAATTTTGCAAAATTTGTTGTTCACACTAGATGAGGGGCTTATTAACCACCTAGTTATTGGATTTGGTGAATCTGGTTGTAAGGCAAGTGATTTTAGGATTCTATTGGCAAAAAATGAGGAATCAGAGTTTCTTTTAACTTTTGATGGAGAAGACCAACGATCAAAATGCTTGCAATCTCTTAGAGTGATTGTATATCAGGGTGAATTAATGGGTGAAGTATGCCACCGGGCTAATGGTTACCACCTTAATGTTAGGTTATATGAGGAACTCCCTTTTAGTGTCTTTGAAATCTCAAATGAGGGGAAGCTGACAGAGAAAGTGGAAGAAATACTTGAGCTCTTGAAGTTAACCTGGCATCATCTTGGTGTTACAGAGCCTATCAATTACACATGTTATGCGTGGGTGTTATTTCATCAGTATGTATACAGACAAGAACATGGACTCCTGAAACATTCCATTGAATAGCTGAAGAAGATTCCATTAAAGGAACAATGGGGTCTACAAGAGAGGTTGCACTCAAAAAGTTTACATTCCAAAGTTAAAGGAGAAGATTTCTTTTTCTTGCAGTCCTTTTGGTTGCCAATCTAGAAATGGATTGAAGCAGCCGTCATTTCTGCATCACTTCATCATAAGCTTTATAGAATCAAGCTGAAAACCTTTCTTGATTGTGCTAAACATCTAACTGAGGATGTGGTATTGGTATTTCCAACTATTGGTAGCCTTAAACAGTATATAATGTCATTTATCACTTTTACTGGTGGAGAGATCAGGAAACTAAATTCATACCAAGTCAAGTCTATATCTAGAACATTGGTTATGCGATGGGTCAATGCACAGCTTGGAAGAATTTTGACCCCAATTGAACAAGCAATTCAACAAGAGCGATGGGATCCAATATCTCCTCAACAGCAGCATGAAAGTTCAATTGTTGAAGTATATAGGATTGTGGAAGAGACAGTAGATCAATTTTTTGCTCTAAAATTTCCCATGAGGTCTTCTGAATTGATTGGCCTTTTTTTAGGCATTGGCAATGTATTTCAAGCATATACCAATCATGTCACAAACAAGTTGGCTATTCCTATTCTTACACGATGCAAAAAGGAGGCCAAAAGCATATTCCAATGATTGTTGCCATGGTGGACAAAAAGCATTGATGATGCAAAATGGGAAGATGAATTTGTTATGACAAGTGAGAACCCATAGCTAAGTCTTGAGGATAAGACTTTATTTGAAGAGGGTGGCATTGATAGAGAAAATGCTACTCAATTAGGGTCGGACTCACTTAAGCCTAGGAAGCTGCTAGCTTATGCTCGTAGGAAGAAGAAGAAAATGCAGCTAGAAGTTAAGACGGCAGAAACACAGAAAAAACAGTGAGGGGGTTTGGTTAAAATAATTCAGTTAGGGGTAAAAGAGAGAAAAGCACCAGCTGGACACTAGAAAAAGAAATGGTTTCACCTTTTTATCTGTTATTATATAGCTAGGAGCAAGATAAGGGTTTATCATCTTGAGCATTTTGTAATTTGCTGCTATTTTAGCAGGGCTCCATTGTTTAGAAAGGGAAGATTATCTTCCTGGGGATTGTAATTTTGTAATTACAGTCATCTTATCAATGAAATCCACCCTTCTTTTCATCCATTTCTTCACTTGATTTACTGTTCTTTTGGTTACTGTTATTGTTTTAATTTTGTTCTTTATCAACTCATGTATAACTTCAGTGTAGCTATGCAATCATTGCCTTTAGTCTTTTGTTTTAAATGATGCATCATCTCAAATGCCATAATCACATTGTTAGAAATCAACTGATAAGGAATGAAAGCACTCTGGTTTTCAGTAATAAGAGAAGGAAAAATATGTTTTAAATAATTTCCAAGCATCTTAGCTATAATTTTATATAATACTTTAAATAGTGCAATAGGCCTAAGATCTGACATAGTACCAACTTTTTTCTTTTTAGGAATAAAAATTAGAGTGGTATCATTTAAACTAATAGGGAGTTCACCATTTCTAATAACACCCAAGCAAAAATGAACAATGTCTGGACCCAAAATATTCCAGTATTTTTGGTTGAAGGTGGGGTTCATACCATCCCAGCCTAGTTCTTTATCTGTGTTTATAGATAAAAGAGCTTATTTCACATCATTTGGATAAAATCTTTAAGAAGAAAATTGTCTGCTTACTAGAGACTCTATGATCAATGCATTTAGAAATAATTCCCGTATTTACATTTATTGTAGTGAAGATATCCTTGAAGTAATCAACTATAACATTATCCAGACTAGAATCCTAATTTTGCAATTGCCTATTAGGATCTTTGAGTTGAGTGACGTGATTTTTTCCCTTTTTTGAGGCAATCTTAGGGAAATGCTTTGAATTTGAATCACCATCTCTTAGCTAAAAGAGTTTGGCTCTTTGTTAAGAGAGTTATATGTGATTTAGGTGCATCAATAAATGTTATGCCTAAATTCATTTATTCTTCTTTAAATGCTAGACCCTTAAAAGAAATAGGAGTAGCAATTCAACTTGCTAACTGGTCAATTGTTTATCCTGAGGGATTATTAGAGGATGTTTTAGTTTAGGTTGATGGCTTAATTTTCCTAGTTGTTTTTTAGGTAATTGACATGAAAGACGATGACAAATCTTTTGAGTCATATTATATTTTACTAGGGAGACCTTTCCTTTAAATAGCTAAGACCAAATTAATGTGCATAAAGGTACTTTTTCTATGGAATTTGATGGTGAAATAGTGAAATTTAATATTTTTAATGCCATGCATTATTCATGTGAAGTGCCATCTATCTGTGGGATAGATATTGTTGAGCCATTAATCCAAAAAGTATTTGAAATGAGTAGGGATGATAAACTATAGGTTACATTGGATGAAAATGTGCATATAGATAGAATTGATGCACTTAAAGAAAAACTAAACTTAAAAGATGATGAATTGTAGGAAGTGGTACTGGAATCGATAGCCTCAAAGCCAATGGTAGGTGAACCCAACCCTTTGGAATGCCTAATACTAATAAAAAGCTTTTACCATATGTTTTGTAAGCATCTAATTTGGAGCTGAAGGTGCTGCCCGACCATTTGAAATACGCTTATTTAGGTGAAGATAAAATACTTCTAGTAATTATCTCTAACAAGTTGAGTTCAAAAGAAAAGAAGCTATTGATTCAAGCTTTAAAGGAACATAAAGAGGCAATTAGATGGGCCATTACTGATATCAAAGGATTGAGTCCATCTACATGCATGAACAAGATCTACTTGGAGGAAAACATTAAGCTAAGTAGACAAGCCCAAAGGCATTTGAACCCACCAAAGATGGAAGTTGTAAAAAAAATCTAGAAGTTGTTAGACATAAAGGTGATTTACCCATCCCAGTAAATAGCAAATGGGTAAGCCCAATTCAGATTGTACCAAAAAGAAGATAAGTATCTTTATGGTAGAAAATAAACATGGTGAACCAGTACCCATCTGAGTTCAAAATGGGTGAGGGTTTCTATAGATTATAGGAAGTTGAATGCTTCAACTAGAAAAGATCATTTTCCACTTCCTTTTATTGATTAAATGTTAGAAAGACTTGTTAGAAAATCTTTTTATTGTTGTCTTGATGACTATATAGTTTGTTTATCAAATATTGATTGCACTAGAAGATCAATAACACCTTCACTTGCCTTTTTAGCATATTCATGCATAGAAGGATGTTGTTTGGATTTTGCAACACTCCAGTAAGCTTTCAAAGGTGTATGGTTAGCACATTCTCAGATTATATGGAGAAAATAATAGAGATATTTATGGATGATTTTACAATTTATGGTAACTCTTTCCATAAATGTCTATCTAACTTAGTCGAAGTGTTGAAAAGATGTCTAGAGTCTAACTTGGTCTTAACTTATCAAAAATGTCACTTTATGGTAGATCAGGGGTTGATTTTGGGACATATTGTGTCTTTGAAAGCAATTGATGTAAACATGGATAAAATAGATGTTATTCAATCTCTACCTTACTTCGTAAGTGTGCAAGAAGTGATGCCAAGCAAATTAGCATAGCTATATAATGTGATATTATGTTTATTTCTTAGGTATTTTTATGTATTTTGTTATATTTTAGGTTACTTTCTATGTATTTTGTATTTTATAGGTTAAATGTGCTTAATTGAGTGGAATGAAGCATAATTTCAAGGATTTTCATTGAAGAATAAAGGAAAAAGATTTTTAGAGATTTCAAAAGCCTGTACAAACTCATGATAGGGTGTGACAACTTGTCATAGGGACTTAATATGACGACTCATGCTATATTGATATGACTCGTGAAATAGCTGAGGTGGTAATGACTCATTCCATTTATGATGACTTATTATAGAGCCTTGGTATGCCGTCTAGTCTAACTCGAAACAAGGTGTGCCAATTCGTGATAGAGACCAACATTTGCAACCTTTCAAGCACCTCTTCAAAATTTCAACCACTCTCCAAAAAGGTACCATTTGGGACATCTTTGGGCTTATAAAATCATGACGATAAAATACATTAAAAAAGATATGGTTACATAGAGAAAAAGATATAAAAAAGTACTTTTGTAATTTACATATCAATTTAGTTATAGAAAGAAAAATACACTAAGGAAGAAGAGAGAGCAAAAGAGGTTACTAAATGAGCATTAAAGAGTTTTCTACTTTCTTTTCTTTTTTAGATCCTTCTTAGTTTAATTTAGTTTAATTTATATTGTCTTATGTGTTTATTTTCTCAATATGTATTTAGGCGAACTTTATGTTGTTAAAATTGCAAGTATGAATTGATCTTTATCTATACACAATATTTTATTTAAGTATGAATGAATTAAGTTTAATTAGGTTCTTAATTTATTATGTATGCTTGATCATTATATATAATATGCTAATCAACTTGTTCACAATGAGAATTTGGAAATCTTGGTGCAAAAGTAATTAATCTTACTTGAAGTTAGAAATCACTTAGGAGACGAGGGTTTCACTTTAAGAGACTAAAGAATAGGCATAAAACTTCATGATTTTCATCTATGTCCATGATGACATGAGAGTGCTCATGAACTCTAGATGCAAATGCCTTTATTTGATAATGAGAATTGCATCTAGGGATAGTAGGCTTTATTCTCCATTCATTGCATGCTTATATGTTTATTTGCATTATTGCAAGATCAATTAATGCTTTGTAATTCTAATATGCTTATTTATTGATTGTATGTTATACTTTATATTTTAGATTAGATAATTAGTTTAGTTAGTAAGAAATTAAATTAACCAAATCCATTTTGTTATCACTACTTATCCATCTTAGTATCCAACTAAATAATAAAAGATAACACTTATATCAAAATTTTGATTCCTAATATTTGACACCCCTCTTACCCTATCTAAGTCTTAAAGACTATGGTATTAAGAAAATACACTGCAGCTAAGTTATTGTGCAATCTTTTAGCTAAGGATACAAATTTTGTATTTGATGAAGCTTGTCTAGATGTTTTTGAGACATTAAAGAAAGCCTTTGTTACAACACCTATTTTGTAGCCACTTAATTAGGATGTGCCTTTTTAGATTATATGTGATACTAGCAATTTTGTTGTAGGGATAATTTTTAGGTCAAAGAAAGGAGGGTAAACCTTATGTGATATATTATGTTAGTAAGATGTTAGATTGAGCTCAAATTAATTATACCGCAACAGAAAATGAGTTATTGGTTATAGTTTATGCATTAGATAAGTTTAGAGCTTATTTAATAGGGTAAAAGGTTATTGTCTATTTGGATCATGCTACCCTTAAATATCTTTTGAGTAAGAAGGATGCAAAGTCAAGGCTTTTAAGATGGATTTTGATGTTTCAAGAGTTTGATTAGGAAATTAGAGATAAGAAAGGAAGTGAGAACCATATAGTGGATTATTGGTCTAGGTTAGATCAAGAAGGATTAAAGATTCATGATGATGGTGTATCTATAGATGAGAGTTTTTATGGTGAACATCTTTTAACTATCGTATCTAAGGAATCCCTTAGTTTGCCAACATTGCCAACTATTTGGTAAGTGGAATTTTTACATATGGTTTGGACTATAACCAAAGGAAAAGGTTTTTGTATGATTGTAGGTTTTATTATTAGGAAGAGCCATTGCTTTACAAAATATATGCTGATGGATTAATTTGGAAATGTGTCCCCAAGATGAGATTGAAGATATTTTAAAGTATTGCCATTCCATGGAGGTTAGTGGTCATTTTGGTATTTCTAAAATGGCTTCAAAGGTACTTCAATCTAGTTTTTGGTGGCCTTTTTTATTTAAGGATGTTAGAGCCTATGTATTGAGTTTTGATAGATATCAAAGGATAGGTGGAATAACTAAGAAGTATGAGATGCCACTGAAAATGGTATTAGAAGTAGAGATCTTTGATGTTTGAGGGATTGATTTTATGGGTCCTTTCCCTAGTTCTTTAGGTAATAAGTATATTTTGGTTATGGTAGATTATGTGTCTAAATCGGTAGAGGCAATGCCTGCTCTCACTAATGATGCTAAAGTAGTAATGAGGATGCTTAAAAAGGTTATTTTTCCTAGGTTTGGTACTCCTAAAGCAATTATTAGTGATGGGGGTTCCCATTTTTGCAATAGTATTACAGATGGTCTTTTGAAAAAGTATGGTGTAACACACAAGGTGGTTACTCCATACCATCCTTAAACTAGTGGTCAAGTAGAAGTGAGCCATAGAGAATTGAAATGGATTTTAGGAAGGATTGGGCATTAAAGCTAGATGATGCTCTTTAGGCATATAGAAGGGCCTTTAAGACACCTCTAGATCTTACCCCCTATAAAATTATCTATGGTAAGTCTTGTCACTTACTAGTTGAGCTTGAATATAAGGCCTATTAGGCAATAAAATCGCTAAATTTTGGTATGAAGCAAGCTGGCAGGAAGCGATTACTTCAATTAAATGAATTAGAAGAATTAAGGATGAATGCCTATGAGAATGCTAAGTTGTACAAAGAGTATACCAAGATGTGGCATGATAAGCATATTCTTAAGAAGGAGTTTAATGAAGGTGATTTGGTGCTTCTTTATAACTTAAGATTGAGATTATTTCTTGGTAAGCTTAAGTCTAGATGGTTTGGTCCTTTCAAAGTTGTTAAAGTTTATGAGTTTGGAGCTATAGATATTGAGAATGATAAGGGAGAGGTTTTTAAAGTGAATGGTCATCACCTTAAGCCTTATTTAGTTGGTGAATCTACAGGATTGGTGAGTTTACTTACTCTCTTTATGCCTGATGTTGTTATTTCTTAAGTTTGTTACATTTTTTTTAGTTTTTACATATATTTGTTTTAGTTTTGGTTTCCATAAATTTGTTTTTATATGTCTAGTTTAGTATGTATATAAGCTTGTTTGTTGATATTTTATGTTACTAATTCATATTTACACGTTGTTTTTTATGTTCTGATGGTTTTTCTTTAAGTTTTTGTAAGTTTTAATTTTTGATTTTTAGGGAGAAATGTGATGAGTTGTAACACTTATGATGACTTGTTCTAGAGAGTTTGTGTGTCGACTTGCATGTTATGCTAAGTTGTCTGCTGACTTATATGACGAGTCATTTCTGATCGTTGTGTCCTGCATCACCCATAGTTGTGCCATTTCATGAAAAGTTATGTCTGTACCGAGTTGTAACACTTATGCCAACTTGCTACAAAGAGTGTTCATGCCAAGTCGTTCCCTTTGTGCTGACTCATGACACACCGAAAATTGGTTGAAAATTTTTTTTGCTTTAAGTTCTTTAAATGCTCTATTTCAATTTTGTTTTTATCTTTAATTTCTATCATTATTTTTTAGTTTCTTTTTTCAAATTGATTTGAAAAGGAGTGAGAAACCCTAAAGGGTTGTGTCTTTTCCTATAAAGGGTTATAACTCTCCTACTTGTTCTCATCCCTTTTCAGTAATTTCTTTCCCTATATATGCTATTCTTTTATCTTCTTTGTTGTGGCAGACTTTTGTTGTTCCTAAAGGAGTTATTTGACTATAAATATTACTTATTTTTTCTACTTTTTCCCTACTCCATCTTAGTTTTCTCTCACTTATTTCTTTCAAACTCTTTCTCAAGTTTTTAGTTCTTTTCATTTTTCTTTGTCTTTCACATGTTCTTAATCAAGTTTATCTTCATTTTTCTTTTGAGTCTTTCTTATATATTGTTTAAGATGCTAAGGACTAAAAGATCTAAATCTTCACGGACTTAAGAGGAAGCTTCTCAAGATAAAGACATCACTTCCATGTACAAGGCACCATTTTCTATTTCTTTTCATAAGGAAGGTGCTAAGTTTGTTTCTCTTAGAACTAGAGGAGTTGTGGCTTATAAGTATCGTTCTACTAACCTTTTGAGAGACTTAGGTATGCTTAAAACTTTAAACAATATTTTGAGTTCTTTTGGTCTTGTTAGGTTTCTTTCTATGCATGAGACTACTTTTATTAAATTGGTGTTATAGTTTTATAGTACTTTGGAATTAAATGAAAATGACTATAGAGTTTTCATATGTTTGGTAATAAGTATAAGCTTACTTACTCATTTATGCATAGAGTGTTTGGATTTAAGAGGGATGGTTTGTGTGATCCTTTTAAAGATTTTGATGTACATGCTTTTTGGACTTTTTTGACTGATTTGCAAACTTCATTTTAGCCTAAGAAGGGTAATGCTATGTTTATTAAGGACTTCAAATTTTGGCTTTCGCATAAAGTCCTTGCTTGTGTGATTTTTCATAAATCTGAGTTTAATATAGTCACTTACCAAGAGTTATTTCTAATATGGTGCATTCATAATAATAAGCAAGTTTGTTGAACTTATTGGGATTTTTAATCAAATGTTTGTATGCACCTCTAGGAAAGATAGTATTATGAATTATGGTCTTATAGTGACTATCATTGCTAAGGTTTTAGATTATGATTTAATTAAAGAAACTCATTTTCTTGAGTGTTCTTATTTCACTAAATAGACTTTAATTCAAAGAAGACTGGTTGATGGATCAATAAGGTTCATTCCTGCATGTTATCATTCTTGTTAGAAGGGGATGGAACATAGACCACCACCACCACCTCAAGAAAGAGTGCAAGAGGAATAAGAGGAGAGTAAAGAGGAGAAAGGATATGATTTTGGTATTCCTTCATATGGAGAAACTTATGATGCATTGGCCATTCTTATAGCCCATTATTATGAGGGAGCTAGTAGGCCTACTTATGGACATTCCCATAGAGAAACTCATGGTGCCTCTAATGGTTCTTCTAGAATGTGGGAGCAAGTTTTAGAAGGCTAACAAGCCATGCAAAGGCAATTGACTTCCAAGGAGAAAATGCAAAAGAACCTTGTAAGAAGGCAAAGGTAAATGGAGTACTAAGTGGATACTTTTATAGCTCAAGTAGGCTATGTTATGGGCTCTCCACCACCTTCTCATTCGGAAGACGAAAGGAAAATTTCCTTAATTTTTCTTCTTTGTTTTATTGTTTTGGGTTCACATTAGGGACAATGAGAAGCTTAAGTGTGTGGGAAGGGATGTGTTTATATTTATTTTGATTTTGATAGTTTGCTTTTATTTTTGCATGTGTGATATGTTTAGTTTTCTATGCTAAGTTGTTGCATGCTTTAACATTTGTCTCCTATCTTTATTTTAAGTAGTTTCTTTAAGTTTCTCTTGGCATGATGAAGTGCAATTTGATGCCATATCAATAGCTTATTTTTAATGTTCAATTGGTAGAATCTTAAGTTTCTTGTAGTGTAGGTCTTAAGTTTTTCTTACTATCTTTCATTGTTATTTTCAAAGTTTAGAATGGTTAGATAATTTTCTAGCTATGCTTATGTCTAAGATGGCACGATTCAAATCTAGTATTTTAAAAGCTTTTATGGTCTTAGGGAAACTATAACCATAATACTAATTACTCACTCTTCAATAATGGATAAGGACCTAAAAAGAAAAAAAGGAATAAAAAAAAGAAAACAGAGGAAGAAAAGTCCAAATCATCTAATGGGATGGAGCATAAAATACACCCATTAAGATTGCTCAAAAAAATAAATAAAGTGGTATGGAGCATAAAATGCACCCACACAAAAATAATATATTTGCTAAGATTATCAGTGTCTAAAAATGCCATAAGAATTGTGAGTAATGTGTGAGCTTTCTTTTGTCCCAATGGCTATGGTTGTTCTTGAACCTCTAAGTTTGATGATTGTGCATCCTAGTTGGATAGTTTGGTTATTTTATTGCCTTTATGTTCTTTATTTTGATTTTAATAATTTGAGATGGTAGGTTAAATTTATTATCTATGTTATGCAACTTGTCTACTCTATCATTGTTAAGCATTAGGAATTAGTTATTTGGATACTTTATGTTAAGCACATTTCTCATGTTCAAAGATGATTCTTAGAGAAACTCTCTTCTTAACTTGGAAGGCAAATGATTTTTTATTGGTTTCCTTACGTGGCTTTTTGCATTCTTGCTTAAGGGCAAACAAAGTTTAAGTGTGGAGAAATTTGATTCCAAGCCAATTAGCATAGCTATATAGTGTGATATTGTGTATATTTCTTAGGTATTTTTATGTATTTTGTTATGTTTTAGGTTACTTTTTTGTGTATTTTGTCTTTTTTAGGTTAAATGTGCTTAATTGAGTGGAATAATTGAAAGGATTTTCATTGAAAAATAGAGGAAAAAGGTCTTTAAAGATTTCAAGTGCTTGTGCTGACTCATCACAGGGACTCAGTATACCAACTCATGTTGTGTTGATATGACTCATTAAGTAGTTAAGGTGGTGATGACACATTCCAATCGTGACAACTCGTTATAGAGCCTTGGTGTGCCAACTCGTCTAACTCGACACAGGGTGTGCCGACACGTGATAGAGACAAACATTTGTAACCTTTCAAGCACCTCTTCAGAATTTCAACCACTCTCCAAAAAGGCACCATTTGGGACATCTTTAGGCCTATAAAATCATGAAGACATACAAGAGTTACATATGGTTACATAGAGAAAAAGATAGAAAAAAATACTTTTGTAACTTACATAGCAATTTATAAAGATTATGAGATAGACAAATACACCAAGGAAGAAGAGAGAGCAAAAGAGGTTACTGAAGAAGTATTAAGGAGTTTTCTACTTTCTTTTCTTCTTTAAATCCTTCTTAGTTTAATTTCTGTTATCTTGTGTGTTTATTTTCTCAATATGTTTTTAGGTTAACTTTATGTTGTTAGAATTGCAAGAATGAATTAATCTCTGTCTATACACAATATTTTGTTTAAGTATGAATGAATTAAGTTTAATTAGGTTCTTAATTTATCGTGTATGGTAGATCACCATATATAATATGCTAATCAACTTGTTCACAATGAGAATTGGGACATCTTGGTGGAAAAGGAATTAATCTTACTTGAAGTTAGAAATCACTTTGGAGATAAAGGTTTCACTTTAAAGGTTAATGAATAGGTATAAAACTTCATAATTTTCATCTATCTCTATGATGACATAAGAGTGCTTATGGACTCTAGATGGTAATACCCTTATTTGACAATGAGAATTGCATTTAGGGATAGTAGGCTTTATTCTACATTCATTGCATGCTTATATGTTTATTTGCATTATTGCAAGATCAATTGATGCTTTGTAATTCTAACATGTTTATTTATTGATTGTAAGTTATACTTTGTAATTTAGATTAGATAATTAGTTTAGTTAGTAAGAAATTAAATTAACCAAATCTATTTTGTTATCATTGCCTATCCATCTTAGTATCCAACTAAATAATATAAGATAACACTTATATCTAGAATTTGATTCCTAGTGTTTGATAGCCCTCTCACCCTATCTAAGTCTTAGAGACTAGAGTATTAAGAAAATACACCACAACAGGAAGTTCATTTTTGGACATGTAGATTTTTACAGGTACTTTATTAAAGATTTTACAAAATCACCTAACCATTATGCAAGTTATTGCAAAAGGATGTGGCATTTGAGTTTGATCAAGCTTGTAAGGATGCATTTGATGAGTTAAAGGATAAGTTGATATTTGTACCCATAATCTAGCCACCTGACTAGAATTACTCATTTGAGACTATTTATAATGCTAGCAACCACCACTATAATAAAAATTCTGATTACCGATGAAAAAATTTCATCGTTAATTATCGACAAAAAATTCATACCGTAGGTAAAATGGTAGGCAAAAATGATTTTTTGTGACAAAAATACAACTACATTGTAAAGAAATAGAGGTAAATATTTTTGCCAAGCATTTTCGACGGAATTTAGTGACGGAAGATGAAAAACCATCATAAAAAAGGTACCAATATTTCATGGCTAAATTTGTAGATAAAATTTACCGATGGAGTAATATAATAGCAGGGAATTTGCCTACGAAATTATGTTTCTATAGGGAATTAGCGATAGAATTTTTATTTCATTGGTAAATTACTGACGGAATAATATCACCATAGGTAATTTTTTGATAGAATTGTGTTTTCATAGGGAATTAGCAACAGAATTTTAATTTCGTTGGTAAATTACAAACGAAATCCTTTTTCCATCAGTAAATTCCCTAAATTTATCGATAAAAATATTTTATGTCGATAAATTACCTATGAAAATATGATTTTATAGGGAATTTATTGATGGAAAAAGAATTTCATCGGTAATTACCTATGAAAATATGAATTTGTAGGGAATTTACCGATGGAAAAAGGATTTCAGCAATAATTACCTATGAAAATATGATTTCGTAGGGAATTTATAGATTCTACTAGTGAGTTTAAAGAAGTAGGTGTCATGGATTTGCCACCAAATAAAATATTGAAAAATGATTCTTGACCTCATTTTGATGCCCAAATAGAGACTAATGTTTAGGACATCCCTCTTATTAGGCGTTTGGTTAGGTGTTTGATTTATAATTGAGTTTTAAAATTAATCCCCTGTCCTCTCTCACACAATGCAAGCGATAGAATTTTAAACATCTCAATCAAAACAGAAAGTGATAAATAAATTCTTAGAATAAAATCCTTCTTAAGAAAATTATTATAGAGGTAAATCATTCCACAAAAGAATAATATACAAAAATAATATCAATATCATGCATAAAATGGGCCATTATTGAGCTTGGAAAGATTGGTTCTCTCATGCATTTTTACAAAAAAAAATACTTTTATTACATGTTATGTGACACTACAAAAAAATACAGAATAGCGATGAAAATTAACGAGGACAATAAAATTTGTTGCTAAATGCACAATTTAGCGACAACATTGCGACGAAAAATGATTTTTATCGCAAATATTTTTAGATGTGAGTGGAGAAACAAATTTTGCGACGATTTAGTGAGAACTAATTTTTGTTGTAGCTAATTTTAGGCGCTAAAATTTTGGCACAACAAATAGAGACGACTTTGCGAGCAAAGACCCATCGCTAAATCTTAATTCACGGCTAGAATGATAAACGAACCGTTTAGCGAGGACTTAATCCTCGCTAATTTTGCTAGGAACAAATCCTCGCTAAATTAGCGAGGACAAATCTCTTGCTAACGGGTAAATAGATTGTCATTTGACATATGAACCGTTTAGCGAGGACTTAATCCTCGCTTATTTTGCAAGGAATAAATCCTTGCTAAATTAGCGAGGATAATTCCCTCGCTAACGAGTAAATAGATTGCCATTTGACATATGAACCATTTAGTGAGGACTTAATCCTCGCTAATTTTGCAAGGAACAAATCCTTGCTAAATTAGCGAGGATAATTCCCTCGCTAATGAGTAAATAGATTGCCATTTGACATATGAACCATTTAAATCCTCGCTAATTTTGCAAGGAAAAAATCATCGCTAAATTAGCAAGGACAAAACCCTCGCTAACGGGTAAATAGATTGCCAATTAACATATGAACCATTTAGCAATGACATAATTCTAGCTAATTTTTCGAGGAACAAATCATCGCTAAATTAGCGAGGACAATATCCTCGCTAATAGTTAAATAGTTTAGCATATTAACCATTTAGCGAGGACTTAATCCTCGCTAATGTTGTGAGGAACAAATCCTCGCTAAATTAGCAAGGACAATTCCCTCACTGATGGTAAAGCATATTAACCATTTAGCAAGGACAATTCCCTCGCTAATGGTTAAATAGTTTAGCATTTGATATATTTAATAATATTAATTATTATTAATTATATAATAAAAACTTAGTTGAACTAAATTATTGTTAATGAAATTAACTAAATTAAATTAAATTAAATTATCATATTTATATTCATTTATTAATATTAATTCTTATGAATTATATATTAAAAGAAATATATTCCGAGAATATAATTTAGCTTGGATTATTGTCCTCGCTAATTTAGCTTGAATTCTGGTCCTCGCCAATGGTTTATAAAGTGGTGTGAGTTTTAACCATTTAACGAGGAAATAGCCCACACTAATTTAGCTTAGAGTGTAGTCCTCACCAATTTAGCGAGGACATATCCCTCGCTATTTCCTCGTTGATACTTAATTCATGTTACATTAGCTTGGACGATTGTCCTCACTAATTTAGCAAGGAAATGTCCCTCACTATTCCCTTGCTACTTTAGCAGGATCAGTAAATAAATTTAGCGAGAAATTTCCCTCAAGGAAATTTCATGAACCTAGTCTCTTTTCAATAAAACCCTAGTCTCTTTCTTTTTCATGGTTTATAACCTTAGTCTCTTTCGCTGCTATCTCGGCTTAGACCTTCAGATCTTCAAACCTCTCTTCATTTGTGTTCTTTATTTCTTGACCTTCAGATCTTCTAACCTCTCTTCATTTTCGTTCTTGATTTCTTCAACTTTAGATCCTCGAACCTTTAACCCATTTGAAGATTTGTGTTTCTATTCAAGATTTCGGTTTCTGAAATCGATAAAGATTCATAAATTGCACGAGGTGAGTTTCTTTTCTCTTCAGTTCATGTAATGGTTCTATAAAATTACACATTAAAAATGATTTTCTTTAGGTCACTGTAATATCAATTTGTGGAGCTTCCATATTTAATAAATTATTAAACTTTTTGGAATAAGCTAAAGATGACTTTATGGCCTGCTCATCTAGTTCACTTGACGATGTTGTGGTGGATTTGGCACTCTAAAATCATGATCCTTCTGCTACCGAATTGATTGTCATACTTGTAAGTCAGTTGCTTTATCATTTTTTGGTTTTGATCTGAAGATAAGGTTCAATGCAATAACACCGGTGCTTGTGTTTTTCTAACTTTGTTTAATGTCCGCATACCTCTTCCTTATTTCTTCACATATTCAAGATTCAATTTACCAATAGAAGAATACAAATCGGAGGAAAGCAACCATCTGGCCTATTTTTTGCTAACTTATCTCTTTTTTTAAGCGAGCAGGTGCCTTTTGCAGAGCAAAACTTGACAGTGTAAGTGGCTGTGCTACTCTTCCCAAGTTATGGGACTGTAGGGTTGATCTTCTGCTGACTTCTGGACATTGATTCAAATTTGACACTAGCTGTATTATTTATTTTATCACATAAAAGGTGGAATTTCTATGATAGCTAGCATTTGAATACGCTTTTTATAAAGTGTTTCAGTATTGTAATGTCTTACTCTCTTTCTGATTTTATTTTATTTTTTTTTTGCTGTATAATTTTCCAAGAGCAATATTGTGAGTGATAATAAACATATGGTGTTTGGGCTTTCCAATGGATCATTATATAATATCTCTTGGAAGGGGGAGGTAATTCAGTATAACTACTTATTTTTATTCCCATTTCGCTTTCTCTATAATAACTCTTTAACATAGTAAGTGAATGATATCCAATCTGATTTTTTTGCTATTCTTATCTATAGTTTTATGGGGCTTTTGAACTTGATTCCTATCCACATGAGAACAATGATGTCTCTGTTTCTCCACATTCTATGGTTAATGGCATTGCTTCTAGAAGGGCTTTAGAAGGTCTTGCAAATAATTGTAATGTCACTAGGAAGTCGGCTATTATGCAGCTGGAGGTTTGCTCTCCAATGAGGTTGCTCTTTGTTTTATACACTGACGGACAACTTGTATATGCTCTGTAAGCAAAAAATAGCACATGTCTATTCATTTGAAAATTCTAAATTTGGAAGGACCAAGACTTAGAATTCTTATTTATTCGATGAATCCATTTAATATTACTATGGTCTTTTATTTATACATGTTGAATTGGATATTTTCATGCTTCTCAAAATATAAAGGTTTTTCTTTTATCATGGTTTACTTTCATAGGGCATTGCAAGCCTTTCTGGGGTATGTTATCAGGCTAATGATATTTGTCACCATTTTGATATCATAAGAGGCCTCTATATTCATCGTTTCTTCACTAAATTATTTCACATGCATACATCAAGTACAAATTAGTTATTTCACTTGAGGAAAATATAAATTTCTTAGCTTTTCTTCTATAACAGATGGTGCGTCCTTGTGATCTTGTGATTACTGTGAATCCACTTAATATGCAGGTTGGCCATGCTGAACTAGAGCATTTGCTTTGTTGTACCGTAAGTATTCACTACTCACTTTTAAAGTTTTTGGGATTTTTTGCCTCAAATCTTAGCATGTATTGTACTTCAAGGATGTTTCTCAACCAAAGTCAAATGTGTTCAGTAAAATTGATGCATTTTAATTATTATTCAATTTTAGCATTTTATGATTGACAGAAGTTTAAATAGTTGATGACATTAAAAGATTTGCAGATATCCTGATGAACTAGCTGGTCAAGTGCCCTTCACTTTTGTGGTGAAATAGCCTCAAAGTAGCATAAATGAAAGAGAGATAATAGACTTTGTAGCCAAATTGGTAAAAATATTTCATTGCTCAAGTTTTCTTTCTTAATTTCACCATTGATTTTCGAACAGAATCAAGTTGAGGTAAAGGCTAACATATAAAAATCTGCTGCATGAAATTATATATATATATATATATATATATATATTAATTTTAGTATTTTCTTGTGAAATTCAGTTCCTTTCAATGGAGCTTGTAGCAGCTAGTTCTCATATTATTGCTATGGTATTTTTTAAATAAATTAAATTAGTTATGGTTGAAATATAGGTCTTTATAGGATAATAATATTGTGCCAATAATATTGAAATAATTGAATTATGAGGAGATGACAATTCATAAATACTAACCATTAGATTAATATATATATATATATATATATATATATATATATATATTAGTCGCTCAGATTATAAGTAGGCAAACATATCGAATTAATATTGTGAGATAGCTTTATCTTTTGGCCAATAAAAAGAAATATATTTGATTCTTTATAGACAAAAAATAAAAGGCCAACCATAATACTACATGTAAAATACTTACTGCGTGTGGCTCTCCTAATATTTGTTTTTCTTTTTCTTTTTGTATGAAATTGATAGCTGATTTGGTTTCTTTGGTGTTCTTAGCCTCTGTTTTAGTATTTTACTTTGAAAAGAAAAAAAATTTTGGATAATATTCAATCTTATCAGTGTTTTTCTTTTTGTTTCTTAGAAAATTTTGCATTTGCATGTTTACTTATTAAGCTAAAAATGCCACATTGTTTCTTCATTTTGCTTGAATTACTTGTTAACAATAATGGCATGGGTGTTAACTGCATGACTGATGTCTGTATAAAAACTATTATCTTTTCTTTTGGTTTATGCTAGATAACATTCATTTTTGTGGTACATTAAGTTTGAAGGTGCTTTTCGGTTAGCTTCCTATTCCATTGGGTTATATGGTCTCTAACTGATCAAATTCTTAATGGTTTGTGAAATCATAATTTGCTAAATAATGTGATAATTAATGACCAAAAGACCTCGGAGATTGAATGATGCACAAAAAATTTGTTTTCCATTCTACATGTAACACCAATAGTATGAAAATGTTCATATGTCATTATTCTTGACCTGTGATTATCCCAAACTTGCTTGTGCTGTAGTTTGAGTTTGAAGTCTGGGATAAAGTAGGCTATAGAGAAATTGAGGAACGTCACCATACAAAGGTGATGTAAATAATGTCTTGAAAGGTGCAACTGGCTTATGCGTATTTATAGTCAGAATTTTTTTTTCTTTGCATTACCTTCAGAGTATAGGAGACTCATCTATATATGAAGTATATACGCATATTTTGCTTATTTATTGTTACTATTGTATAGGTCATATTTAACTTTTTTTTATATTTAGTCAAGTTATGGAAACACTGGTCAGATGTTCAACATCAACAATTGGAAGATCAAGTTCTAATAAAGACACTAGATGGAGTTCTTCGTTATCTGCAATCAATCACTACACAACTATAAGAACTAAAAGCAACTGGCATTTTATGAGCTATTTATGATTTATAATTGTTATTGTTATATATGGATGTATTATTTTTGATATATTATTAGCAATGATATACACTTGTAAATAACAATTTATTCATTAATATATATATATATATATATATATATATGTTTTTATATTAAATATTGAGTAAATATAAATTTATTATTTTTCAGTTTATTATTTAGATAATAAAATTTTCATATTAAATTAAGAAAAAACATTTTCATATGAACATTTAGCAAGGATAAATCTCATGCTAAATTTAGCAAGAACAATTTTTGTCACAAAATACATGTTAAATTTTAGCAAGAAACTCGTCCTAGCTAAAACTTAGCGAGGACTTTAATCCTCGCTAACTTTAGCGAGGATTAATCCTCGCAAAACTTAGCGAGGACTTTAATCCTCGCTACAGTTAGCGAGGACTAAATCCTCGCAAAACTTAGCAAGGATTAAATCCTCAAAAAAGTTAGCGAGGACTAAAATCCTCGCTAAAATCAGCTAGGACGAATTTTGTTACAAAATTTTTGTCCTCGCTAAATCGTCGCTAAACTAATTTAGCGACGAAAAATCATCATTTAGCGAGGAATTTTTTCCTCGCTATTTCGAGTTTTCTTGTAGTGTGAATTTGGGTAAAAAATTAGACATTGGTTAATATTTTGGAGGAAAACCAAATTTATTTGATAAAAAACATTTTAAACGTCTTTTCGTCTTAGTGTGCTAGAAAACATCATTTTTTACTCCTTATTATAACTAAAAAAATACATCAAAGATGAAATAACAAATAATAGCAAAAAGGTGTTTTGTACTTTTCTTTTAATTCAATTTTGGTTGTATTTCATTTTTGAAAAATGTAATAAGTAATAAAGAAGGATTTTTTGGTAATCGAAAAAGACACTTACAATATTTTGTATTTAATTAATTAAATTGTTTTAAAATGGAAAAATTTCCATTTTTATATCCCAAAACCTCACACAAAAAGAATTTTATTGCAAATTTGCATGAGGGAACCAATGTTCCCAAAATTCAATAAATAGCTCAATTTATTTATATTTTTTAAATTTCAGTTGGACAATTTGCCTCAATAATAGTTTAAGTTGTGGATTTGTTTATTGCTTTATTTATCACTTTCGTAATTGATGGATGTGTTTATTTGCTTTCTATGTAATGCATCATATGAAAAGGGAGATAATGGACTAATGATAAAAATCTAATTATAACAAACACCTAACCAAGATACAAGTAAGAGTGATGATCCGAACACTAATCTCTATATAGACATTAAAAGATTGAGATTCATTTCCCAACGTTCTGCTGGGTGGCAACTTCGTGAAACCTGCCTCTTTAAGCCCACATTGGACATATTCATGGGTTGACCATCAATAATATAATTAGGCCTAACCCCTTTTCTATTGTGAAGTGACCAATTTACGAAACTTATAGGTCTCGTCCGATTTTAGACCCTAAAAGCAAGCTTATGAGAACCAATTCGGATACGAGTGAGCTCCAGCACACATAATAGGTGTAAGTAATCAGGTTATATAGGTCAAAATCGAGTGCCTTCATGTAAAAAAGATATTTACATTCTTTGTAAGTAGTCCTAATCCTTCCAAAAAAATTATAAATAAAATGAAATAATAAAAATTCTAGTCTCTTTTTTCCCTTATCTATTGAAATGTCTATTGTAATGTCTATTCTGGTTTGATAAGTCATCTTTGTACATTGATTTAATTCTAAAATAAGGTATAATAATTCTTGCATGCTTAAAATACAAAAGTCTTGTTGTTTCTGGTTTGAAAAAATTGTTAAGAAACCCATGCCTTGATATGAAATTGTAGGAAGTCATTTTGAATTTTCTTCTCTAATTTTCCTTGCATATTGATTTGGTCAAAGCTTTTAGGATTGGAATTTGTTCAAGGGTGAAAAAAAAATTTGATGGGATTAATTTTGTTGTTTGATTCATGCCTGAGGAAAAGTATGTGACAAGTGTTGGAAAAATTATTAAGTCACCAAAATTACATATTTTTAACTATTTTTGCTTAATATCTTGCTTTCTTTTCAGTCAATTTTGGAGACTCTTCACTTGTTTCTTGATTATGCTCATTATAGGATTAAATTTGTGAGAAGACATATTTTCATGGCTGATTAGAGCTAATCTAGATTTGCATTGGATTTATAAAGCAATTTTGGTGTAAAAAACTGATGGAGAATAAAGCTAACTGTTAGCTATGCCCAGGGCAAGAAGGCAAGGGCCAGCCTTGTCCTTGCCTAAGGCTAAGGGAATGTCGACTAGGGCATAATATTTTATAAAAATTGATTTGTGTGTGAGTTGCCCTAACCACCACCTCTGCTCCAACTTATTTTTAAGGACGATTAGGCTTTATTTTAGGAGATAAAATGCAATACTTTTAGAAAATTTAAATTACATTGGATATTTTTAATTTAATTTCCAAGTTTGATTAGGATTCAATGATTTTTCCTATTTTGGAAGAATTTTAATATGTGAGAAAGAGTGATTTTAGCTCCTCTCTCTCTCTCTCTCTCTCTCTTTTCCCTATGTTTTGCTTTAGATATACCATAGGGATTTTATCTTAGCCTTGAATTTTATCTTGTGAATTTCTTCATGGCCATACGTGGCTAAGTACTTTATTTTAGTTAAATATTAATTCAAAGCCAGGATTCTTCATACTGTGAGATCATTCTACTTTAACTTTTATTTTAATTTCTTGCAGTGTTCTTGTTATTTACTGTGATTTAGGAAAACTATATTTTGATTATTATTTGTTATATGTGAAAAAAGAGCTCCTTGTGCATTTAATTAAATAACATATAGCTAATTGAGCTAAATCTGTAATTGTTTGTTGAAAACAATAAAAAGTAGCAATTAGTATAACATTACTGAGAATTGTTGTTATATTAAGTAAATGCATGATCTGGTCTAAATCAATCTCGCTTATAGGTTAGTTGATTTAGGTTGGGTCTTTCTAAATTTTAATGTTGTCAATAAATTAAATTTTTTTGCTTATTAAATGGTTGTTTATTGGTTATAAGTTAATTATAGTCTTACTTAGTTAATCTATTAATAAGGAAATATTGTTCAAGAGCACGGAGCTGACAACTATAACCGGTTTATTGTATGATTTTGGAATTATTTCTTCATTTATGATTAGTTAATTGAATCTTGTGCTGCGAATGTCTTTAACTAAAAATTTTCATCTATTAAATCTATTTCAATTAATTTTCTACATTTTTATTTAGTTGATTTAATTCATTATTTTTAATTCTTAGTCTAGAAAATTTTCCCTTTATTTTTATTTGTTAAAATTCCAGTTGGTTAAAATTAAATTAGTACTAGTCTATGTGAATTTGACCTTTTCTTAGCCTATTTAGAATTTATTTGATTAGAAAAAGATAGAATTTATTTTTGGCATCGAAATTGAAAAAAATATAAGTCCAAATCAAAGATACAACCCAAATATCTAAGATTACTACCATTGAAAAATAAAATTGAACTCAAAATACATATTCCAACAAAATCCAAAGGAAATTCTTCATCTTTGTTCAAGATCCATTCCATCAACATTCAATTCAATTATCCCTATTCCATTTCATCACCTAAAAATAACAAATATTTATAATTAATAAATGTATATATACAATTAGCAACTCAAAATAAAATAATTTACATAAAAAGATTACCTAATAAAGAAGAACTACTACTCAATGCTATCCCATTTTCACAAAAACTGATAATTGGCAAATTTGAATACTGAATATAAATTACTTAACCATTTAAAGCTAAAAAATAAAAATAAAATAAAATGCAAATACCACTTTAATTTTCAAATATAAAATAAATGAACTAGTAATTGTAGGTCTAACTTACAATTTTTATGTCTTTTAACTCTCATAAAATCTTCTTCATTCTTCAATTCAATACCATTCTACAACCAATCTTGTGCATAAACCAAGTCTTTCACTACTTTCCGAAAGTGAATAGTGATATCGGGTGAATAGTATCTCCCTGAATCGAAAAATATTTTATTGGACCATTGTAAAGACCAAGTTAGTTGGAGTTCAAGGATATAATTTGGACTGAAAATGAGATCAAATGGACCATTAAAAGTCAAAAATAAGGAAAAAGTTAAGGTTCCAATTAAAAGGATGCTTGTATTAACTGAGAACTTATATGGAACTTTAAAAATAACAAATAATCTTTAAAAATTACTATATTTTTCAAATCTACATTAAATGTGATGTAGAATCATATGGTAATAAAAAAATTAATGTTACAGTAACTTTGGAAATTGAAATATCGGACTGGTAAAAATGCATCAGATCGAAAAATAGTCTCCGAATGACTCAAAAATATTCATGAAATCTATTAAATATATTTTGAGAATTTTAGAAGTATTTTTAAGGATATTTGACCTCTATAAGTAAGATAAAAATAATAATTTCGGTTTAAATAGTAATCAATCAATTACAATTTGACCAGAACTTTAAAAATAGTAAATGATCCTAAAAAATTACAGGAATTTTCAGTTAAGCCTAAAATTTTATGTAGATTATTTTGGATACAAAAAGTAAATTTTTCTGTAATACCAATATTTTTGGATCGGACCGATTTAATTGAATCAGATCGAAAATGGACTCCGATTGAGCCAAAAATTTGCATGCAACCTATTTTTGGGGTGATAAAAATTATGAAATTATTTTTGAAGTGATTTGAAATTAAAAAGTAAAAGAAATAAATTAAAATGTGTTATTGGGTAGTTAATAGGCTTGATTAATTAATCAAGGCCCATTAAACTTAGCCCAACCCCAAGCCCAATTTAGAGAGTATTTAAGGGATGAACTCTCTCAATTTTTCCAGAGAATCTCACGTTGGTTCCAGCTCTCCTTTTCCTTTGATGGCCAAACTCCATTTTTCTTCTTTTCTCTCAAAATTCTTCATCTTCATTTCATTATTTTCTCTTGATCCAAACACCAAAAATGATCTTCAGCCTCTCTAGTTACTGGATCTAATATCAAACCAAAGAGTTAAGGAGAAAAGCCAAGGAAAATAAGTGTTTAAGGCATGGAGGTCAATTTTAGGTAAGTGAAATCTTGATTTTTAATTTGATTTTAAGGCACCTATAGCTAGATTTAGGTGCCTAGAGTATGTTTTTAAGGTTGTATTAAGCTGAAATTGTGGTTATCTTAGTGAATTTTGAGGTATAAATTTCAGCCAAGGAATGAAGTTTTTATTGGATGGTGATTTTTATGATCTCAAGTGAACAAAAAGAAGTTTAAGGGAAGATTATACATGGAGAAAGGTAAGTGACTACAAAATCCTTTGATTTTCCTTTTATTTTGAATTAATTTCATTTATGTAATTAGGTTAAAAATGGGTAAAGTTGTCAATTGATGATGAAAATAATATATGTTAGCCTAAATTAAGTGTAGAGATGATATATGGTGCCCATAAAATTTTACTGAATTATTGGAATTTATTTTAGAATTTTAAAGCCTATGTATTGATTATGTTTATAGTGAAAATAGTGAAATAGTGGGAAATAATTGATTATTTTAGTGAAAAATGATGCTAAATAATAAATAATGCATAAATAAATTTTATTGAAATTTATTGAAATTATTGAAATTTTATTGAAATTCTAATGTTAATATGTGTATTGAAATTAATTGAATTATTAGTGAATAATTGTGCAAAAATGTTGAAAAATGTGAATTTTATATGAAATTAAATTATAGTCAATCAAAATGAAATAAAAAGTTAACCGATAAATTTTTCAAAATAATAATTAAATCATGAAAATAATAAAAATAATGAATTATTGGTAAATAATTCATAAAATGAGTGAAAATGATGGAAATTATAAAATAATGTATACGTGAATTTTTATGAAATTTATATGCTTTATTAGAATATTTTTTTTGAAATAAATTTGAATTATTAAGAAATAATTCAATAAATAAGTATGTCATTATAACGAACGCGAAGTAAATTACTTCATTATAAAAAGAAATGAAAAAGTCAAATTATGCATTTTCGAAGTATAAAATAATGAATTATACTAATAGAATTCATAATTGCATAAAAAGTCATAAAATAATGCGTGACTAATTTATCAAAATAAATTAGTAAATAAAAAATATTAAAAGAGTGAATTATTATAAAATAATTCACCAACGAAATTTAAGTTGGCATAATGAATGATTGAAAAGTTTATACAGAAAAAGAAAAGGAAAAAATCGTAAAAAGTTTATCATTGAATTATGAGAAAATAATTGCAAAGAACTATACAAAAAGAATAAAAGAGAATTGTGAATTATAAAAGTACCTGTATGAAAGTGATTTGAAAAGATAAAGTGAAAGAAAAGACAAAAAGTTATTGAATAGTCAAAAGCACTAAAATAGTATATTTGACCAGAAATACAGTGTACCAAGAAATAAAAGAAAGAAATTAAAGATTTTTAAATGTTAAAAATTATTTCAAATATAATTGATTTTTTGCCCTTAGTGATCAGCAAGTGATGATATTCTTATTTAGGATATAATTAGCCAATCATAGGGACACATTGTATCGCGGTGCAAGTCATGTCGACTTACTTTGCTATGGGTAGGATTTTTGATCTCCATGGCTTCAATATTTTCAGTGAAAATGAAAGTGAAATGTTTTTCGAGAAATGGTCCCTTGGAGATCACTTCTCTCTTAGTGGGACCTTTGGGTCCAGTCCCGAGTATCTTTTTGAAAATCTTGTTATATTGCATTTAAGGGCGCATTGTAATGACTAAATCAGTATTGTTTAAATGAATTGAATATAAAAAGGTTATAACGAAAAATGTTTCGTTTGAAAAAAAAATGCAAAATTTAAATAAATATGTAAAATTTTCCCAAAATGTGTGAATAATAATGAAAAAGAAAAAGAGAGCTTTTATAAGAATAAAATAAGAAATGAAGACTAAGTCAAGCTTACATAAAACCATCTATTCCGTTTTCCTTAGATACTATTTACGTATACGGTTATTATTTACGTATACGATTACTATTCACAAGTACAGTTACTATTCACAAAGACAGAAACTCTAATTAATTCAATATTTAAATAGTGTATTTTAAGAGAACAAGTCAAATGAAAATAAAATGATATATTGTTCAATGAGGAAAAAGTAAAGACATAAGTTCTAAACAAATATTTAAATATAAGTATATGTATAAAGAAGGAAATAGAGTTTTGGTTGCAAAGTGTTCTAAAATAGCGGTATCACTTCGCAATTAAAGCTTAAAAGCCTTTTTAAATAATAACGTATGTATTAGTTAAAAGTTAAAGAAAAATAAAAAATATATATACCAAGAAGTGTATTGAGAAATAAAATAGTCCAGATTGATACCCTTAAAAACATGAGCACCATTATATATTGCTAAATGAAATGGTAATTATATCACCGTGGCTAAAAAGATAAGAAGAAAGTTATAGTAAAGAATAACGTAAAGGTAAAAGTAAATATGATATTGATTTGCCTAAAAGATTAGTGTACAGTAAAGTTAAAAGATTGAAAAACCAAAGAATAATGATTACAAAAGTATGAATTAATAAACCATTAATTTTGACTAAAGTAAAAGAAAATGTTTAATGGAATAAGTATAAGAGTAGCATAATCAATGTAATTATGCTTTACTTTGGGAAGTTCTTGGATTAGTAGTCACCACTGGGCATATCTAGTGCTCAGCACGTAGTGTTTATTGCATACAGGTTATAAAGTGTTGAGCGAGCATAGTATACGGTGGAGCCAGTTCGGAGGAGAAGAATTAGTACTAAATCGAGTTGAGTTTGGCACATATATACTTAAACCATTAAGGTAAAAGATTGAATTGTATTTTGATTGCATTTATGATTATTGATGGATGAGTGTTCAGTGTAAGTTTTTAGCATGAAGTTACTTTGTATATGTTTTAATTGTTTACAAGATTGTCGAATCGTAAATTGAATAAAATATTAAATTGTATCAAAGTTGTTTGGCAATGATTGAAGTTTGAAAAAAAACTTACCGTTTTCGGCTAAGTTTCGCATCGGAAAGAACTGTTTCGAGAAGGGTGTGGCATAAACATATTTTTTGAATGTTTTTATTCTAGTAAGGAAATTCCTAACATATCTCACAATAATCCTAATCCATTTAGTTGAACACCTAACCTCTCTTAAACCATCTTAAACAATTAAATTTAAAATATGAGCAATGCATATCATGTGTAGATACTTGCTATATGCTATACAAGCCCCCCAATTGATAAGTTTTTTTTCTAAAAAAAATTACAAACTACTTTATTTGCATTATGATTGTCAACTATCACCAATAATATCTTTTTAATCCCTCACTCAAGTAAGCAATCCACTAGTACTTTACTAAATGAATCACTAGTATGACTTGAGAATGGAAACAATTTAATATTTTTTTGTGCAATTTTCAATCATTATCTACAAAATGAGTTGTGGTACACAAATAATTCATTTTTTGAATTGAAGTTCATATATTGGTGGTATGGCATGTCCTTTTAGATGTTTTTTTGCAAAACTTTTAAATTTGAAGTTTTCATAAACAAAAATTTGATAACAATCGCATGGAATAATCCACCTACTAAGCACTTTAAACCTAGGATATACCGATACATAACCTTCTTAAACTCTTTCCTTTCAATAACTTTAAATGAAAATTCATCCTCAAATAGAAATTTCTACAATTACTTCCTTAATTGCCATTTGGTCAAATATCCTAATAGACAAACTACCTATATAACATTTACCCATTGGTTACAAACACAATTATTTTTATGTGCTATCAACATTTTGTGGACTTTTTTTAGCAAGAAATCCGGTGATTGTTAAGTGGACTAGCAGCATTTCTTCTAGGTTCACAACTAAACTCTTTACTATAATAGTTAAACTTGCCATTTATGGTGCCTAATTTATCAGTTAATTTGGTGAAGTGTTCTCACACTTTATACTTTAGTCTTATAGGCTTCCTTTTTTACTTCACATCATCTCCATTTGAAGGCATTATGCCTAAATTTCCTCCCTCCTTAAGTTTCTTTTGTGGTGATTGTTGTGAAGTTTGACACAATAAAAACATAATTAGATATGTTACTAAAATAAATTTGCTAATCAATCACAACTTGTGTTTGTAATTAGAAGTGGTATTTGCTTAAGCAAACTCTAAACTCATAATTATAAACATAAACTATTAAGCTTACTCAAATTATAACATCTTCACTTATAGATTCACTAGCCAATTTTTGCTCATAAAAACTTCATGATAAAAAAATAAAGATATAGCCCCTGCAATATTGTTAAAGTAGTCCATATTTAGCTAATTGATATAAGTAAATTAAATAAATAAAAGAAATGTTTTTCAATGAAATAAAAATATTTATGGCTATTAAATAAAAAATAAAATGAATATTATTATTAATACTTCCAAAGATTAAACAAATTACAATTCACATCTTAATATCTTATGTATTCAACATATCATGCTCCTAACATAATTATACTTAATTGTTTATAATAAATTATGAGTCCTGATAGATAAAATTTGACTTTACTTAATTAATCGAAGAGTTAGTAACTCAGTTTATAGCTAGTAAATAAAAGTAGACAAAAGAAAAGAAAATAGGAAAGTTAATTCACTTTTTCAAAGGAACCATCTTATTTTCTTCCATATTAAAAAATATAAATTTTTATGAAATTTCCTTGATACTATGACTGAAACATTAAAATATATCTTAGAGATTGAAACATTAAAACTATGATTGAAGCATATTTTCTACTGAAAAAATAGAATGTGCGAATTTATGAGGGTCGAACTCAATTAGTGAATTTATGAGGAGATATTGGGACGAGGAGTTTTGTCACACCTACCTTGAGGGGAATAAATGTGCGAATTTTTTGGCAAAGCTTGCAACTTCTGGTTCAATTGGCTTACAGGTTCTAGAGCTTGCTTTTGTTGGAATGGCTTCCTTTCCTGCTGCTAATATAATGGGCATCTCATTGCCTTATTTTTGTGCTTTCTAGCTAGCTTGGACGTTTCCCTCTTGTTTCAATAAAAGAAATGTTAAATATATAGGGCTGAGTATAGTTTAGTTTTCAGCTATAACCAAAGGGAGATGAAATAATAGAAAACCGAATTTTAGTAAAAAATTATAAACTGAACCGAACTTTTAAACTTATTGAACAGAAAATCGAATTTATCTTATTTCATCAATTAAAACTAAACCGAATTTAGATTTATTAAATTTTATTAAATAAAATGATGTTTTAAAAAATTTTGGTTGTTAACTGAACTAAATAATTGAATCAAATTAACCAAATTAATTCGATTTAGTTTTTTATTATAATTGAACTATACTTACCCCTAAAAATGTATTTATATCTATATAAAATAAAAATGGTAATTTTATTAAAAATTTGAAAATTATTCCAATAAAAAAAGGAACAATTTCTGCCGCTGCACTGCACTTAATCAATGAACAAATTCAATAGCAAGCAGTTTAAAGCTTCAAATCCCACTAGTAGTTTGACAATTGACATTAATCAAAATGAATGTTATTAAAATCGGATCAGATAAATAATTGATAAGGCTGAAAATTCGTGATTCGACCAATTTAACCGAATTTTTTTATTTTTAAAATATTATAATTATTATAATTTTTTAAATACTATTATATAAAAATTAAAAAAAAATATTTACCAAATATTAAATATATATCACAAATATTCTAATAACAAGTTACAAAATATAATTTTAATTTTATTATTATAAGTGATTAATTATAAATTTTTGAATATTATATGTTAGAAACATAAAAATACAATCATATCATGAAAATAATTTCATATTTAGATGGAGTACTAATGAAATAAATATAAAAAATATTAACCTTATATATATGAGTATAATTATATTTAATTACAATAAATTCAAATAGATAATAAGTATATATATATATATATTAAATTTCTATTATTTATTTATTTGAAAAAAATTAGTATTTTAAATTCTAAAAATATTACTTAATAATTTAATATACTATTACAATGATCCAAATAGATAATAAGTATATTAAATTATTAAGTGACATATTTAGAATTTAAAATACTAATTTTTTAAATAAATAAATAATAAAAATTTAATATATATATATATATATATATGATTACAATGAATTAAAAATATAATAAATATATTAAATTATTAAGTGATATACTTAAAATTAAAATATATATATATATATGGGTGAAAATATACAAAAAAAATAATTTTTTAGCAAAAAATTCGATTTTGTTCAGTTCTTCGATTTTTCTTTTTCAATTCAGTTTTTTTAATTTAACCGAATTTTTTGTCAATTTAATTTTCAATAGTTAAATCATCCGGTTGATTTATCAATTTACGATTAAATTAGTTCAATTGTCCGATCCGATTTTAATAACTATCATCAAAATCCTTGAACTTTGATGGAAGGAAAAGCACAAAGAACAGTGAACTTGATCCCAATTCCGGAGTAAACCATAAAATTAGAAATTTGATTTTTTAGAAAACAAAAGCAAATAATTACCGGTTTACCTAGAGAGGACTGGTCGGTTCACTAAAAAATTGGAAATGGCAAAACATAAAATTACATATCAGTTGGGAAAAGGCACGTGGGACGCGTCTGGTTTGGCGCTTTTGGCGGCTGTTCTTCCAAGGCTTCTATCTCATATAACAAAGACATTTAGTTGATGGTAATTTTGCAAAATCAAAACCAATCATTCTTTTTCTCTCTCCAAGTAACAACAGAAAGAAAAGGATTAAATTTCTCTCTCTTCGCTTCAAATCCTCAGGATACTGCTTCTTTTACAGAGTCAATTAATGGTTCCTTGCTGGAGACATTTTTAAGATTTCTGGCCACCCATTTGGGATTTGGTTTGAAGCAGATCCCTTTCCCTCTTCCTTTTCGGTCGATTTTTCATTTCATTAAAAAAAACCCCATCTTGTTTTTTAAATTTTTATTTTGTTGGGAAAATAAAGTTGTAATTTTGATTAATGGGAAGATGAAATGCTGTAGATCGAGGTGTTGTTTAAAGTGCAAAATTATGGGGATTTGTTTTAGTATTGATGAGGAGAAATTATCTCAAGAACTACAATCTTCTAAGAAAGGTATTTCAAGTCATCTACATTTTCTTTATTCTTTCAATTCTTGTAATTTAATACATGGTTTATGTTCTTTCTTTCCCCCAAAAAGTAAACGGATGATCTTTGTCTCAATTTCCCTTACATTTTGGTCAATTTAAGAAATGGGTTTCATTTATATGTAGGTTTTCATGCTGCAGGGTTTGAGACGCTAAAATGAGAAAGGTTATGATTGGTTGTGGAGTCCACAGGATTTGGTTGATGTGTTTGACTATTGTAACATTAGGCATTAGTTAATGAATCAGATAGTTTGATTTAAACATATAACGCACACCAAACTGAAAATGGTAATGTACCGTAAGGCCTAACATTTTATAACTTATCACGTGCTACCAAGATTTTGTTTTCCCAAGATGTGAAGGAAATTGATATCATTGTAAGAAAAAGTGGCAAGTTTCAAATGGTATTTATATCAATTTGAAGAGCAACAATTGAGCAAGTTGGACTTTTTGATAATTAGTTTTTGTCTCGTGTTTATGAAACCTACTTAAAGTGATTTAGTAAATGTGAAAAGAATGCTGACATATGTGAATTGTGAGTATTGTTTGATTATATGTTTATTGACGTTTCTGGTGATATCTAATGCAGGAGGTGGAGAAGACTTTCATCAAGCTTCAAATAAATTGGATAAGCCAGACTCATTTGGGGCCAAAAGCAATAGCAATGTTCCACTGGTCCCCAAGAATGTAACTGATCTTCGCCAGAGTCCTAGATATTGTAATGTCGACATCTTTACTTATGCAGAAATGACAGTGGCCACGAAGCATTTCCGGCCAGATTATATTCTGGGTGAGGGTGGATTTGGAGTTGTTTATAAGGGTTTCCTAGATGAAAATGTGAGGCCTGGATATAAGACCATCATTGTTGCCATAAAAGAGCTTAATCCTGACGGGTTACAAGGTGACAGAGAATGGCTGGTATTTGCCTTATCGTATTCTTCTCTCCTTGCTTGTTTTGTGTATAAACTATAGTTACTTTAAGTAATGACCCTAGGAGGATGTCTCATGAAGCTTTGAATTTATTGGGGGAATGAAGATGTATGAAATATTACAGTTATACTATTAACTCAGAAGCCATGTTCATGGTGTCAGTGGTATAGTTAAATTTCTATATCATTCTAGGTTGAGGACAATGATAGAGGGGAATAGAGTGATTTTGGAGAAAGGGAACAGACAAGGAGAGACCTATATCATGAGGTTAGGATATTTTTGTGGGGAAAAATGTTATGTTATCAAGGCCACTGCCAAAATTTTATTTTGGAATAGAGGTGTATCAGACCGATCATATATTGAGATATTAAATCCTTCTTTACCACTTTCTGTCACACCTTTTAGTTCTACCCTTATTTGTTCTTTTCTGCTACTTCAGTCTTTGATTTGAACCACTGCAGTAAGACATTTATGCTGCAACTGCTTGGAGCATTTTAGATAATGGTTTTTCCCTTTGTCCTTAATTGTTGCGGATTTTATCTCTGCAGAATTAAATCATTTCTTGTTTAGTTGGCATTGGATTTCAATGCATTTGCTGCAGTACCTTTATATTATCCCTGGACATTCTTAAAAATGCTTTCTCTAGCTGCCTGTGTTTCTTATCACAATCTTAATTGATCTAATTGAAATTTTGTGCTAGTGTGGCAAGAACGTTTTTGTCTTAGAACATTTTTTGTGTTTAGCTTTTCAGTTGTCTATTTTAATTTTATAATTTATGTGGACATGTAACAGAACTTGTCACTTAGTCAGTCCTTTAGGAAATTCAGTAGTTCGTTGCCTCTTTTGCCCTTTACATTGTTAAGATTGTGGTGCATATGTTCCTCTTTAAGTCCTGCAGTTTGAAGTCTATAGAGAATACTGGCTTTGCTTAACTTGAATGATGATAAGGAAGTATAATTATTAAGAAATTATGATTTAATCAAAGCAAATGTGGCATTCTTTGGTTATTTTGGTATGTGAGAAATGTTATCATTAATTATTTTGAGGATAAAGGAATCTAGCATTGTATTTTGTAGATTTTGCAAGTGACTTCAATTTTTTCATATGAAAAATCATTTTTATATAGATTGAAATGTTAAAAAAAAATACTAATTTAACATTAAAGAAAATGCCATCAATCTATAAACTTTGTAAGATGATAATCTATAAATTTTTTGTTTAATTATCTGACTTTTCTGCAGGCTGAAGTCAACTATTTAGGTCAACTCAGTCACCCAAATCTTGTGAGGCTTATTGGGTATTGCTGTGAAGGTGAGCACAGACTATTGGTATATGAGTACATGGCAAGTGGGAGCTTGGAGAAGCATCTTTTTCGTAGTAAGTGGCTCATGCAACTTTCTTTCTTTCTTCTTTATATATATATATGGAAAAATGTTTTACATGTAGCATCTTAGTGCATACAAGTGTCATTTTATTCACAATATTATTCAAGAGAGCCATCCTTGTTTGATTATGTCTGTAATTTATTTTAGGTGGTAAAATTGATAGAGCCAGTTTTGATCTGTTTTTAAGAAGTAATTATTTTGCACAAATATTAAATTAAAAAGAAAAAAGAGAATCAAAGACATTTTATTTGTGTGTCTGACTAGGGTACTTCTACCAGTATTTATATTAATTGAATGATGGTTCTGCTCACTTAAAAGCCTCATAAAATTAGGGAATCCATCATTTAATGTTTTTTATCTATCTTTCCATTCACTGAAGGATTTTTACAATACTAAATGCCAGCATTATTGATTTATTATGTACTTTTGGAGAAACATCTCATAGATAAATTTATATTTATTGCTGGTGTTTATTATCTTATGTCACATGCGGTATGGTTTAAATGGGGATTCATGCTGATGCAGCTAGTTGGAAGGTGTTGGCATCTTTGTGTTGTGTATTAATTTTAGAGCATTGTTGGTTATGAAAATGATTGTTGGGCCACTTTTATTCACAAAACCTGTAATGGTGTCCTTTTCACTGTAAAAAATCCAAGAAGGTTAGTTTAAATGCTGCAGTTGCAAAATGTCTCATCAATTTAGCCTGTCTTGCGGCCCTAATGTCTTGTCTGAATCTTAAAAGTCATCAAAGTTCCTTTAGACTCTTTTTCGTCCACCATGGACTTTTACTATTTTCATTCTTAATTCAGCACGGATATTTAGGCTGACAGAATGAAGATCCCTTGCATCTCAATTAATCTTATGAGTAATAGGTCCCTGAATTATAATAGGTTGACTCCTCTCTTGGTGCAATCAAACTCAATACAATTAAAATATTCAACTCATCAGGTACTTTTCTTGGACTGTGGCACTTGTGTCTCATGAAGTGTCCATGTTTGTCCTCTATCTCATGAGCTTTCACCATAAAGCGGTCAATTGCATTTCACTCTGTTTGATATCTTTTTAAAAAGTTCCATATATACTAATCGATGTCATCATGTGTGATGTTGGTTCTGTTAGAAAAATCACAATGAAGAGAAAAACTATAGCTACTATGTTATAGATTTGAAACATCTGCACTGAAATTTTGCTTTTAACATATGACTAGCGACTGATGCAAATTCAGGACTTGCATGCGGTATTATCTTTTGTTAACAATCCTTAGTTTAAAGACCTTCAACTCTAGCTCTGTAGGTACTTTCAGTATTCCTTAATCTACACAGGTTGTCTTGTTATGCCTCAAAACCTTTGCATTTACCTGCCCATTTTTGTACCTTAGGTGAAATGATGTTTCCATCATGAACTGTATAGTTTCCTTCTGAAAGTAAGGGTGTGCAAACCAATCTTTAAAGAAGCAACTCCAATAGAAAGCCAACTTTGAAAGAACTTGACCCTTCTATACGGATAAAAAATTGATGAGAGTAAATGCCTGTTGCATAGTTTCCTGAGAATCACAAATCCATTCTTTTTTCATCTGGGAGTAACTTCCAAAAGAAAGCTCTCTCCCACCACTGCAGCACAGGATTGCACCATTCAACAACTGCCACCAGCATTTGTCCTCGATTCTTTACACTTACAAGTGTATATTTATTCAGGTGACTTCATATCTATTGATTCAATCTTGAAAGAGGTCATGCAAGTGCAAGAGTTTTGATCTCTATGCTAATGGTGCAGATGGATAGCATGCTGTTTCCAATTAGGATTTCATTTTCATCGTACGACAAATCTTGTCTAATTCTACTGGCTAATCCATTTTGACCTGTAGTATATCAATATTGCTTACACTTGTTTCCTATTTCCACATCAGGAACCTTTTAGCTATCTATTGCTTAATCCATTAACTTTCCAATCAATTCCTTTTGCCATCAATCCTGAAGCTGGGATTTTGATTCCCAGGAAGCAAGACAAAATATTCCGGACATATGGAATCTTAAGATGCTTATAAGCATGGGAAAACTGCTTCTCTTTGAACAGTTATTGAAAAACTCTAGTCCAGTAAACTTTCTAACAAAGTGACTGACCCCCTTGAGGGTGGGGTAGTAAATAAGCAGAAAGGAAATGTCAGCAAAAATCTAGATGAATGGTAATTGGAAGAAGGTATATTATAAATAATGCTAAAATGATAGAGAAGATGCTACTCAAGCAAGGCCGGACTCACTTGGGCCTAGGAAGCTGCTGGCTTATGCTCGTAGGAAGAAGAAGAAAATGCAGCTGGAAGTTAAGGAGGCATAAACACAGCAAAGGCAGTGAGGGGGTTTGGTTGCACTAATTCAATTAAGAGCAGGAGAGAGAAAAAGGGTGTGCACCTAGTGTCCAGCTGGGCACCTAGGGAGAAAAACGGTTTTCATCTTTTGTTTGTTTTGTTATATAAGCTAGGAAGAGTGGGAGGGAAAGCATCTTTGAGCATTTTGTAATCTGCTGTTGTTTTAGCAGGGCTCCATTGTTTGGAGAGGGAAGATTATCTTCCGGGAATTGTAATTTTGTAGTTACAGTCATCTTATCAATGAAATTCGTCTCTTCTTTTATCTTTTTCCCTTCTTAATTTTTTTGTTTGTTTGGTTGATTTTTCTGAAAATTGTTCTTTATCAATTAGCGCCATATGTGGGAAACCATCGATCCTTCTCACACAAAATTAATCGAAGATGAATGACCCACTCCAAACACACTTTCAGGCTGAGATTGTTTCACAGCAACAAATTGAATTTCGAAATTCCATGGCAGCATTTCAGAAGTCCTTTGCCGCACTTCAGAAAACTAGAGAAGACAACTTTGAGCGCATGAATGCCAAGTTCGGAAAGCAACCAAAAGCAGTTTCTCCATCAATAACCAAACACAGAGGAACCCAACCGGTAGATGATGAAGGAGATGCCCAGCCAACAAACGATGAAACCGATATAAACAATGGGTCCCCAAGATGGGAACTCATTCATTCCGGCACCAAGTTTGGGCAACCCACCAATTTCCAGGATCCTTACGAGAAGTTACGAACCTTGTCTCAGATCTGCACAGTGGCTGAATACATCGAGGAGTTCGAAGCAATTATTGGGTACATATCGAAGACATCCGAGGCTCAATTGTTGGGATATTTCATTGGAGGATTACAAGGACAAGTAGGGCGATATGTTAGATTCCCGAACCCTCAGAATCATGCGAAGGCTATGGCATTAGCTAGGGATGTAGAGCTCGCTTTCAGGCCCCCAGGGAGCCAAGTGGTGGTCGCAAGGGAGAGAGGTGGAGGAGACTGGAACAGATCTGAAGCACCACTCGTCTCCTCGCTGATCGTCCGACCACCTATTCCCAAGAACAAGAGTCACCACGATTCCTCAACGTTGCGCAATGCAGAGCTCACTTTCAGTCCCTCAGAGAGCAGATTGGCGGCAAGGAAAGGTGTAGCACTTTGGATTTGCGTGGATTTCCCCCACCCAAATCCTCAAATCTCGTGGCCCCTTAACACCAGAGATGAGGTTCAGCCTGACCCAAGATTCAAAAGTAAAAGTCCTGGCCCATTAGCATTAAACCCAGTAGATACTCCATCACCAAGAACAATTCCCTCTCCCAACCGAGATCAGCAAGCTTCACGAGAGAGGGGACCTCGTCCTTTGGCGCCATGGGAGATCGCTGATCGTCGTCGGTTAGGGATTTGCTTCAAAGGCGCCCAACCATATAGTCCACAACATTGCAGCACTGGGGACTTATGAATTGCGATCTTGGAAAATGATTTATTTGTGGCTTGGGATGAGCAAAAGGATGAACCGGTCGGAGATGATGATCAGGGTGAGGATGACGAAGCGGAAGGAGAGTGCACACTTGTGGAGATTTTCTTTCGAGCAAGGGAAGACACTCAAGCTCTAAGTTCTCACAAATTGGAGGGGTTCATACAGGGCATTCCGGTCATCTTGTTGGTTGACTCTGGAGCGACACACAAACTCGTCTCTTGAAAACTGGTATGCTCTCTGAATTTTCCTACTGCCCCCACTCCTCCCATTAAGATTAAGCTAGGGAACGGTTACAGGGTCTTGGTTCATGAAAAATGTGAGTCTATCCCGTTAGATTTGGGGACTTTTACTTTGAAATTGGATGCATGGTTATATGATTTAGGGCAACTAGATGCCATATTGGGTATTATTATGCATGATTGGTATCAAAGGTGGATGAAATTTGAATTTAATGGCAGACCGGTTGAGTTAACAGGCATCAAAGGCACGCTATTGGATATGGGTTCTTTGAAAGCTTGGTTGGGAGGAAAAAAGGGGCATGCGTTCAATAAGAAGCCATCCGAGTACAATCCTGCAAGGCTATTGCTTAATGGGGTTGGGTGGTTCAACCCACAATCACAAGGAATTAGAGGTGCCGAAGACTTGATACCTTGGAGTCGGGGATGGTTTCAAGCCTGTCCTTTAGTAATTTGTTGGCTTGTTGAGGGGCAGGGTGGGCCATTAGAACATCATCTGTTTTTACTTCCGTCTGCAATTGAAAGACAAGATTACTGGCTAGCAAGTCTATTCGAGTGGGAATTGGGTAATTATTCTGAGTCTTTCCTGGCCATGCTTGATTTGCAAAGTGTTGTGGTTGAGAGACCTGCACTCTCATCCAATCATAATTGGGTCCATTTACTGTTTGAATTACATGGAGTAGAACACCAATCTTTGATTAAACTGGAAGGGTTAATAGCAAGCGTGCATCATTTTAAGTTGCAGAGAAAGCATTGTGATCAAGACCGATTTCAAGTCTTTGCTCAAACTGAAAATGGGATTGATTCTTTCTCGCTGTTGGACTTGAAATCTGGATTTTATCAGATACGTGATGGGTACCATGAATTTCATTACAAATTTGTTGACCTACTTGGCTACTTTGGGCCACATCAGTTCGAAACAACATGGGAAGACAAATTATTCGTGAGAAATGGATACTCCCAGCTAAGTCTTGAGGACAAGACTTTATTTGAAGAGAGTGGCATTGATAGAGAAGATGCTACTCAAGCAGAGCCGGACTCACTTGGGCCTAGGAAGCTGCTGGCTTATGCTCGTAGGAAGAAGACGAAAATGCAGCTGGAAGTTAAGGAGGCATAAACACAGCAAAGGCAGTGAGGGTGTTTGGTTGCACTAATTCAATTAGGAGCAGGAGAGAGAAAAAGGGTGTGCACCTAGTGTCCAGCTGGGCACCTAGGGAGAAAAACGGTTTTCATCTTTTGTTTGTTTTGTTATATAAGCTAGGAAGAGTGGGAGGGAAAGCATCTTTGAGCATTTTGTAATCTGCTGCTGTTTTAGCAGGGCTCCATCGTTTGGAGAGGGAAAATTATCTTCCTGGGATTGTAATTTTGTCGTTACAGTCATCTTATCAATGAAATTCGTCTCTTCTTTTATCTTTTTCCCTTCTTAATTTTTTTGTTTGTTTGATTGGTTGATTTTTCTGAAAATTGTTCTTTATCATAAAACAACATTAACGTTCTTAAGGAAAATTTTATCAGCTGAAGCTCATTTTAAATCATCCCATGGAGGAAATTTTAGTTGTCCCCATGGGAGAATCTTTGCTGCCCATTTTCACATCTTTCCAAAACATGGAGAAGCATGAAGCTTTTCCAAATCTTGTTAATTTTATCTTCCCAGGTTTTAACCTTTTGAAAGACAGTGTTGAGTATGATTTCCAACAGAAAAGTGTTGGACAGTACAAGAGTCATATGTTTCTTATAAAATTAAGCTGAAGGAAGAGATATGCTTATAATATCCTATTTGTTTGTTTGTATTAGGAGTGGGTTGCACTTTGACCTGGTCAAAAAGAATGAAGATTGCTTTGGATGCAGCAAGAGGACTTGCTTTTCTTCATGGTGCAGAAAGATCTATTATCTACCGTGATTTCAAGACATCCAACATCCTACTGGATGAGGTTTGTTGTGATTGCCTTGTATTTATGAATTGCAATCAATTATCCTTGTTATTGTTATTCGGGCATTTCTCATTGTCTTGTTATCTTATTCCTTGATTAACCATTTAGGGGGTTTCTTTCTTGTTTTGAAATGCAAAAACATCAAGTCTTTCCATCTCCTACTGGCAATTTTTTTTTCCTTATTTATTTTTTTGTTAAAAAAAGTGTAATTTCTTTCTTGTTCTGAATTTCTTTATTTATTTTTTTTTTTTTTTTTGGGTGTAAGGAGAGGAAAGGGTGGAAAAATTCCTGGTCCTTATTCTATCTCAACATGCTTTCTCTAATCATCCATCCCAATGAAAATTCCATGTTGGATCTTGTAATTAGACTTTCAATAGCCGTTTTCTTTCAGTATACCCCTCCAGAATGAGTGTCAAATTTTTGAATAGATGGCCACTTAATATATATATATTTATATATATATATAGAGAGAGAGAGAGAGAGAGAGAGAGAGAGGGGGGGGGGGTGGTTGGGTTGGTTTGGGGGAAGGTTCTATAATTAAGAACTGGTTAGATTTTTCACAGCACTGAGCATTATCTTTTGACTAACTGGGGTATAGCAATTTAAATTTTAGCTAGTGTCCTTGAGGAATTTTTATAATTGATTCCTTTTGTTTGCTGAATTATTGCAATGTGCAGAACTTCAATGCAAAGCTTTCAGATTTTGGGCTTGCAAAGGATGGACCAAAGGGAGACCAGACACACGTTTCGACAAGGGTGATGGGTACATATGGATATGCCGCACCTGAGTATGTGATGACTGGTGAGTACCTATTGACAAAGCGGTCCAAATTTTTCCATTTCATTTTATATATTTCAACAAAAAATAAATAAATCTTTCTTGTATGACACATCTATTTCGTTTGGCCAACGAAGGAAAATAATGAATCTTGCACACTGCATTGACTCAAGCATAACAATTATTATAATTCCTCTACATTAACAGGATGTCAACACCTATTTTCCATTGTTTTAACCTTTTCATCCTCTTGTCAGTTAATTCTTGTTGAGATTTTTCATTGAACTGCTTGGGGATCAACTCTAAGGTATAGTTAATCTGAGCAGGGCATTTAACCGCAAGAAGTGATATTTATGGTTTTGGAGTAGTGCTGCTTGAGTTGCTTCTTGGAAGGAGGGCATTGGACAAGGGCAGACCTAGCCGAGAACACAACCTGGTTGAGTGGGCTCGTCCACTTCTAAACAACAATAAGAAGGTTCTTAGGATCCTAGACCCTAGAATGGAAGGGCAATATTCGGTTAGAACTGCAATGAAAGTAGCTACTCTGGCATACAAATGTTTAAGCCAAAATCCGAAAGGGAGACCTCTGATGAACCAGGTGGTCCAATTACTTGAAAGTGTTCAGACGCAGGATGGAGATGAAATATTTCACAGTGAAAAAGGTGCAACTCTTTATGAAGATTCGGGGCTTTCACCATACACTCCACAGAGAAGAAATCAAGATTCAAGTAATGGAAGGAGCAAACAAGAAAATGCTAGAAGCAAAAGTGAACCCCCTACCGAATGCAACAATCTTTATGACACTTCCTCGGATGTTGTACTATCCAGTTCAATGAGAAACTAGCAAATCTACGGTAATTTGTATCAGAATAGATGGAAATTGAAATTGTAAAAAAATGCATCGAAGAAATGGAATTGGAGACATCCCACCATGTGTTGGCACACAGATATCAACTTTGTGTGTGAGTTTTCTTTTTTCCTGTAATTGATAATTGAAAGCAGTTGGGTTCAAGCCAAGCAGATCTATGATCATAATTAGCAGCTGTTGAGTTAAAAGAAAAATTTAAAATGCTTAGACGAGCTAATTGAAAAAATCTTCCAGTCAAAGTTATTTTCTTCTTCTTTTTTATTTTTTTTTTCTGGTACATTAAGTTTTTCAATTATTCTAATGGTGGCCTTTTACAAGACATCTTCTATTTATTTTAATAATTTTTATTTTTTTGACAAAATTATGATACAATAGATTTGGTCTATCAATTATTATTATAGAACTTGTAAAATTCAACTTGCAAACACATAATTGGGTCTCTGACCACGATAAGAACGATGGATGCTCTGATTTGGATTCTAATGATGGAAGCCCTAACCGGAACGGTGATAGCATTTCATTTCTTTTGAGTAACATGCTGATACTTTTGAGTAGAAAATCTCCGAGTTTGAAATCTCTTATTGCTAAACCATGGCGAACTGTAGTTGTGGCCAAATTGATGGGAAGTTTAATTAACTATAGAGCTTTTTGTGATAGAATTGAATCGGTTTGGAAACCTTAAAGCTGGTTACATATTGATCTTGAGAACCACCATTTTCTGGTGCAATTCGACGATTTTGACGATTACTCGAATGCCCTCCTTGATGGACCCTGGATGATGCTTGGAAGGTAATTAATTGTGCAACCCTGGAGCCCTGGTTTTAACGTTGAAGATGACAAAATCAAGACTATCCTAATATGGCCATCAATCTCTATACAAACGTGTCCTTGGTGCCATTGGAAATATGTTCGTAAAGTTTTTGCGGAGCAAAGAGGGGAAAATATGCCAGACTCGCAGTTGAACTTGATTTAACTAAACCTTTGCAATCTTGTTTTGTGTTTATGAGGGATTACCAATTATATATTTTCACTGTGGGTCAGCTGGCCATCAGTGGACCAGTGCTGTAAAAATTGAGCAAACATAGGCAAGTTTGATGAAGATAAACAAAAAGATTTTGGTCTTGGGGGTAGTTATTTATGGTCCGTGGATGTTAGTTCAGATGAAAGGAAGAAACCCCCAACCCAAGAAGTATTAGTAACAAAGCCCTCCTAAGAAAGTTACAAGAAACCAGAAATCTCATAATGTTTCGCGTTATGCTGTTTTAACCGTTGATAATAGGGAAAATGAGGCTTTCAATAATCCCCTTTATGGAGATAGAACGGATTTCCAAGCTGGGTTGAATTTATAAGCACAAAATGTTCAGGATAATCTAGTAGACAACATTGAGAGAGCTCTTGAAGCAGAAGTTAAAAAATGAAGGCTAAAGGCAAAAAAAGTCATTTCTAGGCAGGTTGATGATCTAGGGATTATAAGCAATTCTTATGGGCAATCTAAAGTTTAATGTTCCAATAAGATTTTTGAACCCTTTAAGGTTGAAAGGCCCTCAACAGTAGAACCCGTGAACGAGAATGTTAATCCTAATCATATGAATGCGGATACCTAAACAAAAATAATTCTCCTTCTCCTTCTATTTCTTTTTTTTTTTAAATAAAATGGATATTTTTATTAGAGCAACTGCTTAATACAAAAGGGGAGAAAAAGAAAATTTTACTTCCTGAAAAACAACAGAAATTCTAGCTAAAATATGGATAAAATCATTACCAGATTTTCTAGCAAAAGTAAATAAACAACTTTGAAAAAAATGACTAAAATCAATGCAATCCTAGACAATTAAACCTAAAAGTGAAACATTAAAGGAAGGTGAGGTCAGAGCTTGATGAAGAACAAAACAATCTGTTTCCACATGCGAGTAACACCTTCTTTCATCTACTTTAACGCTTCTTTCACTGACATTACTGACATTACCAGCAGGAGGAGGAACCCATAATTCCAACAATGGAAGAGGAGAGAAAGAAGCAAAAGCAAAATCCTTCTAATGCATCACTTCCCATTGATTAAGAGAACAGCTAGCTATGCGCAATACCGCACCATTGCTCATCCTATGTTGCTCCCAAATAAGCTTATTTCTTTTATACCAAATTATCCAAAGCAAGAATTCACCAGGCTGTATTCTCCTATTTCTAGTATGGAAAAAGAAACTTGTCTCAAATTGATTAGCTCAACATGGGGATATTTATGAAAATAAAAATATTTGGATATATTTAGAGACAAAAATAACCTTCATAAAGGCAAGTCATTTGAAGCATTTTTAAGCCAAACCGTATTGTACTCATAAAAAGGTCACGCATTTTAAATAATTTAACCTACTTATAAACATCATATATGCACTAATAGCCGCAAAAGCAATATTTTATCAACTGATGCAAAACAGTATGTGAACTCATTTCATACATTTTCTTACTCTAGTCATACAACTCATTCAATCAAGAGATTATAAATTGTAAACCTTAATTCAATTTTTAAAGTATTAGAATATGAAAATTAAGAGATTTTGTATATAATTTTTTGTTTTTAGCTGATTAAGCTATTAAAAGTATTAAAATAATTATATACGTTGATTTATTAATTATTTGATTTAATCATTTTATTTTGTGATACATTAAAATGAAATTAACATCTACCTAGTAAAACGATTGGTCATTGTATGTATATATTTATCTATATAATAATAATAATAATAATAATAATAATAATAATAATAATAATAATAATAATAATAATAATAATAATAAGAAGAAGTTAATATTTAGTTAATAAATTAAATTAAATATGATAATAATTAGTTTGTAGATTAATTAATTTAATACTCTCGTTTGTACGTAAGATAATTAGTTAATAAATTAAATTAAAAATTTTAATTATTAATAAGATAAATTTAATTAGTATATGATGTAGATATTCCTAAGAGATTGGACAAACGAAAGGATCCATTGAGGTTTCCAGATGGACCAATTACAAGGAGTAGAGCCAAGAAGATTAATTAAGGAGAAGTTTTGAGCATGTACATTGCATGTGCAATGCTTAATTTTGGCTTATTTTAAGTTGAGTTTTATTTTAATTTTTATGTGAGATTTAATTAAACTTTAGTTTTGGACTTATTGTTTGGGCCTTCTAGGCAGCCCCTTCATTTGGTCTTAGATTCACTTTAAGTTATCATAGTTAGGAAGGATCGATAGTTAAATAACATGATCCATTCTTCTAATGACTCTAGGTTAATTCTTTAACTTATAAATACATTGTATTGTTGTAGTTTGATGGTAGATTTTATGAATATTAATCAAAGAATTGATTCATGCATGAATTGAGGCTTGTCACACTACAAGAAAATCTGGAAATAGCAACATAATTGATTTCATTGCTATTTTAGCAACGAAAATTGTATTCTGTTGCTATTTAGCAACAAAAATTATCTTTCGTTGCTAAATTTGGTTAAATTTTGCATATTTAACAATGAAAATATATTTGGTTATTTTTCGTTGCTAAAAGCGGGGGAATTATTAGCGCCAAAATTTAGCAACGAAATACAAAAACCATTGCTAAAAAAGGCGTCAATGGTTGGCAGTAAAATTTTGGAACGAAAAATAGCAATGAAAAAAATTTTCGTTGCTAATTTAGCAACGAAATTACATTTTCGTTGCTAAAATTGTAATCGAATTTAAATTCCATTGCTACTCTAGTAACGAAAACTTAATTCGGTTGCTAAATTTTTGGGGTTAAAAAATTTCATTTCTAAAATAGCAACGGAATTAGTTTTCGGTTGCTAAAATAGCAATGGAAATATTATTCCGTTGCTATTTTAGCAACCAAAATAAATTCGGTTGCTATTTTCATTTTTTCCATATTTCCCTAGGTAAAAAAATGAATTCCCATAATTAATTTTATCACGTGTGTATATATTTATATTTGATCCATAAATCCCTAACCCTAACGCCGCCTCCTCTTCCTTTCTTCGATTTACTTTAGGTCCCCTAGCTTCTTCGAAAACTTCTTTGGTTCTTCGATGTTTTGAAGAAAAATCTTGAGGGAAAATTGAATGTCTTGTTTGTTCATGTTTTGAGGGAAAATTACAGATAATAATACTTCTTCCATTCTCTAAACCTCCATAATCGATACGCCTACTTCAATTTCAGCTTAACTATTTTTCTATTTCTTCTCTCTTTCATTGCTTTGATTTGGTTCTGCTTTTTATTTTCTACTTTTTCCTAATCTCGACTCTTATTTTCTACTATGGATCCATTCAATTTGGTTCGCAAAGGTAGAATATTCTTTCTTTTGCATATATTTTTTTCTTCATTAATTTCTTGTTTTTTGGCTGTTATTTACCTGATTTTGACTTTTGTTTTTTGTTTTTTGCATTTTTTATAAGATCTCTCTGAATCGGTTGTCTAAATAATGCCAGTTTGTTATTCTAGTTTTACTTGTTCGTGTGTTTAATTGTTTTAGCTATTTATAGATGTTTGTATGGTTGGATTTTGTGCTGAATTGGGTTTATTTGATGTGTTGGTTATGGCTTTAATTATTTTTGGTGATTTTGTGCTGAATTCAGTTTCCCTGTGAAGGACCTTCTTCAGCTTGCGAAAGAGCTTGATCTCTTTGATTTTGATGCTGCTGCAGAGGTATTCTCTCTGTTTATTATGAGGTATTAAAGCATTTCCTATATGCATTAACTGAATAAAACCTTGGTTCATGCTAAACATTAAATGTTTCTGATCTTTGAGCGTGATATAAAATTAGCAGTTTTCTTCTCTATTTTACCTACAGGTTCATGCAAATGCTATAATATTTTGATGATTTTCTGTGTTGTTATAGTATAAGACTGTCAAGAGATAATTCTGTCAATTGCTTTTGTATCAAGCTTCAATAAAATTTTACAGATCTGATAATTCTGTCAATTATTAGGTAAAATTTTGCTTATTAGAAGAATCAGGAAGGGATAAAAAGATTAGAAGAGAAGAGATAACAGAGGAAGTGAAGAGACAACTATGGTTATCGGGGCCTTTAATAAGAGTGAGTTTATTACAATTTTGTTTACAGATGATATCAGTGATATTTGTGTGTCATCTTGGTGAGTTAAGTCTTTCTTATTAGCAAACCTAATTAAGTTGAATGAGTCATGGGAGTTATAAGGTATCCCACGTTTAATGGAGAAATAAGGAAGGATATGTACTCATTCAAATATTATCTCAATATCAAGTCAAGGGATACTCTTTGGTGTTCAAGATTCTTGGGAGCAACAACTTCCTGCATATATGGTGATTTAGTTGTGATATAATTGTAGAAATCACGTCATGTTTTGTTGCAGAAATCACGTTGTTTTTTTGGTTATTCTTAAGCTAATTTATAGGCTTCAGTTATTGTTCTTAATATATATATTTCTTTGCCTTCTTGTATTTGTTAAGAAAGCAAAAACATAAATAAAAAAAAACTCTTCATCAAACTCTATTTTTCTTCTTGGTATCAGAGCGGTGATCTCCTTTATTTTTCCTTTTTCTTCATCATGACCTCGTTATCCCTCAACGTTGGTAACTTTGTTACCTTGAGACTCACTCCATCAAATTATCCATTATGGAGAGAGCAAGTACTAGGCTTAGCAGAAAGCCAAGATCTAATCCACCATCTTAACAAAACAATTCCCATTCCATCCAAATATGCCTCTTCAAACTCAGAAATCTCAGACACAGCAAACACTTCACCAACCTTAACACAAGAATTTATTGCCTGGCAAAAATTGGATCATCTTCTCAGAGGGTGGATAATTGGCACTCTTTCTGAAGAATCTCTCGGACTCGTTATTAGGTTAGACACAGCATCAGCAGTTTGGGAAGCGCTAAAAGAAGCATATGCTCAAGACTCTCAAGAACGTGAGTTCACGCTTCGACAACAACTCACCTATCTGCGCAAAGATGAAACCAAAACCATTTCAGACCATATACGAACTTTTAAAACCTTATGTGATAATCTTGCTGCCATTGGCAAACCCATCCCTGATCAAGAAAAAATTTTTTGTCTTCTTACAAGCCTAGGCCCATAGTATGAAACTTTCACCACAACAATGTTGAAACCTCCAAGACCAACCTACCCAGAACTGATCTCTCAATTGCAAAACCTAGACTACCGTCGAAACTGGTTCTCAGGTCAGTCTGAAGCCACCTTTTCTCCTTTTACTACACACCTAGCTTTCTACGGACAACAACAGAAGCAACAACAACCACTTATGTTCAGAAACAATACAAGCACTTTCACTTCTACTGGTCGTGGATTTCAAGCACAGCAACCTCGTGGTCAGCCCAAGGATAGTTCAGGAGCTACTAATCAACCACGCAGACCACCACCACCTGGAGAACGATGAATGACCATTGAAGAAAGGGCCCTATATCAGGATGCTACTTGTCAAATCTGTGACAAAAGATGTCATATTGCTAAAATTTGTTGGTGGTTACCAAAGAAAACAAGTCAAAATCATGCTCTACCACAAGCTCTTGCAGCACTTACACTGGACAACTCAATCATTGATACGGAATGGACCTCGGATACTGGTGCGTCAAACCATATGACTGGATAAGAAGGTATTTTAACAAATATTCATCAATATAATGGTTATGATTCTATTATTATTGGAGATGGATCTCCCTTACCAATAACTGGTATTGGAAATTCATCTATCAAACAAAAAAACCATGTTCTACCTCTTGATGATGTTTTGTTAGTACCTAATCTCAAGAAGAATCTGCTCTCTGTAAGTCAACTCATATCTCAATTTCCAGTAAATTATGAATTTTCTAACGTTAACTTTTGTATAAAGGAACAAAACAAAGGTCGTCCACTCTTCATGGGGAAACGGAAGGGTAACTTATATGTCCTACCTAAAGAGCCGGAAGCACATTTTTCTTACAGACACAAATCAGGCACTGCAAACATATGGCATCAACGGTTGGTCCACCCATAATTTTCTACAATTCCATTGTTAAAAAATAAAGGACTCATTGACGTTGTAGGTCCTTCAAAAGTAGATTCCTTGTGTGATAGCTGTCAGTTAGGAAAAATAAGTAAACTTCCATTTAGTCTATCTGAACATTCCAGCTCTAATGCTTTTGATAAGATACATTGTGATCTTTGGGGTCCTGCTCCAGTTTTGTCTATTAGAAAGTTTCGTTTTTATGCTTGTTTAGTAGATGATTTCACCAAGTATACTTGGATCATCCCTTTGCATAATAAATCTAATTTTTTTGTTGCTTTCTTAGCCTTCGAACAATATGTTGAACGCCAATTCAATAAAAAGATAAAAATCTTCCATTCTGATGGTGGAGGTGAATTTGTAAATTCTCGGTTGTCATCTCATTTTTTTTCTACAGGAATTATTCACCAAATCTCATGCCCGTACACCCCAGAACAAACAGGTATGGTTGAGCGTCGCCATCGTATTATACGAGAATTAGGTATGACCATGTTGTTTCATAGTCATGCTCCATTATATCTGTGGTTAGAGGCTTTCATTACTGTTGTTTTTCTCCTTAATAGGTTACCATCATCTGCACTTCATTTTAATACTCCATATTTTACGTTGCATGGCAAGCATCCAGATTATACATCTCTTCGTGTGTTTGGATCTAAATGTTTCCCATACACATGGGATACAAAGAACAACAAGTTTGATCCTAAAATTGTTTTGTGTGTTTTTGTAGGCTATAGTGACAAGCACAAAGGTTACAAGTGCTTCCATCCATCTAGTCGAAAAATTATAATATCACGCCATGTAGTCTTTGATGAAACAGTCTTTCCATTTAAATCCTCTAAGTCTTCTCCTTCAGGCTCTCATGTGGATAATATCTTTAACTCTTGGTTATCTTCTCCTAATCTTGTAACAGGGTCTTCTGCACCGGAGTCTTCTTCTCTTCCTCCTTGTCACATTCCACTACCAGCTACTATAGTCCATAATACCACCTTACCAACTATCACATCTGGCGGTGATGACTCTTCTGCTCACACACTAAGTAATAGTGGTTTGACAGCGAGTTCCTTACTTCCAGATCCTGCTGTGTCTACTACACCTACTGTACTTGACCAACCTTTACAATTACCCCCTATTTCTCATCCCATGACTACCCGTTCTAGAGCTGGTGTTGTTAAAGCTAATCCTAAATATGCTTTGAATGTTATATCCTCTCCAAAAATACCTCGTGAACCCCAAATCAGTTCGCTCTGCCCTGTCCCATCTCGGTTGGAAAACCGCCATGATTAATGAACTTACTGCTCTCCATCAAAATCAAACTTGGAGACTAGTTCCTCGCACACCTAATATGAATGTAATTGGCTCAAAGTGGGTCTTCAAGACCAAACTTAAACCAGATGGCACACTAGATCGACTCAAATTCCATCTCGTTGCTAAAGGATACCACCAGGTCAATGGACTTGATTACACCGAGACCTTCTCCCTCGTCATTCGTCTAGGTACAATTCGTTTAATTTTAACAGTTGCTCTTGTGAAGCATTTGTCAGTTCGACAGTTGGATGTCAAAAATGCATTCTTGCATGGTCATATAGCAGAAGATATATACATGGCCCAGCCTCCAGGTATGGTAGATGCTCAGTTTCCAAATCATGTATGTAAACTTCAACTGGCATTATATGGTCTTAAGCAGGCTCCTCGCGCCTGGTTCGATCGACTTAGTACTTTTCTTATTTCTTGTGGTTTTTTTTGTAGTTTTGTTGATCCTTCTCTTTTTATTTGTCATTCAGATCAAGGTACTCTTGTTTTACTTTTGTACGTAGATGACATGCTTCTTACAGGATCTTCATCTACTCTGGTTACTTCTTTTATTCACGTCTTAAGCAGTGAATTCTCCATGAAGGATCTTGGACATGTTCATCATTTTATTGGTATTGAGATCTCACCTACGTCCAACGGTCTGCATCTCTCTCAGTCACATTACGCTCTCACCATTCTTGAGCGTACAAACATGGTGAATTGTAAACCAATGGCTACTCCTCTAGATGTCAAACTTCAACATCCTGAATCTGGACAACCACTTGCTGATCGTAGTTCTTATCGTGGTATTATTGGTGCTCTTCAGTATCTCACACTCACTAGGCCTGATCTCTCCTACAGTGTTAATTATGTCTCACAGTCCATGTATGCTCCTACAAGTACCCACTTAAAGTTAGTTCATCGCATTCTTCGGTATCTCAAAGGCACTCTCTCTACTGGTCTACATCTCACTTCTGATACATCACTTACTCTATATTCTTATTCTGATGCTAACTGGGCTGCTTGTCCTACCACACGGCGCTCCACTACTGGTTATTGCACCTTCCTTGGGTCCAACATCATTTCATGGTGTGCTAAGAAGCAGCACACTATCTCTCATTCTAGCACTGAAGCTGAATACCGAGCCATGGCGCATACCGCTGCTGAACTTACTTGGCTTACTTATCTTCTCGATGATCTTCATGTTTCTGGTTCATTAACTCCAACTCTATATTGTGACAACATCAGTGCTCTCTACTTGACTGTTAATCCCGTTCTTCATGCTCGAAGTAAACATATCGAACTGGATTACCATTATGTACGTGAACGCATTGCTCTTGGGTTTCTTGTCACTAAGTTTATTCCTTCGACACACCAGGTTGCTGATCTCTTTACCAAACCAGTTCCAAAAACCTCTTTAGACCGCTTCTGTCCCAAACTGTGCCTCCAGCCCCGGCTCAGTTTGCGAGAGGGTATTGGCAAACCTAATTAAGTTGAATGAGTCATGGGAGTTATAAGGTATCCCACGTTTAATGGAGAAATAAGGAAGGATATGTACTCATTCAAATATTATCTCAATATCAAGTCAAGGGATACTCTTTGGTGTTCAAGATTCTTGGGAGCAACAACTTCCTGCATATATGGTGATTTAGTTGTGATATAATTGCAGAAATCACGTCATGTTTTGTTGCAGAAATCATGTTGTTTTTTTTGTTATTCTTAAGCTAATTTATAGGCTTCAGTTATTGTTCTTAATATATATATTTCTTTGCCTTCTTGTATTTGTTAAGAAAGCAAAAACATAAATAAAAAAAACTCTTCATCAAACTCTGTTTTTCTTCTTTTCTGGTGTTTATAAAAATTATAGAACCGATTCTATTTAATATGTAGCAGCTGTATTTTTATTTATTTGTATTGGGTTTTAGATTTAGTGGTTACTATTGTTTGGTGATGGATTTCAAGACAATTTTAAAAAAACATAAAAAAAAAATTGATTCAATTTTAAAAAACAACTTCGAGCCATGAGCATGAATATCTTCCTAGACTCCCTCTCGATGCAGAGAAACCAAACCCCAGCTTAAACTCTCTATAGTTGTTGGAGTTGTTTTGTGGCTAAGACAAAAGGAAGGTGATAGGCCATTGAAGGAAGCTGAGATGTGTTTTTGCAGCTAGCACCATTAGATATTAAATTAGGAATAATTGAATTAAAAACATCAATAAAAACAATAATTAATAACAATAAATTCCAAAGAACGCAAGGATTATAATTATTATTCTTGCAAAAATAAAAAAACCAAACAGTGCAATTCCATTGTAATGGGTTTCAATGACTGGATAGTTAATTATTTTATGTGGCTTAAGTTTGCATATTTTATGTGGCTTAAGTTCGTACTTTTTACATCACATGTTACCAGTTTAATTCACATGTTAAAATTTTTTATCTTTTTCTTTTTATTTTCTTAATAATTGAATCAACAAATGCAAAAAGAGGTTGAAACTAAAAAAAGTTAATTACCAGCAAGCTAAAGAGAATGACTAATGCCACTATCTATCTATATCTTGATACGAATTCTTGTGTTATTGCAAAACAATCAATTAATATTCATGAAATAGCATCTATATTAGTTTAAGGTTCTGATTCTTGGCATCTGTACATTATTTCTACCATATCTTTTCAATGATATTTTTAACTAGATATAAAAATATTTTTAACATTAATTATTGATCTGGGAATGAGAATATAAATAGAAATTATAAAATTTACGAATTACTGGTACATTTCTAATCATAATGCGACATCTTTGGGATTTGAATATAGTGATGAATTTTTAACAAAATGCAGCCACATCTGTAATTCACAAAATAAGAGAGAAATTACCTCCATCTGCAATTGCCTATCTGTTTTGGTCTTTGAGCAGGATGAATGCATAAAGTTGCCTTCCTATAAACCTTTTTTACAGTAGCAGCAATAATTAAGTCAGTCAATGAAATAGGCTGCCATCCGCATTCTGGCCACAGCACCTGAACATTGTGGAATAAATTTTACAAGGCAATCCGAGAAGTGACAAATTTTACAAGGCAATGACAGAAGTATTCATATAATTTGCACAAAGAACAAATAATGGTAGTTCCATATGATTACTATTAACAGAAAAAAACAGATTTTTTGTTAAGCAAATAATCGGTACTCCCTAATTTTGGTCTATTAACAAATAAGTATACACTTTCAAAAAATCTGGTACGTTTAAATATGATTTTCCAAATACGCCATCTATATAATTCGTATCAAGATATAGATAGATAGTGGCATTAGTCATTCTCTTTAGCTTGCTGGTAATTAACTTTTTCTAGTTTCAACCTCTTTTTGCATTTGTTGATTCAATTATTAAGAAAATAAAAAGAAAAAGATAAAAAATTTTAACATGTGAATTAAACTGGTAACATGTGATGTAAAAAGTGCAAACTTAAGCCACATAAAATATGCAAACTTAAGCCACATAAAATAATTAACTATCCAGTCATTGAAACCCATTACAATGGAATTGCACTGTTTGTTTTTTTTTTTATTTTTGCAAGAATAATAATTATAATCCTTGCGTTCTTTGGAATTTATTGTTATTAATTATTGTTTTTATTGATGTTTTTAATTATTGTTTTTAATTCAATTATTCCTAATTTAATATCTAATGCCTCCATTGATAATGTCAGAAAAATGAGGTGCTACATTACTCAACTCATGAATGGATTACTAATGCTCATATTTGCAATGTGGAAAATTGAATAATTAAAATAGGATTAATTAAACCATTACAACTACCAATCATTTAAGAATACGTCTAATAGAATATTATGTTGTCAATTCTTCTTACAAGTACATGTTTGCATTTATTGCAGTGACTAATCATAATTATTTTTTTAAATATGATTATTTTTTAAATAAAAAAGATTATTGGTAAAGAATTGGTTGCCAAAAATTAAAAAATTAATAAATGGATTGAAACTTGAAAGATTCACTTTTTAATACAAGACCTCATGTACCATGTCTTCTCCCTTTCCCCTTCCTAATATCTCAGCAAAAAGTTCTTCAATTTTCCCTCTTTTTACTCACCGATCTGAGAAACCCAGTTTCTTAATCTAATTCCAGACCCCAAAAAGATAAATCCTTTGTAAGTTTTCTCTACCCACTAAATGGTTTTTTCTTTCTATCTCACTTGTAGTTTGTAATTTTTTTTTCAGTTATAGGGTTTCTTAATTTAATCCTTTGGGGATTCTTTCTCTTTCACTCTATTGGTAAGGTTATCCATTTGTTTCCCTAGAAAATGCAGGAATGTAATTGAGAAAGTCTTTTTTTTCAGGCTTCTCTGCTATCAAATTCGCTTGCTTTGAAGCTGCAAATTGGTTTACCTTTTCTTATTTTTGCTTTTAATTTATTTTTTGTAAAGGTATTGTTGTTGTTTCTGGTAAGAAAGATGGTGAGCTTGTGATACAGAACTGGAAGAAAATTGAAGAACTTGTGATTGGGGAACAATGCGGTTGTTTCCAGTAAGCTCTTCCTTAAGTTCAAGTTCAAGGACCATCACAGAAGTTTATACTTATTCTTGATTTTAGTAATTTGCATTAGAAGTCTTTGTTGAGTTCCGTAGTTTTGGAAGATCATGTGCAATCTTAATTAATATTCAGCTTTGTTTTTCATAATTGCAATTCTATCTCCAAGTAAAAAAGCAATGTGATCTATGAACTTAGAGAATTTAGAGGCAACTTGTTGAATTTAATTGCTAACGTTATCCTATTATAGTTGGGTAGATTTTTGCTTGATTATATTACCATGTGCAGAGTGAAAGTATTCTATTTTGATAATTTTGGGGTTCATCTCTTAAATTATTTGGCTCTATTACTAATTTGATTGAGTTGCATCTGGTGTTCATTTTCTGTTTGTATTGTTTTTGTTTTTGTTGTTATTGTTATTATTTGGTGACATGGTATTTAGTGCAATCTATTTAATCTCTATAAAGTTTTAATTTTTCCTCAAATCAGATTCCAAGCCGTTGATTGTGCAGAGAGAATTGAATTTGCAAAATTTATTTTCTTCTTTGAAATTCCAAAATATTTACACTGTGAACACAAGAAAGTTCTAGTTTCTATTCAAAGATATGTTGCATTAGAATTGTCTCCGCTTGTTTGGCCTTCGCATTTGATTGGTTGTAATTTTACTGATCTTTACCATCCTTTATGAAACATATAATTTCTTAATGGAATGTGATAGAATCTCAATGGAATGTTTTGCAAGCTCATATCCAAGATTCTCATGACTTTACTGAACTTGTGGGCTTCCATCAAGAGTAAGTAAAATGAATGGTTAATTGTTTCCTTATACATCATTATTTGATTGAAGTGGTAATTTTTGCACTGGATTTGTGTTTGGAAAAGTCATAATCAGTTCAGACTTGTATTTTGCAAATTAATGCTTACAAATATTTCTTTAATACAGGTATTTATCTGCTTTAATTTCACAGTCTTTCTTGGACATTGGCTTTGTGTCAAGGATATTGGACAACATAATGAGGCTCTGCCTGCAATTCTGTTGGAGCATTGAAAACCAAGAAACCAACCCTAATACATCTGATCTGGACCATATAACAGAGGTTTCTTTTATTAACATTTCATCAGCTGAATTGATTCACAATTTATATTTGGAAAAATATACAAAGCCTCGTAAGCATCTGAATGCTTGTGCCTTTCGTTTTTGTATTGGACTAGATTTGAGCTCTGTGGTTTTTGTCCTGGGACTGTTGTTTCATCTATTTGTAATATTTTGTTATATATGTTTCTGGTTAGAACTTATAGTTTTAAAATTATAAGGACTTTCATTGGAACTCTTGGAACTT